>JAPQVY010000111.1:24309558-25509558 GCA_028535165.1 Quercus tomentella | reverse complement strand
CCCTAATCTAACAAGTTAAACAGAAGCAAAAAAATAAAACATGTGAAATAGGAACTCAGATGTAAATGTTTATGTAAAAAGGATTTCAATAAAGGCAAGACACGTGAAACAAAAAACCAAACAAAGCAATAAATCCAAATTAGGGTTTATAGGCAAGTGCTTACGTACGCAACCAGAGACCTACGTATGCAGGATTTAACCTGCGTACACATGCTCATTGCATGCATGCGTGGACTTGTTCACAAACCCTAACCCAGAAACATGAAACAGAAAAAAAGCACATAAAAGAAAACCCTAAGCCTAAAAACCTAGCATGCTCATAAACATCAAACAAGCATAAAACTAAACTAAGAAAACATGTTATAACATAAACAAAGCAAGGAATAAGATTAAAACAAAAAAGAAAAACAGAAAAATAGAAAAGAAAGGGTTGAAGCTTGATATCTCAAAAGGAGTTCCCAAGCTTTGATTTTGACCGTTCCCCTCAGTCAAATCTATCACAGTCAATAAACACGTGATTAGTAATCTTAAACTCAAAGGATTGGGGCCAGAAAAGGTCCCAATCAAATAAAATTGACTTGAGGGTGTTTTGTGAGAAACTCCCTTTTGATTTATTTTCTAGTGAATCTTAGGTTTTTCCTGTGGGATTTCTATGTGTTTTGAAAATGTACCATGTAAGGCTTTTTATAGTGGAAAAAATGGGATTTGGAATGGCTCCTAGACGATGTAGGATTCATTCCAAACCTTAACCATTATTGCAGAAAACTTGCCTTTTCCATGCTTTTGAAACCCTAGCTGCACACGCAAGAATGTGCCTGCATACGCACACTTTGGCCCACGTACGTGGGCTGAGGGCTACTTTGGTCCTTTTTTTTTTTTTTTTTCCAAAAACAGGTTTTTGCTCATTTAAAAGGTTATATTTTCCATTCTAACACTCCTTAAGTCAATTCGACATCTAATTGGGCTCTAAACGGGCCTTGGGCCGTAGAGTTTGAGCATCATTGGTGAATGGGGGCCCGAGTTGTAAGGGGTACAAAATGCGGTGTCTACAACATGCGTACTTTCCCATCTTTCTTTGGCACGGGAACAATGTTTGCAACCCAATCTGAGTAGGCTATGGTGGTAAGAAAATTGGCTTTCAACTGCTTTTCTATTTCTTCTTTGATCTTCAAGATAATCTCTGACTTTATCCTTCGAAGGGCTTGCCGTACTGGAGGGCATTTGGATTTAATTAGAATCCTGTGGACGATGATCTCTGTATCTAGTCCTGGCATATCTTGATAAGACCAAGAGAAGATTTCCCTGAATTCCTTCAGCAGAGCTATAAGCTTTTCTGTCATGTCTTTGGGAAAGGTTACCCCGATCTTGACGGGTTTTTTGGTCTTGCCTTCGTCGACTAAGTTTATCACCTCTGTCTCTTCTATAATGGAATTGGACCTTTCACTCTCTCTGTTCAGAGCTTCTAGGATGTCTCGAGGTAAGTTCGAGACCCCTTCCATTCCTTCAAAATCATGATCCACCTCTATTGTCTCATTCACACCATCTACACCTTCGTTATGGCAATGAGACGATGTACCCACTTGGGAATCAGAATCGATCCTATAGAGTGGAACATATACAAAGAAACATAAGATAATTTGCACACACATTTTCATAGGAAAGCGAATAAAGAGAAATGCAAGAATTTTCTGAATAATATGCTGAATATTTCATTAATGGATTATGGGTAGGGGGAAAACAAAGTTCATGCCTGATAATGATAAAAGGGATTTTTTTTTTTTTTTTTTTTTTTTGTGGGAAAACAAACTAGGGAAATGAACAGGGAATACAAATAAAGTGGGAAATAGCATAAGCATGCAAAACAAACTAGATATGCTATTCCAACCCTTTCGAGTGATTCGGACGCCCAATCACTCGATGATGGAATACTTCTTACTCAGCTGGTGCAACCACAAAGCAAGGCTCGATGGTCCAAAGGCCTGTCGTCTCACCTGGCATACCTAGTTGGATAGTAGAAGTCAAATTATCTTTGGGAGATATGATAGCATTCACGAAGAACTCTTTAGGATAGAGCCGAATAATGCAAGTCAAATCAGGCTCTTCATCTTCCAATTCCTTGAAAGGTTCTAGCATAATGACCTCAGCTGGAGCTGGAAAAGTGGTTTTGATATGGGGAATAGACATCCTTGAAGTGTCGCACTTCCTCTTCTTGCCTCTATAAGCTTGAAAGAGTTACTCATGAGTGGGTTCGTATCCTAAACCGAACCTTCCTTTGTTATTGAGAGTTCAATGGGCTCCCACGTCCTACGACTCCGAGGCCTTGGCCTAGTTTGTAACCAAACTTGAGCATTTCTTTCCCGGCCATAAGAGCTGCTACGAGCCAGCTGGACTCAGCCTCTGAAGCATTGTGGATCATGGACACTAGCTCGAAGCTATGGAAAGATGCTTTAGGGAAGGTGTTAGCATCGATGTAAGGGATAGATGTCTCTTGGAAGTTAATCATGGGCTCTTCAGCCATAATGGTGATCAACTGACTCTCAAAGATGAACTTGAGTCTCCTATGGGGGGTAGATGCAACCGCGCCTACTGTAGGCAACTAGGGTCTCCCTAAAAGCATGTTGTATGGAGAGTCAACCTAAATCTCTTGGAAGTTGACCATGAAGGATCTCGGGCCGATCATAATCATTAGCTTGATCTCACCTTGTACTTCTCAACGCGCGCCATCAAAGGCTCTAATGATCATAGTGCTAGGCGTAATAAGAAACGTATCCACCTTCAGGAGCTCTTGAATGGCCATTGGGGAGATGTTCAGGGCTGGTCCATTGTTGATTAACACCCTTACAACAATCACGTCTTCACACTTGATTATGATATGCATGGCCAAGGTGTGATCTCTACATTTTGGAGGTAATTCATCATCTGAAAATTAGACTTGGTTGGTGGCCAACACCAATGATACCATAACCTTAAAGGAGGAGTCTGTAATACCGGTAGGAACATGCATTTCCTTCAACACCTTCAATAAAGCTTCACGATGGACCTCAGAAGATAGCAACATGGCTAGAATAGAACTCTAACCTTATTCCTGACTGGCTTAGGTGTGCTCTGGCCAATCTCTTTCCTTCTTTTTTCTAGTTCCTTAGGAGTACAACATTAACCACTCCTAGTGAGTCTGGCTAGGCCTGAAGAGACATTAGAGCAAACCTTTTCCTTTCTAGTTCGGGTGGAAATCAAAGTCACATCGTACTTCTATGGGACACAATGTCTATCTTGGTAGGGGAAGGGTTTCGGCATGCGAATGACCACACCTTCTTGAATTTGTAAATATGGTGCCAGGGAGAACATCTTTGGACTGATGATGACTGGGTTGGGCAGAGCTGCTCTAAAGCTTTTAGGCCAAGAGCCCCAGACATTCCTTGGATAAGCCTTGGTAGAATTAAAGGATCCAAACCTCGAATAGTGAGGATGACATGGGTTCCCTTCTAGATAAATCCTGGAGATGGCTCTGCGACTGCAGGAAGTGCCAAGACTAGAGGAGTAAAGCCTTTGATGGTTGGCATGGCTTGTCCTTTCTTTGGAGCTGGCGCCTCTGAATCCACAGGTGATTCTATAATCTCTTAGATAAAGACTGAAGTTGGAGGAGTTGGAGGGATCCTACATAAGTGCTCTTGCAAGTATTCGTCCCAATCCTTCCTTGATTCTATTGATATTGCACTGTGGCTAGTTCCCATTTTGGTATTCGGAGGGTATAGGCTGGCTGCCATTCAATCACTCCTTCACACGAATTCTCTTTCGATCTAGATGATACCACGGTCGACTAGACTTTAAACTTGTTCTCAGAGCACTTTGTAATTGAATAGGACATGTTGGTCCCCATTGTCATAGGATGATTAAACTCCTTAGTTAAAGCCTAGGGCTTCTATGTTTTCAAGAACAATGTGACTTTCCTGGTATAGAGATAGCATTCACTTTCCCTTCCTAGTGAGGAGGCAAGGGGTTAGTGATAACATTTGACGAGATCCTAGATTTGGTGTCTCAAATGTGCACACTCTTCTAGGGTATGTCCCTCAGCTCTAAAATGGTGTTCACATTTCTTGGATGGATCAAAACCGAGTAGAGGAGGACCATCTCTAAGTCTTGCAAAAATTGGAGTCACTAGCCTTTTCTTCAACAGAGAAGCGTAAAGCTCTGCCATGGGCATGGGTAACGGAGTGAATTTTCGTGGTTCTGCCTTGGGTTATCAGGGTGGATCGGGCCTTCCCTCAGATTGAATACTCGGTAAGGTGCCTGGGTGGCTAAACCTATTGCTGATAAGGCCGGGCATTTGGGGCTGTATAAGCAAAAGTAACCTATTGCTCCTAATACCCTCATCAACACGCTCCCCAATAGGAATCAGGCTTGCGAAGTGAGTGACTTAGGCACTGATCATCTTCTCGTAGTAAGAAGGCTTCAGGTTGTCAATGAACCACTTGATCATCTCGTCTTCCATCAAAGATGGAAGCACTTGGGCAGCTAGCTCGTACCACCTTTGGGCATACTCACAGAAAGATTCCCCACTCTTCTTTTCTATCCTCTAAAGAACTCTGCGATCTTAGTATTGAATCGGTAATATTCCAAGAATATATTGGCCATCTCTCTCCAGCTAGAGGTCTTTTCAAATCTCATATACCAGGTGGCTACAGGGCCAATCAAGCTATCAGGGAAAATTTGGCAGAGCAATGGATGATTATCTCCATAGGGTGCCATCATCCTACAAAACATGCACACATGGGCGCAAGGATCTCCAGTGCCATCATACTTGATGAACTCGGATGCCTTGTACATGGGAGGCATAATGACCTGAGGAAAATTGGTCAGACTATCTAGATCGACACTTCCTCAGGCGCCGAAGCCCTCTATGATGCAGATTTTCTCAACCAGGGTCTCTACTTGACTTGACTTGACCGTAACTAGATCTGAGGTCTTATCCTTAAGAGGATCCATTTCTTGGTTGTTCCCTTATGGGGTGAATGGTGGTGTAGTTTGGTCCTGATTCAACTCTAGTAGTGGCTGGTTCTCATTTTCAGAATGAGGTGTAGAGCCTTCTAAAGTGGGAACAAATGATCCTCGATTCCCTCCTACAACCAATTGTTGCATCATGCACATCATTTCTACCATCTTCTCTTTTAGGAGAGCGATTTCATGAGTGTTTTCCTCGATAGGGAAAGGACCACTAGTAGACATCTCTTTAGCACGAGACCTAGTGATGATAGGATCACGTTGTGATGGTAACTTGGACCGTTTCCTTTGAGCAATCTTTTCTCTTTAGGAACCTGAAAAGGAAAAGAATGGGATGGGAGAGAAATGGGGTACTTTTGAAATTTTGATAGTGTGGAAACACAAAACAAGCCCGAAGTTAGTTCATGCTCTTGCTCATTTAAAATGCACTGATCTTTTTCAAAATATTGGCTTGGACCCTTGATCGGGTATTTATCATGGTGAGTTTCTATAGTGATGCAGAATTAATGCACAAGCTTAGCAAGTAAATGGAACTTTCATATCATGCTTCAAATTGCAAGATGGACCCTAACCTATTGATTACATAAGAAAAAGTAATGCTTTTACAAAATTTGACTTTTTACAATGCCCCAGGATCATGGGCTATAGACAATGGCTCCAACAGTGGGCCTTTTACAATACAAGGAAATTCATATTACAATGAAAAGCTTCATTCTTGATGGCTTACCTTCTCAAAGAAGATTTTGAACTCTGGGCAATGTCCTCCTCGGTGCGGAGTTTTGGCTACTTGCCACAAATTTTATCTGTAAACATTTATATGTCGGAGCCATTAGTGTATGCATGCATGCCCTTGTAGGGTTGGAAACCTGTAGGGATTGGGTATGATCTAATGTGTGAGCAAAGGGGTTGCTTTTCCCTAGGGGTTAATCATAGATGTTGTGCAAACAATATAGATAGTGTTGGAAAAACACATGTTTCTATCGCATACAAAACGTACACAGTGGAAAATTAACGGATCTACTTCATTCGCAATTGATAACATGTACTATGTAAATTTCAGAATATAAGAACAAAAGAGTGTACCTTGGTGCGGCGAAATTTAAAACCAAATATTAGAAGTGCTTTGGAACACTCTTAATCTTCACTCCAATTCCACTTATGCCCAAGAAGTGTGGCCTCTCAATCAGTTTATATCTATGTGTTCAAGGGAGAATAAGAGAGTGGCTTACACTCACATACACACCATTTCATTCTCATACAAAATTCTGTATGTTTCTCTCTTTATAACTGATTATCTAATTGGGCTAGCCTTTTGGGCCATTCCAATTGGGCTGTTGTGTGTGGCTTGGAGTGAGACCAAAAGGGAACAAATAAGACACTAGCTCCAATGGGTTTTGGGCTTTTCTGTCAACTCTTGACAAGCCTAAAATTACCATTAATTATATTTAATACCACTATATAAATATAATTGCACTCTAGGTCTTATTAATAAAGTATATCCCAATACTTTATTATACATGCAACCCCTTCATAAAATATTCATAGTAATACAAAGTCATAAATATAGAGTACCACTTTGAAGGTTACTACATCTTAATCCTTGAGTACCCGGTTTAATCCTTTAAGTTATTCATCATACATTTATGAAATCCAATTTCATAAATAAATACTTTAGTAACTCCTTACTGAAGTGGTTAGGCCTAACACTTTGAATAACAAAACTCATTAAACTTATTTTAAGAAAATATTTATATCTCCGTTAAGAGATTATGAATTCCATCTTAAGAATATATGTTCCATCAACACTAAATGTGGCTGCCCAACATACTAAGGTTTTGGTTTTGACTTTAGGTCTCACTCTTGATATATCAAAGTAACCTACACTTGATGATCAGGTTCATTATTCTCTCAGGATTAAGAGTTGATGTAAATAGAAGTCGTGAGATTTATTATTCATTTGACAGTTGTGAGGAGAATAATAAATCTCACAGCGGTCTAGTTCAATATGTCTTAACTCTTAAAACATATCAACATATCAACATATCAACTAGAAGTCTCCACTTCCATGATCAATACAAATCGTCTTAGTTGATATGTTATAGTCTTTGTAGATGAAATGCCTAAGTTCATCACCAACTATGAACTAAAATTTTGAGTTTACAAAGAACTTGTGATTTATAACTTCTGTGACTAAATCACATACTATGCATCTCATGGGCTATATGATAAGGTCCAAATATTCATGTTACCATTATTTTAGATAATAATAAAATAACTTTATTAATTACAACATTAAGTCAGACATAATTTCATATATAGCATCATACAATAGGATTTAAGGGCATTAATCCTAACAGATAGAACCTAGAGTAGAGCATGACTCTTTGATGCAAGCAAAAAAGGCAAACCTGCAAATGGAAACTAGACTCTTTCTCCTTGACTCATTTTGAAAACAATCCTATGAAGGATATCCTACCCTAGGCTAGGATGTTCACTCGGATTTGGCTCTTCCTAGTCCTCATGGGTTTGACTTAGTCTAGGCCAACTATATGAGACACGGCTTAACTGGTAAGTTGGTCCTATTCTTAGGGAGGACCTCGATCATCTAATCCTTCCCTTCATAGAAGTTGTGGGATAGAGTGAATCAAGGGCCTTTTCAACATAATCCTGTCCACCCATGGACCTAGGAAAAGCCTATAATTCGACACCCAGTAACTATCTAAGGTATACGCATCCAGCATTAGCCTTCAATGTTGAGTTCGGGTTAGACCCAATATGAGGGGTGATGTCATGCATTTTGAAATGAAAGGGGAAAGACTATCCAAGCACAACAGATATAAGCAGAGATAAAGGTGTAGTAGAAATTAAGTCTTACTACCCTAGGTTTGCACGTGTGAAGGAAAGCCATAAAGCTTCACACATACAAAAATGCCTCAAAGCCAATTTTTTGGAAAACCATTTGGAAAATCAGTTTTGGAAAATATTTTTTGAGTTTTGAAAATAATTTACTAGGATATAGTAAAAGCAATTTTCAAAAAGAAAGCCTCGGAGGCTAATGCCAATTTCAATGTTTTTAAAAGCCAATGTCCAAAGATTAGGATTTTGTCAAAAACTCTAAAGGCTAAACTCTCTAAGTATCCCCAGTAGAGTCACTAGTCTGTTGACACCTCGCGGCTGCTCGACCACCCATCATGGCGGTTCGCGTGCTTTTCTATATCTCGGGGTGTGAGAATCATATGGAGGTGTGTTGTAATTCGGGTGTATGATTGGAATCTGAGTCGATTTTAAGGAAATAACCAAGGGTAAGTGAAGTCACCACCAATCACTGGGTTTTTTCTAATGTGTGATTGGTCACCTGACTCTATTTGATTTTATTACAGATCCTAGGTTAAGAAAAAAAGTCGTTTTTCCAAATCTAATATGGATGGGCAAAAATTCTTGATTCTTAAGTTCAGAAGTCTGGTTATATATGGCGAAGGTGTTAGGCACCCCACAATGCTTGTCCGTAGACAGTCCTTTGTTTTGGTAAAATCATAATTTTCGGACATTAGCAATTGAAAACAAGCTATTGGCATTAGCTTTTGGGGCTTTAAATGTGTTGGGCTTTAAGGTTTGATTTCGGAGTGGGTGTGGTCTTGATCGATGCTTTCCCAGTGTGTTTGAAGTCATTGCCAAATTTCCACGGTGAAAATCTAGCAGCATTTCGCCTTATTTTCGTGGCAAAAATCCGATAGCGCTTCCCCTCAGATGCATCATAGCACACCAAACACTATTCTCACCAAGCTTTCGACGTGAGAATACGGCAATAAGGATGCCCCATTTTCAAGGAAAAAATCTAGTAGAGTTTCACATTTGGTGCACTATGGCGCACCAGCAAGGTTTCGCGTCTGTGTATACGACGCGTATCGACATGCTCGCACCATGACGAGCCAAAGCCCTCCAAAGCATTAGAATATGCTGTTACGTGTCGCATACATGGGGAAACCAATATCACTTAGTGACATGGATCAAGACAATCACACTGCGATGATCGCGCACACAATATATCATGAATATGCACCTGCAACAATTGCCTTGAGCACATACTCATACTACAAGGTCAAAAGCTCTCATGACTAGAGAGGGTCACTCATGTAGCCATGAGAGTCCATCATAAAAAGTGCACAATCAACCACACACACACAGGCAACTATATATATGCATGCATCATGCACAATGCTATCACACAAAGCAAGAAAATAAACCAAACATTGCTAATGCTCCAATGGTATGGCCTAGCAAGGTACTGGAAAAGTAAAACAGACATTGCCATACCCAAGGAACGCGGCCCAAGCAAGGAGCAGGAAAAGTAATGGGGACCCTAATACATGCTCTAGAGAAGAGGCTTAAAGAGAGGGAAAGAGAAGACCGCTCTGGAGGGGCTAGGCACTTAATATACTGATTATTGCCCTTTATGGGCTTACATCATTTTGCTTGCATCCTTGCCTTTTTTTCTTGTGCCTAGGAAATCACACCCTTACTCCAAGCATCCTTGCTCCATGTGTGTACATGCAAAGACAAAAGAAACAAGCCAGCAAACAAGCAAAGAAGCAAACAAAGGAGATAGGGAAAGCATGCAAAGGACAAGCTAGCAAAGATGCCAAACAAGGGCAAACAAACATGTGAAACGCACGAAAAGGGCAAAAGAAGCATGTTATCAAAAAAAAGGAGATTTCCTAGGAGGACAAATGTAGGTTTGGATCAAGTGTCTATAGTTCCATTGGATTGGAATATGGACGACACACAAACTCATGCATGAACATGTAGGCAAGCATGTAAAGATGCAAAGAAAGCCAAACGGATGGCTCAAAGAAAGCATGGCAAGCATAGCAACATCGCACGAAGTGGAGAAAGGTGTAAAACAAGCACACTGACACCTCGGAGGTGTATCTAAAAAATGGTCACATCCAAACATACCCTAGGAGGGACGGATGTAACCACGCAAGCACAAACCCATGGAGGGCACAAAGCATGCAAAAGGAAATGATCCAAACTCTTTAATATAGGCCTAGGTGTGTGGATGTAGGCCTAGACCACAGGATCTAGATCTACACCCCACTGGAAGGGTCAAAAAGCAAGAAAGAGAGATATCAAGGGACAAAAAGGGCTAAAGTAGCACATGACATAGCAACCAACATAGCACGGAGCACGGAGCACGGAGCACGGAGCACATAAACACAAAAATCAAAGCATAGGGACATAGATCAAAGCACTAACATGTAGATCTAAGCATATGAACATAGATCTAAGCACAAACATGGCAAGGAGCCTAAAATCATGTGGATCTAAGCACAAACATGAAAAGTAGACATATCCTAGCCCATGAAGGCTAGGCCAATATCATCAAAGTGATAAATCATGTAAAAAAGAAAGTAGACATGCTAGGAAGCTAAAACATGCTAAGAAAAGCAAATAAAGCATTTTATGAAGCAAAAAGAAGCTAGGAAGAGCTATAAAGAGAAAGGGGTGGTTGTAGCTAAAAGGCTACATCCACACCCCTAAACCTCAAATCCAAGGTATGGAACCTAGGAGAGGAGGGTTAGGTGCGTGCGAGAACACTACATTAAAGATTGTAGAGAAAAGGTGAGAATCTAAGGTGTTCTAAGGTGTTTTGATGTGTTTGGGAGAGAAATTAGAGAGAGAGGAGAAAGAGAGAATCTGCCCATAATTAAATTTTTTTTTTTTTTTTTTTTTTCAAAATGAGGGGTTTGGAGGCTTTTATAGTGAAAAAGTGACCCTTCAGCTACCGGCACACCTTGAAGGGCCACAAGCCAGCTTGCTAACATCAACAATTCTGGCCTTATCCTAGTTTGACTTTGGATGCATATTTGAAGGCCTTCTCGAACTTGGATTGAGTTGATATTGGTGTCCCTGGAAAGCTCTGGATGTCTAGATTTCAAAACACTAAAGAAATTGAAAGTTATGACCTCGGGAAGCGTGCTAATGCGCTTTTTATGGTTTTCTAGATATCTCAACCGTTTTAATTCTGATTTCGACCCATGAATAGTCTTTGGAAAGAGAATTTGATAATCTTCACAATGGCATTAGTCCCAACCCATTTTGACAGTTGGATCAAAATTAGAGTTTCTAGTCCCCCTTAGGAGTCAACCTCTGGTCAAACTTGGTCAAAGTTGATGAAAATCACTGAGTAGCTTGAGTTTGATGTAGAAAAATGAAAAATGTTGTTTTGGAATGATTTTGACCCAACTTTGACTTTCGGTCAATCCAAGGTTGACTGGGGGCATTCTGGTCAATTTGACCTGAAATAGCACTTCAAGTGCTCTGATGCCCGAATGGGTTGCACAACATCAATTTAGATGTTCCTGTGGCCCCATGGAGAATAGATAATATTTTTGGAGTTTTCAGGGTTTGGCATGCAAATTGAGGGCGAACAAAATATGGTGTCTATGAGAAGGGATGCAACATAATTTGTAAAGAAATGTTACATCTACCAAGTGCAAGCCAATGTGATCTATACCCACCCACAGAGCTTGCAGAGCATGGTCACCCCATGGTCCTTCCACACTTAGGGGCTTGACTTGGTAGGGCCAGTCAATCTGCCTTCCAATAGGTATCTATGGATCCTTGTGGCCATAGAATATTTCATTAAATGGGCGGAGGCCATACCACTTCGCAAAGCCACCGACGGAACCGTGAAAAACTTCATCAAGGAAAACATAATTATTTGGTTTGGGGTACCTCACAAAATCATAAGTGACAATGGTATGCCTTTTGTGAACAAAGAAGTGAGAAAGATGCTAGAATTCTACCAAGTGAAGTACCAACAGTCATCACCTTACTACCCACAGGAAAATGGGTAGGCAAAAGCAACAAACAAAACCCTTATTAAGATTATCAATAAGATGAATCAAGAGTATAGCAGGGGCTAGGTAATGCATCTGCCAGACGCACTATGGGCTTATCGAAGTTCACCCAAATGTGCCACGGGATTTTCCCCTTTTTATTTAGTGTACGGGACAAAAGCAATGAGCCCTGCAAAAGTGATTGTACCTTCCTTAAGGGTTATGCAGATGCGAAAGAAAGAAAAGGAAAAGGAGGTCTTTGCAGTAGAAAGGTGTGAGAACCTAGAATGATTGGATGAATGGAGGGAAGAAGCCCAAGAACATAGCCGCAGATACAGGCAAAGGATGACCGAAGCTTATGGTAGAACCATTAAGGAAAGAGTGCTCACAAAAGGTCAACTCATATTAAGAATGGCAGACCATGTCAAACGAGGTTTGGCAGGACCATCCAAATTCTCACCAAAGTGGGAAGGACCCTTCGTAGTAAGGGAAGCCCATGCAAGTGGGTATTATTGCCTAGCCTAGAAGGATGGAAAAGATTTGATGGACCCCGTTAACGGCAAGTGGCTAAAATGATATTATGCGTAGAAAATTCTATGTAGTTGTTTCTTTTTTCTTTCCTTTCCTCCAAGTGACCGCCCTTGCAAGGGATATAGTGTCACAAGAAAGCAATGTAGTTTGTTTTTCCCTTGTAATCATGTTAAAAGAAAAAGAGCAAAAAGTAATGAAACTCATGCATGAGGTATTAGCAAAAATGTATTGTATCATAAAACATAATAGAAACTATAGTAGATGTAGCATAATAGATTACAAACCAGGTAATTCATACTGGACTTATCAAATAAGTGATAAGTGCTAAGGAAATAAAGTGTATCATGAAGGGAAAGAAGGAAATAGATAGACACAAAAAACAAAACTCCACCATGGTAACAAACGGCTGAATGTATGCTTAACAATCATCTGGTCCTCAAGTAGTTAGGGGCAGTAACATTAGAAAGGTGACGCTCACGGCAAGCCTCTAAGTCCGCCACCTTCTTCTAGTTCTCGATGCGGGTATCAATGGCATCAACAGTAAGCTGGATCTTTCGCATAAAGAAGGCTCAGGCAATCTCATGTAGGTGGTCTAGCAGAAACCCCACAGTAAAATCAACAAGGATTAACTCTTGAACTGTGGCCTTCCACTCTTCTTGGTAGAAATGGTGTCAATAAAGTTATGCTCAATGTCATATATCACACACCCCAATAACTTGAGGAAGTGCTCCCTCATAGAATGGCCAAGGGGGAACCCCTACATGAAGTCTCCATAGCTGTTGTAGACTACCTCCAGGTGCACAATGCAGTTCTCAAGTACTTGATACCCATGAAAATCTACGTAAGGAGGCCTAACACCCAAAAGTCTGCCAGATCAAGGTCATTAGTCTCCACCTTCTCCAAACGGGCAAAGAAGGAAGCAGCCATACTCGCGGGTCAAGAATGGTGGTAGAACTACTTCCAACCTCAAACCCAATGCTCAGAGCCCAGAGCCCCCTGGGTAAATGATGGACCTGAAAGAAAGTTTAAGCACGGTATGAGCCTTTAACGAGGAAATGAAGAAGAGAAGTAAGTGTGATAACAAAATTTTAATTAAAAAGGAGACAAGGGCAAGAAGATTACCAGGACTAGCAGGAATAGGGGCTATGGGCATCGCAAGAACTGTTGCAGCCTTAGGCTCCTCAGGCATGTCCGTGACTGTATGACAAGGACAACATGCAAAGTAAATAAAGGAACGTATAAAGAAAAGACAGGAAGAGAAGAAAAAGAAGACATAGCAAGAATTGAGTTTACATAACCATGGCCTCGACCCTCTAGTCATCATCAGAAGCCTCATCGGTTTCAGAAACCCGTGTCTTCACAATTGGCTCATCATCAGAATCCTTTAGGACCTCTTTAGACCCCTCGACGGACGACAAGTCTATGTTAGGCCCCTAGGTGGCAAAGTTAGGAATAGAGGTCGAGGTGACAACCAATGAAGACCCATTCTTGATAGCTTGTGAAAGAGCAGCAAAGGGATCACTGGTAGAAATAACGGGCGGAGGAGTAGCAGGAGAAGTGCTCTTAGCCTAGGATGCCCTTACAGGAATGACTCCTTTTTGGTGAGTAGGGGTCTCAGTAGAAATAGGGACGGACTCCCCAATGACAACTCCCTCAACCGGGGTGCCCTCCTCAGTGAAAAACAGACTTAGATGGAGGAATTGGGGTCTTACCAGGAACTCCCTGGGTAGCAGGAGTAGTGGTAGAAGCCATGGCTTCAGCAACAACATCCGCACCATCGAAGACACCCTCTATAGGCATATCAGTAGCAACAAGAGTCTCCTCAGTCGTAGGATGGTAAACAGAGATGTGCTTGGGGTCAACCTAAAGGAAAGACATTAAAACAAGGAAAAAGGTGAATAGACCAGAAAGAAATAAGGAAGCATGCACAAATAAGAAAAAAACAAATAGGGGAAAGGAATGTACCTCAACCTTGGGCTCATCGAGTAATATGGAGCAGGCAACAGAAATGTCCTCCTTGTATTTAGACTGCCAAATGAAAGAAAAACACGTGCGCAAAGTTAGTCGCAGGAAAGCCCAACAAGTAACTAAAATAAAGAAAGCAAGGAATTTAGAGATAACATACTCTCCTCTCGGCAGTGGCAGACAAGGCTAGAGGAGATGTCTTTCTCTTGCTACCACGGGTTCTGTTGGAAGGAGGAGCATCCATAAATGGCCTCAATATGGGAGGCCTAGACCTAGTTGAAGTAGAACGCCTAATGGAATAGGTTTTGGCAGAAAGAGGAGGAAAGCTCTCAAGGACTATGTTGCCAATAGGGGAGGCCTTTTTTACACAGGACAATATCAGAACAAGTCTCAGAGGAGTCATCACCCTTCTTAGCAGACTTAGGCTTGGCGGACCGAGATACCGAGCCCTTCTTTGTTGGCACAGGAGGGTTCACAACCTTCACCTTCTTATCCCAACTATGAAGGAACTCACCAGCAAACTAATACCACCCTTGCTCCTTTTTTTGCCACTCAAATATGGTTGACCTACTCTACTTCTTGGTACAGGCCACTACGGACTTGGTGGGAAGCAACAACCACGGGTTCGCGAAGATAGTGGCATGTAGGCCCTTAGAGGGAATGAGAGAGAACACACAGCCACCCAACAACTCCTGACTAAAAGAAATCATCACTGCTTGCTAGTAACCATGCATTTGGGCAGTACAAAGACCCACTCTCTAGGAACTCGGAATGGTGACTGCTGTAAAAAGCTTACTCCATAACTCAAAAGCACTAGGGCATAGGAAAAGGCGAACCGAAGTAGTGGTATCCAAGATTAAGGTAAAATCATTAAGTATGTCTTGATCAAGTCCAAACTATCTCCTCACCCTATGGGCAGAATAGTGTACATATCGAATACCCTCTTTAGCCAAGTAAGGCAACCACCTAGCATTGGTGGCTGCCAAGTAAGTAATCCCCCTCTCATTAAAGGTTGTCAAAGGGGTAGTGGTCCCAATGGTGACCATTAAAAGGCCCATCATCGAATTAGCACAAGTGAACTCACTACCCAGGTTCCTATAAGCCCTCCATGAAAAACCCGCCTCTTTGTCAAAAAACTCCATGGCAGGATGCCCGAATGGCTTCAGCCCAACCTAACGGTATGCCAAAGGAAACTCAGTAGCAAAACGACCACGGAAATCAGTAATTACCTTAGGGTAGGATTGGTACTTCTCCTTAGCATGGTGGACTGGCTTGCACTTGGCCAAATGCCTAGCACAACATTCCCAAAGATGCTGCAGTATGATGCTGTAAGCAGAAGAAGTAACTATATGGCAAGAACCTGCCTGCCTCTCATCACTCTACAGGATGTCCAACTGAACATATAGATGAACTAAGAGCATAGAGGTCAATGATAGACTCACTCTAGTAGAAATCTTTATGGCTAACCAAAAATAAACAAGCTTTACAGCATAATGTGGGTGCGAACCAAAGATGAACTTATAAAGCCAAAACGTGAAAAAGGTGGCATGGTGAACGGCGGTGAGAAAGCCCCAACCCAATGAGATAACTTCGCATTCCTATTGACACCCCATTCTTCAACTCAGCCTCTACGGCCTTCTTCTTGGCAGAAAGCTCAATGTCATTGGGGTTAGTGTCACCAAGGATGGGTAGCAACATTCTTTAAGGTCATAGTGATCTCGCCGTAGGAAAGAAAGAAAGTGTGGATGGTGCTACACCACCGGCGAATCAAGTGGTGGAGATTGAACAAGTCGTGGTAGTTGGACAAGCACCGGGAGGAAACTATAGCCTTCAACACGCCGGCCCGCTGAAGCACCTTCATAAAGCCCACATCAGATAGCTTCATGTCTACCTACTCCTTCCAACCTAATTATATGCCCAACCCGAACTCGAAGAGAATGGGTACGGGTAATGTCGTTCCTTGACAGATGTCGAGGTCAGGGATGAACGAAGCCAAGGGAGCCCAAGAAATGTCAAAATCATGCCACTCAAGGGAAAGCTACACACGGCCTGACGGAGAAGGTGAATAGCCATTGGGCACCACCAAAAAGTGAATATTGGTATCGTACCACGGGTCGATGAGAATAGGACACTCACTGCTCGGGTCACGACTCCCGTCCTCCTCCTCTCCACCCACGGCCTCAACAAGCGAATCATTAGCAGCAATCTTTTTTCCTTTACGGTGGGAAGAACTCTCACCCTTTGCCGGCGACATGATGGATGGATTATGAGATAAAGGTAACGAGTAAGGAAATTTAGGGAAGATGAGACGGCAAAGGGGGTAAGAGAGAAAAAGAAGATTGTAAGAGAGTTAAGGAAAGCGTAAGAAAAAGAAAATGAAAAGGTTTAGACAAATAAAAATGCTATGAAAGGAAGCAACGGGCTAGCCATCAAAAGAAGCATCGCATTAAATGCAGTGGAGGTTGTGTTTCAAAATAACTGCTAAACTGAGAAACTCAAAGAGACAAGCCTGTTCATAGCAGAAAAGGAAGCAAGGTAGGGTCTACTATTTAAAAAGCCTGCGAAAGAAAAACTGCATAAGTGTTCGCACATGAATTGCAGGGGGAATACATATGCTTAGGGGGTTGAATGTTGATGCCCATTTTTTTAATGAAAGGCCCAATAGTAGAAGAAGCCTAACAATAAGGGAAATGGAAAGAAAAAAAAAAATATGAATGGTAAAAGCAAGTTAGTAGACCTAATGGGCCAACATGGCAGGAATAACAACCAGCAGGCCCATGGGAAGGACAAGAGGTAAAGATGAAGTAAGTGGGCCAAGGAAGCCCAAGAAAAGAGGTAGCAAGCCCAATGGGGTGATATCCATAAGAAACGAAAAGTGGTTGGTGCAGCCTTAGGGATAAAAGGGAGAAATCCCATAAATTTAAGCAAGTATAAAAGGGATGGAGGTAACCATGAGCAAAGACATGAGGGGAGAGTGGCAAGAGGTAGGCGGAGAAAGAAAACATAGAGAGAAAAGAGAAAAGAAACTTAAAAAATAAAATAAAAAAGAGAATAAGAAAATCAAGTGGTAAGGTAGAGAGTTATGGCAGAAATAGGGGCATGCATCAATAGATTAACTTTTCTCTCCCCTTGACATCCCACTCTCTTGAACCCATAATCCAGAACATAAAACCATTTAGGCTCTCTTCCCAACACAAGTAATTTCTATAGCAGAACCTGCATTAAGGTTACCTAGTTGGGAATTGGCTCCCTTTTTGGACCCATTCCTACCAAATAGCCCAATCCAAGGTTTGGGAAGACAAGGTTATCTTCATTGCATCACTGGACGTCTTGTGACAGTCCCCTTTTAGTTTATGTTGGCAGTATTAGCGTTACTGGCTTTGCTTTAGCATTACATGTCCTACTATAGTATTTCCCTTTCTATCTGTTTGCTGTATCAGTTGTTCTACTTTAACTCTGTTTATTTTTATTTACGGTGCTAGTTGCTTACTATGACTCCATTTAGCTCATTTTACCATAACATTCTACCATAGTATATTTTCTACTGTAACAGCTATCTAGCCATGACCACGCCTTGCATTCAACCTGTAGAGCACTCAACGGTTTGTCTCGACATTGGGTGAGCCTGACTCATGCACAAAGTTACCATTAATTATATTTAATAACACTATATAAATATAATTGCATTCTAGGCTTTATTAATAAAATTAAATCCCAAGACTTTATTATCTAAACAATTAACCCTTTCATGAAAATATTCGTAGTAATACAAAGTCATAATGTATAACTGCCACTTTGAAATTTACTACCTCTTGATCCTTGAGTACTAAGTTTAATCATTTAAGTTATTCGTATATATTTATGAAATCAAATTTCATAAAATATAAACTTTAGTAACTCTTTACTAAAGTGGTTAGGCCTAACACTCTGAATAACCAAACTCATTAAACTTATCTCAAGGGAATATTTTATACTTCCACAAAGAGACTATGAATTTCATCTTGAGAATATGTGTTCCTTTAGCACTACATGTGGCTGCCCAACATACTGAGGTTTTGACCGTTGAATTAGATCTCACTCCTGATATATCAAAGCAACCTACATTTCATGTTCGGGTTCACTATCCTCTTAGGATTGAGAGTTTATGTAAATGAAAGTCATTAGATTTATTATTCAGTTAACAATCGTTAATAGAATAATTAATCTCACAACGGTCCAGTTCAATATGTCTTATACACTTAAGACTCATTAACATATCAACCAGAAGTCTCCAATTCCATGATTAAGAGAAACCATTTTAATTGACACATTATAGTCTTCACAGATGAAATGCCCAATTTCATCACTGACTACGAACTAAGGTTTTGAGTTTACATAGAACTTGTGATTTATATCTTCTATGACTAAATCACATACTATGCATCTTAAGGACTATATGATAATCTCCAAATATTCATGTTACAACAATTTTAGATAATAAAACAACTTCATTATTTATAACATAATGTCACACATAATATCATACACAGCATCGTACAATAGGATTTTAGGGCTCTAATCCTAACAATTACCCACTTGCCCTTAAAGACTATTGTGTACCAATCTATCTCTCGTTCCCTCCAGGTGTGACTTAAAGGTCCTCTGGGGCAAGGCTTTGGTAAAGGGATCTGCCAGATTATTTGCACCATCAATCTTTGTTACTACCACATCTCTTCGAGTCACAATGTCTTGAATAATATGATACTTTCTTTCCATGTGCTTTCCTTTCTTGTGATTCCTTGGATCCTTGGATTTTGCAACTGCTCCACTATTGTCATTAAACAATGTGATTGGAACTTGTTCCATTCTTATAACACCAAGATCAGAAAGGAAATTCTTAAGCCAAATAGCAATACAAGATTTTTTAACACTCCTTCAACTAATGGCTCCACCTCCCAAGGTGAACACATAACCTGAAGTGGACTTTCTAAAATCAAGATCTGACTGAAAATCAGAATCTGTGTAACCAATAGGTATCAAATCCTCACAATGGTAAACAAACATATAGTCCTTCGTTCTCCTTAGATACTTGAGAATACGCTTTACAACCTCCCAATGTTTTGGTCCTGGATTTGATTAATATCGGCTGACCATGCCAACTGAATAACAGATGTCTGGCCTAGTACAAAGCATGGCATACATGAGACTTCCCACTGTTGAAGCATAGGGAATTTGTCTCATCATCTTTTCCTCTTCAAAAGTCTTAGGCCTTTGGTCATCAAACAGAGGAACTCCATGCCTGAAATAATGTAATCCTTTCTTGGAGTTTTGCATGCTAAACCTTGCTAGAATCTTATCTATATATCTAGCTTAAGATAAGCCTAACATCCTATTCTTTCAATCTCTCCAAAGCTTGATCTCTAGGATATAGCTTGCTTTACCCAAGTCCTTCATATCAAATTGGCTTGACAACCAAATCTTGACTGATGATATTACCCTTACATTATTCCCAATAAGTAGGATGTCATCAACATAAAGCACTAGGAAAATTACTACTTTATCTTGATGTCTCTTGCACACACATGGTTCATCAAGATTTTGTTCAAAACCAAATGATTTCATTTCTTGATCAAACCTGATGTTCCATGACCTAGATTCTTGCTTAAGTCCATAAATGGACCTTTTCAACTTGCATACCATATGCTCTTGGTTCTTTGCTATAAACCCTTCTAGTTGCTTCATATAAATTTCTTCTTCAAGATTGCCATTTAAAAAAGCAGTCTTGACATCCATTTGCCAAATTTCATAATCTAAATGAGCAGCAATGGATAAGAGAATTTTGATAGATTTAAGCATGGCTACAGGTGAAAAAGTTTCTTCATAATTAATGCCTTCTTTTTGTGTATACCCTTTCGCCATTAGTCTTGCCTTAAAGGTTTCAACCTTTCCATCTACCCCTCTCTTCCTCTTGTAGACCCATTTGCAACCAACAAGTTTAATGCCATTAGGCGCCTCTACAAGATCTCAAACTTGATTGGAATACATAGAATCCAATTCAAATTTCATAGCTTTGACCCAATGATATGCATCTATATCTTTCTTGCCTCTTCATAAGTGTAAGGATCAGATTCAGGCCCTTCTGAGATAGCTTCAAAAGTATCTCCTAGAAGTGTAAATCTTACAGGTAGCCTAATACTCCTCCCACTATGACGAGGCTCTAATGTACTAGTCATCTCATGAGTAGTATCTTGTGGTGTATCTAATACAACCACATCATTCCTAGTTTCATCCATTGATTGTTCAATTACAAGTTTAGTCATTTCATCTAAGACAACTCTACTTCTAGGAGTAAAATTATTCATATAATCATTCTCCAAAATTTGGCATTTATGCCAACAAACACTTTGTTATCAATATGACTATAGAATAAATAACCCCTAGTTTCTTTTGGATAGCCTATAAACAAACATACTTCTGACTTTGGTTCCAACTTATCAGCCTTCCCTTTTAGCACGTGTGCTGGACAACCCCAAATGTAAAGGTATCTCATACTAGGCTTATGCCCACTCCATAATTCCATAGGTGTTTTGGGAACAGATTTTGATGGAACTAAGTTTAGAAGGTGCATTGCTGTACCTAAGGCATACCCCCAAAAAGAAATAGGCAAAGTTGAATAACTCATTATGGACCTTACCATTTCTAAAAGAGTCCTATTCCTTCTTTCTACTACACCAATTTGTTGAGGAGTTCCAGGTGCAGTCAATTGGGATATAATCCCATTTTCAGTAAAGTAATCCTTGAAATCACCAAGGAGGTATTTGCCACCATAATCAAATCGAATGGCCTTTATCTGTTTATCTAATTGATTTTCCACTTCAACCCTAAACTCTTTGAACTTTTCAAAGGCTTCGAACTTCCGTTTCATTAGGTACACATAACCAATTCTAAAGTAATCATCAGTGAAAGTAATGAAATACTCATAGCCTTCTTTAGCTTGAGTTAACATAGGACCACATACATCTGAATGCACTAGTTCTAGTAAATCATTAGCTCTATTTACTTTTGCATTAAAAGGTCTCTTTGTCATTTTACCTTCCAAACAAGATTCACAAACTAGGAATTCATCAAAATCCAATTCTTTTATAAAACCATCTTTCACCAGTCTTTGAATCCTATTTGGATTAATATGACCAAAACGCAAATGCCAAAGATATGCATCACTAGTAGAAGGAAACTTTCTCTTTAATGATGTTACTTGTGAATTACCATCTAATTCAGAATTGTACAATTAATGCTTATCAGGAGTTAAAATATAAAGACCATCAACAATATTGCTAGAACAGATTAACACTTTATCCTTCTTAATTACAACATTTTCTTTCAAGATAACACAATATCCATGTCTACCTAAATAAGTTGCAAAAATCAAATTCCTACGAACATCAGGTACATATAAACAATCTTCCAATATTAAAACCTTAGAACCAAAGCACAAATTAAACACCCCAAATACTACAACTGGAATTTCGCTCCCATCAACCAAAGTAAGGAACATTTCTGTTCATTCAGCCTTCTGGTCTCCTAGAACCCCTGCAAAACATTACAGATATGATTAGTACATCCTGAATCCACACACCAGGAATCTGTAGGATTTTGTACTAAACAAGTTTCAAGAAGAAATGATCTTATCATACCTTTGTTCTTAGCAGCTAAGAATTTTGGATAGTTACTCTTCCAATGACCTTCCTCACCACAATGGAAACATTTTCCTTTGGTTAGTCCTTTGCTTTCTTCTTTCCCTTATTGGCAACTCCTAAGGAAACTTGCTTACTATCGATGCCTCGCCTTGTGGCGTGCCCTTCGACCACCTATCTTGGTGATGCTCGCGTGAGCCCATCGGCAGGGTCGGGGAGCTCGAGTGCTTTCTTTGGTGCTTTCTTTTTCGTGTGAAGGATGGTCATTTTACCCCTGGTACTTGATTGGAATCAAGGTCAATTTTTAGGGATTACCAAAGGTAAGTGAAGTTGCCACAAATCATTGGGTTTTTCTAAGGTGTGATTGGTCACCTGCCTTTATTTGATTTTATTACCGATCCTAGGCTAAGAAAAAGGTCATTTTTCCTAATCTAATATGGATGGGCAAAAAATCTTGATTCTTGAGTTCGAAAGTCTGGTTACATGTGGGGAAGGTGTTAGGTTCCCCACAATGCCTGTCGAAGGACAATCCTTTGTTTTGGTAAAACCTTAAATTTTGGAGATTGGCAATTGAAAACAGGACATTAGCATTAGCTTTTGGGGCTTTGAATGTGTTGGGCTTTGAGGTTTGGTTTTGGAATGGGTATGGTCCCAATCGATGTTTTCCTAGTGCATTTCGGATTTTGTACCAAATTTCCACGACGAAAATTCGGTAGCATTTCGCCCTATTCTCGTGGAGAAAATTTGGTGGCGCTTTACCTCAGGTGCATCTTAACAAATAAAACGTTATTCTCACCATGCTTTCACTGTGAGAATAAGGCAATGAAGGTGCCCTATTTTTATGGCGAAAATCTGGCAGAGTTTCACGTTTGGTGCGCTATGCATCGGCAGGGTTTTGCATCTGTGTATGCAGTGTGCATCGACATGCTCGTACTATGAAAAGCTGAAGTCCTTCAAAGCATCAAGCATGTTGATGCGCGTCGCATACACAAGGACACCAATGTCACTCAAGTGACATGGATCGAGACCATCACACTGCGATGACTGTGTGCACATAGTGTAGCATGAATATGCACCTATAGCAAATGCCTTGAGAGCACATACCCATACTACAAGGCCAGGACTACTCGTGGTTAGTGAGGATCACTCGCGTAACCATAAGAATCCGTCATACAAAGTGCACAATCACCTACAAATGCGCAGGCGCATATATATATATATACATACATCATGCACAATGCTATTATGCAGAGTAGAAAAGTAAACCAAGCATATGCCGACGTCCCCTAGGTGTGGCCTAGCAAGGTACAAGAAAAGTAAATCAAACATTGCCACACCCAAGGAACACGGCCGAAAGCAAGGTGCAGGAAAGATAAGAGATACATGCCTACATCCCTAGGGTATGGCCCAACAAGGTGTAGAAAAGATAAATCAAACATTGCCATACCTTAGGAATGCGGCCTAAGAATGGTATAGGGAGGATAAGCCTAATATAATGCTCTAGAGAAGAGGCTAAGAAGTGGGGGGGGGGGGGGGGGGGGTAGAAAGATATAACCGCTCGGGGAGGCTAGGCCTCTAATTTACTGAACATTGCCCTTTTGGGGCATGCGCCTTCGTGCTTACGTCTTTGCCCTTTTTGCTTGCACCTAGGAGGTTGTGCCCTTGCTCCTGGCGTCCTTTGCTCCATGTGTGTACATGAAATAAACAAGGAAACAAGCCCAGTAGACAAGCTAAGAAAGAAACAAAGAATATAGAAAAATTGATAGAAAGCATGGAAAGAACATACTAACAAAATGGCCAAACGGGGGCAGACAAACATGCTAAGCACACGGAGGGGCAAGCAAACATGTTATCAAACAAAAGGTGGTGTCCTAGGAGGATAAATGTAGGTTTGGATCCAGTGTCCATAGTTCCATTGTGTTGGAGTATGGACGACACACGTGTGCCATTAAGCAAAGTTCCTAAAGGGACTCGGGGTCTCGTGTATCAAAGACAGGTGTGAACCCACACAAGATAGTAGGAACTAGGCTTGATGACACAAGTAAGAAAGACTCATGCATGAACATGTAAGAAAGCGTACAAAGATGCAAAGAAACACAAAAATCCAACAGGGGCACAAGCAAGCAAGAAAAGCATATCATCACACGGAGCGGAAAAAGGGTATGCATAGAGCAAACCAGCATCATCGAGATGTATCTCACAAGTGGTTACACCTAAACAAAGCCACTCGGGGATTGGATGTAACTACATAAGATCAAGCCCACGGAGGGCTCTAAGTATGGCAAAGCCTAGAACTAAAGAGGCAAACATGGACACAAAGCATAAAAGCAAACAAGCATACACATGCATATAGGGGATGATCCAAACCCTTTAATGTAGGCCTAGGTGTGTGGATGCAGGCCTAGACCATGGGATCTAGATCTACAACCCACCAATAAGGGCCAAAGCTCAAGAAAGAGAGATATTAAGGACAAAAGGGCCACAATAGCACATGGTATAGCAACCAAACATGTAGATCCAAACATAGGCAAGATACGGGGCCTAAAAAGACATATATCCAAGCATAGGCATGACAAAGAGCGCATAAAAGCATAGATCTAATCATAGGCATGATAAAGAACACATAAAAGCATAGATCTAGCCATAAACATGGAAACAAGCATTGAAACATGTAGATCTAAACATAGGCATGGATGCAAGAATAGAAACAAGTAGATATAAATATAAGCATGGTATTTAGACATATCTTAGCCTAAGAAGGTTAGGCCAACAACATCAAAGCAATAAATCATGGTAAAAGGCTAATAGACATGCTAGGAAAGCAATAAAACATGTTATTTAAGCAAGAAAAACTAGAAAAAAAGCTTGATGAAGCTTTGTAAAGAAAGGCGTGTGGATTTTTGCTAAAAAGCTACATCCACACCCCTAAACCTCAAATCCAAGGTATGGAACCAAGGAGAGAAAGATTGGGTTCAAGAACACTACCTTGTAATTATGGTGAAAAGAGAAGAGTCAAAGGTGTTTTGATGTGTTTGGAGGTGTTTTTGGAAGAGAAATATTGAGAAAAGAGAGAGAAAAATGCCCAGAAAATGCTCCAGCTGCCCAAAATCTTCTTTTTCTTGCAAAATGAGGGGTCTAGGTGTATTTATAGGCCAAAATTGACCCTTCGGCTTCCAGCAACCATTGTATGTGTGCTGGGTTGGGTCCCATTAATGTCAATAGTTTCATCCCTGGAAAGCTTTAGATGTGTAGTTTCCAGAATACTAAGGGCCCGTTTGGTAACGTTGTTTGTATTTTTTAGAAATACATGGAGGTGAAAAAGTGTGTGGAAATACATGTAATTTTGTTTAAAACTGAAAATTGTTGCTCAATATCCCATACCAAACAGCCCCTAAAGCAATTGAAAATCCAATGGTCAGATCAAAAGTTATGGTATCGGGAAGTGTGCCGACGCGCTTTGCACAGTTTTCTGGATATCTCAATCGTCTTAACTCCAATTTTGACCCATGAATAGTTGTTGGAAAGAGAATTTGATAATCTCCACAATGGTATTGGTCTTAGCCCATTTTGACAGCCAAATCAAAATTAGGGTTTTTGGGGCCCACCAAGAGTCAAGAGTCAACCTTGAGTCAACCTCGAGTCAAACTTTGTCAAACTCGATCAAAGTTGACAAAATTCTCTGAGTAGCTCGGGTTTGATGTAAAAACATGAAAAATTTTGTTTTGGGAGGATTGGACCTCATTTGACTTTTGGTCAACCAGGGTTGACTAGGGGCATTTTTGTCATTTTGGCCGAAAAATGCACTTTAAGTGCTTTGATGTCCAAACAGGTAGCGTCACGTCAATCTAGATGTTTCCACGGCTCCATGGAGAGGATAAAGTTTTTTGAATTTTTGGGGTCTAGCACGCAAATCGAAGGTAGACAATATATGGTGTCTACAGCTGCCCCTTCTTTATCTGATATCTTGAATGCAATGAGAGGTGTCAGATAAAGAACATGATTCCGTATTTTGTTGACCCAAAATTGCATGAGAAAACTGCGCTATTCATGGATCGAGACCGGTTTTACCTGACGAGGTCGAGCTATTGCAGTTGGTCCAGACAAATTTTGATCTTTGGCATTGGGCAAAAAACTCTACTCCCTTTTTTTTTTTTTTTTTTTTTTTTTTTTAAATAATTGGGAACTTAGGAATCTTTAAAAATATGATGATTGTGAGACGTACTAACGCTGCTGCTAGTTAGCCTCAAATTGGGACTTAGGTAGAGACAGAGGGCATCCGAATGGCATTCCTGACAATTGAGATCCGGGTAGAGACGGAGGGCATCTGAATAGTATTCCTAACAATTGAGATTTGGGTAGAGACGGAGGGCATCTGAATAGCATTCTTGGTGAGACGTACGGACATTGCCACTAGTTAGCCTCGAATAGGGATTTAGGTAGAGATAAAGGGCATCTGAATAGAATTCCTAGTGAGACGTATGGTCACTACCACTAATTAGCCTCGAATAGGGATTCAGGTAGAGACAGAGGGCATTCGAATAGCATTCCTAGTGAGATGTATGGTCACTGCCGCTAGTTAGCCTCAAATTTGGACTCAGGTAGAGAAGGAGGGCATCCGAATAGCATTCTTAACATCTGGGAACTTGGGAATCTTTAAGAACTTGATGATCGTGTGATTGTGAGACATATGGACGCTAGCGCTAGTTAGCCTCAGATAGGACTCAGGTAAAGATGGAGAGCATCCGAGTAGCATTCCTGGTGAGACGTACGGTCACTGCCACTAGTTAGCCTCGAATAAGGATTCATGTAGAGACAAAGGGCATCCGAATAGCATTCCTAGTGAAACATACGGTCACTGCCGCTAGTTAGCCTAGAATTGGGACTCAAGTAGAGATGAAGGGCATCCAAATAGCATTCCTAACAATTGGGATCAAGGTAGAGATGAAGGGTGTCCAAATAGCATTTTTGGTGAGACATACGGTCACTACCGCTAGTTAGCCTTGAATAGGGAATCAGGTAGAGATGGAAGGCATCCAAATAGCATTCCTAATGAGACGTATGGTCACTACCACTAGTTAGCCATGAATTAGGGTTCTTGAGATACTTTGACGTTCTTGGAGATGTGAGTTCTTGGTATGAACCTATATGACATGTGTTAGGAAGTAGGGTTAGGCGTACTTACCTGTTTGTTTGCATTGCCACTTGGCTTGGGGCATACTGATCAAATTTGAATTTATTGTTGTTTTGCAGATCATGTCTCGGAAGCTGAGATCTCGTAGAGACCGGGGGAAGGCCACCGCTTATGACTCATCCTAGGGGGATTTGTCTAGCAGTGATGATGACACCATTTTTGCTGGCGAGCAGGCCACTCGGATTCTTCAGAGTCATTTTGATCATGGGGGGTGATGACATTATGCCCACCAACGATGTGCCTATTATGAGCCGTACTAGGAGTCGGCATTCTGTGGAGATCTTCGTCTCAAACTTGCACTGGTTCTGCCAGTGGTTCTTCACGATATCCTTAAACTAAGGAGAAAGAAGGCCTGGGGGGCATGGAGCTAGTTGATGAGCTCATGTTTGATGTGGATGCCGATTTAGAGGCTGATGACGCAATTGGGTCGGGTCCAGGCACTCAAAGGCACAGCAATCGTAGGCCAAGATTTCCGCCTTGTTAGGCTGGGGCAGAGGCCTATACTGGAGAGGTAGATGACAGCATTGAGGACACTCATCTTCAGCATGGTCTGAAGCGGAATCCTTCCACTCAGGCTTAGAAGGGTCAGGTACGTTCCCTTTGCTCTTCAACTTGTCAATTCTGTATATACTGATATGTGCTGACGGGTAGCTTTTTTGATTTTGAGTGGAGGCGACTGGGAGGACTCGCAGCCGAGAAGCCTAGTCCACATTCCTTCATCACTTGTTCAATCTTAGGACTGAAGCGCGTTACCACGCTTTTTTGATTGAGTAGGGCTTCGAGGATTTTCTAAGGATTCCTCCATATTCCATTAGGCACAGGATAGCAAACGCATTGGTGTAGATTTAAGAGTGATTGACCCACGAAAGGGAATAGAGAAAGGAAAGACCGCATAAAAAGAACTGCCCCAGTGTAGGTTTTATGCGGTTCTTGACCTGAGAGGAAAGGTTCTCGGCGGGATGGACCTGTTCTTGAGCATATCGACTAGCAAAAATGGACGGAACCGCGCAAAATAAACAGCCCCTGTAGACACTCAATTTTGCACCCATAATTTAATTTCAGAAGATGGCTAAAATAATTTAATTCATTCACTGCATATCATAAAAATGATCTTGAGATTCTAATAGTCACGATGGTATGCCCGATTCCCAAATCGGACCGTCGAATTGAAAGATATCACAAGAACAAATGTTCACGGTCTGAATGCATTTTGTTTGGGTGAAACCGATCACGTGTGATTAATTTCAATAAATTCTGATTGGTTAAACAATTAAAATTAATTAAATATTTTTGTGATTGGTTGTTAGTTTTTGTTAGAAATAAGCCTGCTTGCATGGGAATAAAATGGATAATCAGATAACAATGGAATTGTTGATAATTAAGTCTTTTTAGAACATTTATCTATCAGATAATTATTAATTTAAAGACTTGATTATCAAAATAAAAGGGGTTGATTTTAGAACACGAATTAAAAATACATCTAGGTGCAATTCCTGACTCAGAAAATCCCTAAAAAAGAGTCCAAATTGAACCAAAATTGGGAATTGGGCTCAA
Organism: Quercus tomentella; assembly: GCA_028535165.1. Taxonomy (NCBI): domain Eukaryota; kingdom Viridiplantae; phylum Streptophyta; class Magnoliopsida; order Fagales; family Fagaceae; genus Quercus; species Quercus tomentella. The sequence goes on along the minus strand of JAPQVY010000111.1, from coordinate 25,480,804 downwards.
CACACAAAAGGGCCAATCAGTACTCTTGGAGTGCGGATCGGCACATAGTAAGTACCGATCGGCACTTCCCAAGTGCCGATTGGCACATACTCAAGACCCAACTTGGACACCCTCAGATTAAGATAAAACACATTTGTTTCAAATTTTTATGGATAAGGACGTAGTCCAATTCGTATATGATCTTATTCAGAAACATCAGAAATCAAGACCCCTTTTTTATGACTTCTCTCTCCTCTTACGTTAAAGAAGTTCTAGAAGCCTTGCTTTAGGAACTTCTTTTTTGTTAAGAGACTTCACCTAAATCCTTAAAAAAACTATTTCTCTTTGAAGAACTCTTTCCTTAAGGGTTAAGTTCATGCAAGTATAAATAACATACTTTGTTTCCTTAACATACTTTCATATGTGTTTTAGTTTCCATAGGTATGATGTTTTCTTTTGTGTTTAAATAATCATGTTTCTCATATGTTATCACATGTTTTCTTTTGTTTTCAAAAAAATTTCACATGATTAATTGATGAGCATATGTCTAGATCTAGGGTTGAATCTTTCTTTAAGGTTTTAGATTTGCAATTTTTCTCATGATTTTCTTAAACTAAAATCAAATTTGTAATTTTTTCCATGTTTTTAAAAATTAAATACATATCTTAAAATTTTTCTAAATAAAAACTTATCTGTATTTTCATTAAATACAGATCTGAAAAGTTTTCTAAATAAAAAACAAAACTGATCTGTATTTTCATTAAATACAAATCTGAAAATTTTTCTTAAAAAAAAAAAAAAAAGAAACTGATCTGTATTTTCATTAAATATATATCTAAAATTTTTTTCTAAATAAAACAAAACTGATTATTTTTTTCATTAAATATAGATCTGAATTTTTTTTGAATAAATAAAAAAAAAACTTATATGTATTTTCATTAAATACAGATCTAAAATTTTTTATGAATAAAAACTGATTTGTATTTTTATTAAATACATATCTGAATTTTTTTTTTTTTTTTATAATAAAAAGATGTTTTCTTCTATGTAAAATATCACCAATTTTTGTGTTACTCCTTAAATGAAAATTGCAGATTTTGAGCCCTTAAAGAATGAATTAATCTTAAATTTAGGAATTTCAATACGTCATTGTAATGTCATGCATCATTTGAATGGGTATATAAATGGTCATTTAGAGTCTAGAGGACCAGACTTCGTCTGGGCAGAATGGGTGCCTAACACCTTCCCATTCTGTAACCTAGCCCTTGAATCTAGATTTTGGTTAGTAGATAGTACATTATCTTTTTCTATTTTAGATTGTAATAGGAAACAAAGCCTTGTAATTTTCCTTTTTTAGATTGTAATTTAGGAAACAAAGCTTTGTAATTTTTTACTAGATTGATCTTGGAAACAAAGCCATGTATATTTCATTTTATCAAACTATAATTCAGTCAAATAAATGAGAGGTTGTGTTATTAAATTATGTACTGTGTGTATGTCTTTTTCTTTTTTTCTTTTTTTCTTTTTGGGTAACCCAAAAAAAAAAAAAAGTGGCAACTCCACACATCATCTTGAAAAAGGAAGGTGCCAATGCCTAATCCCTTTTCTAAGAGCACCCTTAGGTCTTACCCTGGTCTTTCAAAGTGGCGACTCCATTGGGGATGTTGAGGACTAAGTTTCGTGTTAGACTTTAAATGACCAATTATATACCTTTGTTTTTTGTATGATATATATATATATATATATATATATATATTTTTTGTTCCCTTATGTCTTGTATTATTTGTATAATATTTTGTTTGAAGTTGCCATGTTGATTGTTAAAAGCTTTCCCTAACTGTCATAGTGTGTGCCATCAAAACAACAAATATGCATGTACCCATCTCAACATATGGTGGTAGTAACCATAGATCACCGATCTTCATTAGATTTAGGTACCCAGTGGTGAACTCACAAACTCATAGCCCAAAGTCACTGGATCATTTCCTATTGACTAAAAAGGATAAACCATGTCGTTTGGACCAACATAATGTTCATCACATTACTAGTTGGGAGGTGTAACGTCCTAGCTATGGGAAACAATAAAACAACAAACCCACCATACAATGTAATGACTTAGGACCTATCCTTAGGCCGGTCCATGTTAAAAGTTCACTGCATTCTGTGTATGTTTGCTTGGTTGATAGATTGATATAGATAGGGACCTAGCTTTGTTTGACCCAACCAAGCCTTTTCTTAGGGGAGAATTTGGTCAAGATCAGAGGGAAAACTCCAAAGAGAATCCAAGAAAGACAACCAAGCTAGCAGTTCTAGTTCCAAGCCTATCACCACACTAAAGCCCGTAAGTATAAAAGGCACTCCACAGTTACAACATCTCAACCCTATGTTCGACTTGCAAGATAGCCCAAGGCATAAGAAATACGAAGACTCTGTCACCATGGCAGAAAGGGAAGAACACCCAAACACTCAAAAGCCAATGAACACTCAAGAGCTACTAAACACGATTGTGGCAAGCCAGATTCAATTAAGGGAAGACATGAACCTTATTGTACAACAGTTTCAGAACTTGAAGGGTAGCCAAGAGGAAAACAAAACCGATCAGAATCCCCCTATCTCGGAGAGTGAGAAGAAGATTAATGAGAAGATAAGTAACATGGAGGAGATGATCAAAAGGGTCCACAAGATGGAAGATCTCATGGATTACCAGTCGCTCTTGCTTTTCATAGATGTGAGATTGCCCCCAACATTCAAGATGATAGAAATATACATGTACGCAGTGGAAAATTAACGAATCTACTTCATTCGCAATTGATAACATATGCTATGTTAGTTTCAGAATGTAAGAACAAGAGAGTGTACCTTGGTATGGTGAAATTCAAAACCAAAGATCGGAAGTTCTTGAGAACACCTTTAATCTTCACTCCAATTCCACTATCAATCAGTTTCTATGAGTTTGTTCAAAGGAAAATGAAAGAGTGTCCTACACTCACATACACCATTTCATGCATATATCAAAATCTGTATGTTTCTCCCCTTATAACTGATTATATAATTGGGCTAGCCTTTCGGGCCTTTCCAATTGGGCTTAATTTGTGGCTTGGAGTGGGACCAAAAGGGAACAAATAAGACACTAGCTCCAATGGGCTTTGGGCTTTTCTGTCAACTCTTAACAAGTCCAAAGTTACCATTAATAATATTTAATATCATTATATAAATATAATTGCACTCTAGACCTTATTAATAAATTATATCCCAAGACTTTATTGTACATGCAACCCCTTCATAAAATATTCGTAGTAATACAAAGTCATAAATGAAGACTGCCACTTTGTAGATTACTACATCTTAATCCTTGAGTACCCAGTTTAATCATTTTAAGTTATTCATCATATATTTATGAAATCCAATTCCATAAATATATACTTTAGTAATTTCTTACTAAAGTGGTTAGGCCTAACATTCTGAATAACCGTACCCATTAAACTTATCTCAAGGGAATATTTTATATCTCCGTTAAGAAACTATGAATTCCATCTTGAGAATATATGTTCCATCAACACTAAATGTGGCTGCCCAACATACTAAGGTTTTGACCATTACTTTAGATCTCACTCTTGATATATCAAAGCAACCTACACTTCATGATCAGGTCCATTATTCTCTCAGGATTAAGAGTTTATGTAAATAGAAGTCATTAGATTTATTATTCAATTGACAGTCATTAGGAGAATAATAAATCTCGCAATAGTCCAGTTCAATATGTCTTAACTCTTAAAACATATCAACATATCAACTAGAAGTCTCCACTTTCATGATCAAGACAAATCATCTTAGTTGATATGTTATAGTTTTCGCAGATGAAATGCCCAATTTCATCACCGACTACGAACTATAATTTTGAGTTTACAAAGAACTTGTGATTTATATCTTCTGTGACTTTTCATATAAATCACATACTATGCATCTCATGGACTATATGATAATATCTGAATATTCATGTTACCATTATTTCAGATAATAATAAAACAAATTTATTAATCACAGTATTAAGTCATACATAATGTCATACTTAATATCATACATAGCATCATACAATAGGATTTAAGGGCACTACTGAAGAATTGTTGGCACAAATGTTCTAAAACACCTTGACTGGACCCGCTCGCAGACGGTTCCTCATAAGAGCCGAAAGAGTCCGTCTCTGCCTTCATTGCCAAATGGAGGTCCAAAGCCGCACATATGATGAATAGGCCAAATGAAGAAGAGCAATTAACTATGGTTGTAAAAAACTTGTTACCTATATACAATAAATATTTGTTTGCTCAGTACTTTCCAAATTTTAAAGCTTTAATTACTACTGGTACCCAAATTGTGGATGCAATAAATAATGGAACTATAAAAAATAAGGATGCACCTAAGTTTAAAAAGAATTTTGGGTCTAGTTCCAAAACTGCAGAAGTTTCTAATATATATAAAAATGATCCCTACCAACTTGTTGCCCTATTGCAAATATCACAAGGGTTGCCTCCAAGGCCTAGGAGGGAATTTCATGAGCTGTATATGCCAATGAGTCAAGTGTTTGAAAAATTGAAGGCAAAAGGGGTCACTAAAATCCTTAGACCCAAAACCAGTCCCAAACCCATTAGCTGCAAGGTTTGATGTGAGTAAAGGTGTGCCTACCATCAAGGCCTAGGCCACGACACTGACAGGTGTTATAACCATCGTCATGCAATCCAAGATTTAATAGACACTAAGGTGATTGCACTACCTACAAGGCCTAGTATCACCAATAACCCTTTGCCCAACCATAATTTTGGGAAAGGACCAAGGATTAATTGTTTAATGATTGAAGGAGAAGGAGAAGAGGACTCGTCTAAGTTAATCTATGACCTACCCAAATGCTTTATGATGACTTGGGAAGAGCTAATAGGTATGACGTCCGCCGCAGGGTATGATATATGGAGTGAGGATACTACAAAAATCCCAAATTACCCAACATCCACATATAGAGGGAGACACTTCAAACCCCAATCAAACGATCCAACATCCACATATGGGGGGAGACACTTCAAACCCCAATCAAATGACCCAACATTTACATATGGGGGGAGACACTTCGAACCCTAATTAAATGACCCAACATTTACATATGGGGGTAGACACTTCAAACCCCAATCAAATGACTCATAAAAAATTGCCCACATCACAAGGGGAGAGACACTTCAAACCCCCACATCTGGAGACAGAGAATTCAATAGAGGCCTTGAACAATTCTACCCAACAAACACCCAATGAAGAGGATGAGGTCCTTAAGCAGTTGCAGAAGACACAAGCCAATATATCTTTATGGGGTTTACTCATGGCCTCATACAAGCACCGCCAGAATCTAGTAGACCTTCTCAATAAAATCCAAGTTCCTACAGCCACTACTTCTCAAGATCTGAATATCATGATTGGGTCTGTAAGTAAGGAACTTACTATTTCCTACTCAAACAAAGATTTGACAAAGAAGGGAAAGCACCACAATGATCCATTTTACATTACTGTGGATGCCAAAGGCAAGAGGATCCCAGTTGTCCTAATTGATGGCGGAAGTGCCTTGAATGTGTGTCCTTTAAAGACCGCAAGCTGCCTAGGCTTGAGCATTGAGGATTTTGTGACAACTGATTAGCATGTGAGAGTGTATAACAATAGTAGAAGGGAGGTTTTAGGAATTGTGACACTGAAGCTCACCATAGGGTCAATGATCAAGAAAGTAGAATTCCCAGTGCTGAATATAGCTTTGTGCTTCAATATGCTCCTTGGACGACCATAGATCCATGATACAGAGGCCGTACCTTCATCCTTATACCAAAAGGTTCGATTTCCGCATGAAGAAGCCATAGTTACCATATATAGCGATACTTTGACCATACCAAAGCCCATTTTTAGTATTGATTCTAAGAAGGAGCCATTAACCCTGGATGGCTTTAAGATTGAGAAACATAGATTTGAAACAAAAGGAGAAGAGGTTGAAAAGATTCCCATGGACTTTGATCCCTACTGCAATAACAATTTGGTGGCAATGATGAGAAAACCGAATTATTTTCCAAGGATAACCTTAGGGAAGACTATGAAAAAGGCAACTACTTAAGTTCCAACAATTCCTACTACCACACCGCCTTTTGGGCTAGGTTATAAACCTACGGATGATGACTTGTTAGAAATGGAAGTAAGGAGTGTATGTTTTTAGACCCCTTAAATACAAACAAGATTAACCTAGTTATTTAGCCAAGTGATTAACTCAGGTAAATTATGTAGATCTAGGTTAACACAGATAAATCATATCATTGAAACAGTGCGGAAAATAAAGAACACAACGATACGATAACCCAAGAAAACTGAATCGGTAAAAAACTTGGGGAGGATTTAACCTAGCTATCCTCAAGGTAAAACAGATCTACTATGAAAGAATTGAAGTTTTACAATAGTGACTTAGACCATTAACATCCTATTGCTACCTCGAGTAGAAAACTTACTACCACGACCATGTGATAGCTTCGAATCCAATGTGATAGCTTCGAATCCACGGACTACTTCTTTCTTCGATTCACAGCAACCACAAGTACTCCCACTTATGTTTCTCTTTAAGCTCTTTGTACAGCAACTGAAGCGATCATCAAGCTCTTGACATGAATCTTGATTCTTGATAACCCTAAGTACGTATGAAGGCAAACACCTCTAGATCTCACAAGATATTCATACACACAACATAAAAAACAACAATAAAACGTGGCTAGGGTTTTTCCTTTTATACTTAAGGCAAAACATAAAACCCTACACGCCATACGGGCTTGGGCTGAGTTGGAAAATTCTACAGAAAAACAATCTGCACAAGCTTCGATCGATCAAGTCTAATTTTCGATCGATCGATCCTTGCAGATTTACACAATAAATCCTGCAGTACACTCGATTCCAACTTTACATAAAAACATACTTTGAGCAGTCTTAATCTAGACTAAACGTTTTGATCATGGTTTGCCAACATTACACATTTGAAGTTCTAATACATTAGTTCCTAATTCCTTAGAACCTAACAAGGAGGATGACCTATGCAAAGGCCAAAGCAAAGGGACTTCCTTATCCCACAGAACCCCTGAAGCCTTAGACCCCTACATTGAACGAAAAGTTTGCCAAAGCTGGAGATAATCGACGCTATTAGGGATTCCCTAAACCGAGATACGATCCTAAGTTGAAAACAATGGTGCTTGGATTTGAGCTATTCTTTGATTATGACAACAAACTCCCAGAACTAAAGAAGGAAGACTCAAGTTGGGCCCCGACTGATTTGGTTGATTACATGGATCCTGACGCAATGACTATGCTTTTGGGAGATGCTATCTGCAATATAGAGGAAGAAGAGTACTAGGAGGCTTGCCAACATGCCTTGAAAAACCCATATGACGCAAGAACAGATGATGAAAATAAGGAAGGGGGAGAAGCCCCTAGTAATGATAATGAAGGAAGCAACAGCGAAATTGATAAAGCACCAATCATTCAAGTCTAAAAGGAAAGGGAAGGAAAAAGAAAAATTGCACATCTCAAATAGTGGAGCGGTAAAGCACCAATCATTCAAATTCTAATGCGAGATTTTTGTCTATTACAAGTGAAGTCCAGATTTTTAGATTGAGCTGGATATAGTTCTTAGTCGCTCCAGATATTCAGATTGAGCTGGATATATTTCTCAGTCACCTGTTGATATTTAGATTGAGTCAGATATAGTTTTCAGTCACCTCAGACATTTAGACCAAGTTAGATATAGTTCTCAGTCACCCCAGATATTTAGATTGAGCCAAATATAGTTTTCAGTCACCTCCAAATATTTAGACCGAGCCAGATATAGTTCTCAGTCACCCTCAATATTCAAACCCAGTCAGATATGGTTCTTAGTCGCCCCAGATATTCAGATCGAGCCGGATATAGTTCTCAGTCGCCTTCAGATATTCAGATCGAGCCATATAGTTCTCAGTCGCCCCAGATATTCAGACCAAGCTGGATATAGTTCTTAGTTGCCTCCAAATATTTAGACCGAGCCGGATATAGTTCTTAGTCACCCCAAATATTCAAAGCGAGCTGGATATAGTTCTCAGTCGTCTCTAGATATTTAGATTGAGTCGGATATAGTTCTTAGTCGCCTCCAGATGTTCAGACCGAGTCGGATATAGTTCTCAGTCGCCTCTAGATATTCAGACCGAGCCGGATATAGTTCTCAGTCGCCCCCAGATATTCAGACCAAGCCGAATATAGTTCTCAGTCACCCCCAGATATTCAAACTGAGCCAAATATAGTACTCAGTCTCCCCTAGATATTCTATAAATTTGTGATTTACAACTATGTTTTATGTTGGCTTTATTCCATGACAAAAAGTGTTGTAATTGCTTTAATTTTGTTTCTTGTATTTTGTGGGATTTTATTGTATTGGGTTTAGTATTAAGTTGGTGAACACTCAAGCTTAAATGAAGAATCAGTGGATTTCGCGAGAAGCTCGCGAGAAGCTAAGCCACGAAAGAGCATGTGAGGAGCACATGACGGGAAGCTGAAGAGTCGTGCCAGGCTGTCGTTTTTGCGAGTGTCTCACGGGTAAGGCCTTCCCACGAGACAGCCGCAAAACATTCTGCCTGGAGGATTTTTATGTGTGAATTCCTTACCCTTCACCCATACTATATATACCCTCATTACCCAAAAATGTAAGAGAGGCTATTCAGAGAAAAAAACCCTAGATAGGTTTTCTACAACACACACGCCCATCTTTTTGAGAGAGAGCTACTCATCCTTAGTGAGAATTAATTGTAGCCTCTTCTCCTTCCCTCTTCCATTATCATACCTTGAGAGGAAATTTGTACCCAAACACAATCCACATCTTTTCAGAGTGTAGTGAGTGTTTTTGGTGTTGTTGGGAAGCATTGGAAGATGCCAAGGTTGGCGGATGCAACATGGAGCTTGTTGCGGGGTCTGGAGAGCTAGACAAGACACGGTTCCGAGAAGCCTTGTTGGAGTAGGAGCTTGGAGGGCTTAGGTACAGCGGGTAGATTAGGCTTGGAGGGTCTCTTGCTAACCCATGTATCCCAACTGATTATCTAGTGGATCGATTACCGCTTGGAGGGCGACGGAGAGGTTTTTCGCCGAGTTCTTCTGTTTCCTCTTCGATAAAACATCGGCGTGTTATCTATGTTTGCATCTCTCTTCCCTACTCTTGTTCATTTCATTTTACTATTGTGTTACTTTAAATATGGATTAGAGTAGCTCTCTTGCTTGTATGCTTGTGTTTACACTATTCTGCACTTAGTATTAAGTTAGTGTAAAATCAACCAAGCCGTAACTTTAAAATTGGGGGTCTAAACAAGATCTTGTATTTTCAACACATTTTCGAGCTTTCAATTGGTATCAGAGCGGGTACACTTGTTGTGGTTTAGATACCTAAGTGTGATCCTTGACCCCTTGTGTTTATTTGCCATGGATAATGCTTTGTATGCTTCTATGGATATTGTTGATTGTAACATGCCATGTGTTTGTGAAAATGCCTCTATGAGTGTTAATCCTCATGATTATGATGACATGTTACATGAATCTTTGGGTGTTATTGATATTCCTAACATCAAACTCTTCAAGAAAAAGGCTAAGAAGTTTCATAAAGATTTGAGCAAGTTATTTTGTGAAAATGATGATTTGATTGCTAAGCTCAATGAATCCAATAAATTGGTTGAAAAATATAAGAAGCTTGCTGAAAATTCTCTTGAAAAGCTGAAAGAGTTTGAATGTCTGAATATGGACTTGGATGCTGAACTTGTTTTGTCTAACAAACTAGTTGATGATCTTAAATGTGAAAATGAATCTCTTAAGATGCATGCCAAGTGTTTGATTGCTGAACCTGTTGATAAAAATGATGATAATATCTGTTACAATCATGTTGTGGTACCTAATTTTGTGCCTATTGTGTGTTCTACCTCAAAGGACAAATCGGTGTACATTCCTCCACATAAAAGAAATCAAAAGGTGGAGAGCAAGGCTGTTAAGTCAAAGCCTCCGTTTAGGTCTCAACCTAAGGCTTTGGATGGATCTAAGTTTGTTCCAACTTGCCACCATTGCGGTGTAATCGGTCATATAAGACCTCAATGCTCCAAGTTGAAGAGAAAACAAAACCATATTGTTAGATCCCTTCCCAAAAAGCCTAGTGGACCTAAACACATTGTTTGTCACCATTGTGGTGCCTTTGGTCATCTAAGACCTCATTGCTCTAAGTTTCAAGCTCTTAAAAGAATTAAAAGAAAAGAGAAACTTGAGCTTCTTGGAAGTTGTGCTAAAAAGGATAAACCGGATTTGAGTGATAATAGCATCTCCGGTTCTCATTCTTCCAACTCTCGTCTCACTTCTCATGAGACACTCATTCCAAACAATTGTTTTGTTTGGATGAGGAAGAGTTCATATGGTTGAGTTTTTGCTCCTTTGGTCCTTGATCTAATTCTTTCGATCTTTGTAGGACCCTTCATGCATTAGATGCTTCATTGTCATGTATTTGTGCATCATGCATCTCTTTATATACATTGTTTTGTTTTTGTTTTTATCTTACTTTTATGTCTTTGTTTTGTGTGTGTAAAAATCCAAAACCACATAAAAAGTGAAAAATTCAAAAAGTTTGATTGTATATGTTTGAGCACTTTTCACATGTGAGTTTGGCCTAGTACTTTCGTACTAATAGCGTAGTGCATTTACGAGCTTAGCTTGTTATGTATGCACATATATCTTTGTGAGAGAAATCTTGAAATCTATGTGTGATTGTTATAAATAGATCTTCAAGCTTGTTATGAATGATTGGTCAATAGTCTTGTTTGTCTTGATACTTGCATAGACTTGTGCCTATATATCTTCCCACTTTTATTTTTATGTTTTTGCAAATAGAGCTCACCAAATGTAAATCTCAAAATGAAAAAGAGATTATGAGCTGCAAAAGCCTGTCGCACATACTAGTATTTGACTAGGAAAAAGGGAAAGCGACCTTTTAAATTGAAATGTATGGTGCTCAAAAAGCCAAAGGCTAAATCACAATGTTGAAATATCAAAAATTTCAAGCACCAATCACAAAAGGAGATGTATTCTCCAAAAAGGATCAAATGTCATGAATTATGTAGAAGCCAAATGAAAAGCTTCTAAATTTTCTAATCATTCTCTTATGGAAGGTCATATATGCTCATTTCTATAATTGAGATAGACTACTTGATTTCGTATCAGTTGTGTATGACTTGATTGAATTGATCATTGAAGCTTCACTCTAGTCTAAGGACTATTCCACACTTGATCCACACACAGAACACACAAGTTTAATGTTCAATGAATGCCTATTTCATTTATGTGGTTGTACATGTTCAAATGTGATGTGTGTGTGCTCAACCATATGTGGATCAAACCAAAAAGATTTTTTTTGTTCTTTTTGTTTGCTTTTGGAAGTGATTTGTATCACCTATGTTTTTCAAAGTTTTTCAAGTTGTTTTCTTGTGAAAAACATGTTTTCTGAGTGTTTTCGTGACCCATTTCATATGTAAGCTCAACTGGGAGTTAAATGGTCCAAATCTCATGTTTTTCAACTTTGTACAGAGAGTTTTGCGACTGTTTTGCTAGTAGCTCGCAAGTAAGGCTTACCCGCAAAAATTTTCACGAGTACTTTCGCGAGTCAGCTTCCCGTGAAAATTCCCAGATTAGCTTTTTAAAGGGCATTTCGTGGGACATTTGTTTTAAACTTCTCCCATCTTCTCCCAAACCCCTATTTTAATGCTTTAACATCAAAACCCAACTAATTTCAAGTGTTTTACATTTCAGAAACATATCTAAGGTAATCTTTAACTCTTTTCATCTATTTTGATCCTTAGATTATGCTTTTTGGGGTTTTATGTTCATAGTTGAGATTTTCTCAAATGGGAGTTAGAAAACTTAATTTTTGTCAATCTTTTTGATTGGGCTTTGTTTTAAATGATGATTTGCTTTGGATGTTGGCCCCTTGTGGCAAAAATAACATGTATTTAGGCAAGATTTTCATATGTTCTTGCACTGTTTAACATACATGTGTAGTGTGTGCACTCTAAGTGTTTGATAAAATGCCCAATTGGCATTTTCTCGTTGTTTTGGACTTCGATGAGTACCAAACTTTGGGGATCACCATAATTATTCATGTTTATCATGTTTTGATCATTGGTGGTGTGTTTTATGCATTTTGCCCGTAAGTGCTTATTCATGCATTGGTCATGCATCTCATATGCACACTAGATGCACCTTTGCTGCACACACTCTAACACTTGACATGTTTTGCACTTCTCTCATGCTAGTCAAGTCTTTTTAGACCTTTTAGCACTTAACATGTTCTTGTGACTTTGTCATTCCTAGGTTTACATCATGTTCCATCATCCTTAGCATGTCATGTTCTTTATGCTTTGTAGCATTTTTTTATGTTTTTGTCTTATGTTTGAGCTTCATTTTCTCATTCATCTTGCACCCCTCATGCATCATACCCTTGCTCATATCTTCTTTTCTTTCCCTCATTCCTCTTGATTGTTTTGTCTATTCGTGACAAAAAGGGGGAGAGTATACCGGAGAGTATACAAGTTTGTATCGTCATTTCTATATGACTCATGTGCACACTCTTAGGGGGAGTAATTCTACCTCGTGCACATTCGTAGGGGGAGAAAGCTATAGGGGAGATGCATATACTAAGGGGGAGAAGACAATTTTCCTTGTTTTGTTTTGGTTTATATTACTCTTGTGCCCTAGTAGGATCTTCTTCCTAGATGCATATACTTCATGTATTTTGCATTGGTCGAGTGTTGGATATGCATTTATCCTTATGCTATTGTGCTTTATTGATTACATGTTCAGATGATCATTTGCTTTGCTATATGATGATTGTGGTCATTTCCATATGACTGTCATGTGTTTGATCAAGTTGTTCATATGTTTCACAACTTGTTTACTTGATCGCATTTTACTTGTTTCATTATACTTGTCCTTTTATCACTTGACTTACCTTGAGGGTCTAATGTGTTTTGTGCAAGTGTTTCAGGTTACAGGTATACATGTTCCAAGTGCTACACAGCTTCTAGATTTAGGTGTAAGTGAGTTTTGCCATTGTTCCCAAACTCACGTTTAAGTCTGGAGTTTGTTATAGAGTCTTTTGTCACGGAATAGCCAAAGGGGGAGATTGTAACGTTGTGATTTACAACTATGTTTTATGTTGGCTTTATTCCATGACAAAAAGTGTTGTAATTGCTCTAATTTTGTTCCTTGTATTTTGTGGGATTTTATTGTATTGGGTTTAGTATTAAGTTAGTGAAGACTCAAGCTTAAATGAAGAATCAGTGGATTTCGCGATAAGCTCGCGAGAAGCTAAGCCATGAAAGAGCATGTGAGGAGCACATGACTGGAAGCTGAAGAGTCATGCCAGGCTATCGTTTTTGTGAGTGTCTCGCGGATAAGGCCTTCCAGCGAGATAGTCGTGAAACATTCTACTTGGAGGATTTTTATGTGTGAATTCCTTACCCTTCACTCATACTATATATACCCTCATTACCCACAAATGTAAGAGAGGCTATTCAAAGAGAAAAACCCTAGATAGGTTTTCTATAACACACACGCCCATCTTTTTGAGAGAGAGCTACTCATCCTTAGTGAGAATTAATTGTAGCCTCTTCTCCTTCCCTCTCCCATTATCATACCTTGAGAGGAGATTTGTATCCAAACACAATCCACACCTTTTCAAAGTATAGTGAGTGTTTTTGGTGTTATTGGGAAGCATTGGAAGATGCCAAGGTTGACAAATGCAACATGGAGCTTGTTGCAGGATCCGGAGAGCTAGACAAGACACGGTTCCGAGAAGCCTTGTTGGAGTAGGAACTTGGAGGGCTTAGGTACATCGGGTAGATTAGACTTGGAGGATCTCTTGCTAACCCATGTATCCCAACTGATTGTCTAGTGGATCGATTACCGCTTGGAGGGCGGCGAGAGGTTTTTCGTTGAGTTCTTCGGTTTCCTCTTCGATAACACATCGGCGTGTTATCTGTGTTTGCATCTCTCTTCCCTACTCTTGTTCATTTCATTTTACTGTTGTGTTGCTTTAAATATGGATTAGAGTAGCTCTCTTGCTTGTATGCTTGTGTTTACATTATTCCGCACTTAGTTTTAAGTTAGTGTAAAATCAACCAAGCCGTAACTTTAAAATTGGGGGTCTAAACAAGCTCTTGTGTTTTCAATACATTTTTGAGCTTTCATATTCAAACCGAGCCGGATATAGCTCTTAATCACTCCAAATATTCAGATTAAGCTGGATATAGTTCTCAATCCCCCTAGATATTCAAACCGAGCCGGATATAATTCTCAGTTGCCCCCAGATATTCAGATCGAGCCAAATATAGTTCTCAGTTGCTCCAGATATTCAGATTGAGCTGGATATAGTTCTTAGTCACTCCAAATATTCAAACCAAGCCGGATATAGTTCTCAACCACCTCCAGATATTCAGACCGAGCCAGATATAGTTTAGATTGAGCCAGATATAGTTCTCAGTCGCCTTAGATATTTAGACCGAATTGGATATAGTTCTCAATCGCCCTCAGATTTTCAGATTGAGCCGCATATAGTTCTTAATCAGCTTCCAGATCAAGCAAATATAGTTCTCAATTACTGCATCAGCATTCTAGATTTCATTCAGGTTCATTAATGATCAAGTAGATTAGATGTCCATAGTTCTTATTTTTCAAAACAATAAATCATGGTTGCTAAGATCAGTGTCTTTGTTTTACATCAACATTCACATTGCGAGCTCTGTCAATGAGGGACATTCTGTGGACACTCGATTTTGCACCCATAATTTAATTTCGAAAGATGGCTAAAATAGCCATTTCATATACCCAAAAATCAATCACATTACATGCATTAATTCATTCATTGAATATCATAAAAATGATCTTGAGATTCTAACGGTCACGATGGTATGCCCGATTCCCTAATTCAACCGTTGGATTGGAAGATATCACAAGAACAAATGTTCATGATCTACATGCATTTTGTTTGGGTGAAACTAATCATGTGTGATTAATTTAAATTAATTCTGATTAGTTAAATAATTAAAATTAATTAAATAAATTTGTGATTGGTTGTTGGTTTTTGTTAGAAATAAGCCTGCTTGCATGGGAATAAAATGGATAATCAGATAATAATGGAATTGTTGATAACTAAGTCTTTTTAGAATATTTATCTATCAGATAATTATTATTTTAAAGACCTAATTATCAAAATAAAAGGGATTAATTTTAGAACACAAGTTAAAAATACGTCCAGGTGCAATTCCCAACTCAAAAAATCCCTAAAAAAGAGTCTAAACTGAAACAAAATTGGGAATTAAGCTCAGCACACAAGAGGGCCAATCGGCACTCCAAGAGTGCCGATTGGCACAGACTCGAGGCCTACCTTGGACACCCTTAGATTAAGATAAAACACATCTGTTTCAAATTTTTAGGGATAAGGACGCAACCCAATTCGTATCTAATATTATTTAGCTTATTTTTCAAGCATCCAACCTCTATAAATAGAGGAAAAAATCAGAAATCAAGACCCCTTTTTTTTACTTCTCTCTCCTCTTACGTTAAAGAAGTTTTAGAAGCCCTGCTTTAGGAACTTCTTTTTTGTTAAAAGGCTTCACCTAAATCCTTAAAAAAAAAAAAAATTGTTTCTCTTTGAAGAACTCTTTCCTTAAGTGTTAAGTTCATGTAGATATAACTCTAACTTTGCTTTCATAACATTCTTTCATATGTGTTTTAGTTTCCATAGATATGATGTTTTATTTTGTGTTTAAGTAATCATGTTTCTCATATTTTATCACATGTTTTCTTTTTTTTTCAAAAAAATTTCACATGATTAATTGATGAGCATGTCTAGATCTAGGGTTGAATCTTTCTTTAAGGTTTTAGATATGCCATTTTTCTCATTATTTTCTTAAACTAAAATCAAATTTGCAATTTTTCTCCATGTTTTTAAAAATTAAATACATATTTGAAAATTTTTCTAAACAAAAACTCATCTATATTTTCATTAAATATAGATCTGAAATGTTTTCTAAATAAAAAACAAAACTAATCTGTATTTTCATTAAATAAAGATATGAAAATATAGATCTGAAAATTTTTCTAAATAAAAACTTATTTGTATTTTCATTAAATACAAATCTAAAAAATTTTCTAAATAAAAACTGATCTTTATTTTCATTAAATACAAATCTGAAAAGTTTTCTAAATAAAAAAAAAAAAAAAAAAAAAAACTGATATGTATTTTCATTAAATACAGATCTGAAATATTTTCTAAATAAAACAAAAACTGATATGTATTTTCATTAAATACAGATCTAAATTTTTTCTGAATAAAAGAAAACTGATTTGTATTTTCATTAAATACAGATCTAAAATTTTTTCTTAATAAAAATTGATTTTTATTTTTTCAAAATAAAAATCTGAAATCTTTTCTAATAAAAAGATATTTTCTTCAATGTAAAATATCTCCAATTTTTGTGATACTTCTTAAATAAAAATTGTAGATTTTGAATCCTTAAAGAATGAATTAATCTTAAATTTAGGAATTTCAATATGTCATTGTAATGTCATGCATCATTTGAATGGGTATATAAATGGTCATTTAGAGTCTAGAAGACCAGACCCCGTCTGGGCAGAATGGGTGCCTAAGACCTTCCCATTCTATAACCTAGCCCTCGAATCTAGATTTTGGTTAATAGATAGTGCCTTATCCTTTTCCTTTTTAGATTGTAATCTTGGAAAAAAAAGCCTTGTAATTTTCCTTTTTTAGATTGTAATGTAGGAAACAAAGCTTTGTAATTTTTTACTAGATTTTGATCTAGGAAACAAAGCCATGTATATTTCATTTTACCAAACTGTAATTCATTCAAATAAATGACAGGTTGTGTTATTCAGATATGTACCATATGTATGTCTTTTTCTTTTTTCTTATTTTTTTGTAACAAACAAAATAAGTAGCGACTCCACACATAATCTTGAAAAGGGAAGGTATCGATGCCTAACCCATTTTCTAAGAGCACCCTTAGGTTTTACCCGATCTCTTACAGCCCCAATGTAGGGTTTTGCATGGTTCTTGAGCTCATACTGGATGATCAAACCATGATGGATTCTTTGTTAACCTTGATGATGCTTGTGGATTCCCTGGGCGAGATTTTTCTCGGACTCGCCATGGGGCGGAATGCATTGATTATCTCGACTATCAACTAAACCAGCCGGTGCTTCAAAGATAGGTTCCCTTGAGGAACTTTGCGCGGGAAATGACTTCTGCTACCTTCATACCATGCTGGATGGCTTGTCATAAAGATCGAGACCGGCCCTAGCACCATCCCATTATACACCTTGGCAACGGGGGCTGAACTGACCCTTAAACCGTGTGAACCGGGCTTCGAAAATGAGGTTCAAGTTTTTCTAGGGTGCCGAACAAGACAGGCAAAGATAAACTGCCCCAATGTAGGCTTTGTGCAGTCTCGGTTGTGCAAAAAAAACTCTTGGTAGTCTAGTTTACTGCTGAACCGACTGTGCACCACTGTTTGTGCAAAAACTGAGGGAATCTTCACTCCAAAGCTGTCCAAAACCCTCCATCCTCTGGATTTAAGCTTAGAATCCATGTAGGGTTATGCTTCAGGGGCTAAAAATCTCTGAGTGTGATAGCTAGGGTAGAGCTTATGGGGGTTTTTGAGGAGGAATAGGGTTAAGCTTGTTGTAGCTCTTGATCTTCCTTTTACTGGGGATACTAATGGTTGTTTGCGATATTTGTTTGGCTTGAGTCCCGTTGACACCTAGAGAGTCAAGTGGGGAGTCACTAGGTGGTAGGGTTGGACCCATTATGTTGGTTTGCTTAGCATCCCTTTGGTGGGCATTTGGGGTTGCACAGGGTACTTCCCAGGTATGGCCATGAGGCAATTTAGGGGCAATCAGCACGTCCTTCGAGTCAGTGATTTTTCTGTCGTCACTTGTGAGTATGGGCTTCTGGATATTGATATGGCTATGATAGATCGTATTTTTGGCTTCTGGAAGGAGTGCAAGTCGATCATTGACTTTCCTACTTGTCTTGGGGATGACCATGAGTGGTCCACCGCTAAGTTTAGGGAGTGGAGAGCTAGTTGGGATACATTCTTTCTTATTGATTTATTGATGTCGGATCCTCTTGATCCCCGACTTCTACTTATATACTGAGGGATTACACTCTCGAGTTTAAGATCAGGGTCAAGAGCACCCTTAGAGACCTAGGGGAGTGCCTGATAGAGGCCATTAAAGATAGGGATTGCTGCAAGGAGATTACTGATTCCCTTTTGGAGGATCTTGATGAGATGAGTAGGACATATGAGGGTGAGCTTGCTACCTTTAGAGAAAAGCTTAAGCAGAGGAGTCCGGCTCCTTTAGCCACGGCAATAGAGTGTGTTCAGTTGAGATCCCGAGTTGCAAGCTTGGAGAGTGAGCTAGTAGATCTTACCCAGAGATTTACTATCTTGGGTTAAACGAGAGATAAGGAGAGGGCCATAGTGGAGGCCAGTAGGGCTGAGGCTAGCAGCAGGGCTAATGATTTAGCACTAAGGTTGTTGAAGGCTAGACGTTTCATCCATTCCATCTTTAGCTTAGAGTATGGGCCGGCTGATGAGCCTAGTAAGCCACAGTTGGCTTTTTGTCACCTTCAGGCTAAGCTGACCGAGAAGGAGGAGGCACTAAGAGTTGCCACTGCTGAGGTTGGCACCTTGTAGGCTTTGCTTGACACTGAGAAGGAGAGTTCTACTTCAAGTCCCACTTTAGAGAGGGAGCTTGTCTGTCTTCACCATTATATGGAAAAATTCAAGAGGTTGTCAAAGATTTGGGCTTTGATGCGGCTGGGTTGCTTCGTACCCATCCTTCAGATGATCCAACTCTCCACACCAGTTTTGAAATGCTGTGCAGGGTAGTGTCAAATTGTTTGGGCCATGTTTGACTTGCTTGTGTTCTTTTCTGCTTCTTTTTAATTTTGAACATGAGCTATGTAGTTAGCATTCCACCATGTATGGAAAGGTCCTTCATAAATTGCTGGGCAATTACGTAAGGCCTTCCACTTTTTGGAATTTTTAAAGCATAGTCTAGTTTGTTTGGCATGCTTAAAAACCGAGAGATGGTGGAGATAGGTTTTTATGTATGTATTGATCATCAGTAGATATCTATGAGATGAGATTCATGTTTTTTTGGTATCAAAATGATGGATGCATGAAAGGATTAGAAAGGCACAAAGCAGGCATGTTTAATGAATATGTGTGCAAATTCTTTGAAACTATAAGATTGTACAAATAAAAGTGGTAAATGTAAGTCTATGCATATAAATATCTCAGGTTCCGAAGGATACATCCTGTTCAAGGAAGATCTTTCCCTTTTCCCATCGGGGTACAGCTTCCACTGGCATGAACCATAAAATCTTTGAACAAACTGCAGAAGGCTATAATCATTGTAGACACGGAGCAACCTTTGAGGTACCCTTATATCTTCTTCTTGGATGAGGAGTCCATCTTTCTTTCTTAATTTTGATAATAAACCCAAGCTAATTCAATTGACCGATTTTTCTTTTAAAATGTGACCAAACCAACGTGGCTGCCTACGTACCTCCACTAGGAAGGTGTAGATACTTGATTTTGCACCCATAATTTAATCTGGGAAGATGACTAAAATGACCATTCATATACCCAAAAATCATAGTTGTTACATGCATTAATTCATTCATTGCATATCATAAAAATGATCTTGAGATTCTAATGGTCATGACGGTATGCCCGATTCCTGAATTGGATCGTCGGATTGAAAGATATTGCATGATCAAATTTTTTCAGTTTGCATGCATTTTGTTTGGGTGGAACCAATCATGTGTGATTAATTTAAATTAATTCTAATTGGTTAAACAATTAAAATTAATTAAAAAATTTGTGATTGGTTGTTGGTTTTTGTCAAAAATAAGCTTACTTGCGTGGGAATAAAATGGATAATTAGATAATGAGAAAATTGTTGATAATTAAGTCTTTTTATAATATTTATCTATCAGATAATTATTACTTTAAAGACCTGATTATCAAGATAAAAGGGATTAATTTTAGAATACGAGTTAAAAACACGTCTAAGTACAATTCCCGAATCAGAATATCCATAGAAAAGAGTCCAAAATTGGAAGAGGGGCTCAGCATCCAAGAGGGCCAATTGGCACTCTTGGAGTGTTGATCAACACATGGCAAGTGCCGATCGACACATGGCAAGTGTCGATTAGCACTTACCAAGTGTCGATTGGCACAGACTTGAGGCCTGAACTGGGAACCCTCTAATTAAGATAAAACCTATCTATTTTGAATATTTAGAGATAAGGACACAACCCCATTCATCTGATCTTATTCAGCTTACTTTTCAAGCATCCGACCTCTATAAATAGAGGAAAAACATCAGAAATCAGGGCCTTTCTTTTTCTGACTTCTTTGCTCCCTTTACATTAAAGACATTCTGGAAGCCTTGGATTTAAGAATTTCTTTTTTGTAAGTAAAATATTTTAGATCTCAAAGAATTGAAAATTTCTTTGATTTCTAAAGTATTCTTCCATTGAAAGGTATATTCATGCAAGTAGGTATTTAATTTTGTTCTTGTGTTTATTTTTTTCTTTTCTCTTAACTGATATATTTGTGTTGTTCATTGCATGTTTTTTTATGAATATGTGTCTGATGTTATTGTCAATATGATCTTGTTCACAATTTATATATGCCATGTTTATATGTTTAGTTGGAATTTTCTTTAGTTGATTGACATGCTTATGATTTAATTCTTCTTTAATTTCAAAATCTGCAATTAATCACTACAACCTTTCTTTAAACAAACACAAATCTATATTTTCATTAAATACAAATCTGAAATTTTTTCTAAACAAACACAGATCTATATTTTCACTAAATACAGATCTGAAAATTTTTCTAAATAAAAAAAAAGATCTATATTTTCATTAAATATAGATCTAAAAATTTTTCCAAGTCAAAAACTGATCAGTGTTTTCATTAAATACAGATATGAAAATTTTTCCAGGACAAAAACTTATCTGTATTTTCATTAAATATAGATCTGAAAATTTTTCTAAGTTAAAAACTGATCTGTAAAATACAGATTTGGAAATTTTTCCAAATCAAAAACTGATCTGTATTTTCATTAAATACATATTTGAATTTTTCAAGCATACAAAACTAATCTGTATTTTCATTAAATACAAATCTGAAATTTTTTATAATGAAAAATGGTTTTCTTCTTAAACAAAAATTGCAGATTTTGCATTTTCAAAGAGTGAATTAATTTTTAATTTAAGGATTTTAATATGTCATTGTAATGTCATGCATCTTTTGAAAGGGTATATAATGGTCATATAAAGTCTAGAAGACCAGACTCTGTCTAGGCGGAATGGGTGCCTAACACCTTTCCATTCCGAAACCTAGCCCCCGAACTTAGGTTTTTGGATAGTAGACTAGTATTTTATCTTTTGTTTTGGTAGATTGTAACTAGGATCAAAGCCTTGTAATATTACTCTACCAAGATTATAGATTGTATTTAGGACCAAAGTCTTGTAATGATTATTTGATTAAGATTGTATTTACATAATTAATGAAATTTGATGTATTTGATGTAAATTTTATATTTATGTTTTTCTTATTTTTTCTAACAAAAAATAAGTGACGACTCCACATAATTACCCAAAAAACAAGTGCCCTAAGCACCCAAATCTCTTTTTGAGAGCACCCTAAAATTTTCTGATCTCTCACAGTGGCAACTCCACTGGGGATGTGGAGGTCTCAGCTTCGTGTTAAACTTTAAATGACCAATTATATACCCTTTTTTTTGTATGATGTTTTTTTTTTTTTTCTTTGTTTGCTTATGTCTTGATATGTTTGTATGATATGTTTGTTTGAATTTGCCATGTTGATTGTTAAAAGCTTTCCCTAACTGTCATAGTGTGTGCCAATTAAACAACAAATATGCATGCACCCATCTCAGCATATGGTGGTAGGAACCATGGATCTTCGGTCTTCATTAGATTCGGGTACCTAGTAGTGAACTCACCAACTCATAGCCCAAAGTCACTGGATCATTTCTTGTTGACTACAAAGGATAGACCATGCCGTTTGGACCAACGTAATGTTCATCACATTACAAGTTGGGAGGTGTAACGTCCTAGCTATAGGAAACAATGAAACAACAAACCCACCCTATAATGTAATGACTTAGAACCTATCCATAGGTGGTCCATGTTAATATTGCATTGCATTTTGTGTGTGTTTGTTTGGTTGATAGATTGATATAGATGGGGACCTAGCTTTGTTTGACCGAACCAAGCCTTTTCTTAGGGGAGAATTTGGTCAAGATCAGAAGGAAGACTCCAAAGAGAATCTAAGAATGACAGCCAAGCCAGCAGTTCCAATTCCAAGCCTATTACAGTGCTAAGGTCTGTCAGCATAGAAGGCACTCCGTAGTTATAACATCTCAATCCTGTGTTCGACTTGCAAGACAACCCAAGCCACAAGAAGTTCGAAGACTCTGTCACCATGGCAGAAATGGAAGAGCACCCAAACACTGAAGAGCCAATGAACACTCAAGAGCTACTCCTATTAAACACCATGGTAGCAAGCCAAATTCAGTTGAGGGAGGACATGAATCTTATCGTACAGCAGTTTCAGAACTTAAAGGGCAGCCAAGAGGAAAACAAGACCGATCAGAATCCCCCTATCCTGGAGGGTGAGAAGAAGATTAATGAGAGGATAAATAAGATGGAGGAGATGATCAAAAGGGCCCACAAGATGGAGGACCTCGTGGATTACCAGTCACTCTCACTTTTCCTAGATGTAAGATTGCCCCCTAAGTTCAAGATGCCGGTCTTGGACAAGTTCAACGGTACAGGCTGCCCCAAATCCCACCTAAAGATGTACATTAGGGCTATGCAGCCCCTTGGGGCTACAGAAGAAATGCTGGCACAAATGTTCCAAAACATCTTGACTGGAGCCGCTCTCAAGTGGTTCCTCAATGTTGAAGACAATAGAGCAAGAAATTGGGAAGACATTTGTAGGGAGTTTCACAACTAGTATAAGTACAATATAGAAGTGGACGTGACAAGGAGAGATTCAAAGACCACTAAACAAGAGATGAAAGAGTCCTTCTCTGCCTTCATACCATGTAGAGGTCCAAAGCTGCACAGATGATGAATAGGCCAAATGAAGAAGAGCAATTAACCATGGTTGTAAAAAACTTGTTATCTATATACCATAAATATTTTTTTGCTCAGTACTTTCCAAATTTTAAGGCTTTAATTACTACTGGTACCCAAATTGAGGATGCAATAAATAATGGCACCATAAAAAATAAGGATGCACCTAAGTTTAAAAAGAATTTTGGGTCTAGTTTTAAGACTGTAGAGGTCTCTAATATGTATAAAAAATGATCCATACCAACTTATTGCCCTAGTGCAAATATCACAAGGGCCGCCTCTAAGGCCTAGGAGGGACTTTCATGAGCTGTATATGCCAACAAGTCAAGTGTTTGAAAAACTAAAAGCAAAGGCGTTACTAAGAACCTTGGACCCAAAACCAGTCCTAAGCCCATTACCTGGAAGTTTTGATTTGAGTAAAAGGTGTGCCTACCATCAAGGCCTAGCCTACGACACTAACAAGTGTTATATAACCTTCGTCATGCAATCCAAGATTTAATAGACACTAAGGTGATTGCACCGCCTACAAAGCCTAGTATCACCAATAATCCCTTGCCCAACCATAATTTTGGGAAAAGACCGAGGACAAATTGTTTAATGTCTGAAGAAGAAAGAGAAGAGGACATGTCTGAGTTAATTTATGACCTACCCGAATGCTTTATGATGACTTGGGAAGAGCTAATGGGTATGACATCTACTGCAGGGTATGCTATATGGAGTGAAGATGCTACAGCAACCCTAAATTACCCAACATCCACATATAGGGGAAGACACTTCAAACCCCAATCAAATGACCCAACATCCACATATAGGGGGAGACACTTCAAAACCCAACCAAATTACCCAACATCCACATATGGGGGGAGACACTTCAAACCCCAATCATATGACCCAACACCCATATACGGGGAGAGATACTTCAAACCCTAAGACACTAAAGCAAATGACCCATCAAAAATTGCCCACATCACAAGGGGGGAGACACTTCAAAGCCCCACATCTGGAGACAGACAACCCTATAAAGGCCTTAAACAAGTCTACCCAACAAACACCCAATGAAGAGGATAAGGTCCTCAAGCAGTTGCAGAAGACACAAGCCAACATATCTTTATGGGGTTTACTCATGGCCTCATACAAGCACCTCTAGAATCTGGTAGACCTTCTTAATCAAATCCAAGTCCCTACAACCACTACTTCTCAAGATCTGAATGCTATGATTGGGTCTATAAGTAGGGAACTCCCTATTTCCTACTCTGACAAAGATTTGACGAAGAAAGACCACAATGACCCATTGCGCATTTTTATAGATGCCAAAGGCAAAAGAATCCCAATGGTCCTAAATGATGATGGAAGTGCCTTAAATGTGCGTCCTTTAAAGACTGCAAGTTGCCTGGGCCTAAGCATTAAGGATTTTGTGCCAATTGATCAGCATGTGAGAGCGTATGACAATAGTAGAAGAGAGGTCTTGGGAACCATGACACTGGAGCTCACCATAGGGCCAATGATCAAGAAAGTGGAATTTCAAGTGCTAAATATAGCTTCGTGCTTCAATATGCTTCTTGGGCAACCATGGATCCATGATATAGAGGCCGTACCTTCATCCCTATTGATGTGCATGAAATATATACAATAAAGTACTCACATATCTACATATTTAGCCTTACTTTTATGTTATTTTGTGACTGATTATATAATATCTTTGTGTTGTAGGTAAGAAGGGCTTTACATGCAAAGTGGGGCTAGGCCAATTGAATCAAGCCAACTTACATCTAGCTAGGCATGAATTCAAGAAAAGACTATCCCAATTAAATTTAAGTCCAATTGGAGTAAGGAATCAAAGGAAATTTGCACCAAATCCAAATCCAATTCGGATTAGGATTCCAGACTGCACATCAGTTAGTATTTTTGGCATAACTTTCGGCTCAGATGTCCAATCGAGATGATTCAAGTTGGGCTGGAACGATAACTTAAAGGGCTACAACTTTGTAGCTTACCAAAAGTCCAAATTCTGACGTTAAATGGGCCAAAATAGTCGGTTAAGTGAAGCCTAAAAATCTGGGATTTTCTCCAAACGAGAATTCGACTTGTAATAGGATTCCTTGAACTATTTAAGGGCTTTTTAGGGCAAAATTCAGGGAGGCGGAGGCTAGTGCTAGGGCTGAGGGGACTGAACATATAGAGGCTGCGGCTAGGATTGGTGCGTAGGAGCAGAACGTGTTCTTTTTGTCTATAGCTTTTCTCTAGCACTGTGACTATTTCTTTCTCTATTTTATTTGTTTAGTTTAATGGTTAGTATTTTATTTTTATGTTTTATTTCAATTACTATGAGTAGCTAAATTTATAATTAAGGTTGAGGATGAAACCTTGCTAAGGATTATCAGTAATATTTATGTGATTTGATTTTTCCCACAATAGTTGTTCTTTAATGATTTTAATTGTTCTTGCTTCATATCAATTGATTAAGATGGAATTCTAAATATGAGTTCAATCATGTTTTTCTCATGATTTAGGATTTATCTTAATTAATTGAATGCTTGGTTTATTAATTCTTGATTATAAAATTGGATATCACTTGTGATTTGTCTGTCAATGGATACAATTTATAATTTGATTTTTAGAATTGGATATATCTTGTGATTTGTTTGGCTACAGATACAATTGATGATTTGATTTTATACTTAAGAAGCGAAGAAGAACATGCTTTTGATTTTTAAAATAAGGATTTAATGATGATATTTTCCATGA
The DNA here is from genome assembly GCA_028535165.1 of Quercus tomentella. Lineage (NCBI taxonomy): Eukaryota > Viridiplantae > Streptophyta > Magnoliopsida > Fagales > Fagaceae > Quercus > Quercus tomentella. The sequence goes on along the minus strand of JAPQVY010000111.1, from coordinate 25,454,775 downwards.
TAGCAAGATTGATTTCTAGATTATCATGCAGTGGTTGGGAAAAATTAATGATCATAAATATATGCTGATATGATTTACAAGGCGGATTCCAAAACCTTAATTCCTTTCTCTTAATTGTTTACATCTTTTTATTGCTTTATATCTTTGCTTAGTTTAACTATTTGCTTAGTTTTATTATTTGCTTAGTTTATTTTATTGTAACCAACCAATTTTTATTTAAACTAGATTAGGATTAATTTGGTTAAGGTTTAATTAATTTTCCTACATTCATACAAGTCCCTGTGGGTTCGACCTCGTTCTTGTCCAACTATACTTCGGTACGGTTCGTACACTTGCGAGTATTTTAAAATTTCACAACACCTATCCTAAAAGGTTCAATTTCCGTACCTTCATCCCTATCCCAAAAGGTTCAGTTTCCGTATGAAGGAGCCATAGTTACCATATATGGCGATACTTTGACCGTAACAAAGCCTATTTTTGGTATTGATTCTGAGAAGAAGCCATTAACCTTGGATGGCTTTGAAATTGAGAAGCCTGGTTTTGGAAGAAGAGAAGAAGAGGTCGAAAGGATTCCCATGGACTTTGCTCCCTACAACAATAACAATGTGGTGGCAATGATGAGAAAAATGAATTATCTTCCAAGGATGAACTTACGAAAGACTATGAAAGAGGCAATGGCTCAAGTTCTAATAATTCCTACTAGCACACCACCTTTTGGGCTAGGTTATAAACCTGCTAATGATGACTTGTTAGAAATGGAGGTGAGGAGGATGGCCTGTGCAAAGGACAAAGCAAAGGGACTTCCTTGTCCCTCGAAACCCCTAAAGCCTTACACTCCCACATTGAACGGAAAGTTTATCAAAGCTGGGGATAGTCAATACTATTGGGGATTCCTTGAACCAAGATATGATCCTAAGTTGAAAACAATGGTGCCTGGATTTGAGCTGTTCTTCGATTGTGACAATAAGCTCCTAGAACTGAAGAAGGAAGACACAAATTAGGTCCCGACTGATTGGGCTGATTACATGGATCCTGATGCAATGACCACGCTTTTGAGAGATGCCATCTACAATATAGAATAAGAAGAGTATTGGGAGGCTTGCCAACATGCATTGAAAAGCCCATATGAAGTAAGAACAGATGATGAAGATGAGGAAGGGCGAGAAGCCCCTAGTGATGATGATTAAGGTAGTGACAGTAAGAGTGATAGTAGGGGTGATAGTAGTAGTGACAACAGTAGTAGCAACAACGAAGATAATGGGGACAATAACAATGGTGCTAGTGATAGTGATAATAGCAGTAGTGAGGATTATGATAGCCGAGATAATGACAATGATAGGGGAGAACCCTCTAGTGATATAGAGGATGGAGATGTGGGATCTTTCTATGAAGACCATTTTAATGATGATGTGGACTACTATGATGGAGATATAGAGGATGATGCAGAAGTTGAAGATGAAGAAATTGATGTAGAAGCTGAAGATGAAGATGTAGGAGATGATTTAGAAGTTAAAGATGAAGAACTAGATGAGAATGCAAAAGCTGAAGGTATAGATTATGATGAATACCCCTATGGGCGGCCCTTGGATTAGAATTGCATTACTGATGTCAGTTCAAGATCAGGCCCTCGATATAACAAGCATGGTAGAGAGATTCCTGAGTTAGGGTTTTTCCACAATTCAGAACTTGGCTCACTGACCCCATACACTGAGGAAAGGGATGACATAAATGCTAGATTGGTGACACTGGACAAAAAATTAATGATCCATAGTTTTAGAAACTTAACTCTAGAGGACTTTAAAGATGAAGATGAGAGAATAGGAAGGAATGAATCATAATACGTCCCCCAATACATCGGCCTAAGAAACAAAGGGAAGCAAGATCTATTTGAGGAGTGGATGGGCAGCATAGATCGCCTGGATGCCTATGCATCTGATAAGCCCATAGGTATAGAGGTTGATGGTGAAAGCACAGATTATATGGATGAAGATCCCATGGTATTAATGCTAAGGAAAGAAGGGACTCACTAGGAGCCAACCGCCATTGTTAAAGCCACAACCGAGTTGAAGAACTGGACATGGGAAGGAGCTGCCCATCCCATGGAAGACTCTCTAGAGAAGATCAAGACCATTGAGCCACTCACTCCTGCCAAAAACATTATCTCTATCCTTATTAAGTCTGTTTCTACTAGTATTGTTGTTACTATTGAGTCTGTTTGTGATTGTGTTCCTATGGAGTCTGTTCCTATTGAGTCTGTTAAGAACTTTATTCCTTATAATGCGATTTCTGATTTTGCTTATTTGTTAGCTTTGATTTTTTTTTTATTTCGGAAATTGGTAAAGAAAATTTTAATAATGAGGAATTAAAACAAGGGCATGTAGAACCTATAAAAGAAGAAACCCAACCTGTTAACCTGGGAATTGATGATGAACCTAAGATGGTACAAATGGGTAACACCTTAACCTCATTTAAGAAAGATGCATTAGTCACACTGCTAAAAGAATTCAAAGGAGTATTTGCATGGACATACGAAGACATGCTTGGGATCGATACATATATAGTGCAACATTGTATTCCGACATATCCAACCATGAAGCTAGTCAAGCAGAAGCTAAGAAGAATGAAGCCAAAGTGGACTCTCAAAATCAAAGAAGTTGAGAAACAATACAATGCTGGATTTTTTAGGGTGGTCAACTACCCAGAATGGTTAGCTAATGTGGTTCCAATACCGAAGAAGGATGGGAAGGTGAGAATGTGTGTAGACTTTAGAGATCTTAATAAGGCTAGCCCGAAAGATGATTTTCCCTTGCCTCATATTGACATCCTAGTTGATAACATAGCAGGACATGCCTTGCTATCCTTTATGGATGGCTTTTTAGGATACAATCAGATAAAGACGGCTTTAGAAGATATGGAGAAAACCTCCTTCATAACTCCATGGGGGACGTATTGCTACAAGGTCATGCCAACGTGTAGCCACTACTCTGTTGCATGATTTGATACACAGAGAAGTAGAAGTTTTTATGGATGACATGATAGTGAAGTCCAAAGACTGTGAAGGACATATACCAGCTTTATGGAAGTTCTTTGAAAGAATCCAATTTTATAAGTTGTAGTTGAATCCAAGGAAGTGCACTTTTGGTGTAACATCCGAAAAATTGTTGGGGTTTATGGTAAGTCAGAAGGGAATCGAAGTAGATCCTAACAAGATCAAGGCAATTGTGGAGATGAAGCCTCCAAGGACTGAGCAGGACATTTGAGGATTTTTAGGGAGGATACAATACATAAGCAGATTCATAGCCCAGCTTCATAGCCTGGCTCACCATGACATGTGAGCCACTTTTCCAACTGCTCATGAAATAAGTTCCCACGGTATGGAATGAACAATGCCAAGAAGCTTTTGAGAAGATTAAGAGTTATTTGATGAAGCCACCAATACTAGTTCCACCGGTACCTAAAAAGCCATTATTGTTATATCTCACAACCACGGATACAGCAATAGGGGCTTTGCTTGCTCAGTACCTAAAGGAGTCTAGGAAAGAGAATGCAATTTATTATATTAGCAAGAAGATGTTGGCTTATGAGGAGAAATATTCACCACTTGAGAAAAAAATGTGTAGTGCTTGTATAGGCAACCCAAAAACTCAAGCATTACATGCTTGCTTTCAAGGTCTTGTTAATGGCAAGATTGGACCCTTTGAATGGACCCTTTGCAAGATGGGAAGACAACTAAATGGGTTCTGCTTATGTCAGAATTTGATATTAAATATGTGACTTAGAAGTCTGTAAAAGGAAGAGCAATTGCTAATCACTTAGCCCACTATTCACCTGAAGAAGCCGAAGAAATCTAGGGATACTTTCCAGATGAGGATATCATAGGGATAGAGTTAAAACCATGGAAGATGTATTTTGATGTAGCAACTAATTAGAATGGAAGTGGCTTTAGGGTTCTCTTAATTTCTCCAAAAGGGACACACATCCCATTCTCTGGTAGGCTTAATTTTCCTTCTACTAATAATGCTACTGAATATGAAGATTGCATTATGGGGTTACAAGTGGCCCTAGGTCTTGGAGTGAAAGTGTTAGAAGTATATGGTGATTCAGCCTTGTTAATTTCTCAAATTCTAAATAGATAGAAGATCAAGGAAGAAAAGCTGATGCCCTATCATGAATGTCTCCAAAAGTTGGTGTTGAAATTCGGTAAGATCTAGTATTAGTATGTGTCCAAAATGCATTATCAGATTGCGGATCCTTTAGCAACAATGGCATCCATGATGGATGGACCTAAGGAAGATGAAGCTCGACCAATAGTGGTGGAACAAAAAGAAAAGCCAACTTATTATATGTCAATAGAAGGAGATGAGGGAATGAATAGGGAAGGTGAATGACCAAAGTTTGCAAACAAGAATGACCAACTAACCATCAAAAGGTTGTCCACTAATTATATTATTTGTGGTGAAAGGCTTTACAGAAGATCGTATGAAGGAATTCATCGCCTTCGTGTGACCGCCAGGGAAGCACAACAAATAATTGAGGAGGTTCATAAGTCAAGTTATAGGCCACATATGAATGCACACATGCTGTCATAACAGATAATGAGGCAAGGTTATTACTAGATTACTATAGAAGTAAAACTGCGCAGTTCATGTACAAAAATGCCATCAGTGCCAAGTCCATAGAGATCTGAAGCACATGCCGCCTGTCGACGCCCGACCTCGATCGGGGCTGAAGCGAAAAAACCGCCGCTGCTATCACGGGCCTTCGTTCGACCACCCGCCATGGCGATAGCTCCCGCGCGCACGGAGCCCCGTTGGAGGGACCCTCTCAATACGATGGTGTGTGTTGTTCGCGCAGAGCTTCCTGTGCTCTCTCTCTTGGTGGAGGAAGGTAGGTCTACCTTTGGCGTTATGGCAAGAATCTGGGCCAAATTTTAAGGGATTACCAAAGATAAGTGGAGTCACCACCAATCATTGGGTTTTTCTAAGGTGTGATTGGTCACCTATTTCTAGTTGATTTTATTACTGATTCCAGGTTAAGAAAAATGTCATTTTTCCTAATCTAATGTGGATGGCAAAAAATCTTGATTCTTAGGTCCGAAAGTTTGGTTACATGTGGGGAAGGTGTTAGGCACCCCACAACGCCTGTCCAAGGACAGTCCTTCGTTTTGATAAAACCTTAATTTTTGGATATTGGAAGTAAAAACACGATTTTGGCATTGGCTTATGGGGCTTCGCATGCATGGGGGCTTTGAGGTTTGGCTTTTGGAATGAGTGTGGTCCCAATCTATGCTTTCCTAAGGCATTCGAGCAAAGTAACAAATTTCCACCGCGAAAATCTAGTGAGAAGTTACCTTACTTTCAAGGCGAGAATTAGGCATTGCTAGCCTTAAGTGACACAGATCGTGACAATTACACCGGAAAGGGGCAAGCAGGTGTATATATATATATATATATATATATATACATGTATCATGCTCGCACACAGAGCAGGAAAGTAAATGCCTACATCCCTAGAGTATGGCCCAAAATATAGGTGCAGGAAAATAAACAGGGGTCGCCATACTCTTGAGATGAGGACGAATGGTACAAAGTATGATACCTAATACAAACCATCTAAGGAAGAAAGGGTGGAGGAATGAGGGGGTTTAAAGGAGTACATAACCAAAGGGAAAAAGCTAAACCATAAACCTACTGACTGCGACTGCCGCTCAGTTCGTGTTGGCGTGCTTGCATCCTTAACCCTTTTGCTTGTTCCTAGGAAACCATGCCCTAGCTCCAAGCGTCCTTACTCCGTGTGCGTACATGCAAAGGCAAAGACAAGAAACCAACAGGCAAGCAACGGAAGGAAAATGCATAGATAATAGCAAAAGGATGCAAAGTGAGCAAGCAAGATAGATATGGCAAGCACAGCACGTGTCAAAGGCAAGAAAGCTAACCAACAGGCAGACAGGGAAACAAGCAAGGAAACAAACAAAAGGTGGTGTCCACAAGGGAAAAATTTGGGTTTGGATCGAATGTCCATTACTTCATTGTGTTAAAGCATGAACGACACACTAGCAAGCAAGACTCATGCATGGACATGTAAGCAAACGTGTAATAATGCCCAGAGAGCCAATGGGTGGCACAAACAAGCATAGCAAGCATATCATCACACAAAGCGGAAAGGGAGAGGTATGCACGAAGCAATCGGCATCATGGTGATGCATCCCAAGTGGTTACGTCCAGACAAGGCCTCATGGGCGTCAGACGTAACCACACAACCACATACCCGCTAAGGGCATCAAGCATGGCAAAGCCTAGAACTAGAGAGGCTAACACAAGCATAAAGCATAGAAGCAAGCAAGCATAGACATGCAAATGGGGTGATCCAAACACTTTGATGTAGTCCAAGGCATACGGACAGTGACAAAGCCCATAGGGTTTAGATCATGTCCAAACCAATAGGCCAAAACACTAGAAAGAAAGATAAAGTGACAAAAGAGCTACAATAGCACATGGCAAGACAAAGATAGCCTAGTTCTAGGCATGCAAACATGGCCTGGAGTGCAAAACACATGGAAGATGGCATAAAGCAAGCAGAGCAAAGATCTAAGCACACAAGCATGTGAAAAACCTAGATCTAAGCACGCGAACATGTGAAAACGTAGATTTAAGCACATAAACATAGATCTAGGCGTAGGCATGTGCAAAACATGCGTGAGCATGAAAAAGCTTAACACATAAACATGGAAGAACATGAATCCAAACATATAAGCATGTACAGAAGCAAATCGAAGCACAAAACATGGCGAAAAGCATACAAACACATAGATCTGAGCAAAGCATAACCATAGACATGGTATCAAGCTTGTGAGCACATAACCCTAACATCAACATAGAGCAAAAAGACCAACAAAGCATAGGAAACATGGCATAAAACCCTAAGCATGTAGATCTAAACCTATAAGCATGTGAACAAGCATAGGAACATGTGGATCTAGCCAAACAACACATGGAAAAGGTAGATTTAGGCATAGAAAGTATGGCATAAAGCATAAACAACATAGATCGGGACAAATAAACATGAATAAGCATAAAAGAACATGGATCTATGCTAAGAACATGCTAGAAATAAGATAAAGCAAGAAATATGTCAAAGAAAGCAATAAATCATGTTATTCAAGCAAAACAAACAAGATAAATGCTAGAAAAAGATTTAGAAGTTAGGGGCATGGATGATAACCAAAAAGGCTACATCCACACCCCTAAACCCCAAACCCCAAGCGTAGAACCAAGGAAAGGAAGATTGGGTTCAAAAGCAATACCTTGTGTTCTTGGTGAAGAGAGGAGAATCAAGAGACTTTGATGTGTTTTTTTTTTTTTTAGTGTTTTTGGGTGTTTGGAAGCGAGAAAAAATGTAGAGAGAAGCTGGGCAGAAGAGAAAGGCCGGAGGCCTTTATAGGGCCGTTAGGTTTGCCTGGCAATCTTAGAAAGGCCGCTGGGCAACCAGGGCCTATAAAAGGCCTTTGGCCCTCTTTTCCTACTCATTTCAACTCTTTCTCTCCACTTCTCACTCTCCACAAACTTCCCTAGAGCGCTTAGAGCTCGGTGGATTTGTGCTTTCAGCTTCAGTCTGCCATTTCAATCTGCTGCTCCAATCTATTCTACACTTGAGGTCAATGTCCCTTTTTCCTCTTCTTTTATTTTTTTCTGCAAAATGTTAGTAACAATACTACTAGAGATGCATGCTAGTGTTTGTTTCTATTTTTTTTGGAATTTTTATGGGCATATATTTTGCCATGATTTATGCCATGTTATCTTAGGAAAAATGTATGTATATATTTTTTATCTTTGCTATACGAGTGCAAACATGCAGAAACTTAGATGCTGAAAATAAACTGAGATACAGGTGAGGGGACTTACCTGATATAGAGTGTGAGCATACAGCATGGCCGCTATCACCCACGGTAGACTAGGAACTTGGAAACTTTTTAGGAACTTGAAAACTCTGTGATGCGAGGCATACGAGATGGTCGCTATTACCTCAAGAAGGGATGTAAGGATAAGGCATGGCTGCTATCACCCACTGCAAATGCAAACTCAAGATTTCACTGGGAACTTGGTAACTGTGATGCAGAGAGGCATACGACACAGTCGCTATTACCTCAAGAAAGGATGTGAGCATACGGCACGACCGCTATCACCCACTATGGAATGCGAACTCGAGATTTCTCTGGGAACTTGATAATTGTGATGCTGCGAGCTGTACAACACGGTCTCTATTACCTTAAGAAAGGATGTGAGCATACAGTACGGCTGCTATCACCCACTATGGAACGCGAACTGGGGATTTCTCTGGGAACTTGATAACTATGATGCTGTGAGGCATATGACATGGTCGCTATTACCTCGAGAAAGGATGCGAGCATACGGCACGACTACTATCACCTACTGTGGAATGCGAACTCAGGATTTCTCTGGGAACTTGGTAACCGTGATGCTGCGAGGTGTACGAAATAGTCGCTATTACCTCAAGAAAGGATGCGAGTATACGGCATAGCCACTATCACCCACTGTAAATGCGAACTCGGGATTTCTATGGGAACTTGATATCTATGATGCTGCGAGGCATATGACACGGTCACTATTACCTCAAGAAAGGATGTGAGCATACGGCATGGCCACTATCACCTACTATAGAACGAACTCGGGATTTCTCTAGGAACTTGGTAACTGTAATGCTGCGAGGCATACGACACGGTCACTATTACCTCAAGAAAGGATGTGATCATACGGCACGGCTACTATCACCCACCGTAGAATGCAAGCATACGGCACAGCCACTATCACCCATAGTAGAATGCGAGCATACAGCACGACTGCTATCACCAACTGTAGAATGCGAGCATACGGCATGGCCGCTATCACCCACTGTATGCAAGCATATGGCATGGCCACTATCACTCACTGCAGATTGTGTATAAAAATATTCTTTCTTTGTGAGAACATGTGCTTGACATATACCTGTGTGATATGTTTAGGAAAAGTGTTAGTTCATCTGCATTTCCATTTATTTAGGGGCTTACAATTGATGTCTGAATTTCTTACTATTTTGTAGATTATGTCTCGGAGAGCGAGTTCCAGGGGAGATCGAGGGAAGGCCCCCATGTATGCCATGTCCTAGGGGGATGGTTCTTTTGATGACGAGATTGTTTTAGCTGGTGAGCAGGCAGCTCGGGTTTTACAGAGTCATTTTGATTGTGGGGGTGATGACCCCAAGTCTATCGGTGGTATTCCCATCGAGACTAGGTCTAGGAGACAGCGGTCGATGGAGACAGCCAGTGCTTCATCTGAGTCCCATACCATTTCTAGCGGGACGACTTCACGACACAGGCCGGTTAGAGGGAGGGGAGCCTCCGGAGGAGAAGTGCGAGATGATGACATCCTTATAAACGTAGATAAGGTCTTTGCTAGGCCCAAGGTCCTGCCGAAGTTTGGCACATGGAGGCATAGTTAGAGATCGAGGTTTCCACCACACCAGGTTAAGGCCAACACCAGTACTCAAACCATAGATAGAGGTGTCCAGGACCCTCATCTTTAGCATGGGCTGAAGGATCATCCTTCTACACTAGAGTGAAAGGGAAAGGTATGTTGCATTTCCTTTTTGGTCATTTAGATTCCGATCACATGCATGTGCTAACGAGTCACTTATGATTACAAATGCAGGGGAGTGAGAGGCTCTAGGGTTAGGGTCCTTAGTCCACTTTCTTTCGTATATTGTTCGCTCCTAGAACCCATCCGCGGTACGCTACATTTCTAAGAAAGCAGGGATTTGAGGACTTCCTACGAATCCCCCTGTTCAGCATGAGGCACGGGATTACGGAGCCTTTGGTGCAACGCTTTCATGTCGAGACAAGCATCTTTCACTTCAGTTGTGGGGAGTATGTGGTCCTCCCTATTGATTGGATAACCATTCTAGGCGTCAGATTTGGTGGCCATCAGATTCCGACGGATGAGATGACCTTCGAGATGGCCAGCAATCTCTTGGGCATCCCTCTCCTATTGACTGCTGAGACGAGGGGGTATTTTGGGCCCACCGCATCGCCACAGATTCGTATTGAGTGGCTGCAACATAGTATTCCCTGGGACGAGGCCCCTACCGACATTCATCTTCGTTGGTGCTTTTTACAGTTCCTCAGTAGTTGCTTCTTAGGCAACAACTGATCGGTGTTGACTTGTCAGCTTTTATGGGCTTTGGGAGTAGTCTCCAGCATCAGGACGTATAACTAGGGGTCAATGACCTACGGCTTCTTCATTTCCTTCTTGAGGCGGGCCTCCCAGCGAGACTTTAAAAGTTTGAAGGGATGTTGGCAGATATTGACATGGTGGGCATACGAGTACATCCTAGCCTTGCGGCCACATTATACCGGCTTGTCCTTAACAGCCTACCCTTGAGCATATGCATGGGTTCATTGTAGGATCACGAGGGTAGTAGTAGTGCAGCCAATCACCATTTCTGTAGCTTTAGATTGCGTTACCCGAGATGAGATTATAGTTCGTCCATATGATGGCACATTACTGAGAAGGCTAGAGCTCACCATTGCTATGGGCCAGTTAAGGATCCGATGTTGGTTTTGGACCTTGATGGGTTGGGAGTTCTTTCTAGCAAAGAGGACCTTTCATCAGGTTATGCCAGTTTATGGAGTGCCTAGGGATCTGCCTCCTCATGGTTTGTCATTCGAGGCTATGGTCCTGGATGACCCGGAGTATGTGATGGGCGCCTTTAATGCTTATTTGGACACGTGTAGAGACTACTCCACCTGGTTTGCAGAGTCTTCTGCAAGGCCTATCATTGGAGACATCCCTGTGAGTGGAGGTAGAGTGCTGGGAGGTGCTGTCCGCGCTCAGGTGGCCACTTGGGCTAAATGGAGAAGGCGTGCTTAGACTGCCGAGGCTAGAGTGACAAAGTTTGAGGCCCTATCTACCGCTAGAGAGGCGCACATACAGGAGAAGATTGCTCGGGCGTTAGCTCGAGAGAGGGAGATCTGGCAGAGAGATAGGGAGATGCTCATTGTTGGGATGGACAGAGAGCGGAGCTAGTTTCAGACTGAACTAGCCCTACATCAAGGCTATTCCATGCTTTGATGGGAGAGTTTCGAATGGCTCGTATTCCTGTTCTGGTTGCCCCTAAGATTCCCGGTCGAGGGCCAATCATTCCTCCGTTCAAGCAGAGGTACATGCCAATTCTTCCAAGCCCACAGAGCGGTTGGGGTTCTTTTGCTCAGGCTCCGAGGCCTTCCCAGGGCCCAGGGTATGCTCTCGACACTTCAGGCAGTGTGGGTCCATCCACCGGCCCTTTCGTAGGCGACGATGATAGTGATGAAGCCGACACAAATACGGACCAGTTCACCGGTAGTGATGATTCTTAGTAGAGTTAGCTTTTTGTTGTAGCATGATGTAGCCCCTACATAGGCATGTATCTTTTTCATGTATTCCGTAGACATTGCCCTTTGATGGGCTAGCTATGTATGTATACTATGTATTGCCTCTTAGTCGGTCTAGACATGTATGTATTGTATTGCCCCACAGTGGGTCTTAATGTATTATGTTATCCCTCTATAGCCTAATGTATGTATGTATGGAACAATGCCTCTAATTAGGACTCATATGTACGAATCCAGGGACGCACCTTTAAAAGGGCGGCTGATGAATGAAAAACAATGCCTCTGATTAGGACTTATATGCATGATCTGGATAAAACGCCTTTAGAAGGGCAGTTGACGTGCATGAAAGACAATGCCTCTAATTAGGACTTATATGTATCTTTGGATAAAATGCCTTTAGAAGGGCAGCTGACATACATGAAAGACAATGCCTCTGATTAGGACTTACATGTATAGCTTTGTATACTACCTTTGAAAGGGTTGCTGATGTATGTGTAAAAGACAATGACTCTAATTAGGACTTATATGTATCTCTGGATAAAACGCCTTTAGAAGGGAGGCTCACGCGCATGAAAGAAAAATGCTTCTAATTAGGACTTACATGTATAGCTCTGTATACTGCCTTTAAAAGGGCTGCTGATGTATGTGTAAAAGACAATGCCTCTGATTAGGACTTACATGTATAGCTCTGTATATTGCCTTGAAAAGGCTAGTGATGTATGTGTAAAACACAATGCCTCTGATTTGGACTTATATGAATCTCAGGATAAAACACCTTTAGAAGGGCAGCTGACGTGCAAGAAAGTCAATGACTCTGATTAGGACTTACATGTATAGCTTTGTATACTGCCTTTGAAACGGCTGTTATTGTATGTGTAAAAGACAATGCCTTTAATTAGGACTTATAGGTATCTCTGGATAAAACGCCTTTAGAAGGGTGGCTGACGTGCATGAAGGACAATGCTTCTGATTAGGGCTTATTTGCATGATGGATATAACCATGTATAATCTCAGAAAATATCTCTGAGAGGGCTACACTTGTTTTGCACCGTAATTTCACGAATTTGCCAGGGCCTTTTGAACAATAATCATCCCGTTGGGGGAGAAGGCAAGGAGAGATCGTGTGAAATAAACAACCCAAGTTTAGGGTTTCATGCAATTCTTGACATGAAAAACACATCCTCAGCGGGATAGACCCATTCTTGTACATTGACAAAGGGGTAGAGAACTGCGCAAAATAAACTGCCCCAATTTTAGGGTTTTGTAGGGTTCCGAGCTTGTAAAATGGCTGTAGGTGGCCTGGGCTTCACCAGCCATGCCATAAAACTAATGACGAGTGCGGACACTCCAAACGCGATAACTTTAGACACGCCGCGAGGCAGTATGCACTAATTGCTCCTGTTATTACCCAAGAGGGCGAGAAATCTAAGGATGGGATTCTTAAGGTACCACTATGGGAAATAACTCCTTCCGTCCTCCAAATAAACTAGAAAAGCCGCCGGATGGTTGAGATTGGGCTCTCGCATTTTTTCGTTGCAAACTCCAACTATCGGGGTTGAACCGCCCCTGAACCGGGCGAACCGGGCTTTAAAAATGAGGTTCAATATGTCTAAAGATGCTAAACGAGATGCACAAAAATAAACTGCCCCAGTGTAGGATTTGTGCAGCCTCAGATGCGCAATTGCGAGTTTCCGATAGTCTGGGTCACTGTTAGGTCGATCACGCATTACGATGAGCACTAAAACGAGGGAATCTTTGCTCCAAAGTGGTCGAAAACATGTCAAATAGGAGGGGGGAGTGCCAGAATAGGTCTAGGTTTGTGCCTAGGGGGCTAAAAAGCCCTGGCACATTTCCTGAGGTCCGGCTGTCTTTGTAAGGCCACCTAAAAGGCCGCCGCTTTGGGATTCGTGTATAAAAGCTAGGCTCTGCCCAGCCCCAGCTCATCTGGTTCCGCGATTTTTTCTGGGTCCTCTCCTGCCCTTTCTTCACTCAAAACACTTAGAAAACACCATTTCTCATCATTTTTGGCGTGGATCTTCATCAGATTGTCAGATTAAGGCTTGCTCATGGATGCTCTTGGTGTTCATTCCTATGACACCCTTGTCGAGCTTGAGAGGGAGGAGTACCATGAGAAGAAGCTCAAGAGATGGTGGGGCACTTTTTCTTGTAGTGACCAGGCACTCCTTCAGCAGTTTCTTGGAGGCGCCATCACTTTGCTCCACACTACACTAGACTAGCACTTACTAGAGGTCATCACTTGTTGTTGTGATCCTGCTTTGAGGTACGTCACCATTGGAGACGTGGATTTGGCACCCACTTTGGAGGAGTACAATCACTTCCTCTCTCTTTCTACTCCTTTGAGCACCATTTTCGTTCCACCCGTGCGAACACACTACAGCAAGAAGCTTGCTGATCTGATGGGCTTCAAAAGGCCCGTTGTGGAGGCGTTGACTTGGTATGGCAGCGGAGTAGAAGGGAGCATGTCCTTCAAGTTCCTACATGATCGGTTCCATCTATCAAAGTGCCTCATTGGTTACCATGACAATTTCGTGGATTTGGAGGAGCGATGGGCATCCTATCGACGCCAAGCCTTCCTAATGGCTTTCTTTGGTGCGGTACTATTCCCTTCACCATCAGAGGCTATCAGTTTTGCCGTTCTTCCTCTAGTGAGTGTTCTACCTCATGGTTATTCATTCATTCCTGCTTTACTTTCTGAGATCGTTAGGTCTTTGTCTTTGTGTCGGGAGGCTGGTAGGGGCAGGCTAGGCTACAGCGTCCATAGATTACAATTATGGTTCTGTAGTCACTTAAGTGGTATCACTAGAGATCAGCCAATGGGCTTTATGGATAGGAATAGGGTCCAAGATACTGTGTCTCTCGATCTTCCCTTTTCCGGGAATACTGATGGTTGGTTGAGATATTTGTATAGCCTAAGTCCCACTAACTGGACCTAGAGGGTCAAGTGGGGTGTCACTAGATGGTAGGGACAAACCCATTGTGTCGGTTTGCTCGGTATCCCCTTGGTGGGCATCTGGGGATGCACGGGATATTTCCCAAGCATGGCCATGAGATAGTTTGGGGCATTCAGCACATCTCCCAACTCAGTGATCTTTCTGCTATCACCTGTGAGTATGGGCTAGTGGACATCAATATAGTAGTGGTAGGGCATGCATCGAAGTTTTGGGAGGCACACAAATCGAGTATAGACTTCCCCCTCTGTTCTAAGGATGATCAGGAGTGGTTCTTTACTGAGTTTAGGGTATGGAGAGACACGCAGGATCCTGTCTTTGTGTTTGACTTGTCATCGCCAGTTTCAACCGATATGCCACTCCCAACTAGTATTCTGAGAGATTATACCCTAAAGTTCGAGATTAGGGTTGAGAGGGCCCTTGCAGACCTGAGGGAGTGTTTAGGAGAAGCTGTCAAGGACAGAGATTGCTGCAGGGAGATAGCTGATACACAAATGGAGGAGATCGAGGAGATAAGTAGCGTGTAGGAGAGTGAGCTTGCAGCTCTTAGGGCAGAGCTCAATCAGAGGGGGCCAGCCTCTCCAAGCATAGAGGCAGAGTGTGCCCAGTTAAGATCCCAGGTCGTGGGTTTGGAAGAAGAGCTGGTGGCTCTTACTCGAAGATTTGCCGCCCTGGACCACACTTGGGATGGAGAAGGCCGCATTAGAGGCAGGCAGGGCTGTGGCCAACAGCCGAGCTGATGGTTTAGCATTGGAGCTACTGCAGGTGAGATCCTATGAATCACTCCGCTTTGGACATAGAGTACGGGCAAGAAGGCGATGAGCCTAGTGAGCCACAGTGGGCTTTACGTCGCCTTTGGACTGAGCTAGCCGAGAAAGATGAGGCCCTAAGAGTTGCTACTTCTGATCCCACGATGGAGAGGGAATTGGTTCTCTTCGGCACTTGCACGACAAACTCATAGAGGTAGCTAGAGACCCGGACTTCGATGCAGCTAGACTGCTTCACACTCATGCTCAGGACGACCCAATTCTACACACTGGTTTTGGGAGGCTGTGCTAGGCCGTGTTCGATTTTCTAGGCCATGTTTGACCTGCTAATATTCCTTTCTGTTTACTTTATTTCTGCACATGAGCTAGGTAGTTAGTTGCTAGGCAATTGCGTAAGGCCTTTCGCTTTTTGTTTTAAGTTCTTAAAGCATAGTCTAGTCTGTTAGGCATGCTTAGAAATTGAAAGATGGTGCAGAGAGATGTTTATGATATATTCAAAGGATATGTATGAGATGAGATTTCTTGTTTTGACAGCAGAATGCATGAAAGAAACAGAATGCACAATATAGGCATGTTAATGAATATGCAGGCAAATGCTTTGAAAATGCAAGACTATACAAATAAGTGATAAATGTAAAATCCATGCATATCAATATCTTATTTTTCCAAGGTTACATCCTGTTTCTAGATGGATCTTTTCCTTTTCCCATTGGCATAAGCCAGAACATCTTAAGCAAACCACCGGGCCGTGGTAGTGTTGTAGACAGAGAGAAATCTCAGAGGCGTCTTCATATTTTGACTTGGATGATGGATCCCTTTAATCTTCTGATCTTGAGTAGAAATTCAAGCAGGCGCAACTAACCGATTTTTCTTTTAAGATGTGACCGAACCAAGATGGCTGCCTACATACCTCCACGACGAAGGATTAGGTCATTATGTAGTTCAACTGATTTTTTGATTGCCTTAATTTTTGCCTAGACTACCCTTTCGGGTTTTCAATCTAGCAGGCTCTCTCACGCTCTTTCTTTTTCTCTTCTTTTGCATAGACCGCCCTTTCAGGTTTTCAACCTTTTGCATTTTCTCACGCACTTTTTCTTTTAGCTCTCCTTTTGAGTAGACCGCCCTTTCGGGTTTTCGATCTACCTTTTTAAAATTTTTTTTTTGACATAAAAATAAGGTGCCCTGCAAGGCCCCTTCATGCGAAGTATCGTATGACAACATTAGAATTGGTGAGCATATTGAAGTCATGCCCATCCATGTCAGCTAAAATCAAGGTTCCTCCGGAGAAGGCCTTCTTTACCACATATGGGCCCTCGTAAGTTGGGGTAAACTTTCCTCTATGATCAGGCAGGGCCTGGTTGCGTTTCTTCAAGACTAGGTCGCCTTCTTCAAAGACTCTGGGTCTAACTTTCTTATTGAATGCTCACTCAACGTGACATTGGTACAACTGTCTATCATGTTCAGTTGTTCATATCAAGAACGAGCCCATTCAACTTCTAACAGCTCTGTCTGAGATAGAATCCTGAGAGACAGGATTTCTACCTCTACAGGGAGGACGACCTCCATGCCATATACAAGTGAATACGAGGTTGCACCCGTGGAAGTACGGACAGAGGTACGATATGCGCACAGAGCGAATGGCAAGCACTCATGCCAATCCTTGTATGTGTCTGTCATCTTCACCAAGATCTTCTTTATGTTCTTGTTAGCAGTCTCCACTATGCCATTCATCTGAGGGCGATAAGGAACTAAATTTCTGTGCTCGATCTTGAACTGTTGGTAGAGCTGCTGGATCATTTTCCCATTTAGGTTTTTCCCATTATTTGTAATGAGCTCTCCTAGCACACCGTAGCGGTAAATAATGTTGTATTTCAAGAACTGGGCTACCACGGTTTGAGTGACACTCTTGTACGAAGTGGCTTCCACCTATATAGTGAAATAATCGATGGACACCAAAATGTACTTGTGACCATTTGAAGCTTTTGGAATCACGGGTCCGATGACAACCATACCCTAAGTTGAGAAGGGCCATGGTGCTGTTAAAGAGTGTAAAGGTTGAGGAGGAGCATTCTTCCTGTCTTGATAGGCTTGGCAACGGTGGCATGTCTTCACATGTTTAATGCAATCTTTTTCCATGGTGAGCCAGTAATAACCGGCTTTCATAATCTTACGGGCCAACAAGGGTCCACTGGCATGGGCTCTAAGTAAGCCTTCATGCATTTCTTCCATCATGTGGTTAGCCTCGAAGGCATCTACACATCAGAGCAAGGTGGAATCATGGTTCCTTTTGTACAAGACTTCCCTACTCAGGAAAAATTGGCAGGCCATGCACCAGATGAACTTCTTTTCACTGTTCATTGTATCGGGCGAGTATTCACTGTTCTTGATATAAGCCCTGATATCATGGTACCATGGCTTTCCATCGGCTTCCACTTCGACATTCATGCATTCTTCAATGTTCATGCAATAGGCTGGGACGCCACGGGCTTCTATGCGCAATTGCCGCATATTATCTCCTTCTGATAACTTGACCATACTAGCTAGTGTAGCCAAGGCGTCTGTGAACTGGTTGTGTGCTCGAGGCAAATAGGCAAACGTGATGTTTCAGAACTTCGAAATCTGGCAGCTGATGCACTTCTGATACGAAATCAACTTGGTGTCTTAGACTTGCCATTTTCCTTCGATTTGGGAGATGATCAACAAGGAATCCTTAAAGACACTCAAGTCATAGGCTTCAAACTCTAGGGCCACTTGCAGACCTACTATGCATGCTTCATATTTTGTGATGTTGTTGGTGCAACCGAAATTTAGCTTATCTGAAACAGGGATTTGCTAGCCCTTGGGGGAAACTAAGACTGCTCCCACTCCATTTCTAGTAAAGTTGGCAGCTCCATCGAAATAAAGCTTCCAACGCCACAATTCCACACTGTATGGTTCTGGCTCTAGTGCCATGACATTCTCGTTAGGAAAAAGGAAATCTGGAGGTTCTGGATCATTCAACAGTTGATCCACTAGGTAATCAGCTATAGCCTTGCCCTTGATGGCCTTTCTTGTCACGAACACAATTTCGAACTCAGAGAGCAACATTTGCCAATGGGAGATCTTTCTTGTAAGGGTTGGCTTTTCGAAGATGTACTTAGTGGCATTCATGTGGGAAATGAGCCGTGTGGTGAAGTAGAGCATATATTGCCGCAATTTTCGCGATGCCCATGCTAGGGCGCAACACGTCTTTTCAATGGCGATGTAGTTAATCTCACAACTGGTGAACTTCTTGCTTAAGTAGTAAATTGCCCTTTCCTTCTTGTCGGGCTCAGTCGCTTGGCCTAACATGCAACCCATGTAGGTTTCTTGTACCGCTAAGTAGAGGATCAACGGATATCTTTGTCAGAACGGGAGGGTTCAACAAATACTGCTTAATCTTGTCAAAGGCCGCTTGGCACTCATCCGTCCATTCTATCTTTGTGTCTTTCTTCAAGAGCTTGAACAATGGATCACATATGGCGGTTAACTGTGCTATGAAGCGAGCTATATAATTGACTTTGCCTAAGAAGCTACGAATCTGTTTCTCAGTTTGCGGTGTCGGCATATCCCAGATGGCTTGGAATTTTGCTGGGTCCACTTCAATTCCTTTTTGGCTGACTATAAAGCAAAGTAATTTCTTTGAACTAGCTCTGAAAATGCACTTGTTAGGGTTTAGTCTTAACTTGTACTTAGCAAGGCGCTTGAACAGCTTTCTCAAATCCACCAAATGATCCTTGGAAGTGCGAGATTTGGCAATCATGTCGTCTACATAGACTTCAATCTCTTTGTGTATCATATCATGGAACAGGGTCACCATGGTTCGCTAATAAGTGGCACCTGCATTCTTCAGGGCGAATGGCATGACATCATATACATAAGTTCCCCAATAAGTGGTGAATGTTGTCTTAGCCTTGTCTTCCTCCGCCATTTTGATCTAATTGTAGCCTGACAATCCATCCATGAAGGAGAAGAACCTATTGGTAGCGGTATTATTAACCAAGGTATCGATATGTGGCAACGGGATGTTATCCTTAGGGTTGGCCCGGTTCAAATCCCTGTAATCAACGCACATGCGTACTTTCCCATCTTTCTTCAACACGAGAATAATGTTGGCAACCCAATCTAAGTAGGCTATCGCAGTAAGGAAACCAGCTTCCAACTGCTTTTCTACTTCTTCTTTGATCTTCAAAATGATCTTAGACTTCATTCTTCGAAGGGCTTACCGCACTAGAGGGCACTCAGGTTTAACTGGAATTCTGTGTACGACAATCTCAGTATCTAACCCTGGCATATCTTGGTAGGACCAAGAAAATATCTCTCTGAATTCTTTGAGTAGTGCTATAAGCTCAAGCTTCATGTCTTTAGGAAAGTTTACCCCAATCTTGACAAGTTTCTCATTCTCGCCTTCGTCTGCAAGGTTAAGGGTAATTTTGGTAACTAATTTTTTCCCTTATTTTCTGTTTTCAAAAACAATTTTCTATTTTTGAGACTAAAAAACTTGTTTGGCAAACCCAAAATGGATAGAAAACAAAAACTGTTTTCAAAACTCAATTTGTGAAGGAAATTGAAAACTTGCAAAAGGCTGTTTTCAGTTTCTAATTTTCACAAGTCAATGAAAACATGCATTTAATTTAATAAATCTATCTCATTTAATGAGTTAGCATTAGAGTTCAAATCCTAGTAACAAAATATTTTAGTATTTTCTATTTTTTTTCCAAAAAACTATTTTTTTAATTTCAACTAACCAAACATGTTTTTTGGCAGGTCTGAATCCCGAGCCAAGTCTCGTCCACGACCACAAAGAGGTCCTAGATCAAATTATGTGTGTCATCATTGCGGACTTCAAGGGCATACTCGACCAAATTGTCAAAAGCTGAGAGTAATGAATAGTGCAACTGCTCAAAGGTCACGAGGACCTAGAAATGATAGAAGAAATTGGGCTGGTGAACCATCAAGAGATCAAAACGGTGATCCCGGAATGATGAACGTGATGAAGATGATTGGTGCATTCACCAACTGTTTGGAAAGCTTCACACGAAGGTTTGAAAGTCCTAACTCCCGTACCCAATCCTATAAGGAAATCACCCCAAATGCAAGTGACGTGTGGGTGAAGAAGGGTACTCATGCATAAGCATTACAACATGTTCATACATTAATACTTCCTATGCTTTGTGACGATGTTTGATTGTTTGCTTGTTGTTTGAGTTGATGGTTGTTTGTTTGTCTATTTATGCATACTTTTGATCATTTTTGTTTTTGATCAATCTTTTTCCTCTTATGTGTCAAAAATCCAAAAATCACATAAAAATTAGAAAATCAAAAAGTTTGATTGACATTGTTGAGTTTTTGTCTCAAAACTTGTTTTGCCTTGTACCTTTGTGCTAATGGCTTTGTGCATTTTCGAGCATAGCTTGTTTCTTTGCACTCTTATCACTGTGGGAGAAATCTTGAAATCTATGTGATTGTTGTAAATAGATTTTCAAACTTGTCATGAATGATGAATGAATGGTTATGATGATCTTGAGACATGCATAGACTTGTGTTTATATATCTTCCCACTCTTTATTTTTTGTTTTTGCTAAAAAGAGCTCACCAAATGTAAATCTCCAAATGAAAAGAGATATTGAGCTGCAAAAGCCTGTCACACATACTAATATTCGACTAGGAAAAAGGGAAAGCGATCAAAAATTAAAGTGAATGTTTATTCAAAAAACCAAAGGCTTGTTCATTAAAGTGAAATATCAAATATCACTCTCACAATGAGAGGTGATTGTCTCAAAAGGATCAAAAAGATCAATTGCTATGATTGAAAGTGGAGTCAAATGTAAAGCTCCAAATTATGTTATCAAGTTTTGTGGGAGGTCATATATACATATTTCTATAATTGAGATGGGTCACATAATCTAGTGCTAATTGTGTATGCCTTGGTTGAATTGATCAATGAAGCTTCACATTAAACTATGGACTATCTCATTGTTGATCTCCACACACAACACACAAGTTTATGTTCAATAAATACCATATTCATTTGTGTGATTGTACTTGTTGAAATGTGTTTTCACATACTCAATCTTTGTTGATTCAAGCACAAAAAGATTTTTGAGTGTTTTAGGTGTTTTTGGAAAGTATTTTGTTCTTAAAAACTGAAAATTTCAAAAATCATTTTTGCCCTGTTTTGGCGACTCAATCGCGGGTAAGTCAAGTCGCGGGCCTCAGTCGCGTGTTCGCGGGTCTATTTTGGCGACTTGTTCGCGAGTGAAAGGTCCAGTCGCGAGGGTTACTCAGAGATTTTTGCGGCTCAGCTCGCGACTCCCTCGTGGGTAGACCTTCCAGTTGCGAAAAACACTTAGAAAATTTTTTCAAAATTTTGTCTTTGAGAGTTTTGGCGGCTTGACCTGGCGACTTGTTGGCGACTCACTTCAGTCGCGAAAAACGCGTGTTTGGCAAAAATAGGGGCAGTTTTTAAAATCCTTTTCAGTTTTTCCCTCGAACTTTTTGTGACTGTTCATTTTCTTTCTCAACTGTCTTCTTCCCAATCGCTCCGTGTAACCATTTTCAAACTCCATTGTTGCTTCCTTTCAGCTCAAAATCTTCAAGTAACAGGTATGGGTTTTCTTTCTTGAACTCTTTTTTTTTACTTGATTCTGTGCTTTTCCCTCTTGATTATTCGCATTTGTTTATGTTTTTGATATGGGTTTTTGTTTAGGCTGTTGCTCTTTGTCCATGCTCAGCTTGTGGAAGCTATTGATTTAGTTTGATCTTAATTAAAGTTGTTGGTTTGTTCTTCATCATGTGCTTAGCTAGGGTTTGTTATTTGTTGGTTACTCATCTTGTCTGATCTTATGTTGATATGTTGATTCAAAATGTTCCTGTTTTGGCTATAAGGTTTACTGTGCTGAATATGTGCCTGTCCATCTATTGTGTGCATCTGTCTTTTGTTCTTTAAGTCAGGTCATACACATCAATTTGTATGTCTCATTGACATATATTTGTCTTTTGGATGTTTTCAAAATCTCTGTTGCTTCAATACTCCCCTGCATTATACCAGTTGTTCTTGTGAATCCACTTTTAGACTTATTCATCTGTGTGGTTGATTTAAGTAGCATGAGGTTTAATCGTTTTAGTTCATCTATGTGGTTGCATTCTTGTCCTTGTTACTAACAAAGTACTGATTTGTTCTACACATGTATTGTACTATGTTGTTGTGGCCTCTTCTGATTGTTTACAGATGGCTCCCTCAACTCCGAAGAAGAAAAATCCTGCAAAGAAGGCTAACAAATGATTGAAAATGGATTCTGATCTGTTTAGGTCGGTTCAACACTTTGAGAGATACAAAGATTCTTTCATGAAGGGAACCATAATTCAAGAGAGATTTGTGGATTTAGTGGACCTAAAAGATACATTTATTCCCACATGTTTTGAGGGCAGAGGCTAGGAAAAGTTGTTAAGTGGATTACCGGGTGTGTGTGAGCCTCTGATAAGAGAATTTTACTCTAATGTGAAGATTAGGGAAGATGAGCTAGATTGTTGGGTAAAAGGGCATGAATTCACTCTAGATGCCCATGATATTGATGAGGTCCTTGGTCTTGAGGGTTTAGAGGAGCATGAGTTTACCAACTACAAAGACAGGATGTTGTCTTTAGAAACTGTCCAAAATCGCATTGGAGGACAGAGAGAAGGGAAGTGTCTCAATACAACAGCTTTTCCAGTTGACATGAGGTGCCTCACCATCATCATGATGAACAACTTGTATCTTGTGAAGAAACTCACTACAATCAACAATGCCAGAGCCATTTTTCTTATGGAACTAAAGGAGAAAACATTCATTGATATCAGCTCTCATATATTTGATACAATCATGGATGAGACCAGAACAACTTCCCGAGCTAAGCTGGTTTTTCCTAGCCTTTTCATGCGGATTTTCAGGACAAAAGGAATTCCAATTCCTCAAGATCTTAGCCTAATGCCAACACCCTCAGCAATCAACAAGCAAACCATCATAAGGATACAAGTACGGCTTCCAGGTGATGTAGATGAAGAAAGGGAAGAACAAGATGAAGGTGTTCTAATGGAGACTGAGACAAAGGCAGTAGGCCAGGCATCAACTTCAACACCCAGAAGGAGTGGCAAGAGGACTAGAGCATCAACTTCTTCAGCTGTTCCTCAAGATGCATTTCAAGTAATCCTGGATAGACTTGATGGACTCAGGGAGGTCCAGACAGAGCAGTCTGAGAGGATGGTAGCCATGCAGGACCAGCTGGATATTCTCTCTGCAAAATTTGATAACTTCACCACACATCGTGGGCAGTGACCCTTTGGCCATTCCGGTTAAAAAGGGGGAGAAGTCCTTGAGGGCAAGCACTCAAGGAGGAGCACTATGTTGAGGAGGAGCATAGTTTATCTTGCTTGCTTACTTATCTTATATCTTATGTTTTCGATAATTTGTTGTTTTTATGGGTTTGATACACTGTGGTTTTGGTGCATTTTTGTTTCTAACTCTTATCTTATAAACTTGGTTTACTCTTTATATATATATATATATATATATATATATATATATATATATATTGTTGGTGTTACTCAATATATATTGTGTTTTATACCCATGTTGCTTATGTAAGCTTTTAGGGTTATGTTATATGCATATTTGTAGGCTTTATGGTTTGTACCATGCTTTATGCAGCCTTTTATGCTTTGTTTAAATCAGTACTTCTATCTAAATGTATTGCTTTTTCTTGTTAAGTATTGTCACTCTTGTGCCCTTGTAGGATTGTTCCTAGTTGCATATACCTAGTGTTTTATGCATTGGTTGAGTGTTGGGCATACAAGTAACTTGCATTATTCTTGTTTGCTTGTATATTCAAGTGTTCATTCCAAGTGTGAATGAGCATTGTGTTCACTACCTTGTAGTGATTACTTGATTGATCAAGCCATGGTTTGTTTCTTAACTCCATCTTTGCTTGATCACATATTGCCTGTTTCATATGCATTTTATGTTTTTCTGCTTACAATGATCATGGTGTATTGTTGTGTTTCAGGAGTCTCATGTTCATATGATTCAAGTGCTTCACAGCTTCTAGAGTTAGGTGTGAATAAGTTTTGCTCAACTGTTCCCAACTCACATGTTAAGTCTAGAGTCTATTTTAGGGTTTTGTCATGGAATAGCCAAAGGGGGAGATTGTAAGGTTGAATTTAATCAACCATCTAATTGGCTTTATTTCGTGCCAAATTTGCTTGTATTTCAGCATTTAGTAACCCTGTATTTAGGTGGGTTTGTTGTAAGGGTAGTGAGTGAGATAGAGTGTAGATTGCTCAAGAGTGTGCAAGAAAACAGAAACTCGCGGCTTGATCTCGCGGGTGACTCGCGGCTGCAAGCCACCAGATGCAGCACACGTGCCAAGCATGCCAGAAGGTGAACAGTCATGCTAGCTGGAGCACTACAGGACAAAACAGGACAATTGGCCATACGGTTATCTCGCGACTGGATCTTGCGACTCAGTCAAGTCGCGAGGCCAAGCCGCGAGCCAGCCCTGTTTTGAAAAACCTGATGTTTCACATTCTCTTCTCACCCCAGTATAAATACCCCTTATACCCACAAATGAAAGAGAGCTTCCAGAAAGAATTTTGAGAGAGAAACCCAAGAGTAAAACAAGATTGATTCATCTACAATCTTTACATAAGAGTCTCTTCAAATTCCTCAACTCTCTTCCTCTCCATTATCAAACCCTTAAGAGGCATTTCACCAAAACCTTGTTCTCACCATATCCATTACTGTGAGAGGGCTGTTTGGTGTTCTGGGAAGCAGTTAGGAAGGAACCAATCTTCATTGGTTGATGCTATGGTCAAGTAGCGGAATCCGAGAAGCTAGAAAAGAAAAAGGTTCGGCACAACCTCGTTGGAGCAAGAAGCTTGGAGGGCTTAGGTGCACTGGGTAGATTAGGCTTGGAGAGTCTATTACTGTCCATGTATCCCAACTACATTTTCTAGTGGATTGTTTACCGTTTGGAGGGCGGTGGAGAGGTTTTACGCTGAGGGCTTCGGTTTCCTCTTCAATAACACATCGCGTGTTGTCTTTGTGTTTGCATCTTTCTTTCCTTTTATCTTTGTTTTTTATTATCTACTGTGGGTTGTGATTTTAATTTGGCTTAGATAGTTTTTCAAATTCTATATTATAGTTTTTGTTCATTTTCCGCACACTAATTGTTTGACATAAAGCTTGAATTGGTTAATTTGTAAATTGGGGGTCTAAACATTTAAGGGTGTTTTTACACTATTTGAACTTTCAGATGGCTACTGTAGAATATAGGGAGGATGATGTCAGGTCGAGTGAATTGGAAACAGGGCTGTCATCAAATGCAGAATCCCTAGGTAAAGAAGCTAACACGACCGTGTCAAAGCTACCTTCGTCTTCCTCCTCTCCTCCTTTGTATGCTCTTTCCGAGTCTTGCTCTCTAAAAGAAAAGCATTTGAAGGGCTTGAGAAAGTGGTTTCAGTTCCCCAAAGGTACTGTCCTCTATTTGCCTCGTTCTAGCGAAAAGGCCTGCACTTTTGCTCATGGCAAGGTGTGTTTTTATGAGGCCGCCTTTCTGTGCGGTCTTCGTTTTCCCCTTCATCCTTTTATTATGAAACTTCTCTTTCATTTGCAAATTGTCCCAGGTCAGCTTGTCCCTAACGCCTAGAGGATGATTGTGAGTTGTTGATTTGGATATGTGCCTGTGAAGGGGACATGATAACCCTGAATGAGTTTTTACATTTGTATTGTCTGAAGCCTTCTACCCACTATAGGTATTTTGAACTTCTACCCTGGGATAGGAAGTCTAGGGTTATTTCTGGGTATCCTTCCTCTTTTGTGACTGGAAATCACGATATTTTTTTATCTCTGGAACTGGCTGGGAAACCATGTCCGACGACCTTTAGGGTGAAGTCTTAAGGTTATTGTAAAAATGGAAAGTTCCACCGCTTGGTGCGTACTTTTGTTGCTTTCTTGAATTATTCTTCTAATATGTGCTTGTATAACTTGTTTTATCTTCTTGTTTTGCAGTTTCTGATCGTCCAGACTTGAAGGGTCCAAATTACAAATGGATTTAGGCTGCCCTTACCTTTGCTCAAGAGATCAAGGATTTTGACGACTTGATCGATCCTCGTCATTTGTTCACCTGTGCCTTGGACCCGAGCCTTCTGAATATGTCTTGGAAAAGATCCGTCGAGAAGAAAAAAGTAAATCGTCTTATTCTTGTGACTTCCCATCTTTCTTTTTGTCTTTAACTTACACACTTTTTTTTTTTTTTTTTTTTTTTTTTTTTTTTTTTTTTTTTGCAGAGATGGCCACACGGTATAGTAAGGAAATGTACGCACGTATTAGGGGGATGAAGAACAAACCCCTTTCATGATGAGAAGGGAGAGATAGTGGTTTCTTTGCCCATTCAAGTTCCATCTTCCCCGACTTCGTCTATTGAAGTGACGGCTTCGACTTCACCCATTACTCGCAGTAAAGGAAAAGGCAAGATTGGAAAAATCGTTTGGGACGACCCTGCAACCGCCCTTGGACGAGCCCATAAAGTGATCATAGATGAAGAGCTTAAATGCTTGTCGTCTGTCCCGTCTCATGAGCTAGTTAGCCGCCATATTCATAAGCTGGTGCAGGTATGGGTATTTCCCCCATTTTTCTGTCATTTCATTTGGTATGTTCTGTATTCTAATTTTGGAATGTCTTGTCTAGGTTCTTGGTGAATCCTTACGCTTGGCCACTGATTACCTTAGGATTGAAGAAAGAGTGGTGGTAGTCAATTCCAAACTTTAATCTGTCGAAGCAGAGAGCTTAAAGCTGAGAAAGGATCTAATTGAGGCCATGGGCGAAGTCAACAGGGCGAAAGAGAAGATCAAAGAACTAAATGAAGCTTTGAAGGTGGAGAAGATGCTCGTTGTTCAGAAAGATGAGAAGGTTCAAGCTGCTCTGTTGAGGACTAGTGCCGAGCGAGAGAAGGTCGTTGATCAATTCATAAAGTCCAAACAGTTTTTCAAGGGCTTTGAACTCTTACGTAGATGGACGATGAAGCATCATAGCCTGGCAATAGATTCTTCCAATCTTGGCTTTGAAAAAATTGATACCAGGATTTTAGTTGATGAAGCTAAGGAACTAGAGGAAACAGCCGCCATTGCTACTGCCGTTGGAGGGATGGATGTCACTGAAGTGGGGAGTTCAGACCCAGGCAAGAAATATGGGGCTATTACTCCTACTGCTGAATGATCTCTCTTCTTTTCTTCTTTTTTCTTTTTGGAGAACATTGGCTGCCCCCTTGTTTTGGGGCTTTTAACTTTATTTTTGAACACTTGTTGCCTCTTGGTTTTGAGGCTTTTACTTTAACTGCTTATCTCGTCAGAACACTTGTTGCCTCTTAGTTATGAGGCTTTTACTTGGCTGCTTACCTTGTTTAGAGATTTAAAAATTCCCCTTGAGTGGGCATTCCAATCAAGTTTCTTTGAACTTTGTTGAACAAGATTAGATTTGCCTGTAGAAGATTTTGCACTTTCAACTCATGGTTTTATTCTTTGTGATTTGAGACTCATCTAGAGGTCTGTGTCGTTAGAAATAGCTTTCTATTGGCAGAGTAGGAATCTGCCTTTGTGAATGCAAGGAATTTTGATATATGTACACACGTACATATATTTTTACTCTCTTGCCTGGATAAATTTCTTATCATGCTTGGAACTTATTGTTGGTAGATAGAGTTTTTGACACAAATGATATGGTTTTTATTCACCGTTTCATAGACGGAGTTTTTACCATAGATATTGTGATTTAAACTTGTCACTTCGCAGATGTTATGATTTAAACTCAACGCTTTGCAAGTGGAGTTTTATTATGGATGTCATGATTTGATCTTGTCGATCTAGGAATGGAGTTTCTATCATGGATGTTATGATTTAAACTCGTCACTTGGTGGACGGAGTTTTTATCAAGAGCGTTATGATTTAAACTCATCGCTTTGTGGATGGAGTTTTTATCATAGGTGTTATGATTTCAACTTGTCATTTTGTTGACGGAGTTCTTATCATGGAGGTTATGATTTAAACTCGTCACTTGGTGGACGGAGTTTTTATCATGGGTGTGATGATTTAAACTCGTCATTTTGTTGACGGAGTTTTTATCTTGGAGGTTATGATTTAAACTTGTCGCTTGGTGGATGAAGTTTTTATCATGGGTGTCATGATTTAAACTCGTCCTTTGTTGACAGAGTTTTTATCATGTAGGTTATGATTTAAACTCATCATTTTGTTGACGGAGTTTTATCATTGATGCTATGTTTTAAACTCGTCGCTTTGGTGGAAGGAGTTTTTCATCACGAATTGTTTGAGATCTAGTCATTTGGAAAGAAATAGCTTTGGAGATGCCTTATTTGCTTTATTCATCCTCGCTTGTAAAAGGTATTACAAGGATTATACTTAACAAAAAAGGGAAAATGCTTAAAGTAAAACTTATGCATGAAAACAATAAAGTCTCATTTATCTGTCGGTGAATAAGACGAGGTATTCCAGGTACTAGAACTTATTGATGTTGGGTGTTGGTTCCTTCACTTATAGTACTTCTTGAGGTGTTATGCATTCCAGGGATGAGGTAGAGGTTTCCCGTCCGTATCTTCTAAGTAATAACTCCCTCTTCTTGAATATCGGACAACCTTGTACGGACCTTCCCAATTATGGCTTAGCTTTCCTTGGGTTGGGTCTTTAGTGGCTTGTGAAACCTTCGGTAGGACCATGTCTCCAGGATTGAATCATTTCAGCTTCACCCTGTCGTTGTGGTACTTTGTCATCTTCTCATGGTACAGAGCCATCCTTTAAGCTGCATCGTTCCTAACCTCGGGTAAGGAGTCCAGAGCAAGCTTTGGCCCCTCGTCATTGCTTAGATCATCATAACTTTTCCGTCTGAGACTTGACATTCTAACTTCAACAGGGATTACCACTTCAGTCCCAAATGCTAGTTTGAAGGGTGTTTCCCCTGTCGGTGTCCTTGCAGTCATTCTGTAGGCCCACAGGACTCCTAGGAGCTCTTCAAGCCATGCTCCTTTTGCCCCCCTCAAGTCTAGCTTTAATTAGCTTCAGAAAAGTTTGATTTGTTACTTCTATTTGGCTGTTAGCTTGTGGGTGGCCTGGAGAGGAATAATGTTTTTTTATTTTTTTATTTTTTTATTTTTTTTTATTCCTAGCTCTTTATAGAAATCTCTAAATTTGTTACTGTCAAACTGTCGTCCGTTGTCAGAGATAATCACCCTCGAAATCCCAAACCGACAGACGATGTTCTTCCAAACGAAGTGTTGTATCCTGGCTTCTATGGTTATCGTCAAAGGCTCTGCTTCCACCCAATTCGTGAAATAATCAATAACGACAACAAAAATTTGACTTGTTTTTTACTTGGTGGTAGGGGACCTACGATGTCGATTCCCCATGTTGAGAATGGCCATTGTGACGAAATATTCGTCATGTGCTCCGTTGGGACATGTTGTACATTTCCAAACTGCTAGCACTTGTTACACCTCTAGACAACCTGGGCAGCATCCTTCTACATGGTTGGCCAAAAATATCCTGCTCGGACCACTTTCCCACAAGTGATGTAGGTCTAAATGATTTCCACAGACACCTTCATGGATTTCTCGCAGCACATATGCAGCATCCTCAGAACCCAGACACTTCAAGTAGGGTTGGGAGAACCCCCTTTTGTACAGCTCATCATTTAGGATCGTGAATCTGGACGACCTTACTCTGATCTTCCTAGCCTCTGAAGGGTCTGGTGGGAGTGTGCCATCTCTGATGTAAGTGAGTATTGGGTCCATCCAGTTGCCTCTCGATTGGACATAGATTACATCCAACCCGTCTATGCTTAGGATGGTTTGCACCTCCATGTATAGCTTGGGTTGTCCTATATTGTTATTGGACGAGGCTAGCCTAGCCATTTCATCTACTTTGAAATTCTCCTCCCTTCGTACTCAACTAATCTTGACATCATCAAAATTAGAAACTAGCTGTCTGGTTAATTTTAAGTACCTTTTCATCTTGTCTTCCTTCGTTTCATACTCCTTGGTTATCTGCCCCACCACTAACTTTAAATCTGAATTCAGCTTTAAGTTTCTGATCCCCAGGGCTTTTGCAACCCTTAAACTTGTAAGTACTGCTTCATATTCCACTTCATTATTTGTTACTGGAAACTAAACCTAGACCTCGTACTTGAGGATGTCTTTCTCAGGTGATAGAAGGATCACACCTACACCTCCAACACTTACGGTTGACGACCTATCCGCATATACCGTCCAGTAATCTGCATCTGGGTCTTGATCCGTCATGGTGTACTCAGCGACAAAGTTAGCTAATGCCTGAGCTTTAATAACCATCCATGGTTTGTAGTCGATATCAACTTGACTCAACTTCACAACCCATTGAACCATTATCCCTACAACATCCGATCTACTCATGGCTTTCTAAATGGGTTGGTTTGTCATGACAAAGATGGTATAAGCTTGGAAGTATGGACGAAACTTCTTGGATGCAACAATTAGAGCAAAATCCATCTTCTCTATCCTCGGGTATCTCGCCTCTGCGCCTTGGAAGGCCCAGCTTGTATAATAAACCGACCTTTGAATCTTGAGCTCTTCACGGATCAGTGGCGAGCTCACGGCTATTTGTGATACAGCCAAATAAAGGAACAGGTCTTCTCCTTTGATGAACAGGCTCAAGAATGGTGGCTTGGACAAATATTCCTTGAGGGCCTAGAAAGCTATTTCACACTCTTCTGTCCACTGGAAAGCTTGCCTCAGTGTCTTAAAAAATGGGAGGCATTTATCTACGGCCCTGGAGACGAACCTGTTCAAGGCTGCGATTCGTCCAGTCAGCCTCTGTACTTCTTTCACACTTCTTGGGAGGTCATATCAAGTATGGCCCTAACTTTCTTCGAGTTGGCCTCGATTCCTCATTGGGAAACCATGAACCCTAGAAACTTGCCTAACGAGACCCCAAATACACACTTTGCCGGGTTTAGCCTCATCCGATACTTCCTCAAAATGTCAAAGGTCTCTCTAAGATCATCCAGGTGTGACTCTGCCCTTTTGCTTTTGACGACCATGTCGTCCACATAAACCTCCATATTTCGTCCAATCTATGCTGAACATGTGATTCACCAGCCTCTAGTAGGTAGCCCTTGCATTTTTCAGGCCGAATGGCATGACTTTGTAGCAGTACAGCCCTTGGCTAGAGACAAATGCCATTTTCTCTTGATCTTCCTTGTTCATGCGAATTTGGTTATAGCCTGAAAATGCATCCATGAAAGTCAGCAACTCATAACCAACTGTGGAATCCATGAGCTGGTCAATTCTAGGGAAAAGGAAGCTGTCTTTCGGGCAGGTGTTGTTGAGGTCTATAAAATCAACGCACATTTGCCATTTTCTGTTGGACTTCTTAAAAATGACGACATTAGCAAGCAACTCGGGATAGAATACTTCTCTGATAAAACTGGCAATTAAGAGCTTCTCCACTTCTTCCATGACGGCCATATTCCTTTGGGAGTGAAAACCCTTCGTTTTTGTTGGGCAGGCTTTTTTGTTAGGTTGACATTTAATCAGTGCTCTATCACCCTGTTGTCTATGCCTAGCATATCCTCTTGAGTCCAGGTGAAAATATCTAGATTCTTCTTCAGGAACTCCACCATTTCTTCCTTTAGTAATGGGTCAAGTCCCTCTCTAACTTTTGTGACTTTTGAAGGATCTCCCTCTTCCAGCTTCACATCTTCCAGATCCTTGACGGGCTTCCTAGGCTCCTCCTTGACCATCCAGACATGATTTTCTTTGGAAGCTAATACTGCCTGATAACATTCCCGGGCTAGCAGCTAGTCTCTGCGTATTTCTCTAATCCCATGTGGGGTTGGGAATTTCACCTTGGGGCAGTAGGTCGAGGTTGCAGCTTTAAGTCGATTTAATGTTGGTCGTCCAATGATCACATTGTATGATGATGGACAATTGACGATCAAAAAATCCACTTGTTTTGTTACCTAAGCTGAATGCGTCCCTGCTGTGACTGATAATGAAATAATTGCCTTTCAGATAGATATGGTCTCCACTAAAATTGACCAAAGGTGACTTGAAATGCCGAAGCCGTTTAGGGTCCAACCTCAGCTGCTGGTATGCCGTCATGTACATGATGTCTACCAAACTTCCATTATCGATTAATACCCTTCTCATGTTGAAGCCTTCGATTTCCAACATGATGACGAGGGGGTCGTCATGAGCCTGCTTGACCCCTTTTGCATCTTGCTCAGAGAAAGTTATGTCGTCATTCTTCGACCGACAATATTTTGCGGAGGGATGCTTGACGTGGACGCTGTTAATCTGTCTCTAATAGGCCCTCCTCAGGGACTTGTATGATCCTCTTGATACTGGTCAGCTAGTTATCATCCTTATTTCCCCTACAGCCTGTTTTGAATGGTCTCGTCCACCATCCTTATTGTCATCGTGAGACTTATTTTCTGCCCTTGATCGAGATTGATGATCTCTCTTGACGAACTTTTGGAGCTTCCCCCTTTGGATCAACTCCTTAATTTGCTCCTTCAAATCATGACATTCATCGGTGTAGTGGCTGTGATCCTTATGGAAACGGCAATATTTCTTCGGATCCTGCTTCCTAGAGGACGTGCTTAATGGCTTCAGCCATTTCAGGCTGGGTTCATCCTTAATTTGCATTAGGATTTTGTCCGCAGGCATCACCAGTGGGGTGAAGTTCAACCTTTTCTTTGGAATTTCTGAGCTGCTCTTAATGGTCTTTGCGGTCCTTTTTCTTACCCTGGGAGTCACTGGTTTCTTCCTTCTTTCATTTACCCGTTAGTCCTTTTGTAGTGAGAGCGTCCTCCCCATTCATGTACTTTTGAGCTTTGAACAGAAGGTCTGTTATAGAGGTTGGTGGCATCTTTCCCAATGAAAAGACGAGATCAGGATTGTTGAGTCCAGCTTGAAAGGTTGTCACGATAACCTGGTCGTCTACCATGTCAATCTTGAGAACAGCTTTATTGAAGCGCTTTAAATTAACCTCTCAAGATTTTCCCTTCCTGCTACCTTATAGTCAGCAAGTAAGAGTTTGGCCTTTTGTGATACTGCCCTCCAATGAAGTGTCGGACAAATGAGTCACTAAACTATTCAAAGTTTACAATTGAGGAAGTTGGTAGTTTACTGAACCACACCCTAGCAGCTCCTCTAAGTGTGGTGGGAAAAAACCTACATACGACTTCATCCGAAGTTTGCTGGAGGTTCAGAATTGTCTTGAAAGCCCCTATATGGTCAAGAGGGTCTTTCATGCCGTCATAGAACTTTAGTTGTGGGAGGCGAAATTTTGGAGGCAAGGGGCATTCCAGAACACTAGCGGTGAAGGGTGAATTTGTTCGCTTGATCATGCCATCGAGATTCATCGCCGTCTTCCCCTTCATGGAATCCTTCACCTTGCCCAATTCCCTCCTCAAGCTCTTCATCATATGATCATTATTGTGTGTGGATTGCTCAGTGTACTCGGAAGCATCTTTTCCCCTTTTGTTCTCAAGGCTGTTAACTTCTTTGTCATGTTTGCTGCGGTTGCGTCGCTAAAGTGAAGTGTTGCTGCCCTTAGGACGAGCTCGGTGCTTTAACTCTTCATTTTGTTTCATTAGTTCCTGCACATTTGCAGTTAGAGCTTGGATTTGTTGAGCCATTACTACCGGATCTGGGGGTGCTATTGTAGCGGATTCCATTGGTCTTAAAGAGCTTTGTCAATAGGGATACAATGACTTGTCGGATTCCCATAGACGGCGCCAAACTGATGAAGCTTAAATGTGAACTCATTAGTATGCTCCTCGTCGTTACCAATAGATGAACCATGATACCTGTTGAAAAGGCAAGAGATTAAAAAAAAAAAAACAAACAAACAAACAAAATGAGATCACCTGCATGGTGCCAGCTATGGACACTCCGATGCCTAAATTAGATTATCGCTTTGAGTTGATAGGATAATTGCAATATAATAGCTCACCTAGGTTGGCTAGCTTTATATAGCTTGCTTTTTGGTTAATCATTTCTGCCCGTTAATGCTCTTTTGGGTGTTTTCACCTGAATGAATTACAACATTTAATGGCAATAAATATTCTCTTTAATGTGTAACACATGACCGTTGGCTCATCAAAGCTTTTGTAACCCTTCTGGCGCATTTACTTGTTGCTAGCTGGCCTGATGGAGTTAATTTCTGGCTTTAATGTGCATAGGCTCATCTTTCATGCAGACAGCCTTTCATTGCTTACTCGTGGGAGTTATCCCGACTTAAATGTGCTTTACGGTCGTCCTTGTAACTGGACGACCGTTTTACCGCTATTCGTCAAAAAAAAAAAAAAAAAAAAAAAAAAAAACAATTTCACACTTCTTCAACCTAGGTTTTCATACTTTTTTTTTCCTTCCTGCCCTTACATTTAATAGACGAGTTTGTAACATATGTTTGTACTAAAACTCTATTCCTTTTTTCCCTGTGCTTGTGTTTGTTTGTTTGGTTATTTTTTTTTTTTTTATAAGGTAATTACACTTTAACTCCCTAAATTATACTCAAAATTACACTTTGCACTATAAACTTTCAAAATGCACTATTAGCCCCCTAAACTATATATAACATGTCATATTTTTCCATACAAGTTAATAGCCTAATTGACAGTGGAGTATAAAGTGAAACATGAGGTATAGTTTAGGGTAGTAACTGAGTATTCTGAAAAATTAGGGTGCAAAGTGTATTCATTGGTATAATTTAGGATGTTCAAGTGTAATTTTCCACAAATAAGAAATTATTTAGCGTTGATTCATTAAATGACCAAAAATAATTTTGATTTAACACACCCTACGTTGATGTAAGCATAAAAATTTGAAAATTTTGAAATCATCCATGAACGCAAATCTTTCATGTTTCTATTCTCCCTCCTCAGAGAGAATTAGCATGTAATCTTGGTGTTTCTAGAAAGCTTAGCCAAGGAGGAACAAAACCCCCCATGGTTGGATTGCTAGATGCCAATTGGGAGTACAATTTCCTGGTGACATAAAAGTTTCAAAATTTTTATATATACTGTAAATACTTTTTTACATGAATATGAATATTTGGTTCTAACCCTAGCATAACCCGCTTTTATACCACATGTAAGATTTAAAAGCATACACATATTAGATACTAGAATAAAAATGATCAATAGATTTATTTTGATCCATGATATTTTAACATCTCATTTGTTGTGAAAATGTTTGAGATTTTGTTGCATTAGTAGAATGACTCTCAAATAAAACTTGACATACTCCAAAGTTAGCTGCTTTATATTTTTGGTGCTAACCGATTTTTATATGTCACAATTCAATAGGGATGGCAATTTATATCCGACCCGCGGATACCTGGCCCGATCCGACCCTCATGGACCGGATTTTACCCGGTCCGATAAATTATAGGGCCGGGTATGGGTTTTAAAAAAAAAACCCGAAGCGGGTCCAGGTCGGGTCCGGGTTTTATACATACCCGGCCCGAACCCGGACCCGGACCCGGACCCGACCCGTTTAAGGGTAAAATACCAAAATACCCAATCTATATATATATAAGTTTAAAAAACAGAAACCCTACTCCTCTAATTCCATTTCACTCAGCCGCCAACCCTCTTACACTCACATCACTCTCCTTTCCCACTCGGCTGCTCTCACTCTCCTCACATCAGTTTGCTCTCCCCAACCTCTGATCTCTGTCACCACCGACCATCACGTGCACCTCCGGTCAGTTTCTTTTCTCTCTTTCTCTCAATCTCAGCTCACACGGTCTCAGACTCTCATTCACTCTCAATCTCACTCACTTTCAAGCAGCGCCGCCCAAGATCTCAACCTCTCATCGCCGTTCCAAGCATTCACCACCGCCGGTCCAAGCTCTCACTCACTCTCAATCTCATCGCCGGCCCAAGCTCTCACCGCCGATCTGTTCTCTACTTCTCTTCAATTTTTTTTTTTTTTTTTTTTTTTTTAATATGAGTCTCTGAGAATATGAGATCTTTGTTTCAATTTTTTTGTTTGGTGTTTTCTACTTAAACTATGGACTTCAACAGATGGGTTGTGCTACTTCTAGTTATTGTAGTTTAAAGACTTGAAATTCTGAGATTTTGTGGTGTAACTGTAATATATTGTGGAAGAAATTGTGTATATTGTGTTTTGTGTTTGTTGAAAATGCAGTGCCTAAACGGAGATGGTAGACAAAAATGAATTTGGGCTTCATTCAAAAAATTTTTTTTGGTTGGGCCACGATTTGGGCCGCGGGCTAAACGGGGTCCGTGGGGCCCGCGGGGCCCGACGGAGCGGGTCTGGGTTCCGGGAAAAAAACCCGATTAATAATCGGGTCGGGTTTGGGTCTCGGGTCCAGACCCGCGGGTCGGGTCCGGATATGCAAAAACCCGGCCCGAACTTGACCCGTTGCCATTCCTACAATTCAAGCCATACATGAGCATGACATACCAAGATGATAGAATTCATGGAATATGCCAAAAATAATTGATGCGTAAAGCATACTCCAAGACCAAGTCCATGAATCGCAACTCGCAAGATATTATATATTACTTTCTCTTAACAAAGAGGCACTATTACCAAACAATCAATGCTAGTCTTTAAATCTCTTTCTGTGTTCTGTTTATTTTCCTTCTTAAGACTATGTGCTTCATTTGACACTATTACTCCAAGTCATTCCATCAGAGACGGTGAGACTATAGTTTCAGCTGGTGGAACCTTTGAACTGGGATTCTTCAGTCCTGGCAATTCAAAAGGCCGATA
The DNA here is from genome assembly GCA_028535165.1 of Quercus tomentella. NCBI lineage: Eukaryota > Viridiplantae > Streptophyta > Magnoliopsida > Fagales > Fagaceae > Quercus > Quercus tomentella. The sequence goes on along the minus strand of JAPQVY010000111.1, from coordinate 25,417,772 downwards.
CTTGGGAATATGGTACAGGATATCTACTGAAGTAGTTGTATGGGTAGCTAACAGAGAGGCTCCAATTGGTAATCACTCAGGAGTTTTGAAGGTTACAGATGAAGGAGATATTGTTCTTCTCAACAATACAAATAGTATTGTTTGGTCATCCAATACGTCAAGAGCTCCAGCGAGTCCAGTCGTGCAGCTCTTGGATTCAGGAAATCTTGTTTTGAAAGATGGAAATGGCAATAACTTGAAGAACTTCTTGTGGCAGAGTTTTGATTATCCCTGCGACACATTACTGCCAGGAATGAAATTGGGAAAGAACTTTGTAACAGGTCTAGAATGGTTTTTAACATCTTGGAAGAGCACGGAAGATCCTGCTAAAGGTGAGTTTTCGATACGAATAAATACTCATGGGTTGCCACAGCTAGTTGTAATGAAGGCAGATAAAATAAAGGCTAGAGCAGGGTCATGGAATGGCCTTAGTTTTACAGGATATGCTCGGTTAAGGCCGAATCCAATATTTGAGTATCAATTTGTGTTGAATGAGACTCAGGTATATTTCGAGTATACACTTGTGAACAGTTCAGTCTTTTCAAGACTTGTATTTAACCCATTTGGCGTTATGGAACGCCTCACGTGGATGGATAGGACGCACAGCTGGGCGATCTACTCTACATCCCAAGAAGATCAGTGTGAAAATTATGCCTACTGTGGTGCATATGGTATCTGCAATGCCAATGGCTCCCCAGTATGTGCATGCCTGGAAGGATTCGTGTCCAAATCTCCAAAAGATTGGAATTCAGTAGATTGGTCTGATGGTTGTGTTCGAAGGACTCCACTGGAATGCAATAGAGATCGCTTCCTGAAATACACGAATGTGAAATTACCTGACACATCTTCTTCCTGGTTTAATACAACCATGAGCCTCGAGGAATGTGAGGGAATTTGTTTGAAAAACTGTTCTTGCTTAGCATATACAAATTTAAATATCAGCGGAAAAGGAAGTGGCTGCTTGCTTTGGTTCCGTATCTTGAATGATATGAGAGTATCCTCCCCGGGTGGGCAAGACATATATATAAGGCTGGCGAATTCAGAACTAGGTACTTTTTACTTTTGTTGTTTGTTCTCTTTTGATTTTGTTCTTTTATTATAAATTATAAATTGAGGACAAATTGAACACCTATATCGCTTGGTTTTCAATTGGTAGTTTTCTTTTTTGGATGAATCAGTGAATTGATTAAAAGAAAGAAGCACAACACGATCTAGAACTTGGCTGAAGGCACAGTATTTCCTTAGAACAACCATATCAATCTCAGTATCTAGCTGCTAAAGACAAGCTAAACTGCTATTTTGTCCTAATTCTTAACCAACAATCATGCCTACTCCCTTACAACTCACTAACTAATATTCTTGCTAACTACAGAGAAAGGAATACTCGATTTACAGCTAGCATAAGACTCTTTAGATTGAGTTAGGATAACTCCCTTTTGTTGGGTACAATAAGTGAATAATAGGAGACTAAGAAGAAAATTTCTTACTTTCGCTTTGCATGGGGCACAGGTACAAAGAACGGAACTTGCTCTTGGTCTGTTTATTAAATTTTCATTTTCAATACACACTCTGCCACTGCATTGATGGCTTCTGTCATTCAACTCCTCTCCTCTCCCCTGGCCCCCCACCCCCCCCCCCCCCCCCCCAATCTCCCTTCTCGCCTCCTTCCAAAAATGGGGTAAAATAAGCTGGACGTTTCGAAGTGCTGGAATTTAATAGCAACAATCAGGAGTTCAATTTGAGTTTTTCTTCTTCAATGGTAACAACTCAATGCAAGCTATAAACACCCAATGCATCTTACTTGGCTTTCGTAATCAATGAAGTAACCACTGTAGTATAATTACAAAATAATATATAGTTTTAACAGCTTTAAGCACCAACCGACTACAACTTCCCGGTTTTACTGTCCACTGACTTGTATTAACAGGCAATTATTTGTTTTGAAACATGCTAGCAAATGTTCATTCAGACATTTTCCTGTGTGAGTTCTGTTAAAAATCAAGCACTGCCTCTCTCTGTCATGCTCTAGAAAATTCTCTTGCATTCCAGATTTTTCTATGAGATGTATCTCTTTAATTCTCTAGAGACTTCTATGTAGAAGTGAAACTCAGCCATAAATTTTTGAATTAGTCTAGAAGGGGCTAGAAATTAAAATAAAAAAATAATAATAAACTAAGACCTAGAACTCTAGTGGCAGAAATTAGATGAAGCTAGAAGCTTCAAGTAGGAACCTTTGGTTCCCACTTGTGTGTGAGACGTGTGAAGTGAGGTGATGTGAAGTGAAAGGTGAAGTAAAGTGTGTGAGGTGAGGATTGAGATCAAGCGCAATACCTAGGGTATTGCACCTGATGCAATTCCTATGAATGTGAAGTAGTGTGAAGTCAGGTGCAGTGTGAAGAGTGTGTCATAAAGCACCAAGTGAGACATGTAAGGTGAAGTGTGTGAGGTGATGTGAAGAAAATAAAGTCAAGGGTTAGTAGCTAGGTGTCTAGAGGTAAGGTGTAAGGCATTATGTGTGCGCTAGTGTATTTGAGGATAGTGTGTGTGAATGTATAAGTGCCGTGTGTGCACTGGTGTAATAACAGTGGTGCTTGTAAAGTGTTGTAATTTAAAGAGTCAAGTTTTCTAAAAGCTCTTTGTTCAGTGTTTTGTTCAACAAGTTCCTGGGGGGGGCGGGGGGGTGGTTGGAGTCAAGTGGGGATAAGAACCAATATTTGTAAACTTAAAGAACATCTTTTAGATGTTTGGTTGGGGAAGTCTGAGACAACTACAAGCTATATAAGATTGCGCTAACCCTGTGAAAAGTGCGGGAAACTTGGTGGTTGCATGGAAACTAGGATGTTGTGGTGCTGCACCCTACTGCTTTATCCACATTATTTCTTTCTATTTAAGCTCGAGCTAAATTCTCTTTTCATGAATTATACTTGGCAAGCTGCAGGTACTTATGAAGCTGGTAACAACAGAAGTTCGGTTCCAACTCAATTGTAATTTGAGGAATTATGATCAAAAGTCACATATATGTTCATTTATTGACTCTACCTCTCATTTTCAGATAAAATTGGGAAACATAAGCCTTCCAGCAAAATAAAACAAGCAGGAATCATAGTCGGCTCTGCTCTACTAGTCATGGGAATTCTTATACTTGGATTGATATTATATTTGTGGAAGAAGAAACTTTGTTTCAAGGGTAAAGCTATAAGACATGAACTGATAATAGAGTTTACATCAAAGAAATTTCAAATTGAATGTCTTAAACCTAGAAATGCAATAATACCATTCAAGTTATTCATGCCAAATCCATCTCCTATAATTTCAGTCAGAAAAAAAGATTGCAACCATGAATGCGGGAATGAAGACATGGAGCTGCCTGTATTTGATTTTATGACCATAGCTAATGCCACTTGTAACTTTTCAAGCAGGAACAAGTTGGGAGAAGGTGGCTTTGGACCTGTTTATAAGGTAAACAAAAACATCCTAACTAGGTTGCTATCTTCTTTGGCGAAATTCCTAATCTTTTGATTTTTAGGGTACACTGCAAGAGGGGCAAGTGGTAGCTGTAAAGAGGCTTTCTACCAATTCTGGACAAGGATTGAATGAGTTCAAAAATGAAGTTCTATTAATTGCCAAACTTCAACACCGCAATCTTGTGAAGCTTCTGGGTTATTGCGTTCAAGAAAATGAGAAAATGTTAATTTATGAATACATGCCAAACAAAAGCTTGGACTCTTTTATTTTTGGTTTGTGATTTGACCTTTCTAACTTCATGGGATTATGTTTAGTATTGTCATCTTCTGCTAATGAAATTGCTTGTTGAGAATTCAGTTAGGACAATACTAACATAACATGAACATAAAATTGGTCAGATCATACAAGAAGCAAATTACTGGATTGGCATAACCGCATTGACATCATTGGTGGCATTGCGAGGGGGCTTCTCTATCTTCATCAAGACTCTAGACTCAGAATTATCCATAGAGATCTCAAAGCTAGCAATATCCTGCTTGATGATAGTATGAACCCAAAAATCTCGGACTTTGGCTTGGCTAGAACATTTGGGGGAGATCAAACCAATGCCGAAACCAAAAGAATTGTTGGAACGCAGTAAGAATACTTTAACTTCTTATATAGTTTACACTAGATTGCAGTAGTTATATGTCTCCTGCCATAACTTTGCAATAATATTTTGCAGTGGTTATATGTCTCCTGAGTATGCGGGGTATGGACAATTCTCTGTTAAATCCGATGTCTTTAGCTTTGGAGTTTTAGTGTTAGAGATTGTTAGCGGAAAAAGAAACAGGGGATTTTGTCACCTTGACGACAACCTTAATCTTCTTGGACTTGTAAGAATGAAGAGTTTTATTTTATTAATATACAGTGTGAAATGAAGTTGCAGTTTTAAATAGTATACTTTCTCTAATCAAATCTTCAAATGACCTTTATCAATCATACAATACGCGTATTATTCTTATTATCCAGCAATAGTCCAGGCTAAATAGAAGTTCACATTAACCACTGATATATATATATGGTTTTGATCTGTTTTAAGGCCTGGAGATTATGGACTGAAGATCAGGCAATGGAACTGATTGATGAATCTATAAACGACATGTGCACTCTATCTAATCAAGTGCTACGATGCATTCATGTGGGCCTGTTATGCGTGCAACAAAGACCAGAAGATAGGCCAGACATGTCATTTGTGGTTCTGATGTTAAGCAGCGAGACTTTGTTGCCTAAGCCCAGACAACCAGGTTTCTATACGGAAAAGGCTCTACCTGAAGCAGATTCTTCATCAACAAAGCTTGAACCATGTTCAACCAATGAAATTACCATCACATTGTTAGGGGGACGGTAAAATGTCAACACTTTGTTCAAGATTCAACAGCTGTAGTATAGAGCAAGGGAGCTCTTAATCTAATGGTTCTGATCAATCTAATTAGACCTTATATGGAACTATATCATGTCTCAAACTGAACGTTCTATCCCGTGTTGGTTCTAAATTCATTAATTCCTTCTTTTATGTATGCTCTAAATTACATCTGAATTAGTAGAAGTTGTTGAGGATGATGAGGTGAACAATGAAACAAACAAATAAAACTTTAATGGCTTAGAGTTACAAAGAAAAGCATAATTCTACAGAAACAGTGTTTCCATAACCATCTTGCTCGACCCTTGATCAGGCCTTCGCTCAAGCAAAAAGATTCATTCGGCTGTTAGTCTAGCCTCGATCAAGCGCCTTATGGCCCTACTTGTCCTTGACTCTCTCCGCTTGACCTTCAATCAACCTCTGCTTGACTCTCTTTTTTTCTTTTTTTTTTGATAATCTGCAATAACATTAAACCAGATAAGGAGAACAAGGAAGGTAATCCGCCCTACAAACAGACTCTAAAACAGTAAGGAGATTACCATTATTGAAAAAGGACTGACATGAGGCTAGAGCAAATTTGGCAGCTTCATGTGCTGCTGCTTGACTCTTGATCAGTCGAGATTGGCTGATTGTTGATATGTACTCTCAATTCACTCATCGGAATTTGAAAGTATCGAGCTTAGCTCAATGCACTCTCAATTCACTCAATTCAATAGCACTATTCTGTGCGCAATAGTCTTGCTCGAGCTTAGCTCGATGCTCGCTAATGTGAGCCACTGAAATTTCAGTTTTAATTCAATCTTTTCCTTCTTTTACTTTGCAAAAATAAGATTACTTACAAATATGACAACCTATATTTTTATATATATACAATAATCCCAACTAGGTTGTAATTTACATATTCAATTTGTTTCAGCACTTGTTTCTGAAGAAAAAAAAAATTGTTTTAGCACTTTATCATGTGTAAAGGAAAGTTTCACTCTACCTAAACTTTCCTTTAGTGTAATAGTCACTAGATCCCAATAAATTATGGTGGCCAAAACTTAAACCAAAATTATTTTCCTTAGGGTGGAGGAAGACACACACATGAAATGTCCTAGACGTACACCAAAAATCCACATGTTGTTAGCATCATTATGAACTTGTGCTATCTCCTAAATTGATGAGCATTTACAAGAGAAAATCTCACTCTTGTTTAAAAGCGGCACCACTTTCATACTTACATAGGTGAAGTTCCATCTTATGTCTATGTTACCGTCTTTTATATTTCATGAAATTTATTAAAGTATAAAAGTCATCCTCCAAATCGTAATTGTCAACATTAATCCATTGTGAAAGTTTGGTGGATCCTTTTGTCAAAAGTTTGTCTTGAGACTCAATAAGTCTAAGGTTCTTTGCAATAAGACAAAAACCCTTTTAATTGAATCGTTGATAGTGAGAAACCAATCTAGTGCACTCACGTATTAGGCTTATATGTCTAGACTTTGCACTATACATTATACTATATTCTCTATATATGGTGGCTTCATAATTGCAATACACCGAAATAGTTGGTATTGGTTGTGGCCATAATTCTATATCTAACATGTTTCTTAGGAGGTAATTTGCAGGCTAGCATTAGTGAGGGAAACAATGTAATAAGTTGACATGCGTTAGAAACAAAATTGCAAACTAACATCTCGAGTTTTAAAGGCTTGATTTCCATCTAAATATCGAGGCTCAGAGACGCAAATTCCACTTGCTGATGTGGAAGTTGAATGCCACATGGATCTCGAGTCTTATAGACTCGAGTTTTAAAAAAGCAAAACTGAGTCTTTAAGACTCGATTTACGTTGGCCTAAATATTAAAAACGCACAGACCTCTAACAAGTCCTCCATCCTCACTACACTCACCCATAACACTCCCCACTACCTCTAACACTCTTCATTGCCTCACTACTCATTCACCCATAACACCCACACTTCTCACACCACATTGCCTCTCTCTGTCATTGCTCCTCCCTTTCAATAAATTTACATCTCAGGTAAGGGTTTGGGTTTTATTATCACTACAGTTGGGTATTATTTATTGTTAGGTATGGGTTAAAGACTGTTAGGACATATGTGAATCATGTTAGGAACATATGTCAATATAGAATTGGCTAATCTTTTGACAAAACGCACTTTACTTGTAATTGGGTAGATTTAGGATGTGTTTAATGCTTCAAGGAACAAGAGTTCAAGTCCAAGTGTTAAAGCCATGCAAGTCTGTTCAAGAATCAAGTGAAGAAATGCTGGATTTTAAAGCTCAGCAACTAGCTCGACAGATAGCATCTATCAAGATTTAAAAGGCAGCCTTTGCCCAATGCTCGACAACTGCTTGATAGATACCCTATCTATCGAGATTTAAGAAAATCATTTTTTAAAATCTTATTTCACTCCAATCCGATTTCACTCCAATCCGTGTATAGATGTTTGGGCTTTCTTTTCTCACAACCCTAAACATATATAAGGATTGTTTTAAGGGCTATCACAGCTGATGCACATCAATGCAAAAGTTTTTCACAAGCATATTGTGAACCGGAGACAATTTGCCCTAGTTCATCTTTCTCTTCAAGAAGCTGCTGCGTTTGTACGCCGTAGGGTTCTGTAACCAAGAAGCTTCGTGATCTTCATCGTGTTGATGAATTGAAGAACTTTGCAGCCAACATCCTTCTCAAGTTGGTGGTTAGTCAAGTACTTGGATCCGTGCATTGAATTGGTTAGCCATGTATTGGGAGCTGTGCATTAAAATGAGAGATTGTCACTACAGAACAAGTCCAATTAGGTATTGGGGTAAGGGTTTAACTGTAGGTTGGTATAAGGTACTGGGATTCCTTTACTTGTAACTGCTTGTTGTGATAATAGAGGATTCTCAGGAGTGGTGACCTTAAAATCACTTGGTGGGGTTTTTGTCGTGTAGTTTTTCCCATTTGTAAACAAACTACTATGTCAACTTTATTTTCCGTTACATATTAACTTAGTTGGTGATTTGTTTGTACTACCATGCTTATTGCAAGTTAATTAACTTAATTAATTCACTTGGCTTATTAATTGGTTAATTTATCATGAGAGGTCAATACATTCTTGGCCTATCAAAGACTTTGACTATTTATTTGGTAAATACTTAACATAAGTTAGTTAAGATACCATGATATTGTGAATATATACAACTTTGTTTTGTTAGTGTAAATATTTTGAGTATTTATTTGCATGGTTTTTGTTAGCAAAATTTATTCATCATTTCTAGTAATGTTAGACTCTTATCAAGAATGTGTTTTTATCATGATCTTAAAAGGATTTTGGCTTCTTTTTCTTTTTCTTTTTTTTTTCTTTTTTTCTTTTTTCTTTTTCTTTTTTTTTTTTTTTTTTTTTTTTGTATTGGGTATGAAATGGATAGTGAAATTCATGCCCTTTGAATGAATTGTAATGAAATGGGTATGTATTTCGTGCCCTTTGAATGTGTAATGAAATGGCTTTTTTGTATTGGGTAAGAAATGGGTATGTAAATGTTATGAGTATGTAACTAGATAAAATGTTGTATACTTTTACAAGGATTTTGGTTTTTTTTTGTATTGGGTATGAAATGGCTCTTAGCATGACCGAAAAAGGATTTGGGTATGAAATGGGTAGTCTTATCAAAACTATTTTGAAGACATTTTTTTGTCTAACGTACGAATGTGTAATGAAATTCATGCCCTTTGAATGAATTGGAATTTGTACTTAGAGTAGAGAAAATGTTGTATACTTTGACTAGATAAAATGTTTTGTAACTAACATAGTACACTTAACTCTAACAGATTCACAATGACTGTAATTGATATAATCTTATACTACGGTGGGCTGCTTAACAATGCCAATGCAAACAAGGAATTGCCATTTGAAGGGCCGGATATAAAGTTCTATTATTCTCAAATATTATTCTGAAATTAATCATAGGTTGAAGACCCTTGATGATTTGAAGATAATGGTTGTGGAAGAATTATGTGTGAATCCTACTATGCACAACATACAAATTACTTATCGTTCTCCATATGAAGTCCTCATGTACCGGATTAATTACAAGTATATGGCAATAGAAGCGGACAAACATGTAAAGATCATGTTTGACAAGATGGAGAGAATAACCCAAGTAAGTGCTATTGAGTTGTACATAAAGTTGGAGCCGCGTGCAGAAGTTGGTGTTGAGGAAATTCAACAAACAACTACAAGTTTACAGGTTACAATTCCAGATGCTCTATACGAGTATTTTACACATGTAGAGGATGATGACGATGATGAAGACTATGTTGATGAGATTGCCATTAATGGTGAAGATTTTATCAATAGAGATGAGAATGAAGAGAGGATTGAACAAGGGGACTTTGAGAGAGACATTGATGACCATGAAATTGAACCCAATGTTCATGACGATAAGATATTTGACTGTGGTGAAACTGATGCAGACAATGTTATTAATGTCCAAAACATTACGAACACAATCCCTACCTACGCACCTCCTGCCTTGTCATTCTCTGCAAATACTTGGGTAAATATGGTTGATCTTTCAAATATTAAGATACCATTTGTGTATACTTGGAAAGAGGGGATGAATTTTAGCAAAGGGTTGACTTTTGCCAATGAAGTGGAGGTGAAGCGTGCATTAACAATTTATGCCCTCAAGAAAAACAAACATTTTGTGATCAGTAGGTTGACAAAGGTGAAACTTTGTGCGAAATGTGTGGATGAGTCATGCAACTGGTATGTCGCGACATTCATGAAGCCCAATCTCCATGGACTATGGATGGTCACCGTGTAAGTGGGTCCTCACACATGTATACCGATTAGGTTGCGAAAAGATGGTAAAATGATGGACTCTAATTTTATTGCATCAGACATCCTTAAGAAGTTAGGTAAGGATCACACTACCCCAATTAAGCATCTCAAATCTATCATGGAATCGAAATGTAATGGTCATAAGCCTTCTTACTATAAGGTATGGGATGTGAAACAAAAGGCAATTGGGAAGATATTTGGGAATTAAGAAGATTCTTACCAAAGGTTACAAAAGTTGCTACTGGCATATGTTAATCAGGATCCGGATACCTGGGTGTTCTATTATACCATACCCACCAGTGTAGATGACACTAGATTTTTGCATTATGTGTTTTGATCTTTTGCTCCATGCATTGATGGAATCAAATATTGCAAGCCAATTATCAATATTGATGGGACCCATTTTTATGGTAAATATCAAGGAAAGTTGTTGATCGCAATGGCAACCAATGCTAACAACAAGGTATTCCCTCTCACCTTTATCGTTGTGGATAATGAGTCAAGGTCCAGGTGGGGGTGGTTTTTAGAATGCCTCAGAGATACGATAGGGGACATGATGCCTACCAAAGACATTTGCATAATTTCTAACCGACATATTGGTATAAAAAACGCCATTGCAGCCTAGCCTAGGGATGAAAATGGAAGAACACGGGTATTCCACAAATATTGCCTTTGACATGTAGCTAGCAACTTCAACACACATTTTCAAGACTCAATTCTAAAGTCATTGGCATGGAAAGCGGGATATGCTACTCAGATAGTTAAATTTGATAACATAATGGAGTCTATTAAGCAAGTAGAAATTGAGGCCATTAGGAACAACGTGAAGGTGAAGGAGAAGAACGACAAGGCAAAACCCTATACGCCATACTTATACCTAATGAGGGAGCCTGTGGATATGTAGACCCAGTCACATGATGGTGTGAGACGTTACAGGGCAATGACAACCAATATATCAAAGTGCTTCAATGGTGTACTGAAAGGTGCACGGGGCTTTCCTATTACTGCAATGGTTGAGTTCACTTGGTCCAAACTTGTGGCATATTTCCATTACCGGCACAAAGAAATTACTCATGATTTGTTGGAGGGTAAGAGATGGAGTACACAGGCCATGTCCACGTATTTGAAAATAGGCGTAAATAGGAGAAACAACATGTCAAGTCATTTAACAATGAACATGCAATATATCAAGTAGTTACTTCACACAACATCTATAGCACTAGAGGGGGAAACCACAGTTATGAAGTTCGGTTACTGGAAAGAACATGTAGTTGTGGGAAATGGCAAAACATTAAGATCTCGTGTTCACATGAAATTAGAGTATGTGATGTGCTAGGCATTGATTCGACCACACATATTCCCATGTTATAGTTTGAAGTATGTCATTAACACTTATTCACATGCATTTACAGTTCCTAAGTCAGAGTCATTGTGGAGGGATGCTATGGGGCCAAAGTGGTTGCCTAATCTAGAACTGTTGCAGGCCAAAGGTCGACCAGTGAAGTCAAGAATAAGGAATGAGATGGATGGGGTCAGGTGAGAATTGGGAAGCCGAAGGGAGGATGCAAATTTGATAGAGAGTCAGCCCAAGTAGACATATGGACTGTGTCATGCTTTCGAACATAACCGCAGAAAATTTCTGGAGTCTCGTGGTGCTTCCATAAGTGGTCATGCTCTTTTCTTTTCTTTCATCATACATGTTCATGCATTCTGACCTAGATTTTGGGTTTTTTTTTTATTTATAAAATTTGGGGTTCTTCGAAATTGATGAAGTTTTGGTGAAATTTTTGGGTTGGGTTATGCATATGTGATCTTAAAACTTCATGCATTGCATCTCATGTGCATTATAACTATATTTTCATGCATTTAGTGTGTGTGATATATGTGCAACTGATTGTGTGCTGGTAGGATTGGATTGGGCTGAGCCCATGATGCAATTACCTTTGCATGTCACATGTTCATGCATTCTCATGCATAGGTTCTTTCTATTCACTATATTTTGATATATTTTTGCTGCTTGGGACTTTTCTGATTGTCTCTTTCTCCCTCTCTCTCTCTTCTGTTTACGTTAGTCTGCTTTTGTGGCACCCAAATGCAAATATACTCCGTCCCAAAACCCTCTTCATTTTGAGGCATCCACTTCTTTTGATCCTACACCATCTCATGTCTGGTTCCATGATGAGAAGGCCAAATCGAACTTCTTTAAGAACTTTACCCGACGAGGCATTCATTCTAAATGCCAAGTCATCTTGTCGGACTTCTCCAACACTGACCTTCCCACTATCATCCACAGTAGGGAATGGGAGTCACTGTGTGACGTCCCGGTCACCTGTCCATCCGTGCTGATCCAGGAGTTTTACTCCAACATGCATGGATTTGATTTTTCAATACCTTTCTTTATTACTCACGTTCAAGGTACGTGCATTGTTGTCACACCAGATATTGTGTCCGATGTGCTTCGTGTCCCTAGGGTAGAGCATCCTGACTACCCTGGTTGTGATCGTCTTCAGACGATGTTTAAAGATGAGCTTATTTCTTCTTATTGTGAGCGCCCTTCTGATTGGGGTGAGCGTCAGTTCACTTATTGTTTAGGCTTTGCTAAAGGCCCTCATTTTCTTAACATGGTCATGACTTTTGTTCTTCATCCCTTATCTCACTACAACTCTATTATAGAGCCTCGTGCTCGATTTTTGCTTTCACTTTTAGAGCATCTTAGTATAGATTTTCCCTCTCATTTCATTCTTTCTATCATAGATGTGTATAGGGATTCGGCAACTCGTGATAAGCTTATCTTTCCTTTGGCTATCATGAGGATTTTACGCCATTTTTCTGTTCCTTTTCTCTTGTTCAACCACTTCTCTATTATGGGTGCTATAGACGCCACTACTGTTAAATGGAGCAAGGCATAGTTTCGGTCGAGGTGGTTCGGATCAGCAGCTCCTCCCACTCCTTCAGCTCCATCCACATTCGCTTCTACTTATTCTACGAGTGGTGTGACTCTCGGGGACATCATGACGTAGATTTAGCGCATGGATGCTCACCTCAACACTCTCAGTGATGAGTTGTGTCGGGTGAACACTTGTGCTAGTCATATTGCACGATGCCAGGCGGTCATGGGTGGCTTCATTACTTCTCCTCCACCTACTTTAGAGGCTTCTGAGGATGAGGATGATGATGCTACTACTTCCGATGATGAGGATGATGGAAATGCTAGCTCTTCCAGTGTTAAAGAGATGTCTACTTGACACTCTTACACTTTGTCACTCATGACAAAAAGGGGAAGTAATTTTGGTTATAAGAGTAGTCATAGTTAGGGGGAGAGTTAGTAGAGGATATTTTTGTTAGGGGGAGTGTTGATATTGAGGGATGTAGTGAGGATTTTATGTATCTTTTTCTTTTCTCTCCTTTTTAGATACATTGTTCTTGTACATGGGTCTTGTGACCATTTTGACATACATTGTACTTATATTCTTTATATATTAATGTATGTTTTTCACCTACCCTTACATGTGTTGTTTCTTTTCTCGATTTATGCACATACTTCTTATATCTTGTATGCAATTTATTATTTCTATTTCACACTAAGATGCCTTGATGAGTTTTGTTTAAAGTGTTTTAGAAATACAGGTTGTCAAAGTCTACTTGCCATAAACTCTCTTCTTGTAAAGTTTTTCAAGAGTTTGTGTTAGAATAGATTTTATTGTATTCAACAAGTGAGTATGAGTTAAGTGATTTATGACTTCTCTCATATGTTCATTTGTTTGTTGTGGTTTTGTCACGGATTGCCAAAGGGGGAGATTGTTAGGACATATGTGTTTCACATGTTAGGAACATATGTCACTATTTTATGTAATTGGTTAATCCTTTGACAAAACGTACTTTACTTGTAATTTGGTAGACCTAGGATGTGTTTAATGCTTCAAGAAACAAGGTTTCAAGTTTAAGTATTAAAACCATGAAAGTCTGTCCAAGAATCAAGTTTGAAAAGCGTTGTTCATTAAAGCTCGATAGCTAACATCTATCAAGACTTAAAGTTGTCTGAATCCGGTGGCTCGACAGACAGAGTATCTATCGAGATTTATGAAGTTTAGTTTTTTAGGACTGTTTTTCATCCAATTTGTGATTATATGTTTGGGCTTTCTTTTCTCACGACTCTAAACATATATAAGGATTATTTTGAGGTCCGTCAAAGGTGACACAAGTTGCACAAGTGTTGAGCAAAGTTTTGTTCAAGAAAATTGTGACTGGAGACAGAATTTGCCCTAGTTCATCATTCTTGAAGAAGTTGTTGTGTTTGTACACCGTAGGGTTTTGTGACCAAGCAATTTCTTGATCTTCATCGTGTGATGAACTAAAGAACTTTGCAGCCAACAACCTTCTCTAATTGGTGATTGAAGTCAAGTATTGGAAACTGTGCAATTGGTTAGTCACATACTAGAAACCATGCATTGAAAAAGAGAGATTGTCACTACAGAATAAGTCCAATTGGGTATTGAGGTACATCCTTCTCTAGTTGGTGATTGAAGTCGCATATTGGGAACCATGCAATTGGTTAGTCACATACTAGAAGCCATGCATTGAAAAGGAGAGAATGTCACTACAGAACAAGTCCAATTGGGTATTGAGGAAAGGGTTCAACTGTAGGTTGGTATAAGGTACTAGGATTCCTTTAATTGTAACCGCTTGTTTTGATAATAGTGGATTCTTAGGAGTGGTGACCTTAAAATCACCCGGTGGGGTTTTTGCCATGTAGGTTTTCCCCATTCGTAAACAAATCACCGTGTCAATTTAATTTCCGCTGCATACTTAGTTTAATTGGTGATTTGTTTGTGCTACCACGTACATTGCATGTTAATTTGATTAATTAATAAACTTGACTAATTAATCAATTAATTTATAACAAGGGGTCAATACGTTTTTGGCCTATCAAAGTGATATCTAATCGAGTCATCACATGCCTTTAAGGCGGTTAAAGCAGTATAACACAAATAATTATCATCACATGTAATTATACCAAGATACTTAAGGAAAGACTTAACAAAAGCAACAAGAGACACAAACCAAAAGTAGACAAGTTGGAACTTTAGCAATAAGAACTTCCGAGTATCCATGACAACAGGAGTCAAGAATCAACTCTTAGATCAAAAGATCTAAATGCTAGAGCTAACCTACTCTGATACTACTTGTACGTTTTTAGACCCCTTAAAACACAAGTTGATTAACCTAGATATTTAGCCAAGCGATTACTTAGATAAATTATTCAAGTCTAGGTTAACACAAGTGAATCATATCAAGTAAACATGCAAAAAATAAAGAACACAATGATATGATAACCCAGGAAAACCAAACCGGTAAAAAACCTGGAGAGGATTTAACCTAGCTATCTTCAAGGTAAAACAGATCCACTATGAAAGAATTAAAGTTTTACAATAGTGACTTAGACCACTAACATCCTATTGCTACCTTGAGTAGAAAACTTACTACCACGACCACATGACAGCTCCGAGTCCACGGACTACTTCTTTCTTGGATTCGCAGCTACCACAAGCATTCTCACTTATGTTTTCTTTAAGCTCTTTATGTAGAAACTGAAGCGATCACCAAGCTCTTGACATCAATCTTGATCTTGATAACCCTAACTATGTATGAAGGCAAACACCTCTAGATCTCACAAGAGATTCATACACACAACATATCAACAACATTTAAAACGTGGTTAGGGTTTTTCTTTTTATACTAGAAGTAAAACATAAAACCCTACCGTCATATGGGCTTGGGCTTAAGTTGGAAAATTCTGCAGAAAAACAATATGCACAAGCTTCGATCGATCAAGTCTAATTTTTGATCGATCGAGCTTTGTAGATTTACACATTAAATCCTACAGTACACTCGATTCTAACTTTACACATAAACACACTTTGAGCAGCCTAAATCTAGACTGAATGTTTTGATCATGGTTTGCCAACATATACATAATGAAGTTCTAATACATTAGTTTCTAATTCCTTAGAACCTAACAGATTTCAATTTTTGAAGTTTATTGGTTTATGATAAGAGCTAGTGTTAATTTGGAACCCAAATCATGTTTTTTTTTTTTTTTTTTTTCTCTCTCTCTCTCTCTAAATCGGTGAAAACTTGATTGATTTTTATTATTTTAGAAGTCCCACTTTATTTTGAAACCAGTGAAAAATTAGAGAAGGATCTAGAGTTCCATGTAACATTTTTAATTCTAAATTTCAGTTCATCGAGTGCCACCGTGACACATTTTGTATCGAGTTTTATGAGTTTTATGAACTCGAGTTTGAAAACAATGGTAAATTACTAAATATTTCGCCAAATAGTGCTATTTGGCCCTTTTTGCTGAATTTGTGGTGCTTCTTTCGGTGTTTGTGTTTCATTTCCTAGATAATGCCCAATGCACACTCCGGAAGGGACATCAACTATCGAGATAATTGCTTCTTCTTCTTTTTTCTTTTTTTTTTCTTTTTTTTTTCTTTTTTTTTTTTTGTGAGAAGAAGAGATAATTGCTATTGTTGTGAGCTTGAGTTGAATTTAAATCCAACCTTTTTTATTTATTTCCCTTTCAGCTTTGTTTTCTCAGTACTACGGATAATGTCAAACCGGACTATGTGATCTCTAACACTAACCATGGATAAATTTATCAATGATATGGAATGAGAGAATTCAATTAGATTTTTCCCTCTAAGTTAGCTTTTGATGGCTATTAATGTTATCTTTTTTTTTTTTTTAATTTTCGTAAGCAAATTCTTCATTTTTGTTTTCTTTAGGTGGATTGATGATAGACTGATGGAGAAAAAGTTGAAAGGGAGATATGGCTACATTATATACAGTTGTGAAACCAGAAATTTGTCTTGGGGGTCTAATAAAAATAAGATGATTAATTTATTTCTCTGTATATATTATACCCATGTAGGCATGTATTAAAATAATATAATAAGTACAATTCGAAATGCAATACAAGTTAGGTGGAGTAATTTATAACTCAATAGTTTTTAGCTTGTCCCTCAAAAAAAAAAAAAAAAGATTTTAATTAGCTTGTCCATTTGATCTAGATTTTCAATTTATATTGCGCATTAAGTATAATTATTAAGATAAAAAGTTACTAATAGATTATTAAAAATTATAGAACAATTATTGAATGCAAAAAATAAATAAATAAATATTCAAATAAAAATTATATATTTTTGTCAAATTAATAATGATTTATGTTATATATTATATAATATATTTATCAATTAAAAATAAAAATAAAATAAGAAAAAGAAACCAATATCAATTTTTGCTTCTCAAGTGAATGATTTTTTAACCATGCACATGATGACCCATCCTCTTGAAATTGGAGCAAGTGGTACATGTAAAGCACTCGGTTGAAACTCTCTCAACTGTAAAGCACTAATAAAGTCTCTGGTAAAAAATCACTTCTGCCCTCATATTTGGGATATTAAAAAAAAAAAAAAAAACCCTCAGCCACTGCACTACCATTACAAGCCATTGTTGAACGTTATGGCTGTCACCACCAGAGGCGGAGATACGTCAGTGACTGGGGGGGCCATGGCCCTCCCAAAACTTTAAAAAAAAAATTAGAGTAGGTAAAATTGCATACTTAAACCATTTTTCTAAGAACTGGCCCCCCCATTGTCCACGTTTAATATTTTCCCTCATTTATTATTAGTTTTTACTGTTGAAACTCCTTCATATGTCAAACCATTGGCTTGATTAGAAGTTTTACTTTTTCAATTCCCAAACTTCAATATATTTTTCTGATCTAGTGTGAGCTGATATTGCTCTTTATTGTGATTATATTGATCTATGTTGTAAGCTGAGATTGTTTTCCGCATCTGTTGCTACTTGCTAGTAAACGTTGCTCTCTATTACTTAATATACCTATTGCTATTTTTCCTACTTTGTTTTTTCTGCTCTATTTTGCTGTGGCCATTCTTTTGGCTTTGTATTCTTTCTTTTTTTTGCATAAAATTTATAATTTTGTCTCAAAAAAGAGTGCTAAACTTATTTGAAATTAGCAAAAATGACTTTAAGATCTTGAGAAGTACTAGAGTATTCTTCTTTTTTTTTTTTTTTTTTTTTTTTATTAAACCAATTGATAAGATTTATTCAAAATACCAAAGTCATCTTGTATTTTTATATATAATTTCATATTGGCTTATAAGGATTTTGTTATTTTTAATTCTAAAAATTTTATATTTTCTTGTAGATGTAATTGTTATATTTATATTTAATTTCTTGAATGGTTGAGCTTATGGTTGTTAAAAGGACTAAGAGAAACTTAGAAGGGAAAATGAACTTAAGATACTTAATTGGTCAATTAGTTTTTTTTAAGTGCTAATAAGAATTACATTGATTAAACTAATACACAAAAACATAAATGTAGCATTTTGAGTTTTTATTGAATTGTGACTCACTATGAGATAGTTTAACCTCCGCCCTCCAAAACCAAAATTTCTAACTCTGCCCCTGGCCACCACTAGCAATCGGAGTAGCTCTCTCTCTGTCTCTCTCTCTCCATAAACCCCAAATCCATCTTTGCCCCCACAATACAAAATCTCCCATTTCTCTATTATCTCCTTCATTACAAGCAACAATCCCCACCAAATTCATCATCTCCATAAACAGAGACCTCAAACCTCATCTACCAAAAGACCCAAAATACAAAACTCATAACATAAAGTGAAAAAACAAAACTCAAACCTGTTTATGCGCTCTACACACTAGCACCATCACTGGCAGTAGAGTTTACCGGCGCATTGATGATCCTCCTCTGAAAAGCATTCACTTAAAGTTCTTCCCTTGCACAATTTTTACCCCAAAAAAAAAAAAAAACACTTTTTGATCTGATTTATTATGTTTTTTGTGTTTTTAAGGCAAAGTAATGAGGTAAGTTATGACAGACTAACAAAACTGGCCTTTTGATAGCACTAGTGATTGCGAATCCAACCAAGAACGGCCAGTTCTGATTCCATTTGCGCTTGAAAAACACGGGTCACAGATCGAACTTCCTCATTACATCTCGCCGGAATTCTTCCTTTCTTCTTTAGCTAGCTAAAATTTCCCATGGGCAAAGTGTGAACTTTTATACCAAGGATGGCAAAATAAAAACATGCCTAACCTGGGTTTACTATAATTTTCCTTAAATTTATATATTTCAATTTTTTTTTGGAAAAGACATTCAGGAGCCATGCCCCAATTCGATTCTGCCACTGATTTTATGGTAATTTTCTATAATATCAGCAAACACTTTGCTATCTTGATATTACATGCTAGCCTTTACAATTTTCTATGTTTCTCAATATCTTTTCAAATTTTGTTATCTATTATTTTCTTTGAAGGGGCCTTTCCATTTCTTTACCAGTTTTCATTTAGTTGGATTTGCTTTGTGCATGAAGAGACCAAAAAAACCCAACTTTATTTGTTTAAACGGGAGACAAACAAAAGTAAGTTATATCTTTATGTAAAGCTTTATCGTGCATTGTATAGGTTTGCAACTAGTTTATTTAAGGGGTAATTATAGTAAATCTACTTGGCCTGAAATCATGTTTTCTATCCGTGATTTGAAAGTTGATACTTTATCCACCTAAAATTTGCTCTGTTTCCTATAATCAAAAAATTTATTTTTGTTCTCTTTTTATGTCTCTCTTATGCCAAAACAGAACAATATATATATATATATATATATATATATATATATATATATATATAATTAAGGAAAAAACAAGATAAAAAAAAAAAATTTGCCATTTCATAGAAACAAAATGAATTAAACATTTAAACCACCTATTCTATCGCATAAGTAACCCACCCAATTTCAAAATCGTTTGCAATCTGCCTAATAAATCTCAAGCCACCAAGAGGCCACCCACTAATCCATCAGCCAAAATAGCCAAATACCACATATTTTCGAAGTTTTCAGCAAAATAACAGTATTCACAAACTATGTATTAGAAAACGACTTTTTTGGAACTCAATTTTGTGATTTCAATGATATCAAGTTTTATGCATAAAAAATATCACGTGAAACTCGATATTTCTAAAATTGAGTTATGTGCATTTCCTTTTAGAATTCGATATCTGTGAAATTGAGTTCTACACAAATATAGTTTGCGCATAGTACTATTTTGCTGAAAATTTTGGTCATACGTGGTATTTGGCCATGATCCATCTCCATCTCCACAGCTTAACTGGCGTAGCCGATAATATTCATTGGAACTTCCACGTATCTTCAAAAAACATGAGCTCTCTCTCTCTCTCTCTAGAAACCTGATCCCCAAATTCTGACTCTATTTTGCAATCGACGAAACTCCTCTGTCTTTACCATGGCCAAATTTCCTCCTTCGCCCAACTAATCGCCAAATCTCAGTGTAAAAATAATGTTGGGCCCATTTTACTTGATTACAGGTATCTTCTTTAGCAAATTGGAAACTTTTGTGCAGAATAGGGATGTGTTACATATGGATAATAAATTTTTGCTTTATTTGGACCATACAAATGAAGGTCAGTATCACTGATTCTTCTTGGTTAAAGCTATATTAAGAAATTGATAACATTACAAATGAAATTTCAAACCCTTCTTTTTGATTCATTTTAGGTTTTTTTTTTTTTCATTAAAAAAAAAATTGTTTTTTTCTAACGGCAAATGAAGAGATGGGTTACAATACACCAACAGAGGTTTTTCTATGGACAAAATGCCAACTTTTGAAATGTGGTATATCTCAACATATTGTCTCTCTTTTCATAAAAAGACTTTTTAAACGTTATTACTTTTTAACTCTCAAAAATACAAGATCCCAAACATTAGAGTCCTTGGCTATAAACTAAAGCTGTTTGATCTTGAACAATGTGATGACATTTTACCTTCCCTTTACTAACGTGATAGTAATTTCATTGGCTGAACATGCTTCATGCTTTGTTGATGAAGAATCTGCTTCAGGTAGAGCCTTTTCCATATAGAAACCCGGCTGATTGGGCTTAGGCAGTAAAATCTCACTGCTTAACATTAGAACCACAGATGACATGTCTGGCCTATCTTCCGGTCGTTGCTGCACACATAACAAGCCCACATGAACACATCGTAGCACTTGATCAGATAGAGTGCACATGTTGCCTAAAGCTTTATCTGCCAGTTCCATTGCCTTATCTTCAATCCATAATCTCCAGGCCTTAAACGAGGTCAAAATCATAAACGTAAGAGGTTGATTTGGACATCTTTTTATTCCTAATTTGTGCTTCTTTTAGCCCATGACTACTTCGCTTGATTAGAGGAAAAAACAAGGGAATTATATATGATTGCTAAAGCATGTCATTGGCAGATTTCCTTAGAGGAACTATGCTATTTAAAACTGCAACTCTGTTCAACATAGTAAATTAGTAGAATAACTCTTCATGCTTACATGTCCAAGGAGATAGAGGTGGTCGTTTAGGTGAAAAAATCCCCAGTTCCTTTTCCCGCTCACTATCTCTAACACCAAAACTCCAAAGCTAAAAATGTCGGATTTGATTGAGAACTGTCCATGCCCCGCATACTCAGGAGACATATAACCACTGCAAAAAAACCATTGCAAACTAAGAGAATCTTACAAAAGAAAAGAAGTGTAAATTATGTAAAAAGTAAAAGTCCACCTACTATGTTCCAACAATTCTATTGGTGTTGGCCTCAATTTGATCTCCACCAAATGTTCTAGCCAAGCCAAAGTCTGAAATTTTTGGATTCATACTTTCATCTAGCAGGATATTGCTCGCTTTGAGATCTCTGTGGATAATTCTGAGTCTAGAGTCTTGATGAAGATAGAGAAGCCCCCTAGCAATGCCACAAATAATGTGGATGCAGTTACGCCAATCTAGTAATGTGCTTCTTGTATGATCTGACCAATTTATGTTCATGTTAGCATAATCCTACCTGAATTCTTAACAAGCAATTTCATTGATGGAAGATGAAAACATTAAACTTGAATGTCATTGAGCAAGAAAGGTCAAATCTCAAACCAAAAATAAAGGCGTCAAGCTTTTGTTAGGCATATATTCATAGATTAACATTTTCTCATTTCCTTCTGTTAACATGTATTAGGGTATGTGGGCTTTAGGCCCACCTTGTTTACTTGTATAGCACACTTATTTGTACTGCACACTCTGCCTCCTATATAAAGGCACTTATGTATATTCTATTACTTGAGAAATACAATACAATCATTCAGTATTTCTAATATGGTATCAGAGCCACCTTCTTGAGGCCATGGTTTTCTGTCCTTACGGTATATTTAAGAGCAATCTTTGTCTTCGTCGGTGTTTCTTCGCTGCGTTCATCTTCTTTGGCTTCCTACTGCTGCCATCAAAACTCTCCGGTATAGTCAAGCCACCATTAGAAGTCGCATCAACACTGCAAGACCATTGCCTTCCTCAAATTACCGTCACAGAGCCAAACTTCATTCAAGGGATCTTCTCAACCTTATCAAATCTCAAGATTTCATCAAACTTCCATCTTGAGTTTGAGAGGGGGTGTTAGAGATATATTAGCCTATTAGTATAGGCCCAAGCCTAATTCTACTTTGTGTGCAAGCCAAGTCTCCTACTTGTACTAGAAGTCTATTAGTCTAGGGTTTAGTCTACTATATATACACATGTTATGATTCATTGTAATACAGGATTTGTACTACACTCTAATATATTATTGATGTAGCCCTTTAGGGTTTCCTCCGTGGATGTAGGCCGTTAGGCTGAACCACGTAATTCTCGTGTGTTACTATGTTCTATACTTTATGCTTTCGCTTCCGCATCCATACTAGCATATTCAACATGGTGTATCAATGCTAATATTTAACATGGTGTATCAATGCTAATATTTAACATGGTCATCTCAACTACTTCTTGGGTCTTGAAATCACTCATTCTATAGATGGACTTTATATTACTCAAGCCAAGTATGCCTCTGAACTCTTGTCTCGAGCTGGACTCACTGATAGCAAGACTGTTGACACTCCAGTTGAGCTCAATGCGCATCTGACTCCGTCAGGGGGGAAACCGTTGTCTAATCCCTCTCTTTACAGACGCTTGGTTGGCAGCCTAGTTTATCTCACTGTCACTCGTCCAGACATTTCCTATGCTGTTCACCAAGTGAGTCAGTATCTGTCTGCTCCACGATTGACTCACTATGCTGCTGTTCTGCGCATTCTTCGATACTTAAAGGGCACTCTCTTCCATGGTCTTTTCTACTCTGCTCAGTCTCCTCTTGTTCTCCGTGCATTTTCTGATGCTGATTGGGCAGGAGATCCCACTGATCGCAGGTCCACCACTAGTTATTGCTTTCTTCTTGGTTCTTCTCTGATTTCTTGGCGAAGCAAGAAACAAACTCATGCGGCCCGCTCCAGTACCGAAGCAGAATATCGTGCCCTTGCTGATACCACATCTAAGCTCCTTTGGCTATGGTGGCTTCTCAAAGACTTAGGTGTATCTACATCCTCTACTACTCCTCTTTATTATGACAACTAGAGTGCCATTCATATTGCTCACAATGATGTCTTCCATGAACGGACTAAACACATCGAGATCGATTGTCATTTTATCCGTTATCATCTTATCCATGGTGCTCTCAAACTGATCTCAGTTTCTTCTAAAGATCAACTTGCAGATATCTTTACCAAGTCACATCCTAAGGGACGTCTTCGCACTTTGGTTGACAACCTCAAGTTGGTCTCACATCCACCTTGAGTTTGAGGGGGGCTGTTAACATGTATTAGGATATGTGGGCTTTAGGCCCACCTTGTTTACTTGTATAGCACACTTACTTGTACTGCACACTCTGCCTCTTATATAAAGGCACTTATGTATATTCTATTACTTGAGAAATACAATACAATCATTCAGTATTTCTAACACCTTCAATGCAACAACTGAGAAGCTTGACAAGATTGCTATGTTGTAGTTTAGCAATTAAAATAACTTCATTTTTGAACTCATTCAATCCTTGTCCAGAATTCTTAGAAAGCCTCTTTACAGCTACCACACGCCCCTCTTGCAGTGTACCCTAAAAATCAAAAGATTAGGAAATTTTGCCAAAGAAGATAGCTCATCTAGCTAAGCATGATTTTGTTTACCTTATACACAGATCCAAAGCCACCTTCTCCCAACTTCTTGTTGCTTGAAAAGTTACAGGTGGCATTAGCGATGGCCATCAAATCAAAGATGGGTAACTCCATATCTTCTTTCCTGTCTTCATTGTCATAATCATTCCTCATGATTACTGAAATAATAGGAGATGGATTGGCATGAATAACTTGAATGGTATTATTGAATTGACTAACCACCAAGTCTGATGCATTTCTTCAAATTAAAATTTCTTTGTTGTAAAATCTATTATCATGCATCAGAAATTATCAGTCCATGTCTTACAGCTTTACCTTTGAAACGAAGTTTCTTCTTCCGCACATATGAGATCACTCCAAGTATTATAATTCCCATGACTAGTATTGCAGAGGCTACTATGATTCCTGCTTGTTTTATCTTGCTGGAATGTCTGTTTTTCTTAATATCATCTGAAAATGAGAAGTAGAGTAAATGAACATATATGCGGCTTTTATTACTAGCTTCGTAAGTACCTGCTGGTTGTCAAGCCTAATTCATGAAAATAATTTATCTTGACCTTAAATAGGAAAGAGAAATGGTTAAAATAAGGTGGATGAATCATTAGGGCGCAACACAATGACATCCTAGTTCCCATGGCACAGAAACCACCACAGTTTCCTGCACTTTTCACATTCTTTTTCAATTTTCTAACTTGTGAGTCAGACTTCACCGACCAAACATCCAACAGATTTTGCATATGATTTTTTTACAAATTAATGTTGGTTCTTGTCCCCCATCACCCACTCGCTCCTTCTTCACCCCGAAAATGTACCCAAAAAAAATGTCTGAATGAACATATGTTAGTAGTTTTGAAAACCACAAATAGCCTGTCAACTCAAATCAGAGGACAATACAATCCATGCTATCTAATTGGAAGTTAGTGCTGGTTGGTGTTTAAGGCAAGCTATAGTAACTCAATTTTAAAAAAGGGCCTCATGTTTTAAATGGGGAATACCTTTCTCTGCATTCAGCAAGAAATTTTAGTGAATTGTAAGGTTTAGATTCTTATGGTTCTTCTGTGGAAGTACTATGCCTGCAGACCAGTTGCTGCCAGTTTGAGCTTGTATTGTGTATCTTTCTATGAATCAATTCACTGATTCATCCAAAAAAGAAAAGTACCAACAGAAAACGAAGCAATATAGGTGGCCAATTTGTCCTTTATTTATAATAAATGAGAAAAATCAAAAGAAAACATACAAGAGAAGTAAAAAGTACCTATTTCTGAACTGGCCAGCCTTATATATAGGTCTTGCCCACCATGGGAGTATACTCTCATATCGTTCAGGTTATTGAACCAAAGCAAGCAGCCACTTCCTTTTCCCCTGATATCTAAATTTGAATATGCTGTGCAAGAACAGTTTTTCAAACACAATCCCTCACATTCTACGAGGCTCATGGTCATATTAAACCAGGAAGAAGATGTGTCAGGCAATTTCAACCCCGTGTATTTCTGGAAGACGTCTCCATCATTGCATTCCAATTGAGTCCTCCGAACACAACCATCAGACCAATCTACTGAATTCGAATGTTTTTGAGATTTGGACACAAACCCTTCCAAGCATGTACATACTGGAGAGCTATTAGCATTGCAGGTAGCATATGCACCACAGAAGGCATAATTTTCACACTGATCCACCTGGGATGTAGAGTAAAGCTCCCAACCGTGTGTCCGATCATTCCATGTAAAGCGTCCCGCAATGCCTGATGGGCTAAATACGAGCCTTGAAATGACTGAACTGTTCACAAGTGTGAACTCGTAATATACCTTCATAGCAACTAGCTGTGGAAACCCATAAGGATTTATTCTTAATAAAAACTCGCCTTGAGCAGGATTTTCTGTGCTCTTCCAAGATGTTAAAGAACATTCTAGACCTGTCACAAAGTTCTTTCCCAACTTCATTCCTGGCAGCAATGTGTCGCAAGGATAATCAAAACTCTGCCACAAAAAGTTCTCCAGGTCATCGTCATTTCCATCTTTCACAACAAGATTTCCTGAATCCAAGAGCTGTACGACTGGACTCTCTGCAGCACTTGACGTATTGGATGACCAAACGATAGTATCTGTGTTGCTGAGAACAACAATATCTCCTTCATTTGTAACCTTCAAAACTCCGGAGCGATTAGGAATTGGAGTCTCCCTGTTGGCTACCCATACAACTGCGTCAGTAGATATCCTATAACATATTCCCAAGTATCGGCCTTTTGAATTGCCAGGACTGAAGAATCCCAGTTCAAAGGTTCCACCATCTGATGGAATGGCTTGGAGTGTAGTGTCTATTGCAGCAGAAAATCTTAAGAAGCAGGATAAGAAACAGTACACAACAAGAAGTTTAAAGACAATCATTGATTGTAGTGTACTTTCTTGCTTAGAGAAAGTAATATATAGTATATATTATACAATCCCCTTGCTGCAATGAATGGAATACGCATATCATTGATCGTGGGTGAAATATAAAATTTTTTCTTAACGGGTATCAAAGTGCAAGCTTTTGATGGACTATAACTAGGCAAAGACAATCAGTAATTTTCATAACTTGTAACAGACGATTCAAGAAGCTAGTTTTTTTATATTAAAGAGCGAACTGTTATTTGTTGTAATTCTGGGCCTTTGTACCCTCTCATACGTTTACACAATGTGCAGACGGATAGAGAGTTGGCAATTCTAAATCATCCTTCATATGAATTGGTGATGACTTTAGAGGATACCATGTTACTGTAAAAAATTTGAATATGGACCTTTATTGTTTGTTTACATTGTATCGGATAAAGTAAAAGAAGAATTTCCCTTTGAATATGGACCTTTATATATTTACATTGTTCCAGAAAATGTAAAAGAAGAATTTACCGTTTGAATATAGACCAGAGGTTCCACATTAATTAGTGTGAATGGAAAACATATTAATTTTGAGGATCCTTTTTCAAATACATGCAGTAGTAGTCCAACTTGTTATAATCAGGTTTCCACTATGACCCGTCACGTGGGATTGAAAATTATTCTGTTTTCTCAGCCCAAGCTGTCAGGTCATTCAAGGAACCTGGTTGCCGGTTGGTGGATTCTGACATGTTTCTGTCATTCTAGAGAATGAGAAATTTCTTCAATTTGACAAGTAGACTTAGTTCAGGGTTTGACAGATCTCGAAATGCCATAATTTTAGAATCGAAGAGGAAGAAAAATAACTGACCTGATACGGTATTTTTTTTACTCGGGTAAAAATATGACCCGTTTAACTCTAAATCGGGTCAACTTTTGACCTGTCTCAACCCGTTTTTAAAGTAATTTTTTTCCATATATCAAATTCGAAACAGTACATACATTCTTTTTCTGATGAATAAACAATACCTATAAGGTATGATGGAAAAAGAGATCTCGACTTCAATTATAATTTACACCAAAACTTAATTGATTTCTTAGTCTGATGATAAAAAATGCAATCATTCAAAATAAATGCCATAGGTTGAACCTCTATATAAAAAAAATAAAAATAAATAAAGCACCTATATTCATTTCAATTGACAAACACATCTATGATTCACAGCATTTATGGTGGTGATATACCATACCTAAAACAATTTATGATTCACAGCATTTATAATATTTTTTTTCTTTTAGGGTGATGGAAAATTAAGGATTGTGTAAACTTAGAAATTTATGCATTATTTAATTTTTTTTATTTTTGAGTAATTTGTTATTAGTTCTCTTATATGTATTGAAAAGAAGACAAAAATAATAAATATATATGTGTGTGGATAATTATTATTATTATTTTTATTTTTATTTTGTACGGAAAAAAAAATCCGAGTTGACCGATAGCCCAATCAACTTGACTCTTAACCCAATTGATTTGACTCTCTTGTAACCCATTTAATTTTTATTTTTATTTTTTATTACTGGAACTGGATTAACCCAATCGAACCAATTTGCCAAGTTATCAAGGGTTGCATTCTTAAA
This sequence comes from Quercus tomentella, assembly GCA_028535165.1. Lineage (NCBI taxonomy): Eukaryota > Viridiplantae > Streptophyta > Magnoliopsida > Fagales > Fagaceae > Quercus > Quercus tomentella. The sequence continues at coordinate 25,389,936 of JAPQVY010000111.1, read as the reverse complement.
ATATTTTGTAAGAATCATTAAATAAAAAATATCTCATGTTTCTGAGATAATGTTTTCTAAAAAATGAGTTATTTTCCAAAAAGTATTTTCTATAAAACTATCTCATTTTTCTATATTCAGTAGAAACCTTAAATGAGTTGAAAAGCAATCTTCTAACTTCCCTTATTTAACTTGCTGAGAGATAGAGTCATTTTCCAAAAAAAATTAATGGAAAACAATCTTTAAAAATAAGCCATACTTTTTCTGTTTACCAAAGATAGTTTTTTTTTTTTTTTTTTTTTTTTTTTTTTTTTTTTTTTTTTTTTAATGTTACCAAACACTGAAAAACACAAAAAATTATCTTTATACAAAGTTTTCCATCGAACCAAACAAAGCAATATATTTTTTTATAAAATTTGAGGAATTGAACTAAATGCAATACGTAGGAGAGGCCCAATCCAATGTTTGCTATTATAGAGAAAATAATAAAGTGTAGAGTGAACCCATTAAAATGGAAGAGGAACGGAAGCATATCACTTGTATTATAAGTGTTAGATTTAGACACTTGAACAAATAGAATTTAACTAATTTTAAGGCCAAGTTGTTAATTAGATTAATTATGCAAGCCTTAGGTTAAACAAATAATCAACCATATCATGCACAATGGAAAAGTAAATAATACAAGATATGATGTCCTATGAAAACCAATAAAACAAACTAGTTTCACAGTAAAAAAATGAGGAACAAATCCCAAGGAAACAATTTCACTATAAGCTGGAGATTTACAATCTAGAATAACCCTATTTGTAGTAAATCTAACTTTAGTTACTTAACTAAGCTTTGAATCCCATAGATTTCCTTTACAGTGAATTGTTGCAACATGAACTTCCAATCCACGCACTTAAAAATCTTATTGAAGTTTTAAATCAACTTAAACCTCCAATCTATGACTTCAATACTACCCTTGAAGATTTAGATCTCTAGCAGCTTTGATGACTAGAATGAAGCAACAACTTCTACGACACCAGATCTTGAGCTTCTTCAAAGAATATTACCGGTGGAAGATTTTAGAGAGATTTGGGAACAAAAACCCTATATTTTTAGAATTGGAGGTACAAGAGGCACTTCTCTCTCTATCAATAGAGTCTCTTATATAGTGTAGAATAAGTGGCACAAAACCCTAGTAGATAGGATGATGAGCTAGGCTTTAAAATATGCAAATCAATTAGTCGAAATTTCTAGATTTGCACTCTGAATTGTAGAACTTTGCAGTAATCTTGTCTTCAAAAATAATATTCTAAAGATACTTAAAATTTATCTTTTGCTCATGAATTGCCAACATAAATAAAACTTAACAATAAGGATAATTATTGATTTACATTTAGCAGCACTACTCTTATTATTGATCGAAGACAGATTAAATGCCATATTGCTTGGTTTTCAATGGGTGCTTTTTTTATTTATTTGAATGAATCAATGAATTGATTCCAAGAATTAGCAGAATATAAACCAGAACTAGTAGCTACTGGGCTGAAGACACAGTACATATTTAGGGTATTTCAGAGCAACAGGCTAGACCCAAAAAGAAAAAAGGAAAAAAAAGGCCCAAGGCTTGTAAGCTTAAAGTACTAGTACTTACAAAAAGGCCTAACCTTTTGTTTTTGATAATCTGCATATTCATTCAAGAAACTAAAGCGAAAAACAAGATGCGGCATCTCCCTTACAAACTGACTCAATGGAGGGTGGGAGAATGCCATTAGAAAAACAAAATGGGTGGGATGAATTCAAAGCGAATCTTGCAGCTTCATGGGCTGCAAAATTGTTGTTTCTCCGAACCCAACAAAAGGTACAAGATGAAAAAAAAAAAAAAAAAGAAAAAAAAAAAAGAAGACAAGCTACGAATATTACTATTAAGAGTGTCCAGAATCCAGTTAGAGGCCTGATCAGGATGGTTCAACACGTTGAAGCACATTTTTGCATCTCCCTCAAAAATGACTGAACTCCAGTGCTGTTGGACTACCCACAGTAAGGCCGATGCTTCTGCCTGCAATGGGGAACAAAGATGATGGACTTTGCCCCAAATGAATAGCACATCTCCCTTATAATTCTGAGCTACCACAGCTAAGGCAGATTTGGAGGAGTCAAAAGTAGCATCCACATTACTTTTGACATGATCCGTAGGGGGAGGTATCTAGGTGGGAGGGTATGTTGTTGCTGTATTGGTATGGATGAGAGGGGAGTATACCTTTGATAGCTCTAGAAACTTCGCATTAACATTCATCATGGCCTTGGACAAGATGGGTTGATCATGTTGAAAAAGTTTAAGGTTTCTTGCCTTCCAAATCTCCTCAATAATGAAGGCCATGTTTAGTGAAATGGTCCAATGCTCATTAGCTGGAACAGGGGCATTTGGCAGATTTAATATCAGTTTCAAAATGTCCTCACCTGAATTTAGCAAGTCAGAATTGATCCTAAGACCCCAACCTAAGTTTGCCCATAAGGCTCTAGCAAAGTGACACTCAAAGAACAGGTGACTGCTTCTCTCAACTTCTACATTACAAAGAATGCAAGATGGATCAACATGTTGGATTCTTTGCTAAATGTTCTCTCTTGTGGGAATTGCATTGGCTCTAATCCTCCATAACAGCATTTTAAGACGCTCTGGGAGCCTAGCTTTCCATAGATTTTTCCAATGGGATAAGTCTTGATTGCTGCTACTAGAATGGGTGAACGCCACTCGATGCACAGATCTGACAGAAAAGGCTCCTTTAGAATCAAGCAGCCAAATGAGCTTGTCTTGCCTAGGAGAGTGTGGGATAGGTATGGTAAGGATGTCTTGGGCATCCACAAATTCAAAGACTGCTTTAACATATCTTCATTCCATGTAGTTGAGGTATGATCTAATAGATGATGAGCTTTGATGGGGAGCTGAAAGTAATCTTCAATTCTCGGCCTTGGTTTAAAGCCTTCGATCCAAGGCACCCAAGGATCAATCCATACATCAATGGATTTGCCATCTCCCAAAAGGAAACATGCTCCCTTTTTAATCAGAATCTTCACTCTTTCAATCGCTCTCCAGGTAGGGGAGGCTGATTTTCTCGAATCTGCTCTAAGCCAATCTTCTCTGACTTTATACTTCACTCTCAAAACCTCCATACAAATGCTTCGATTACCAGAGGCAACCATCCATGCTAACTTAGCTAGAAGTGCAGCATTAACTTCTCTAGTTTTTTTGAAGCCAAGACCTCCTGCACATTTGGGTCTACACAACTTGTCCCACTTTTTCCAAGAAAAAAACCTTCCTTCTTTCTCTTTAGGTTTCCACCAGAACCTTCTAGAGAAGGTGCCAAGTTTGTCACAGATATTGGCAGGGATGCTAAAGGAGGATAAAGTGTAGTTGGGAATGGCCTGAGTTACAGAGTTTATAAGAGTGCATCTACCTGCCTAGGAGAGGCATCTACTTCTCGATCCTGAGAGTTTTGCTTCCACTTTGTCTAACAAAAACTTGAAATCTTTGGATGGTGATCTGGACAAGAATATTGGTGCTCCAAGGTACACTACATCTTTCTTAAGACTCTTCATATGGAGGATTTGCTTTAGGGCTTTTCTATTGCACGGTCCGGTGTGCTTTGAAAAGAAAATTCCGGATTTTCCTTTATTTATACTCTGTCCAGACCAACTACAATATTTTTCTAGGCAGTCAGCAATCCTTTGAGCATCATTTCTTGTTGCTTTAGAGAATAGGACTATATCATCCACATACATGACATGTGTGAGGGCAGGTCCTCTTACGCAAGGTTTAGCTTTGCTAATATTGCTAGTGCTTAGCTCTATATCCAAAATCCTTGATAAAACTTCCTGTCCTAGAATAAACAGGTATGGTGAGAGCGGATCACCTTGCCTTAGACCCCTACTTGGATAGAAACGATCTGACTTGCCTCCGTTTACCAGGACTTCAATAGATACCGAAGTGATACAGGTTAGAATCCAACTAATGAAGATAGAGTTAAACCCCAGGTTTTTAAGAATAGCATGGATGAACTTCCAATTAAATTTGTAGTATGCTTTCTGGAGATCGAGCTTGATGGCCATGAATCTAGATTTGACCTTCCTGGTTTTAAAACTATGCAAAAGCTCATGAACAATAACCTGGTTTTCAACAATCCATCTACCTGGTATAAAGGCCAATTGACAAGGTGAGAAGATCTTGTGGAGGAGAGGTCTAAGCTTTGCAACAAGAAGCTTGGAGATGACCTTGTAAAGTACATTGCAGAGGCTTATAGGGTGAAAGTTGTTCACTGATGTTGGATTGGTCGTTTTCGGGATGAGAACAATGAGAGAGCTATTAGCTTCTCTAGGCAAACAACCATCTGTGAAGAATGATAAAACCACACTCGTGACTGTATCCCCAACTATGGGCAAGAATTCCTTATAGAACAGGGCATGGAACCTGTCGAGACTAGGAGCTTTTAAATCCTGCATCTGGAAAAGAGTTTCTTTAATCTCTTCTCGAGATGGGATTTTCTTCAGTAATGAATTCTCCTTCTCAGATATACAGCTAGTCATAAGGTTGTCTAGCTGTTCTGGAAAGGTCACATTCTCCTCAGAGAACAAGCTTTTGAAGGATGAGAAAAAATGATGTCTGAATTGATTTGAGCTCATAATCCAGTGACCTTCCTAATGAGAATCAACAAGCATTCAAGGATCCATTGCATGTTCCAGTTGGGCCTATTACTAAAGCAAGATCCAAGAAGATCAAAGAAGCACTTAATGGGTTGATTCAAGAGATTTGGGCTGATTCTAATACTGGACATTCCAAGCTTGGCCCAAAGGAAGATGAAGGAGTAATAAATTTAATCCAAGCTATTGAGGGCTGATCTAGCTTGATTGGGCGTGATTTATGGCATGGTTCAATGGCTGATTGACTTTCAGCTCCATATCAGTTAATAGATATTTTTCCTATTCTGGAGCTTCTAATTTCGGACCAGATCTACCTTAATTTTAGGCTTTTATTATTTAGAACGTTTTTTAGCTATTTTCCTATTTTGGATTTCCTAATTTCAAACCAAATCAACTTTTATTTAGGGTTTTATTATTTAGTACGTTTTTAGATTTTCTATTTTCAGTCATGTCTTATAAATAGCATGCACTCATTGTAATAGAAAAGATAATTGAATAAAAAATCAGAAAAAAGGTGAGGCTTTGCTCTTCTTTTGGTTCTTCAAGAACTGTGAACTTATCATGGATTCTTCCTTGTGGCGTTCAAACTTTATACTTTTGGTTTGTGATTCAATTATAATCATTGGGTCAAGGTGTTACACTTATACCTCTGGTTCGCGTTTCGATTATAAACGTTGGGTCAAGGTTTCTATCCAAAATTTGAATTTTAGTTTTCTTGGACAAGTATTCCAATATTTTTGTTAGGTCTCAAAGCATGTCGATTGAGGTTCGCATCACTTCCTCTGACTTAATGGCATCAATAATGTTCCTCCTCCTCCTTATAATGGTAGAAAGGTGGAAGAATTTTGTGTTTCTATCTCCTTCTTTCAGCCAGAGCTCACGAGATTTTTGCTTCCACAAGATTTCACTTCTAAATAGCCATTCTGACAACTCTATTTGGAGTTCTTCCTCAATTTTGCCATTTTCCTTCGAGGGTGGCCTATTTTGAATTTTAGTGATCTTTTCCATAAGCATGTTTGTCTTGACTTGGTAGTGCCTAAACACCTTTTTATTCCACTTTCAAAGTGCTTCTCTAGTTTTAGCCTACTTTTTATATAGCTTTGTAAAAGCCGGACCTCTAGCTTCCTCATTCCAAGCCTTTTCCACTATTGAATTGCACCCATTGTCCCTGATCCAAGCGGCTTCAAACCTGAACGGTCTGTGGGCAAAGCTATCTTCTGGATTGGTATTTAACAGTATTGGGGTGTGGTTAGAATTTAAGGCTCCCAAGTGAGTCACATTAGCTTTGGGGAAAGCTAGGCGCCATGAAATGCTAACAATGCCTCTATCCAACCTTCTTTTAATAGCTGAGCTTCCCCATCTACCTCTTGCCCATGTAAAAGAATTACCAGAAAAGCCCAATGCAATAGCTCCAAACTCGAAGATTAGCTCTTTGAGATAATTGGTGGCCAAGGAGCCTACACTTCTTTTCCCTCTGAGTGTCTCTTTATCATTTGTGGTGAAGTTGAAGTCACCAATGCAGACCTAAGGACATTGACAAGAATTTAGAAGCATCATGAGATTCTCCTAGGCTTTTTATTTCTTGGCTAGGTAGGAAGGGCCGTAGAAACCCACCATAATCCAATCACAGAAGGCATCAGACACTTTGATTGCAATAAGATTTTTATTATATTCCACTTGGTGGATAGAAAGACCAGATTTCCACATGACACAAATACCACCTGCAGCACCTTTGGCCTCAACAACACACATATCAGAAAACTTTATAGATTTCAACACATCCTTCATCCTACAAACAGTGGCTTTGGTTTCACTAAGAAAAATAATATCTGGGCTATTCCCTTTTATTTGAGCCTTAAGGGCTCTAACTGTCGCGGCATTACAGATGCCACGATAGTTCCAACCTAAGATTTTCATGGGGAGGTTAGGGGCTTGATAAGGCCTGCCTCCTCGGCCATAACAGTAGTAATAGAGTATAATTTAGCAATGGTGTTGGTATCAGATGAGGATAACTTAGGTTCAAAGTGCTCACCTTGGCGTGCTGGGTTGCACTGAATTGATGAAATGAGCTCACCTTGGGGTACAGAGTTGCTTCGAATTAATGAATTAAGCCTTTCCTCAAGACAGAACTGATCCACTCTAGCATTGGAGGTGAAAGTAACTGACTCAGGATCGTAGCAAACCACTTCAGGAGTGTGAACAGTGAATTTGGCTCTTTTGGCTAATTTAACAGGATCTTGCTTTGAGCCCTTTCTTTTGTGGGTGGGGATCGGGTTTGAGGTTTCATCCTGGGCATTTTGTGGTATTATGTCTTGTGATGGTAGAGAGGTATTAGGGTTCTTACTTTGAGATTGTGGCGAAGGGGGTTGGGATAAGGTTGAATGGAAAGAGAGCTGGATTAGGTTGGCTTTGTTATCAGGATGTGTTTCACTATTGGGTGGTAAGGAAGGTTCTAGGTTGCTCACTTGTGGGTTGAATCCAGGGGGGAAAGTTGGGCTTGGATCCTCTATGTGGGTAGTGTTGGTTGGTAAAATTTGGGCTTTTGGGTCCGTATATGGATCAGAGGGGATAAGGGATGGTTTGTTTACGTGTGTGGATGAGACAGCCATCTGTTGCGATGTGGGCCCCTCGAGTGTACCTAACTCCTAGTTAGTGGTTTGGTATAGCTTTGTCCTGATGGTACAGTGCTCTTGAGGTACACTGTTGTGGCAAGGAATGTGTGCCTCGACCTGGTTTGCTGACGTGGCTTGATGCGTTGGCTGAACCGTGGGGGACTCAGCTGCATTTGAAAAATTTTCAGAAGGGGTTGCTAGCTGAGGAAGGTGGTCGGCCTTGTGGGTTGCTGGTTGAGCAAGGTGGTCGGGCTTGTGGAATAACTCCAACGGAGTGGTACTGTCTTCTGCTCTTAGCCATGGCCCTGAGGCGATGAGCTCATGACCAAACGGGTTACGGATTAAGAAAATTTTACCTTGGCAAGCTTGAATCTCATGACCAACCAACCCACAGCGGTAACACACGTCTGCTAATTTTTCGTATCTCAAACTTATCCAGAGATGGGGAAGATTATTTCTAAGCAAGAAAATACCTGGTATGAGAGGTCGTTGTAGGTCTTTGTAAGTACTAGCAGCATTTTCTACCCAAAAAAAAAAAAAAAAATGTAGCTATTTTGGATATTATACTATAAACATATAAATCATTTATGGTCAAATAAATATTAATCTTCTATTTTTCCTCTCCCTCTTATCTCCTCTTTATTTATTGTTAAAATTTTTATATTTTAATTAATTTTTAGCTTCTTATCAAAATAAGAGGTGCTACATCTACAACATTTTTACAATAAATCATATGTGGTAAGTTATTATAGGTTCTAATTTGAATTCACAACTTAAATTACTTTTTTTGCTCATCCATAATAGCAAATAACAATCTATTACCCATAATTTATATTGAAAATGTTGTGGATGTATCATTTCTATGTCAAAATAGAGTTCATTTCGCTTACAACTTGTTTGATGTTTACACAATTGCCACACAAATTGATAACCCAGTGCCAGTTGATGAGATTACTAGAACTTAGAACCAACTTTGCTTAATCATTTTCTTGTAAATATAAATCAATTAATTAATTAATATGAGGTTGCTCTGTGGACGTACACGCAAGCGTTTTGTGTATTTTATTCAAGCAATGTGCGACACCCATGAAAAAGAAAGAATGAATAAACTATAAAGGGCGTAAATATAAAATAAGGATAAGGTTGCTCCGTTGACACCACGCAAGTGAGAAAATAATGAAGGACTCTTTTTGTTGTTGGGCTAAATAAGATAAGGATTAAGGACCATTAAGTTGGCAGATCCACCTATGAAAACATAACTTAACACATGAATTTACGCAAGATACGTGCCGTATGTGTGCTCTCCAATGAATGACACACTCTCTTGATGCGGAAAACACTTATTGCAGTAATGCTACACGTAATACGCACAACGTTTTTCATAATCTCTAATCCTTTTTACAAAGTTGCAAAACAAAATAAACCATGATCTTAATGTTTTATATTATATTATTATTATTGATGTTTTTCATTCTCTTAGTAGTAGATGTATGAGATAAATAGGTTGTGGTGGTGTGGACCTGGCCACGGTGGTTGGCCCCTGATCAACGACATTGATGGCATTGGTGCCGATGCATATTGGTGGTGGTGAGATTTAATTAAATAGGTAAACATGTGTTACATTTTTACTAGTGGAGGGATAGTAGTACAAAAATATTTGGATTTTTGATGAGAGTGGATTTAGAAGATTGAGAATTTATTTTACTATTTAAAAACCAAGAAAAAAATGTACAATTACGAGCTAGCTGGTTTATTATTATTATTATTATTATTATTATTATTATTATTATTATTATTCTAAATCAATGGTTGGGATGAAAGAATCTGAACACTAAAATGTCTATCAAAAACATCAAAAAAAAAATTTCAATTGAGCTATAAAGTTCTTATTAGGATAAGCTAGCCGTTTCCGTTTTGCAGGCTTTACATGTCAATCATGCAAAACATGTTTATCTCTTTAGTCAATTAAACGACAGAATTTCAAATTAAGAATATATCTGACTGGCACTTCTGGCGGCCAGGGGAAAGAAGAAGATGGGTTCTGGAAATGGTGACAATGTCCCATTGTTTGGCTATGCATTGCCACATATATATTTACATTCCTACAGTTGGATCAGCCACGTATTTAGTTTGGTAATGTGGAGGTGTCAAATTCGATTTGGATGGGAATATGATCATAAATCGGTAGTCAGTCCAATTTGGTGTCTGACTTAGGGTTGATAATACATTAACTATATTTAAAAAAGAAGAAGAAACTTCATGGTTAGTACCAAGCTGCCTTGTACTACAATCTAACAATAATCAATTTCCAATTGATACTCTATATACATGTCAAATGTTTAATTTATTGATACCTCTATATAAAAAATAAAGATGTGTAGTAGATTATTATCTCTATGGTTGCACATTGTCAATAATTAAATAGAGAAAAGAGTCGTTTTTACCATTTTTTTTTTGTTGGAAAAATACATTTTACCCAGATCACTAATTAGGCAATAAATCTTACCATTTTCCTAAATTTAGTTTCTTCTTGATAAATTATGGTCAAGTTCAAAATGTAATTTTCTTAAAGGTAAATAGTGGGAGAGTGGAAGAGGAGATTTGAAGTTCGAACCAAATATGAGATAATAAAAAAAAATATATATATATATATATATATATATATATATATATATATTAATTTTATTAGACTATCACTTGAACCCGTTCAAGGTGATTTTTTTTTTAAGTGTAAAGTTAATGTATCTATTTCCATAGCAATCATATCATGCACCACCATGAATTGGTTGTACACATTCTCTTACTTATACTATCATCATGTATAAACAATGATTGTTGGCACAAAATTTATAATTTTTATTTTGAACTGAATTCAGAGTTGTCTAAATTAAGAGAACTTTATAATTCAATAATGATAATGATTATGTTATCACATAATAATAATTACAAATAAATAAATCCTTACCGAAGTTATGAAAGACTTGCATTAATGAAGTCGGAGATGCAGAAAACGGGGAAAGTAGTGGCAGGCTAGAATGATTTCTACATTCAAAAAAAAAAAACTAGAATGATTTCTCTTTCACGTTTTTGAAGGATTCTCGACTGTTTGGCTTTGGCCAGAGATGCAAACTTGAATGACTTCTCTTTCACGTTTATGAAGAGAAATGAAGCCACAAATGCTTAATTCAAAATTTTGTTTTTAATCTATTCAGGAAAAAAAAAAAAAACTGCTTTTTTAATTTTAATTAAATTTAGTTATAAGATGTACCCATATTTGTTACTTTTTTTTTTCCTTTGAAAATAGTTATTTTGAACTGTTTCCCTCCTAGACTCTTGAAAACTTTGTTCTGTTTCGTATTGTTACTTCATTCCGCATTATGTTATTAAATTCTCATTTGTTAAACTATTAGTTACCTTATTTCCCAAAAAGAAAAAAAAAAAGGATAAATTTTCATTACGAATAAAAAAGAAAAATAAAATCAAACAAATCTATCCATTATTCAAGAAAAATCTGACTAATCTTAGCCTTAACTTTGTACTAGTACTATCAACCTAGTTTTGTATATAAGTTATGCCGATAAATGAAAATGACAGCAAATCTTCACTCTTCAACAACTCAAACCCAAATATTTAGGGATAGACTTTTGCTAAGTTGAACTGTACTTGTTGCACTTCCTTAAAATAAAAGTATTTGTTATATATATAAAAGAGGATACAAAAGATTACATGCCTATCCATCACAAATACATTGGAAATTTGGAACATCTATCACTGCCAAACTGAAGAACAAGCCCATGCTTGGCTGCAGCAACTCTTAACTCTATATATTTCAACAATTCTAACCCCCGTTCTCTCTTTTTGTGTGTACAGTGTACCCATAAAAACACAGATATATACATCTTTCTTTGTCTGCAGTCACAACAATGAGCTGGTGGTGGGCTGGAGCAATAGGTGCTGCGAAGGCAAGTGATTAATTCCAACCCCATAATTGATGAATCTCTTCAATTTTATTTCAATTACCAATCTTTCTTCTCTCCAACTCTCTAACAATCTCATTCTCTCATTTGATCAAATCCTACAGAAAAAAACCAACTACAGAGATGCGCCACCACGGTACCGGAGCGTGGCTCTAATCATTGGTGTGACTGGCATAGTTGGCAATAGCCTTGCCGAGATCCTGCCACTCTCTGATACTCCTGGCGGGCTGTGGAAGGTCTATGGCGTGGCTCGCCGCCCCCGCCCTGCCTGGACTTCTAACTACCCTGTTGAGTACATCCAGTGTGACATATTGGATGCCCAAGAATCCCATGCCAAGCTCTCAAAACTCACGGATGTCACACACGTTTTCTACGTGACATGGGCCAATATGCATGAGGAAGCTGAAAACTGTAAGGCCAATGCTGACATGTTGCGCAATGTTCTCAATGCTATCATCCCAAATGCACCAAATTTGCGACATATTTGCTTGCAAACTGGTAGAAAACACTATATTGGCCCTTTCGATTTGTTTGGGAAAATTAAGTCCCATGAACCTCCGTTTCATGAAGATCTTTTAAGATTGGAAGTACCCAATTTTTACTATTCGCTGGAAGATGTTTTGTTTGAGGAGGTGAAAAAGAAGGAGGGTTTGAATTGGTCAATTCATAGGCCTGGAACGGTATTTGGGTTTTCGCCTTATAGTTTGATGAACATTGTTGGGAGTTTATGTGTTTATGCCGCGATTTGTAAACATGAGGGCACAGTATTGAGGTTTCCGGGGAGTTGTGCAGCGTGGGAAGGGTATTGTGATGCCTCAGATGCAGATTTGGTTGCTGAGCATCAGATATGGGCGGCAGTGGATCCTAACGCGAAGAATGAGGCGTTTAATTGTAGCAATGGGGATGTGTTCAAGTGGAAGCACTTATGGAAGGTTTTGGCAGAACAGTTTGGAGTGCAGTGTGGGGAATTTGATGAGAAGTTTAAATTGAGCTTGCAAGAGATGATGAAGAATAAGGGTCCAGTGTGGGAGGAGATTGTGAGGGAGAAGGGCTTGGTGCCTACAAAATTGGAAGATGTTGGGGCTTGGTGGTTTGTTGATGTGGTTCTTGGGAGTCAGACACTTTTGGATAGCATGAACAAAAGCAAAGAGCATGGATTTGTGGGGTTCAGGAACTCAAAGACATCGTTCCATTATTGGATTTGTAAGATGAGAACTCACGGAATTGTTCCATAGCGTGACAGTGGATTAGGATTTTGTTGTTTTTGTTGGTTAGCAACTTGGTTTTTTTGTTTTTTTTTTCTTCTAGGGTAAATTAGAGGTTAAAAATACACAAGCTTTAGCTTTTTTTGAAACAGATTCATTTGTTTTTTACTTTATTTACTGGTTTACTTCACAAAGTTATTGTAATTGTCAAATCTTGTTGTAAAGATTATTGTTGTTATTGCTGATCTAATGGCACTGTGGTTTAGAGATCATAGTGAAAATCTTATCTGAGATTTGGATTTGGGACTGGTTCATTGGAGGCAACATCTCTGATTACTCAATAATTGGAGTGTCTTCCGAAAATGAAACGGTAATAAAGAGGGCATAGCATTTAGAAATTTATCAAAAGAGCATTAGCAACCCAAAGACAACACGAGGCTTGAAAAAACGGAAGAGGGAAAATACAGTTCTAAGCATTCATGATGACAGAGAAGGTATTAAGGAATGTCATTTAAGCGCTTTTGGAATGTTTTGATATATAAGTTTTATGGCCAAAATGGCCAATTACCATTAATTTTCGAAATTATTAGTGTTTTACCACTGTTTGAGAAATATTCAGCAATGTATCACTTTTTTTAAAATCAAGTTTGTGAAAGTCGATTTTGACATGGAACTCGAGTTTACAAAAATCGAGTACCCTGAAAAATCCACTTGGAACTCGAGTTTATGAAACTTGAGTTCCTTGTGGTATAATACTTATTGCTTCTAACAGTCAGTTTGTTGGTGGTTTAATTGGGTAAAGTTGATGTAATAAATAAAATAAAACAAAAGTATTCAACTGTATGTCTTTTCAACCTCATCATGGTAGTGAAAGTGTTGAAACGGAGGCAAAAGGCAATATCACAAGGAACTCAAGTTTAAGAAACTTGAGTTCCAAGTGGACTTTTCAAGGTACTCGATTTTTGTAGACTTGAGTTCCATGTCAAAATCGACTTTCACAAACTCGATTTTAAAAAAAGTGGTACATTGCTGAATATTTCTCAAACAGTGGTAAAACACTAATAATTTCGAAAATTAATGGTATTTGACTATTTTTGCCTAAGTTTTATAGGTTGGATAGTAAATAATATCCAATTAACATAAAATTTGGTGTGCATTTTAAGAATGAATATCCAATATAATTTATAAAATAGTTTGACCTGAATATAGTTTATCACAATATAGTTGCCGATGACGATGTTGGTCTAATGGCACCTCGGGTTGTGGCAATCTCGGGTTCGAAACCAAGAGTGGGGTATATATTTAGTATTTATATACATTTCTAAACCAAACTCAAAAATTAAAATCTATTATAAATTTACAATATAGCTGATGGGAAATGATCAGAAAATTAATATTGGATTGAAAATCTTGTGAGTTTATTGGTAGCTTGATTTAAGAGGAGAGAATGACACAGACAAGATATACACACACACAGGTGGAGGGAGGGACCAATCAATTATGTTGTGCCTTAATGGGGATCTTTTTTTGGGTGTGTTTTTTAGCCTGGTCTTAGAATGCTTTTCACATTCATTTGTGCAGTGTCGGCAACAATCAATTAGAAGTGAGAAGTGGATTCAAGTTGTTGCCACCAACTGAATGACATGTTCATGAGCTGGGCCAGAGAAGGGTGCCCTCCATTTTGAGCAACCGCTGAGCATTGTCTGAGTTGGGGTCCCTAAATCTCCATAGCAAATTTCACCACCAAATACAGAGGCATAATTGTCATGAGACTCATGACCTTTTAGGCTTCAGATAGAAAGGATATGACTATTCATTTAACAATACAGAGGCATCATTATACTGACCTTTAGGCTTCAGATAGGAAGGATAACTATTCACTCATAAATCAAACCCACCGACCACTCATTATTTATAATGCAACAGAAAAAATAGTGCTTCATGTGCCAATTAACAACCATTAAAAGGGTTGTTTTGAAATAAATCTCACAATTATGCACAGACGACATTGGAATAAAATATAGCAGAAACTGCAATTGTTAGACTTTAATAACAGCCTACCTTATACAAAAGTTAAACCATCATACCAACCAACCAACCTAATACAAAACTTGAACTATCATAAGAACCAATACAAGTTATCATTAAAACAAATTGGAAATTGATCACATATGATTTTCAAATCCAAGGATCTGTTATTCCAAGTCTACCAAATGATTGACTAAAGATCAATTCATGAAAAAAAAAAAAAAAAGTGTGCCCTTAAATGCATTCCACACGCATGATAAGGAATTCTTGTTTTCACATATACAAAACATTAAAACAATAAGTTTGTGTTAGAAAATGTAAAATGATTAAATGAAGGTAAAACATGTCTACAAACTCAATATATTTAAACATGAATTAAAACAGAAGGGCCAACATTATTAAAACAAGTGTGCTTTAGATAGAAAGGATGACTATTGACTCATAATTCAAACCCGTAGAACACTCATTATTTATAATTTAACAGACAAAATAGTGCTTCATATGCCTATTAACAACCATTGAAAGGGTTGTTTTGGAATAAATTTCACAATAATGCACAGACAACATTGCAATACAATATAGCAGAACTGAAATTGGTAAGACTTACTAACAGCCCACGTAATACAAAAGGTAACCAATCATACCAACCAACCAACCTAATACAAAAGTTAATCCATGATACAAACTGAAAGCTCAAATTTGTGTGAAAACACAAGAGCTTGTTTAGACCCCCAATAAAAATTACGGTTAGATTACTTTTACTCTTACTTAATCAAAGTGCGGAAACAAGAGTAAATGTGCACAATAAACCAATACTACTCTAGTGCATAAACATGAACAACAAACAATAAAAGTAAAGCACAAGAGTAAGGAAAGAGAAATGTAACCACAAGATAACACCAAGACGTGTTATCGAAGAGGAAACCGAAGAACTCGGCAAAAAACCTCTCCGCCGCCCTCCAAGCGGTAAATCGATCCACTAGAGAATAAAGTTGGAGTACACGAATAACAAAAGACCCTCCAAACTTAGTCTACCCAATGTACTTGAACCCTCCAAGCTCCTGCTACCAACTGACTTAACGAAATCTTGTCTTTTCTAACTCTTCGGATCACGCAATACGCCCGATTACATCCACCAAGCCTCACTGGCTTCTTTTGGAAAATCCCCAAAGTTTCCCAAGCTCCAAAACACTCTCTACACTCTGAAAAGGTGTGGATTGTGTTTGGGTATAAATTTCCTTTCAAGGTATGACAATGGGAGAGGGAAAGACCGAAAGAGAAGAGACTAGAATGATTCTTCACTAAAGATGAGTAGCTCTTTCTCAAAAGATGGGTGTGTGTGTTGTAGAAAACCTATCTAGGGTTTTTCTTTCTAAATGACCTCCTTACACTTTTGTGGGTAATGAGGGTATATATAGTATGGGTGAAGGGTAAAAAAGACACTTAAAAATCCTCCAGACAGAGAGTTTTGCGGGTATCTCGCGAGAAGGCCTTACCTGCGAGACACTTGCGAAATCCTCCAGACTGGCATGACTCTTCAGCTTCTAGCATGTGTTTCTCACATGGCTCTTTCGCGGGTAAGCTTCTAGCGAGACATTCGTGAAATCCACTGATTCTTTATTTTATGCTTGATTCTTCACCAACTTAATACTAAACCCAATATAATAAAATCCCACAAAATAAAAGGAACAAAATTAAAACAAATACAACACTTTTTGTCATGGAATAAAGCTAACATAAAATATAGTTGTAAATCACAACTTTACACGAACCAATACAATAACACCACAGCTCAAATTTATTTGTTTATCATTAAAACAAACAAGAAATCGATCACATGTGATTGTCAAAACCGAAGGATATGTCATTCCAAGTCTACCAAATGATTGACTAAAGATCAATTCATGAAAAAAAAAAAATTTGTGCCCTTCAATGCATGCCACACACATGACAAGGAATTCTTGTTTTCACATATACAAAACAATAAGTTTGGCACTAATGTTAGAAAATGTAAAATGATTAAATGAATGTAAAACATCTCTACAAACTCCATATATTTACACATGAATCAAACAGAGGGGCCAACATCATTGTGCATTTGTATCTTTTATTGTAAGCTACATCACCTACATTACTTGCTCCATTACCTGCTTATTGTAAGCCATTTTAGGATGAAGATAAAAGCCTCCTCAAAGTTATGGTTCTGAAAAAGTGCCCCCATAATCATGACAATGAATTCATTGTGCATTTGTAGCTTTTATTATATTAGAAGGGTAATTATTGAGTATTCTTAAAGTACCATAAATGCATACTTCCTCATCTTACATAACTGTGAGTCCCACTAATTAAATTTATGGTTAGACCCACAATTCATGTGAGAGAGAGGAGTATGCATTTATGATACTCCTAGCAAAACCATTTAACCAGATGTGCTCAAACATTAAACATTATACTGCTCATGCAATACAAAAAATATTAAACATGTGGTTTAGTTTATTATGAAGATCTAAAATACAAACCATAATTACAGGTTTTTTCTCTTCTATACTCTAATGGAGAAATATTATCAGGTGCTATAACACCATTCCACTTAGCACTGAGCAACCCTAGCCAAAAGGAACAAGCTATAACACAAAATTTCAACAATGAGCAACTGAAAATGAAAGAAGTTAATTCCTCAGGATTTTGGTCACATCACACATAATTGTATGGAAATGTGTGGAAATGGAGTCTGAATCCACTAATATATTATATGGTCTTTCTTCAAACAACTCCCCCTGACCGTCCAAAAACAGGAAAAGAAAAGAAAATTCATCTCAGCCTTATGTTGTTTAGATTTACACCGATAATACATATTGAACAGTAATATATGGTCATATGTCAGCCTTATCTTCCTATAGACACAAATTCTGGAAGATGCCCAACAACAATATCTTTAGGAAACTCCCTTCTTTATTCTCCTTAAAATTTTGATGTCCATTTGCCAACACAGATGTCTCCTTCATTTTATGAAACTCTTAGGATGATCTTGCATTGATCTCTTTTTCTTCTTTCATTTTATCCATTCAGTCATACTTTCGTACACGTTACAAGCTCATAATCTTCCCCCCCCCCCCCCCTCCCCCCAAAAGTCACGCTATGACCTCCTGTTCCTGTTCTCTCTCTCTCTCTCTCACATGCACACACATACTTAGACAAATAAAATTTCAGTAGTGCTATCAACTGATGCATTAATTTCACGTGTGAAAGCAATTGACTTGATAATAACTGGATAATGCACTATCCTCACTCTATGAGCTCCTATTTCCAATGCTCCTAATACATAATTGTTTGCAATCTATATTTCATCTACAATGTGCAAAGTCATAGCCTCATATGTAACCATTAAAAACCTACCACATGATCAAACCAGTTTGACACAGAACACTTAAAAATGGTTTATACCTAGAATGAATATTTATCAAGAGAGATTGTGTGAATATAAGCAATTAATCCAAAATATGTATAAACAAAAAATAAAATGTTAGGAACACATTTGATCAACAACAGTATCCTCTTTATTTATAGAAGAAACAACAGACTACACAAATTTCACAATACCACATTCCATCAGTGAGCTGTTGCAGTGATAAAATTTCTAAGCAAAAATAGATGCCAATAACATCTAAACAGTCATCCTAATAGCAAACCTCTATAAATTCCAATATAAGGCAATATATATTCTAATTTCCAATGCCTATGGATGCTAAGATTCATATTTTAGAAATGCTCCTCACAAAATGAAAATCACGTTGTACAACTTAATGAACACATTCAACTTCACTTTCTCATGGACTACCTTTTTAATTGCACCTGGCTTCTATATTGTGAACACATCAACTTGTTCTTTGCTCATGCAAAACGTCAACACCAGATGCAAAGTATTCAATTGAAAGATTTCAGAGTTTTGAGAGCAATAGAGCTAACTTCTCATCAGACACCTTAACTTCAATGCAAGCTCCCAAGGATGCAGCTAGTCTTGCAGCTAATTGATGCTTACACTGTAAGAAACAGGTAAAAAAGAAAAAGAATTTAATACAAGAAACTTGTTGCAAAAAGAAAAGGAAAGGTTAAAGGGTTTGACTTCATAATTTAATGGATAAGCAAGAATGATGATCTTACACATAGTTGTTCCCCTCTATTTACAATGTCATAGAAGAACGAATAACATGCACAATAGCATTCAGCAAAGCAGAAATATTCCTCCTTCCTCCGTGATTCTCCGACAACCTAACCAGACCAAATAAGTGGAGAAACAGTCTTAGATTTCATCTTCCTCATTACCTGGTCAAAATTAACAGGTTTCTTCAGCCCAACCCATCTTGGCCTCAACTACCAAATTGGCAACTTTTGGCTAATCCAGCTTCTTCAAATTTCTCATTATTTAGCTTATGTCATCTAAATTTCTAAATATTTTCTTTATAATTTCACGCAAATTGATAAATGCATGAAAAAAATATTGAAAATTTTCAAACTTTTAGACTTGAAATTCCTCAGTATCAGCTAGAGTTCCAGATTCACAAAATGAAAAAAATGTCCAAACAAAATTTAACCTTTAAGACAACTTCATGATGCAGATGCTTGTTCTGATCTGGATCGAACCATCTAGTTGTCAATTTCGTAAGCATGTCTATCCATAAGGTAACGAAACGTGTATGCAAGTAAAGAAATAATCTTCACCTGAAAGATGAACCGCCCACTAGGCTCACCGGAAATCCTCTTGACACCTCTTTGATCTACTATCCTAGTGGCTCGCTCAAAGTTCTTACCAAACAAGAAATGTAAGCTGCAATTATAGCCCAAAAATGAAAACACCAAAATAATTCAACCACATTACAAAACAGTACTAATATTTGCAACAAAGTGTTGAAATGGATATAGAAATACTAACATGGAGAGCTGATCATTGGACACTGCCCCATTTCAATTTGTTCCGTGTTATCAAATGTCCACATAAGTAATCAAAACTGAATGAAAATTTGGTAAACTTATTTTAAATTCATAATATCAGCTTCTAAGTAGAAAAGAAAAAAAGATAAACGACCTGAACGAGTGGACTCAATGTCCTTCCACACTGCCTCAGCTACCAGAATACTTGCACTCATCCTCACTTCATTTTTCCTACAAAAGCATAAATTTCAACACTTAGCACTTCTTAGTCTGCTTTTTGAAAGTGCTTTCTAACAATCACTATCTAAAATAAATACAATCTTTTTTGTTTTTTGAAAGTAAGAAATGTTCTACAAGTTCAACAGGGTTTTAAACAAATTAAAGAACCCAACAGAACCATATACTATACTTGCTTTTAAAAGCTATAACCAATGCAATTTCTGCTTTTGAAAGCAAAGAAAGCGCACAACGATAAGTTTGGGAATTGGGTGTCTCCAGATGCACTCGTTTAAGGTAACAGCAACGAAGTACAGACAGCATGAAGTAGCATACTAGGTGTTTGTTTTAATGCCAAAACGAGCATAGTTTCAACGGAACGAAAGGTTAAAAAGAATATAGTAAGAGAGTTAGTTAAACAGACATTGCTTATTTCAACGATTCGTCACTTTAATCAGCAACTAAATGGAAATCTCGCCATTCGCCAAGCGAAAAAAGGAAAAAACAACAGCCAAATTGGAAAGAAAATGAATTTAGAATAATGGGAAAATGAATGAAAGAGGTTGGGGTTGCGGTTGCTCACCTTATTTGATTATAAAAAACTTTGGTTTCGAAGGTGATTTTTGGTTTCCGTTTAATGTGGGCAAAATAACGGCAGAGTAGTATTTATGTAATTATGTCGGGCCTAATTGCCTACATATTTGGGAAAATATTGGACTTCTTTGAAACAGTTAACAGAATTTTTTATTTATTTTATTTATATTTTTTTTGAAGATTTTTTATTTATTTATATAAAAATTGAATACAAACTTGGTCCTAGCCTAAAATTATAATTAACCATATATAATTTTTGAGCAAATTACAATTTATCCACATGTAGTTTAATTGTCTACCTGTGATTTAAAAGTTGGCACTTTGCCCACCTAATGTTCACTCCGTTAGGCTTCCGTTACTCACATTTTAGTACTTTCACCATTAAAAACACAAAAAACATAACAAAAATATAAAAATCAAGATCTAAAAGTATATTTCTTAAAATGGTGAAACTTTGGCTTAAGAACATTCTTCTTTTTCATAAGAACATTCTCAAGCCTATCAATCCAAATAAAACTCTTAAGGGGATATTCTGATATGAGAATCAATAAAAACTTGACAACATAACAATTGTTAATGCTAAAGCTATGGTGAAAAATGTTATGTATCTCGCATTGCTTCTTTTTTCTTTTTCTTTTTTTTTCCTTCATTTTGATTGATAGTCCTGGTTTAGTTGTAATAGATGGTTTAGTGTGGCAAAGATTTAACTTCCTCCCAATAGTTGAACACTTATTCATAATTCACAACAAGATAAACATAGAAATCCTCTTGAAAGTACGAAAAATGTTGAAGGAGTACAATGTACAAATTGGTGTCCTACATGGAGTATATCACACCAGCAACTTTGAAAATAAGTACATTTTTGACTTCTACATCCAAAATTTAAAAATTCATTATTTCATGAAAATTCGAAGTAAAACTAAAGTTATGATGAAATTAGAAATCGTTACATCTCCCCCTTCTATCTCATCTTCATCAACTTTTGGTAATACCCAAAATGAACTCCATTCAAGCACAACAATGGAGTTGGAAATGAACCAGTTGGATTAGATGGCCCAAAGCCTTAATCTCCCCATGAACACTCTCTCTCAGAATATAATAATTTGGTTTTGTGTAGTCCAAAATAAGTTTATCATATGAAAATATGCCTAAAAATTAGTTTGTAAGAGGCTAACATCTGTGATTTGCACAACATCCATAAGTCAAGACATGAAAAATTCAAACATTCATTGATTAAATGGAGGAAAAATATCCTCTTGAGACTTTTGTTTGGATTGATAGGCTTAAGAATATTCTTATGAAGAGGAAGAATGTTCCTATGCCAAACCTTCACTATTTTAAGAAATATACTTTTAGATCTTGATTTTTATGATTTTGCTATGTTTTTTGTGTTTTTAACTGTTAAAGTACAAAAGTGGGTAACGGAAGCCTAAATGAGTGAACCTCAGGTGGGCAAAGTGTCAACTTTTAAATAACAGTTAGGTAACTTAAATTTTGATCAAACTACAAGTGGGTAAGTTGTAATTTTTTTTTTTTTTTTTTTTTTTTTGGTAATCAAGAATAATCTATTAAGAAGAAAGGAAAAACGCATAGTTTTAAAAATCAGACCGGACCGGCTGGTTCAATTGGGAACTGAGTACCAATTTGGTCTGGTAAAAAGTAATAATTCCAAATAAAAACCAGCCAAAATCAGTCAAAAACTGGGCACAACTGGAAACTGGGACCAAAATTAGTTCTTTGACTTTTAAAACCATGGGAAAATGAGCCAGACCCATCTCTACCTTTTGCCTTCTGGGCAAAATTTCCAACCAAGTTGATTAGAGATGGTTATGAATTCATCCCAATTATGAAATGTTGTCCAAAAAGCAATGTTACAGGCCAAAAAGTTTTAAGTTCCTAGAAATATAACAAAATTTCTAACAGGAGAGGGATCTTAAAGAGACATTTACATTCGACATAATAGGAACTAGGAAAACAAATGGAGGGGAAACTGAAGTCGGTAGAGCCTCATTAACTGTGCTTGAATCACCTTCAAATTCAACAAACAATAGGAAAATGATATGTGTCCCTATTATATTTTAACTCACACTTAAATGATTGTATACAATCATTTGAAGTGAGTCATGTACATTACACATGATAGAGACATGTGATTTTTTTTTATTTTAACCAAATTTTATCAAATTGCTTTTTGTTAAAAAAAAAAAAATTCTATTTTGTTTCAATAGGTTTTTCTCTGATGTTTGGCCTTTCTGGATTCTAAAAATGTCTAAGTTTCTTGGAATTGTTTGGAAAAAAAAAAAAACTCAAAATCCCTAGCTGTGTTTCTCCTTGAGGTTTTGAGTGTGACATTGTCATTATATTCCTTGTATAATTGTGTAAGGCTTATGCCTTGGAGTTTGAGTATAACACGAAGCATTTGTGTTATTATCTATATATACTATAAAATAGAAGCTTTGAACTTTTTGTTCACCTTATGAGAGCTTGCCACATAAACTTTGGAAGTCTCAGAATTTTCCATATCATCATTATTTTTTTAGTTTAATTTATTATTATATGTAAAAACCCAAAACCTAAACCTAAGCAAACCCTATATTAGAAATATTTAAAAAAAAAAAAAATTTAAAAAAATCTCTTTCACCACAAAAAACAAAACCCTTTTAAAAACCCTATAACCATTACAAACGTGAAAAAACTTAAAAACTAAACCTACGCAAACCCTACATTAGCAATTTAAAAAAAAAACAAAAACAAAAAAAACCTCTCCTCTTTCACCCCAAAAACAAAACCCTTTTAAAAACCCTACAACCATATTACAAACGTGAAAAAACTCAAAAACTAAACTTACGCAAACCCTACATTAGCAATATTTAAAAAAAAAAAAACACTCTTTCACCCCCCAAAAACAAAACCCTTTTAAAAACCCTTCAACCATATAACAAACATGAAACTCAAAAATCCTAAGCAAATCAAAAGTCTTTGAATTAACGTGAAACTTAACAACAAACGTGAAACCCAAAATCCAAACTCAAAAACCCTAAGCAAACCAAAAGTCTTTGAACTAACATGAAACTTAGCAACAAACGTGAAACTCAAAAATTTAAAAACCTACACAAATCTAAACAACCCAAAAACAGTAGGAACATCTTCTCTATTGCTATTACGTTCAAGCAATGAATTTTTTATCAAATCGTAACAAAAATTGAAGTCAAACAGAAGAAATTCATGCAATGGTAATCAATTTAAGATTTTATAGAATTATTTTAATTTACCACACAAACAGGTATGTTACATGCGTAGCACTAATTTGCGACTAGTTTTATATAAAAAAAAGGCAGTTCTAAAAATACATGTGTTATCATATGAACAACTTATCATTTATTTTAAAGGATGTTCAATTGTTTTTTGTTTCAACATTAAAAAATTTACCTAAAAGGGATTTAATTTTAAATTCAAAACTTTAAAAAGTTTTGTGATTTACTGAGAAGTCATTCAGGGCTTTGTATATTCTGAAAATGAAATCAAATTGGCAATATTCCTAGGCAAGACCTCCATCTATTGCATTAGAGACTTGATGAGATGATATTGACACGTGGCTATTTTTGGACATATGTCATTTATGTGTCTCATCGTCAAGTGTTTTGAAATTTGAAGTACAAGAGATGAGCCAAATTCATATTTCTAAACCGTTTCTAAAACAATTGAATTTGTAAAAACTAATTATTTGAAAATTGAGCACATTAAAGAGTTGGAAAGAGGATGCTTTACAATAATATATGACTGATTGTCAAATCAGGACATAAATAATCAATATTTTTAATTAAATATATGTTGCTCAACTTATTAGTTTATTAGTTTATGGTGGGATTCAACTAGCTTATATCAAAACTCATTTGGTGTGGTATGATGATAATGAATAATTATCATAAAGCGGATACTATAGGTTAAAATTATATCATATTTAGATTTAAAAAAATAATAATAATTTACGAGGCAATATATTTTCTGCGACATTTCTTTATTTTGAATTTAAGAGAAAAATTTATAAATACTTATTACTTTGAAATCTTTAGATTCTTAAGATCATGATAAAGTTCCCATTACTTGATGTAAGGGGGCGGGTTTTAGTCCTTTTATCCAAAGGATGAATGGATTAAGTCCCAAAGAGCCAAATACATTAAATTTGTAGAGAGTGGAGAACCTTGGTTATGTCTAGGTCCTTGGACCACATGCCTTGGGTAAATTAATACTTCACATTATTACTCTAAGTGTTAAACAGAACCTTGGTTATCCCTAACTCCTCTGACCACATGCCTTGGGTAAATTAACACTTCATTATTTTTCTAAGTGTTAAACAGAACCTTGGTTATGTCTGGCCCCTTAGACTACATGCCCTGGGTAAATTAACACTCTCTACTACATGTATGAATATTAAACAGAACCTTAGTTATGCCTGGTTCCTCGAATCACATACCTTGAGTAAATTAATGTTCTTGGTTATTTGCTTAAGTGTTGAGCAAAACCTGGGCTATGTCTGGTTCCTCAGATCACTCGCCTTGAATAAACTAACACTTGTTTATCCCTTTTACTACTAATCGTTTTAATTATCTCTAAAGACTTAGGCCTCCATGTTGATTACACAGTTTTCAGTACCAGCACATAGTCATCTTTTCTCATCGTTTACATGGGTTTAGTTTATTTAAGCTAACAACGTATCACTACTACTCGCTTTTGTTAAAGCGTGGAAAAACAATAATTATAACCAACCAAAGATAAACATTGCAGGAAAAATAAAGGTCTACAAAGGCAAAAAGTAATATCTTTTCATTCGACGAAAGGGAAAGTACATCATGGACTGAGGCAAACTGCCCTTAAAAAAAAAAAAAAAAAAAGAAAAAAAAAGAAAGAAAGAAAGATCCTAAGCTGAAAATACAAAGAGAGAGAGAGAGAGAAAAAAAAAAACCCTAATTTAAGTCTTCACCGGGGGAAGGTCTTCTTTGCCGACCAGTGGGAGGACAGGAGGATCAGCGGCCTTCTTCTCCTGGGCCACGGCTAGGGGCTTGACTAGCTTAGACTCCTTCGCCTTGAGAGCGGCTTCCTTACCCTTGCCCTTGCCCTCTGGCTGGGCCCTG
The DNA here is from genome assembly GCA_028535165.1 of Quercus tomentella. NCBI lineage: Eukaryota > Viridiplantae > Streptophyta > Magnoliopsida > Fagales > Fagaceae > Quercus > Quercus tomentella. The sequence continues at coordinate 25,364,584 of JAPQVY010000111.1, read as the reverse complement.
CTTTAGTCAGCCTCCTTACCTTTGGCCACCTCTGCCCCCTACCTTGGTCACCATCCTTGATAGGCTCTTTGGTGGCCTCAGGAAGGGGAGGAACGACATGAGAGGGAGGAGGCTACTTAGCCGCAGTTGGAGCAAGGGTGGATTCCTCGGGGGCTGCCTCAGGGACTTCTCGGAGGTCCTTCGAGTAGAAGACATTCTCGGCTTTCCTCTACTTTAAGTCCGCAGGAGCTCCAACCACATTTAGGGCCTTAGTCCAGACCTCGAGGCAGTACTCCCTATAGACCCCAGCCAATTTTTAGTCAGTGGGGCCTCAGTTTCCTACACTCCAAGGTCGTAAAACTTCTACCCTGCAGTGTCAGTGGCTGCCTGGGCCACATAGGCTGCCTCATTGGCCTTGGACAGCTCCGTCTTCAACTCCAGCACCTACTGCTTGGCCGTGGCCAGCTTTATCTCGGTGTAGTGGAGCCTCTGGCGCTGCTCCTCTGCTTGCGCCTCGGCGCTCCTAAGGCCAGCCTCGGCGTTCCTCCAGTCCCTGTTCGTCGTGGCCAACTTCAAAGCTAACTCCTTGTTCCTCCCCTTGGCGATGGCGAAGGACTTGCTGGCCTCCGCGCGAAGGTTATCCACGAGCCTCGCCTCGTTGAGGGCATCCTTCACCCACTCCTCGATAGCGAAAACCTCTTGGACAGCTTGCGCAAAGGCCTAAGTATACAAAAAGACTGGCATAGGGTTAGGGGGACACAAAATCTATAGAGAGAAAGAACACCATAGCAATAAGAACAGCAACTGTAATCAAATCTAAGAGAGATATATTGAAGAACTACTCTCCTTGGACATTGAGGAGGAATAATTCCTACGCATCACATTTGTCTATTCATCGTTTTCCTTATCCGCTTTAGGCCATTAGGGTCGTTGTCATTTCGTTGAAGCTTAACTTTTTAGCCCACTCTCTACAAATTTATTGTATTGGGCTCTTTGGGCCTTAATCCATTCATCTTTTGGATAAAAGGACTAAAGCCCACCCCCTTACACTTGATATTATATTATACTGGTAAAAATGCTAGCTGCCCTACAGCTAGTATATAATCAGTTAATATATAAAATTCAATTTGAGACACTCCAACTTAAAAATAAAAATACAGAGGAAGAATGACTTAAATTATAAGTGAATGGAAAATTATACCAAGCTTGTTTGAGATATAAGAAAACAAAAATAATTCCAAAGTATTGCAAAAATGACAATCCTAGAGGTTCGTAAAATTCAAAAATTGGTTAAACATATATTACAAAATTACTACTAACCTTATAATTACAATGTTTTTAATTATTTTTTAATTGACGTGTCCTGGCTAAGCACTAAACCTTTTTATTTTATTCTTCTGAAAAAAACCCTTTTTATTTTATTCTTAAGCTACTCGATTTATGCAAAAATTAGACACTTTTAAGTATTATGAAGTAATTAAAGGCGCATCTCAGTGATCATTAATTGAGTTACTTAAAATAAGTACTTGAAAAAAAAAGAAGGTTGCCTTCTTATATGGCTAGCTGTAGTATGGTGCACCTGAACCTCAACATTATAGCCCATCATCAGGTTTCTGATATTGTGACTCGATTCTCTATGTCGTCGTAAGTTGTAACAAACTGATAATTGCAACTATCAAGGAAAGAATCGCTACCATCACCAAACAAGTATTCAGTCTCTTTTGAATCCAAATTGCCTTCAAGCCAAGGATGTTTCTGCTTTGCTTTCAAGCCCTCTAGTTCCATTAATTGTGTTAAATATATTATTAGTAATGCGATGTGTTATATCATATTGTATAGGCTAGAGTGGATGCGGAAGAGGAAACATAGAATAGGAACACCGAGAACACGAGGGTTACATGGTTCAACCTTGACGGCCTACATCTACGGAGGAATCCCTTAAGGGTTACATCTTTATTGTATAAGAGTGTAGTACAATAACATGTATTACAATGAACCCTAACATAAGTATATATAGGCGACTAAACCCTAGACTACTAGTACAAGTAGGACTGGGTTTTGGCCTATTACATTGGGTTAATATGTTTAATATATCTCTAACACCCTCCTTCAAACTCAAGGCGGAAGCTCGATGAAAGCTTGAGGTTGAATAAGCATGAGAAGATCCCTTGGAGATGCTTGAAGAATGCTTTTGAAGAAACTGCAATGAAGAATATGCCAATTGAAAATTTCGGAGTTTCAAATGAAGAAACGGAGTCCAAAATTGGAATCTACGCGAAAAACTGAGCAAGATAGGCCCTTTAGGAAAATTTGACTTTTGGTCAAAGGTCAACGCAAAGTCAAATATATAATCAAAGTCAACGTTCAACAAAAGTCAACAGGCTACAGCAGGGTCGGTTCTGGGTTTCCAAGTCGGGTCACGGATTGACTGCATAGACGCTAACGTCATCATATGACGTGGCACTGACTAGGATTAGGGCTGACGTGGACATGCTTGCATGGCTGATGACATCATTAGATGATGTCAGGATGACATCATCAGGGATTCTTTAGCACGTGGTAGGAGCGTGTGATGACCACCGATGTGTGGAGGGGAAGCCAGAAACCCAGTCGGCGCATGGAGGCACGTGTAACACCCGATGACCCCCAGATTTTACAGGTTTGCAGATCAGCGGGCTATTAGGCCATCAATGCGGCGCGTGTAACCGTAGTAGGATCTGAACCTGAGAAATCTGTAGTGGCGCGTGAAGTTGGTCGAAATGGCCTTAGCGCGTGGTGGCGTGTGCAACATTCAGTGGAGACCGAACTTCTAGGTTTTTCTCGTGGGAGGCCGTAGGGCATGTCTCTGTGGTTGGTTTTGTTAGGCGAAGTCTTGATGTGCACAAATCTGAGAAGTTAAGTCACGGCTTGCTTGTTAGATTTTGACATAACATAGAGCCATGGTGGCTGCGAGATGCTGTGGAGTCTAGATCCAGCAGACAAACATGTGTGACTTCAGATGGTGGTGTGCACGTGAGAATCTTCTTTGATGTGTAGAGATGTTTGTTTGATGCCAAGAACGAAGTTTGGCTTTGATACCATGTTAAATATATTATTAGCAATGCGATGTGTTATATCATATTGTATAGGCTAGAGTGGATGCGGAAGAGGAAACATAAAATAGGAACACCGAAAACACGAGGGTTACGTGGTTCAGCCTTGACGTCCTACATCCACGGAGGAATCCCTTAACGGTTACATTTTAATTGTATAATGGTGTAGTACAATAACCTGTATTACAATGAATCCTAACATAAGTATATATAGGCGACTAAACCCTAGACTACTAGTACAAGTAGGACTAGGCTTTGGCCTATTACATTGGGCTAATATGTCAATATATCTCTAACAAATTGCAACTTCTTTCATTGAAGGCCTCTCCTCTCCCTTTAGTCTTAAGCATCTCTTAGCTAACATGGCAACTTCTTTAAGTTGCTCAACATTTCCTTCATTCACCACTCGTTGGTCTAGAATTTCAAACAAGTGGTTCTCATTCATTGATGAGACAAAATGCATAGCTAAATTTCTCTCTTCTTCGAGCCTCTCAAAAGAAAGTGCTTTCTTTCAGGTTAGTAACTCTATAAAGAGAACACCAAAACTATACACATCACTCTTTTCAGTCAGCTGGCTTGAACGAAAGTATTTTGGATCCAAGTAACCAAACGTCCCTCACACTAGTGTTGTTATCTGAGTGTGATCCAAGGGAACCAGTCTTGAAGCTCCAAAATCGACTACCTTAGCTGTGTAATTATTGTCTAAGAGTATGTTAGTACCTATGTAGCACGGGTGCGTTTCGGGACTCGGGTGCGGGTGCGGGACTCGGCAATTTTTGAAAAAGGTGGGTGCGGGTGCGGCGGGACTCGGCAATTAAAAAATTATTAAAAATATTTTTATTTATATTTTTAATATATTGCTAAGCATACTTTTTCACATTATACAAATATATACCAAATTTAAGAGCAATAGTAGATAATAACTAAAACATGATGTTCATAAATTAAATACAACCCACAAAATTAAATACAACCCACAAGTAATATGGCTGACTCAGGCTGAGTGTCTCACGGAGTCACAGCAAGCAGAGACAGAGGCAGAGATCAGAGCACAGAGAGAGTGAGAGACGAGTGAGACGGTTTGAGAGAGAGGCAGAGAGCTAAGTTTACTGTGTTTGTGTGAAGTGGGTCTTCAGTAGGGTTTAATATTTGGCTCAAACGGTGCGTTCTGTGCCTTTTTTTTTTTTTTTTGAATTTCGGCCGTATCGGCCGTTTCGGCATGAATCGGCGGTTTCGGCCGATACGGCCTGAGTCGGCCCGATTCAGCGCGAATTGGCTCGAGTCGGAGCCGTGTCGGCGCGAGTCGGCTAAAAAAACAAAAAAGCCACGTGGCATGATGCGGCTGGACGCGCGAGTAGCGGCGTCCCTCGCGCGTCGCCGCGTCGTGCCGTGTCCGATGCGGGTGCGGCACCTCTGGTGCCGCGTCCGTGCTTCATAGGTTAGTACTCTTGATATCTCTATGAATGACTGGAGTGGAAGCAGCAGATTGCAAATAAGAAATTGCACTGGCTGCTTCTGCTACTATTTGCAAACGTAATTTCCATGAAAGCAAGGAAGCATGGCTTGTGTTGTGCATATGGTCATACAGGGTACCATTGATTATAAATTCATATACTAATAGAGGGACTTGAGTCTCTAAACAACATCCCAAAAATTTCACCACATTTCTATGGTTCACTTGGGAGAGAATTATCACTTCATTGATAAATTGTTCGACTTGACTCTTATTTACTATTTTGGACTTCTTAATGGCAACTAGTCTGTTTATTAAAATTCCTTTGTATACGGTTCCTTGGCCTCCTTGGCCTAGGATTCTATCTTCATGGTAATTGTTTGTTGCCTTTTGGAGTTCTTCTGCTGTAAATATTCGAGCTGTTTCGATAGTTCCTTTGTGCCTGGAAAGTTATTGCTGTTGTAAAAATCCACCATTTTGTCTAAAGAACTTTTCTTTCAGCTTCCTAAACTTTCTTTTGCCGATTTCCCTGCGTAACCAAGAACTGCCCCCAAGTATCACTAAGAGGCTAACGCCCACACCTACATATGTATGCGGTGCTTGAAGCTTCACTTACAAGGTCATTTTGAATCATATGCAATGTTAAAACATGTGATCAAGGGAACAAACAAAAAATTGTAGAGAGACCAAAAACATTATTAGTATGAATAGTTAAAAATGACATGTTAATTTAGGCCGTAATAAAGGACATGGATAGAATAATATTTTTTTAAAAAAAAGGGCATGTTGTCAACTGTAACTAATTGTTGAACATTTAGGACAAATTACAACTTACCCATATGTGGTTAGACCGAAATTTAAGTTGCCTATCTGCGATTTGAAATTTGACACTTTACCCACTTGAGATTAGTTCAGTTAGAGTTCTGTAACACATCTCTATTAAAAATATAAATAAATATGTAATTTTACTCCACTTTTATGTCTCTCTTCTCCAAAAATACAAGATAAAAAAAAAATCCATCGAAACACTTGCATTATGGGATTTTAAACCACACGTAGACAACTTGAATTTCAGTCAAATCTTAGGTGGGTAAAGTGTCAAATATCAAATTACAAATAGGCAACTTAAATTCCAGTCAAACCACAGGTGAGTAAGTTATAATTTACCCAAACATTTATAACCGAGTCTAAAATTTTAGGAGGCTTGATTGTTGGACTTATGTCGCACACATCAAAATGATCAAATTAATATGCATATTTTATGTAACATATTATAATGTGATTAGGAACTAGGAATAGTGATCGATAAATTTTTCTCACCTATTGAAATCTTAACAATCAACGTAAACCTCTTAGACCCATTTGGTATGGCAATGCAGTGGGTTTTACCATTGCCTTCATATCCTGGCAGACAAGTACAATAATAATCACCCGGAAAATTGGTGCAAATCCCTATGCAGGAGTTGGGTTAATTTTGCACTCATCAATATCTGGAAAAGTGGTTTAAAAGAAAATGGCAGTACTCATAACAGTGGAGCTAAAAAACTATATAGCTATTTTAGTTCCACCAAAACACAAAAAAACTCATGTAGCAGTGGAGCTAAATCTTTTCTTTTTAGCTTCCTTGCTACAATGCACATCTATCTATAGATGTACATTGTAGCTTGGAGCTAAAAATAATAATAATTTTTTATTCAGCTGGCCATTAAAATAATACAACTTTGCTTCTTCTTTTTTTCATTCTTTTATCACACCGTGCCTCTCTCTCTCATTCACTCTCATGTCATCTAAAACTCATCTCTCTCAAGCTCACTCTCTCAACTCCGATCTCTCAAGCTCACTCACTCTGGTCTCTCAACTCCGGTCACTCTGAAGCTCAACATCACCGATCCACCAGCCATCCCAAGCCGCCGATTAGCCTTAGACCCACGCCATCCGCCTCAGACCCATGCCGCCAATCCACCTCAGACCCACGCCGCCAATCACTCTCACCTCTCTGTCTCAATGTCTTCGACCCACACCTCCACTGGCCTCAACATCACCGGCCCAAGCCGACCCAAGCCCCAAGCCGCCGATCCACGCCTCCGCCCAGTCCTCCATCTCAACACTTACCCAATGCCAACAAGCCTGGGTTTCTTTGGATTTCGTGAGTTTCATTGTCGATCCAAGCTCTAGGTTTCATCGTCGAAGCCGCCGCTACCTTCCTCAGCCCATTGCTTTGGTTTTCCGCCGATCCAAGCTTTGGGTTTTTTTTTTTTTTTTTTTTTTTTTTTTTTGCATTGCATGAATTTGATTACCGTGGTGTAGGTGTTGCCTAGTGGGCCGGGTGGGTGTGGACTTGGTTGATTTTTTTTTTTCTTTGTTATGGGTTGTGGTGGTGGTGGTGGTTGTGTGTGTGATTGTTGTTTATTGTAGAGGATATATTATTTTATTGCAGTAGATATATTATTTTATTAATTTATTTTATGCCTAAAAATATTTTTGCATATATTGACTAAAATCTTGCACACCTTGATCATAGATCAATACAACCTAAAACTAAACAACAATTAAACATTTAGTTTATTATTTATGTTAGTATGTAATTGAAGAAAAAGAAAATAGTAAAGTTAGCAATTGTTCAAATATTTAATTAGTTAAGTAGACACTTAGTGTAATATTTATGTATGGATGAATATTGATGTGTGGGTTAATAAATAACACAGTGTCAGTGGATTGCATTTTGTCATTTTAGTTTAAAATATTTTTATCAAAATAATGACAACTACAGAAAAATAAATAAATGTTATACAAACTTAACAAAATAAAATGGTCACACCTAGCCACATTGACAATAGATAATAAAAACTGATAATGAACTATCATGTAATAATTTAAAAATATGAAAACTCATAGAAATTTTAAATTTTCATATATTTGCATTTTTTTATGACTCGATATATTCAAAAAAAAATTGTATTAAATTTTATTTAATTAAAATTTCTTAATGATCTCTTTGAAAAAAATTTCTTGGAGCCATCAATGTATATGATAAGAAAATATGGTATCTATGAGTACCTTGGCAACCATCTGGATGGTAAGGATTGCCTTTGAATCCCATGGAACAATTGCAGCTGTAACCTGGACCATTGTCGGAGTCATGACAGTAGCTGTTTTTCTTGCATGCATAGCTTTCTAGATCTTTTATAGCTTCACTGCAATTCTGATTGCCTATTGCCCAATTTAGCACCATCGGGGTCTTCATAGTTTGGTTTCTAAAATCTGTTAGATCTTGAAAAGAAAAATTATATATAAGTGTCTTCCTCTATTACAAAAGCATAGCTGCAAGGATTGAAATCCCACACATATGTGTGGTTGTAATAGGAACCGAATATGATTTCGAAATCCATTACTCCTCTTGGAATTGCAGTTTGACAACAACCAATGCTAGAGCAAGACCCAGGTTGAACATCTGAGATTCTATCACGTAGAGACATGCATCCAGTTGTGTAAATAGTCCCATTATCTTCATAGGCCACCGTCTATTATAGCAGACTAGCTAGTAAGTTGCTCGTGTGATGCACGGATAATTTTGTGATATTTTATATAAGACAGTTTTGGATAATGTTATACATATATTATAAAGAAAAAGTAAACTAAATTAGAGTAAAGAAACATATACATTTTGAGATATTAAAAATTAGTTTAATAGTTTCACAGCATATTTGTAGCCTTCTTAAGGTAAGATTAATTTTTTTTTTTTAATCATGAAACCAAAAATAAATGCAAAAGAGTAAAGGACCATGAAAATCAACTAATTTGTGTTGTGTTCACATATTTCATATCATGAAATGAAAGTATGCCCAACTCTCTGACCATCTTTCACTCATCGATAGTGTGACACTAAGACATGGTGTGGGCAAGTGTGTATGCATGTGTCTTATAGATAATATAAAAGTAAATTATTGTAGAATATAGCTTTACATTGCGCATCAAATATTCTCTCTACTTATATACCCAAAACAAAAACTATCCAATCAAATTATCTAAACCTAAATCATATTTAAGCCCCTAATTTAAAAAGAAAAAAAAATTACCCATAAGGGTTTCGACGTCTTGATAATGGTGGGAGGCCAATATAACGGAGGTGGTGACCCTTCAAATTCCTCTTTTTCTCTCTTTCAAATGTTTTGTTAGTCTCAGGTGTTTTATTTTGGTAATATATAGTTGTTGGGGGTTCAAGGACCGAGAAGGATTGGACTAGGGAATAATTTGCTTAGTCCAAGCTTGAAAAGATAAATGTGCTCCGAGGATTTCATCCACCCGAGGATGGAAACAGAATCAAGACAATTGACGTCTTGATAGTGGTGGGAGGCCAATATAACGGAGGTGGTGACCCTTCAAATTCCTCTTTTTCTCTTTTTCAAATGTTTTATTAGTCTTAGGTATTTTATTTTGGTAATATATAGTTGTTGGGGGTTCGAGGACCAAGAAGGATTGGACCAGGGAATAATTTGCTTAGTCCAAGCTTGAAGAGATAAATGTGCTTCGAGGATTTCATCCACTTGAGGATGGAAACAGAATCAAGACAATTGACATCTTGTGATGTTCCAGGATAAGGAGAAGGGGTAGCGATGGAGGCAAGGACAATAGGAGGAAGTTTCTTGGAAGGAACACTTTCCTCCTCCACATTGAATGCCTTGCACCAACCTTATCAGCTGCATTAATGAGAAAATGACCCCTGAACAGTAACTTCACAGTTAGCAGCTCTTTCCACCACCTTCAACAGAGTTTTGATGGGACAAGTATCCTTAGGAATGCCTGGAGGCATATAGGTGGAGGGTTAGGATGCAAGGAAGGGGGATATAAAAGGAAGGGAGTCTCCCAGAAATGGGGGATGGACATTCTCTCTAAAAAATAGAAAAACAAGAAAGTGAACAGTGCATTATCTGGTGCAGAACTTGAACAAAGGATATATATATATATATATAAGAAACTGATCCTCGATAGACCTGAGGAAAGCATTTTTTCTCGTTCGCTACTTGTGTTACACCTCTCTGTTACTTTGGGCTCTTCAGCCTTAGATTTGAACTTAGCTTAAAATTGCACTTAAAGTATTTTCCCACCCTCAAAAGAAAATTCTATTGCTTGGACTTGATTTGAAAGACAAGGTACCACTATTCTAAGTGGGCTTGGAATTTTATTTTCTACCTACCATAGTGAAATAGTGCGTTTTATTTAATAATCCACAAAATTTTTGTGTCTCTCTATCTTTCTCCATGTCCTTATTAGATTAGTTATTACTATTAGTCCTTACTTATTTATTTATTTTTTTTTGTTTTTTTTTTTTAAATACTAAAACAGTGGGTATGTTAAAAGACATGAAGAATAGAGAAAAATGTGGTGTAAGCTTGAGCAATTAATAAGTGGAAGCTTGTCCCCATGTTTGGACCTTTAGCCTTGATCCGAACACCTTGAGGCCCAATCTGAGCCCCAAAGCTGAAATAGGACTGCGCTAGCTTGAATGCCCCAAGCAAACCCCTCCTGATCGTCTTTAACCTGGTCGGGGGTGTCGTTGCTCGGAGATACCCTGTACTCGGTTGCTCGGTAGTGCCTTCGGGAATATCGCTGCCGGGCGGGCTTTTGGAGGTGGGAATCAGTTCCAATGCCACTACCACCTTTTCCACCAGAAAACCCACCTAAAGATGATGGAATTGAACCCCCATTCGCACTAGTAAGGGGGAGTAATCATAACACCTCCACTTATCTAAGGCTATAAATATGAGAATTAAGGGAGAAGGTGGGGGTTGGCAACTCTAGAGAGAAAACGAAGAAGAGAAGAGTGACTGAGCCAAGTGAGAAAAGGAGCGATTCTGTGAGGTAAAGAGAAGGGTTTAAGGAAAAGGGAGTGTATTTGGGTCACCGAGCATAGGACCACCCATAGTAGGAAACCCAAAGCCCACAATACAAATAGATTGTGAGCCCAAGGAGAGGTTGAGCCCAATAATCATATCTTGGGTACGCACATATATGATAACCAATAAAGAAAACATGGTACAAATTGATATCTATGAGTACCTAGTTAGCCATTTGGATGGTAAGGATTCCTTGGAATCCCATGGAACAATTGCACCTGTAACCTGGACCATTGTCCAAGTCATGACAGTGGCCGTTTTCCTTGCTTGCATGGTTGTTTGGATTGTTTTTAGTTTCACTGCATGTTTGATTGCCTATTGCCCAATTTAGCACCATTGGGGTCACTCGAGTTTAGTTTCTAAATTCTCTTAAATCTTGTAAAGAAAAATTGTAAGTGTCTTCCTCTATTACAAAAGCATTGCTTCAAGGATTGTAATCCCACACGTGTGTGGTTGTAATAGGTACGAACTTTATATAGAAATCCATTACTCCTCTTAGAATAGCAGTTTGACAACAACCAATGCCAGAGCAAGGCCCAGGTTGAAGGTCCCAAACGCTATCACATAGAGACATGCACCCAATTGTGTAAACAGTCCCTGTCCCTTTATGACCACCATTTATTATAGCACATGTGTCAGCCTATGGCCGTGAACTTGTTTCAGGTGTTGGAGATGGGGAATTTTCTCAATTTGAACCTAGGCTGCTTTCATTCTTGATGTTCTTTCACCACCTTTGTTGTAGAAATCCTCAGCTACATCAGCATAGACGCACATATCACCTAAAAGCCAAATGTGTTTCACATTAATTGTGTTATTTTCAGTCAAAAAGGCTAAGAGCATTCTTATCAAAGATGCTATAAGTTCTAAAATGCTATTTTTAGCATCTGAAACCACAAAACTCTACTCCATCAAAGATGCTATATCCTAAAAAGTTTGACATCTTGCTACAGTGAGCTCTCATTTTTTAGAGCTCACTATAGCAAGTTGTTATCATTTTTTAATATTTTTAATTCTCTCTCCTTAGACTATCACTCTCACTCTCTCATTCTCGTTCACTCTCACTCTCTCATTCTCATTCTCTCTCATCTCTCTTTCTTAGACTCTCCCTCTTGTGAGTCCGATGGGGTCGTTGATGATTGCAAGTGGGTCATGGGTTCGACGATGGTGGATCCAACTGCAAGTGGAAGTTTTCTTGATGGGTCTCAATGGGTCTTGGTGGTCTTGATGGGTCTCAGTGGGTTCGGTGGCAGTGGGTTGCTGGGTTGCTTGATGGCTCTCGCTGGTGCCGTGGTTGGTTGTGTCGTGGGTTGAGGTTGGTTGAGGCCGTGGTTAAGGTTGGTGGTGGGTTTGTGGTGGTTGGGGTTGGTTGAGACCGTGGGTTGAGGTTGGTTGAGGCCGTGAGTTTGTGTCATCGGTTGAAGTTGGTTGTGCTGGTGGGTTGAGGCCGTTGGTTATTTGTTTGTGGTGGTTGGGTTGCTAGGTAACGGTGGTGGGTTTGGTGGTTCGTGTGTCGTGGGTTGAGGCAGAGAGAGGATGAGAGGGAAAAGTAAGGTTATGCCATGGGTGGTGCTGTGGGTAGAGGCCAGTGGTTGGTGGTGCCATAGTTGGTGCTATGGGTTGTGCCAGTGGTGGAGGCTGTTGGTTGTGTGGGTTTGTGGTGGCTTAGGTGGTGAGAATAAAAAAGAATTAAAAATGATAAATAAATAATATTTTAATGAAGTGGTAAAAAAATAGAAGTTTTGATATTAGGTGTATTGTAAAGTGATGTGTTAAATGTTATAAAGTTGGTTTTTGAAATGCTAAATACTAAGTAAGTGTTTGGATTCAGATTATGAGACCCTGCGTTTGCCTTTTTTTTTTTTTCTCTTTTTAAAAAAAAAAAAAAACCAGCACCGTCCCATGAACAGTGCATTTAGGCCAATGAATGGTAACCCGCACGGGAACTATAACTTTTTTATTATTTTCAGTTTTCAGCAAAATAAGCGGTTTCCAAACGGACCCTAAATTTTCTAGAACCTTTGATAAGAATGCTCTAACGGTGGTTTGTAGTAGGTGTCATTGCAAGTGATAAGGAAATCTTCATTCAAGCAGCATTCTCTCCTTGTGCCGAATGGGTATGGAGTACGACTGACATTGCCACAATGATCGTCACAGCCTTTCAAGGCTTGCGGGTTTGCTAGGAAGAGAAAATTAACAACCTAGGAGTTTGCTAGAAAGGAAGGTCTAAATGTCTAATGCGTCTCAAACCAAATGATCTGTCTCAAAAGATTTTGTTTTATGCGCTAGTATAAGATTTCACAACTACTTCCTATATTAACTTTTGTGTTCTAAACAAAAAAAAACTACTTTCTGTAGGTAAACTAAAATAAAGTTAATGAAAGGGAGTATTGATTTTTTGAAGAAAATCAAGGGTGCATTAAAAAAAGTTGAATATAATACAAAAAAGAAAAAGCAGAAAAGACCAATCTTTTAAAATGTCCAAAGCTGAAACAAAGGATCATAAAATTACGAGAAGTGAGAATTATGTCAAGACTCAAGAGTCTATGACATTTTCAAATCTCCTTTCTAATTCATCAAATCACTTGTCTGTGCGATCCAATCCATTCTTGGAGTCAATTAAAGACAAAGGATATGTTAGTGACCTAGCACGACAAAGCACTCTTCAAGGCCATTCTAATTTATCGGTCAGAATCTCTTGACAGTAATTTCTCTTATAGATTCTTTGGTCAAAATACCAGAAAACTCCATTCAATTCTAGAGGGAATAAGGACTTTTGCGAATTCTTGAAAATCAAATTACTTTTGATAATTTTTTGTGTGTTGGTCATGCCTAAATTTCTTCATTTGACTTACCATTCAAGGTTTAAATGATAGTTTAGTAATAATAACATTTTTGTGAAGAAATTATTACAATATTCTAAGAGCACAATAATTTTGTACTCCCTTACTCTTCTCTCACAATAATATTGGCTCTCACTATAAACTTAATTAGCTGAACGCACTGTTATGTGAGAAGAGGAAGTACAACATTACTCGTAGAGAATTGTATAATTACTCAGTGTCATATATTTGTGGATTAAATCTCATCTTCCCAACCCCACTTTCTACCTATATTAAAAAATAAATAAATAAAAAAAAAAAATCATCTTCTATTTGATTTCTTCTTTTTGTGTGTGTGTGTGTGTGTGGACAAACTCTGTTTGATTTTCTTATGTTCTCTACATTGTTTCCTCCTGTTTCCATATTGACTTGATGAACGAGCATCTTATTTAACTGTCTTTTATTTCTAATTTAATTCTTGAAAAAATTATGATAAAATATTATCTCAAAGATACCATGCATATATAAAGCATTGCGTTTCTTAACATTGATTTTACCTCTTCCCTCATTCTCTATAAATGGAATTATATTTTTTTCCAAATAGCCTCTTACAATGCTACTGCTCTTACCTAGGCAGCAATCGAGGACAAGAAGTAAAAATTAAGGGCCACGACAGCATCGGATAATTGAATTATTTATGACTGGAATTGGATAACCTCATTAGTATCGAAATGATAATATCAACCTAATTGAATATTCTTGATTTCTTTTGGCTGGAGCAAGATTTTTGAATACCGAAGTGCTATAATGGAGGTAGTGCTGGTGATTCCTTGCCGGTTTTTTATTTTTTCCTCCTTATGAAATTCCATGCGGTAAATAATAATTCATTCAAATATGTATATTTATTAACATATTATATATATATATATATATATATGTGTGTGTGTGGAGTTTAAGTTATACTTTATGTAACTCTGAGTAATGTTATACTACTTAATAACTTTTTATTAGATTAATCTTTAAAAAATTCAAGCGTTGAATTATATGTTCACACCAAGTTTCATGTCAATCAAATGTCATTTAGCATTTGATCTAGAAGCTCATATTTTATGCACAATTTTAAATGCAAAAACTTAAGATTTAAATATATGATCAATAACATAGTTATTGATCTTAGATCATCTTGAAATTTTTCAAGCATGTAAAGAATAAAAAGAGAATCTAATCCAACGGTGAATTTGTTAAAATTTGGATCCAATAAAAAATATTGAATAATGTAGCATTACTTAAAATTACACCAAATGTAACTTTAAGTTATATATATAAGGTTTGATTCAACTTACACATAGATGCGAATTTTGACAAATCACCAAGAGAGATCTGTGTAATTTAGAGCATTCACATCCAAAATTTTCTCTATTTCAACTACCAAGAGGTCCAAGACACAAAGAATAATGTTTTATTCTATGTACCAGTAAATACTATTCCTTGGACCTAAACCAAGTAATGACTCCTCGATTGGGATGGACACCCACACAGGATTGCTCCCAAAAGTTCATTCCCTCGATTTAGTGACATTTAAAGATCATATTTTGGGGCACTCATTGCTCACAGATCAATTGGTAATGCATTGGATTCGAAGTGTCACACATGTTAATGTGATCATGAGAAGCAAGATCACCCAAATCATGATTTAACTTCATCACATTCTCATTCCCATTACCATGCAAGTTTATATTTGATTTAATGGGTAATCCTTACGTGACAAATCATTTTAGAATAGATCTAAATTTTGATATGAACATAACCAAATAATGATGAACCATTGAATTCAGTTTCTTTTTTATCATGATCATCTTCCCCTGTAGCCTAGGATTGAATTTATAGCCTGTTGTCTTTATATTTATTTCTATTATCATATGTACTACAATTTTCTTGTGAATTTCAGGTTTTAACTAGTTCAATCTCATGTACTATCGTTTCTACTTTTTCCATTATTTTACTTTCTTATTTTTCAATTTTCACGGCATCTAAACAGAGCTTTGCTTCATATTTTTCAGTCTTATTCCTATCATCTTTCTTTATCATATATTTTAAGGGAAGATGGATTTGCTGCTACCACATAACTTGTATGTGGCAAGATCTTTCCCAATTTTAAACCTTCATTTACTCTCACCGTTGACTGGTCCAAGTGTCCATCCCGCAGCCATTGTCCAAATTGGCAAGGTCATCTTTATAAACCTCTCCTATTACGTGTGCTTGAAGAATGACTCCTGTTTCATGTTTGGTTAGTCAAGGAGATAATGTCAGTGCGTTTCATGTTTGTTTGTTTGTTTGTTTAGTCAGCACAAAATCGAAGACCCACACTGACATTATCTCCTTGACGAACCAGGAAGGAAGTTTCCAAGTCTTTAGTGCATGGACTTGGACCCTCTAGAACTAGAAAGCGATGCTAGGCACAATAGTACTAATTGTCACACCTTGACTTGCACCGTTGACTGTGGAAGCTCCTTTGCATTGCATTATTCAACATAGCCATGATGTTTTAATTTTTTCTTTGCCAGGGAATAGCGAGTTGCCAAAAATGGGCTAGGCTCAAAAAAATAAAGAAGAAGAAAAAAAAATTTAGTGTTTGGTCACTCTTAATGTGTGAGGCATATTTCATGATAAAACTTTCTTGTAATAACACTACCCCTAATGGGTCAAGAGTCGAGACAAAACCATTTTGCTATCTCTATGCTGATAACACAGATACAACTATAGACACCAATTTTTAGAGATAATATTAAGAATTTAGGATATCCAGTATATATTATTATAAATTTTGAATTACTTATAGTTTTATATATTCAGATAGGTATGAGACAGGGACGAGCAAAATTCATCCACTTCCTTAAATTGAGGCACGAAAAACCTGCATGCCGACCCAACTGGTTAGGTTGGAAAAAGCTTTTCATTCCTCCAATTTTGGTTGTCACCGACCTTTCAAGTGCAAAAACAGAACCCCCACGTGGCACACTACAGTTGGCATGTTTTAATATTTACATATGAAGTGTCAAACTGGTCCACACTCCACAATCGAAAACAGTACATGTTTTGTACACAGGAAGCGCTTAGCATGCACTCATGCCCTACAACTAGGAACTGGTTCACCAAACAATCCCAGGAGCTGTCATGCCTTGTTCATTTTGCTGCAATTGCTTACATGGTCCTCACACGAACATCACAAGGAGACCATGACGATTAATAAAGTAGATAACTGTTATTTAGTTACAAAAATGGTGCTCTCATGGTGCTTTCACTATTCTGGTATTCATTTATCATCACCTCAAACAAGGCAAAATCAATAACAAAGTGAATTAAGAGTCACAACTTCACTTGCATATGCCATGACAGCTTGTTCCCATCTGCATCCATCAAGCTTGATTATCTACAGAACTGTACCTTTTTCTAATGAATGTTTATCCAAGGTAACAAAAAAAAAGAAAAGAAAAGCGCTTCCCTCACGTATTCTTCAATTATTATGTAATGATAACCTTAGTAAAATATGTTGTCAATCAACTATTGTTTCTTTAGAAAACTGGGTGCAGCAAATCATCTTCTTCCTCATCTGCATTTAGGGAATAAATGTCAACTGGTGCACTGGTGCAGCAAACCGCATTGTGCTTAAATCTAGCACTTGAGGAACCATTTTGCTGATGCTGATCAAGGTAAATTACGATAACAGTGATATCATCATGGAAATGACGTCTTATTCCCTTTTCAATTTTCTTTATGTCATCATATCTCATCTCTCTCTTCTTTGCAGCCTCCTGAAGGGCAGCTCTCACCAATCTCTTAGCTATTCCCTGCATGTATTAGATCAATGAATGGAATTGTGTCACACATGTAGTCTAACCCCAACAATTTACATGATCATATAACATGCTCAGGTGCCACAATGATTAGAATTGAACCATTTTATTGGAAGATTTCCAAGGTAATCCATCAAACCAAATATTAAGATGAAGACCAACAATGACAGGAGTATATTAGGCACATAGTTATAGGATAAACTAAAAATTTCTTGAATCTGAGCCAAGATTATTGGTATAGATCAGTTAAAGAAAATAAGTTTAAGATGGGCACTCACAGTTCTCGGACTTTTGAAAACAATGTCTACTGCTGCTTCATCACTTAATTGTTCCCAAAGGCCATCTGATGCAAATATCAGAAATAAATCTTGTGGCTTAAGCTTTCTAATAAGAATAGAAGGTTCTGCTGTCATAACTGGTCGCCTCAAAGGAATAGGGTTTCCAAATTGCTGGAAAATTGGGTCCCTGTTAAACTCAGGTTTTTTCAGATAAACATCGCCAATAGATCTCGAAACCTGGAAAAAAATATATATATATATTAGAGCTTCCTTCATCGATCACATTGCTTAAAGTCATGAATCAGCTATCTGATATTTTGAAGTAAAAACAACCAGAGCAACAAATACACATTTCACTCCAACTTATATTATATAAAATACTCAAGAAATTAAGTTCCGCATGCCCAAAAAAGTTGAATAGAAAGGAACCATGATGAACTCCCTTAGTCACATAGACCTTAGTACTATGCTTCAGGGGGTCTTCATGTACATCTCATGCATGGAAGACACGGTACTTTTTAACTTAGCTGCATGAGATGCTGGATCGGTAGCAGAGAATAAGATTCCTGGAAGAGGATGGAAGATATAAACCCCCTTAGAACAACTCAAAAGACATATCTATATATGCACGCGCGTGTGTGTGTGTTTGTTTTCTTCTTCTTTTTCAACATGAAAAGAAAGGAAACGGTCCAGAAAAATGCAATGAATGTTGGAAATAGCATGATATGGTTATAGTTAACTTGTGCACTTGTCAAATGTCAAAGACACCTATTTAAATCTTATCAAGAAAAAAAAAATACCTATTTAAAAATTATCAAAGACAGCTTTTTGCCTTTAACAACTATTTGTATTCTACTGGCCAGACTAATAAGCTCATAAGCATCTTTACTTTTTGGGGGGTAGAACCTTCAATTCAAAGGGTGGTGCACATAGACAAGCTTGTATCTTATTATCTATATATGCATGTGTGTGTGTGTGTAATTTTTTTTTTCCTTATTATTTTTTTTCTACATCAAGCAAAAGGAAACGGTCCAGAAAAAAGCAATGGATATTGGATATAGCGTGATATGGTTATAGTTACCTTTTGCACTTGTCAAAGATACCTATTATATATTTTAAAAATGATCAAATACAGCCTTTTGCCTTTAACAATTATGTGTATTCTACTGGTCAGACTAATAATATCATAAGCATCTTACTTTTTGGGGGTAGAACCTTCAATTCAAAGGGTGATGCATATAGACAAGATTGTATCTTATTATGTAATGGTTTCTTTAACACTATCATTGAGCATACAAAAGATACTGCTTTCTATTTTTCTCATATTATAATGCAATAATAGAAGGAAGAATATGATTATTCTATCAAATAACACCAAGAAAAACCACAAAATTCATCCAAAAATATAAATTACACAAACTTATCACAGTCATATACAAGTTCATCCTGCCTGCAACAACCTTATTCTGACCAACTTTGAAAAATTCCTCTCAAACAAACTCGACCCAAGAGATTTGACTGCTGAGAATGATCTCTAGCTTAAAGCTACTCAGATGATAGAAGATGCTTGAACAAATACATGCAGCTTTTTCTTTATCAGATGTACAATATTACCCAAAAAAAAAAGGAACAGTTTTCAAATAGTAAATATATTAGCAAGAAACAGAAATCACAGGTACCCCATCATACCTGAATTATGCCCTTAATCCGCCAAACTCCACGGGTATACACCACAATATGTGAATCATCAGGATGAAGTGCTTCCAGTTCCTTCCTCACCTCCTCAAGGGCCACATTATGATCATTCGACAACCGTTCTGCCACCACTGAATTTTTCTTACTCTCCGAATCTCTCCGGCCAAGAACTGCTCTTGAATCCCCAAGATTTGCCACATACAATTCATCATTTGAAATAGCACCAACAAGACAGCATGACCCAACTGAAGCAATTTGTGGCCGTGCCGGCAATGCCCTCTTCACCAAATGCAAAAATTCCTCCTCAGTGGCATCAAATGCCTTCTTTATCACATCCACGGATAATCCACCTTGTTCCTTGGCGAATTCTACCATCAAAACAAACAACTGAGTATGAGACAATGAGGGCCTCAATGTACCAAGGCAAGTTCCAACTGTTCAATTGGTTGCGAAGAAAATGAAGGAAAACAACAAGAATGCCCAACTCATCTTCTTCTTTTTTTCTTTTTTTAATTAAAAAAAAAAAACCATCTATCATTAAAATTAAAGAAAACCCAAATCAATTTAGAGCACCATCTGCAGAACAGTAAACACTTGGTGAAATCTGTTCCCTTAAATTGTCAAATATCCAAAACTTCATTAATTTAGAGGTCATTCTAGTTTTACTACAATTCAACATCACACAGGCCCTATCAAAACAAAACAAACAATTCGTATAGTTCAATGAACCAAAACAACAAAAGCCCAAATCAACCAATGAAAAATAGTTTCACTACACTAAAACAGGTATGAAGTTCTCTAACTTTCTCACAAACGAAACAAACACTTTCCCATAGTTGAATGAATCAAACAACAAAAAGCCCAACTCAACCAATCAAAAAATTTCACTACACCCAAACAAGTATGAAGTTCTCCAACTTTCTCACCAATCAAACAGAGCTTAGCTAAACAAAAACAAACAATTCCCATACGAATAAAACGACAAAAACCCAACTCAACCAATCGAAAAAATTCCAAATTTTCTCGATCCTCAACCCCCAAAGACCCAAAATAGAGAAAAGAAATGCTCAAGTCCTTTCCTTTCCCTCATATCCCAACCAAACAAAAACACATACCTATTTACAAAATATACAAAAAGAAACAGAATTTTGTTAGAGAAAAGAGAATTATACTATGGAGATAAGGAAAGAGGCGTTTGTTGACGAATCTTGAAGCTTCTGGACCACCATGGCCATCATAGACACCAACATAGGTAGCGGACGGTGAAGTAAAGACCTGGCTTTGATCTTCAAGGCTAGAATTGGCTTGAACCACAGCGATGGAATAGTCCCCAGATGCGTGTGGCTTGAGGTCTGTGTGCCATAGAAGACCATCGCTGCCACCACCACCACACCCACAACCTCTTCTCCCAAAGCACCGCTCAAGTGGCCTGTAACATGAACGCAACATCATCGATCGTTGTTGGTCTTGTGTTTCTCAGATTGTTGCTATGTTTTTGTGTAATCTGTGTCAGTTCCAGATAGGAAAACAACAACAAAAGTAAGTCTATGGAGTTTGTGTTGGGTTTGGTTTGTTGAATATGGTTTTTTTTTTAGGTAGGTTTGGAAAATGGAATTCTAGAGAGAGAGAGAGAGTGTGTGTGTGGGGGTTAAAGAGAAAGGAAAGTCGTGAGGAGATACCGCGTCAAGAGGAAGGAGGAGAAGACTCATCAATGACGCTTTTATAGTTTATAGTTCACTCTACGCGTTTTCAAAAAGAGAGAAAACAATGTATTTTTCACTTTTCCTTTTTGTTTTTGTTTTTTTAGAAAAGTATGACTTTGGGCTCGTTATTTTTTTCTTTTGAAAATACTTATAGGATGAAAAAGCGTTTAAAAATATGTTTAATATGGTTTAAAAATTAAAAATTACTACTTAAAATGCCATATCTAATAACCCCTTTTATTTTTCACAAGGTTGTGGCACTTGTTTTGTATGGGGTTTTGCTGGAAAGACTTATTAGTAGGGAGCAAGTTAGTTTAATTGGTAAAATTTTGGTAAAGAGAGTATCTCGCCTTATATTGTGATTTCAGACCGTATCTCCTTTAAGTCAGTTTGCTTAAGACTTAAGTCTATAGTCAATCTAGTGCACTAGACTTTATATCATTTGAACACATGTCCAAAATATGTTACTTATCGGTATTATATTGTGCCTAATACACAATAAGATTTGGTCTAAACCGTAATTCACCCAATTTTTCACCTACTCCTTAAATATGTATATAAAATTTTGTTTTGTTGTGGGTCAAGATGAACCATATACACGGAGAGTGAAAAAAAATAAAACCATAACTTTGGTATGTTTTATAGTCTTTATTTTTGTACAGTTTTATAAAACCTTATTTTGTAAGGTATTATTTTTGTCGGCTTTTAAAAAATAAAAAATAAATAAAGAAACAGTTTTTTTTTTATTAATGTAGAAAGTTAGTATACAAAAATCTAGATAGTTGCTAACTATTTCTCTTTCGGGGTAATTAAATACTAATTTGTTCCTTCTGTCACATGAATTCGAGCTTTGCATAATCACCAAACTTTGGTCAGTTCTTTCCACGTTATTTCTTTTTACTTTTTTTTCTTAGATTGTACTCCCTAGCTAGGAATTTAAGTCCTAGACTCTTTCTTTCCTTATATTGTTTATAGGACCAAAACTTTGTAGTTTAAGGAATTGGTATAATTTTATGTATTAATAATTTTTTTTTTTTTTTCATAAGGTTTTCATAATTTTTCTTTCGTAAATTAAATTCAGTGATAATTCCCTCGTAAGCCGCTTAACTTATAGGAAATCACTCATCAATAGTAGAACCTCCACCTTGAGCTTCACAACTGTTATGGTGATGGGGATTTGTCCTCAACAAATTCAAATTTGCTTCGAATCATGGTTCCCACTACTAAGAGCACTAGCATTGGGGGTATAAACACTCCCTAGTTGCTATTTTACAACTTAAGTCACCTAAAATCCACTCCATCTAGGTTTATAAACTTTAAAATAAAAAAAATAAAAAAAATTGCAACCTATGAATATTAAGGTTGTAAAAAAAATTATTATTTTAATATGTGGTTGTTTGTGAAGAGAAAAAGTGAGTGGGGAAAAAGAGACAGAATAATATTTTATACTATTTTATTAGGTAGTTTATATTATTTTATTGAATTGTTTGTAAAAATAAAAACTGGGATGTAGGGTGAGTTATAAAATGGGTTGGTAAAATAAATAAAGTAGTGTTTGAAAATGTAAAATAGGTTTTTTTTTGCATCCCCGAGTGCTGATGCTCAACAGCCTCACCTCCTTCATAAGTGTTCCCAGTCTAGACTAGAATTATATCTCGTAAACCCACCTCTAATGCAAAAATATTAGGCTCCTAGCTTAAGTTGCAACAGTGAGTTCAGCCTCCTCTAGGAGTCCTTAATAAAAATTTTCCGTTTATTTAAAATAATTATATACTATATAATAAAAGTTGGGTTTAGACACCGTGATTGTGCCAAATGGCTTCACCAAATTGTAGAAATTTTTCATTTTTCTTTTTGTTCATATCAAGTTATCAACTTCTTTACAACTTAAAATTATCTAATATAAAAGTGGAGGTATATATATGGCTTTGGTGTATTTTTCCATTTTCCTACTATATGATTTGTTGATATTATTTCCTTCTCATACCTTACCTATGAAACTTGCGTGTATGTATTTGCCTTTTTCTTTTTGTTTTTTCATAAAATTCTATTCTTAATTTTTTTTTTCTTCATCAAATTGAATATGTTTTGTGTGCGGGTTGCCTTTTGTTTAAGTTATTTTTGTTAAATTTCATCTAATTTATATGCTTATTATATATGGTCTTCAGAATCAATGGTATGTCTTCCATTCAATGGTATATCTCCTGTTAGAACTAACAGATTAATTTTAACAAAAATCTTATTTGCTTTTTGAAAAATCTGTGTTTATGTGAGTGTCTTTACTTTAACAGTAATTCTAGATTTTTTTTTTTTTTGTAATGTTTAGAAATTTATATTGTTTGTAATTATTGAATTCGGGGTTTCTTTGTGTGTATATTTTTATGTGTGTGTTGTGGTAAATTTTTCTTTCAATTTTTTTTAAAAAAAAATAAATTTGGGTAGCTTTTAATTTGTAATATATGTGTGTGTGTGTGTATATATATATATATATATATGAAATACTGACAAAGTAAGGTACTATTATTGATTTTTCCAATATGTACATCCACAGGTAGCCATGAGACCAAGATTTGAGTATTGAAAACCATGATAATGAACATCACTCCACGAAGAATAGAGACAGAAAATTGATTAAATATAAAAATGGTGATATAAAAGCAATGGATATTTAAGGTGATGTAAAAATCTACATGACTTCACCTGCCTCCCCCTTCTGTCAAAGTTAATTCAACTTTCATGTGAGTGTACTTTAACTCTAATTCCAAATTTTTTATGTAAGTGTCTTTACTTTAACTCTAATTCCATATTTTTTTTAATGTTTAGAAATTTATATTGTTTGTAATTAACGAATTCAGAGTTTCTTTGTGTGTATATATTTATGTGTGTGTTGTAGTGAATTTTGATTTCAATTTTTATTTATTTATAAATTTGGGTAGTTTTTAATTTGTAAATTTGGGATGATTTCTTGGGGTTTAAGTAAAAATATTAGGTCAATTTTAATCATAATTCATGAAATATAGGGTGTTAATTGTTGATATTAATTTTTTACCTATTTACATTAATTAACATAAACATACTAGCATGTTTAGTGTTGATATTAATTTGACACTTTGAGATGCAAGCGAGTCATTATAATTAAATATAAATGTTATTATGTCGGTATGTTATAATTATTATTTATTGTTTCTCACCTTACTCTGCCTTAATTGTTATTTGAACAAGTAAAAGTTATGTCTTAATCCGACCAGATATAGCATTTCTCTCCAATTATTAATTAGTGCTCCTCAAATAAAATTACTACTAAGAGCTTTTAGAAATTTAAATCTTGTCATTATCTATAAAATATTTTTACTATTTTATTTGTTATTAAATTTAATTGTATTATCAAAAAAAAATTATTTATATATAATTCTTTTACTAAGCCGTGTATGGCATAAAACTAGTAATAATAATAAAGTTTGGTACAAATTAAAATATGTCCTTCGTATTCGTGTAAAATATGAAATTGTAGTTAGAATTTTCAAAGAATTTTCTGACAGTTATTGGACTAATGTCATTTTCAATTGGAGGTAATTATGGAAGGGGTTTTTTTTTTTTTTTTTTTGCTGAATAATTATGGAAGGGGTTATGAGCAGAAATCTGGGTGCGGAACAAAAATGCTGAAAGAATTAGTGGTTTTTACTGTTTACATTGTGAAAATGACAGGCTCATAGGAGGTATTGCTGGAAGGTGGCTCCACACCAACAGTGATATTGCAACTAGCAAGCAAGGCATCCTCACTTTTCCAGTCAAAATCTAGCTTAGTTTCATCTAAAATCAGGCTTGATTGGCGATTACCAAAGTCAAATTGTGTTATGACTTATGATTCTCCGACGGTTGGGACTCCACCCAGCCGACATAGCTTAGCTTATCGGAGTTCCTGAGAGAATGGTGTTTATTGCACACATTGTATGCAAACATACATTACCTAAGAGGCTAAAACTACTAAAAACATTAGGGTATGTTTAGAAACTATTTTTTTCCCTTTATTTTCTATTTTTAAAAACAATTTTCTATTTTTGAGATTAAAAAACTTGTTTGGCAACCCAAAATAGACAGAAAACAAAAATTGTTCTCAAAACTTAATTAGTGAAGAAAACTAAAAACATGTAAAAGACTGTTTTTAGTTTTTAATTTTCAAAAATTAATGAAAACACTCATTTAATTTAATGAGTTTGTCTTATTTAATGAATTAGCAATTAGAGTTCAAATCCTAGGAACAATATATTTTAGTATTTTCTCTTCTTTTTTTTCAAAAACCTATCTTTTTTTATTTCAACTAACCAAACATGTTTTTTTATTTCAAAAATACAATAAAATTGTTTTTTCTTTATATTCCCAAAAACAAGTTTTTGAAAATAAAAAACAAAAACTGTTACAAAAATTGCCTAGGAGTACATGAGTTTTCTTGAAGCAAAAAATGCACCTACAATAACCTTAGTGTTTCCACACATAAAATTATACAAATTCATAAGTAAAACTCACCCTTGAAATTTAGCTTGCAACAAGAGTTTATATACACAACCTTACACTTAATCTATGTGGGATTCTGGAATTATAACATACCATTAGCTCCGCAACAGACATCCATAATAGCTCACTTTATCGACACTAACTCGATGGTAGTTTTTTTTTTTTTTTTTTTTGGTTTTGTAGCTACACTCACCTACAAATTATTTTAATCCAGTTTCTAGGTCGTCCTCTTCGAGATCTAACCACAAATCTACTACTTATTTGATCATATACTCAATGAGCAATGTCCAATTACTCATGTGGTTATTCATCAACAACCTCCTAATGGCTTACATCCTAATAATTTAAAGCTAGGTTATCAAAAAAAAAACTAAACAATATATCTCAATTGGAGACTTATTCAGTAGCTAAGTAACAGTTCGTAAGATAATGTGATAACAATGACAAGAACTAACAAATATCAAAATAATGATAATTAATATGATAAGATAATTACAAATGATGATAAGGATGGTCAAACTCCCAAGGTTTTGGCGGCAGCTTCTCATGTGTAGCAGTAAAGTTCTTTTCACACTTATCTTCCAAGTTCCAAGCCAGCCAAGTATTTAGAATTGGGCTTAGGAATTCTAGGACTCCTGCGTGGCAAACTATCATTGTATGCAACAGGTTTTTTCCTTCAACGAAGTTGGTTCTTAGGACACGCAGGGGTTTTCCACGGATTGGTCTGATTGGTCATCCCCAATCCTTTTTACTTTTCAAAAAAGCTTTCATTATACAAGAATGAAGAATGGTGGGAGTTTCAAATTCATTATTAAAAAAAAAAAAATCTTTTAGATTGAAATGGAATAAGAATATGCTGATTGTGGGCATTTAATCACGATATTATTTTGTGGCTAGGAATGCCTGAAGATTGTGGGTAATATTATATGAGTGAGCATATGGCTAAAATGAGCGACTCAAACTGGCCTTTTGGCTTTGGAATTCAGCTCAACATTATTGAGAATCTGAGATCAAAGTTTATATAACATGTTTATGAAGAACCTACTCTGGATACTCTTTGTTCTATCTAATATTATCAGACCTTGCATTAACTAAAATTATATCCCTTATCTCTGTGTAAATATCACATCTCTTTCTTTTATTACGAAATTCTCTAGCTATCATCAGAAAATCAAGAATAGCCTAGAAGTTCCAAACTTTTTATTACTCGAAGGAAATATTACAAAGCAAAATTTTCATTATTTAATTTGTAATTACATCAATCAAATATAACTAAATTCTTGAATTCTTCTCTAGAAATGGCAGATTTCATCACATCATAACAGAATTCATCATATTCACACTCTGCAATGTTACAACCCCATCTCCCTTCAAGAACAAACTCATCAAATTTTTTGAATGCCCGTGTAACATCAATAAACCTCTATGGTCTTTCTCTGTCCCGATCTCCATTGGACAACCAATGGGACCCTTAAGATTTCAGAAAACAATTTGTGGTACTGAATTATACCATTTAGGTCTATAGCTCTTCCATGCTTCCTTATAATCCAATACCCATTGATCCATGAATGCCCCTTCAAAATCACTATCTGTGAAAACAAAAATATTCTTCACCATGTTCTCCTTTTTAACTTTTTCTGCGATTCCAATTTGCCGAATCTGATCATAAATTTTGATAAAATTCAAGCTTTTTTCGCAATCCATTTGCCTTATAAACTTGGCCTTCGATTGAAGACTATCCCCTTCAATTCTGCAAAACTTAGGATATTCACCGAATGTGAAGACCTTCCCTTTCCATGGATAGTCCCTCAGTTCGGAGATAAACAGCCCCATTGTGACAGCAATTTCCTCCTTAAATGAATCTCTCATGCTTTTGGACACGCCACAAATGGCTAAAGAATTCTTAAATTTCCCTTGTCTCCTACATTCTCAAATCAGCTTCCCCCATTGAAGTTCCTCTTTGTTATCATCATGATTGTTCTTCAACGAGGCTATGATTTGGTCAGGAAGTTTTAGTCCAGCACCAATTTTTGGCCTTCCCCACACGCGAGACAACATCAAATAATGCCTAAATCTAATATCCTCATTTTTTTTCTCTCTCTTTAGGCAACGTCAAATAATTATGGTTAAATATAAGAGCCTCCTTATTTTTGTTCTCATAGATCTTCCTGTACCTCTTCAGCGAGGCCTTAACAGCATGATTCGTGAATGACTCCCGCTTCTTTGCACTCGGATTACTCTCTCTTGATTCGAGGGCTTTGCGTGTGAGAACTTGTCTCTGGAGACGATTACGAACCCTATAAGCATAATGAGCCTCTTCAATATCTCTGTATTCTGTGTAGGCATCTCTTGGAAAAACCTTCCTTACTATGTCTTCACACTGTTAAGTTATGGTTATTCACATAACATTTATGTTGGCTTTGTTGAGAGGAAAATTTTGATGTTCCCAAATAGAATATGGGGTAGCCAAGCCGAAACTCAACGATAGACCCTTGAAATAAAGCCCAAAGGCTATCGGTGTGGTGTAAGTCCACCAAGCAAGAGATAGAGCCTGCACCCTAACAAGAAGACAACAATAAAGCCTAATAAACACGTTAGTATTGTTAGTTTGTTATATTATTAGTCTTTTTACAGCATCATAGTTCAAATCAGTCATCTACCGGTACGGTATTATCTCCAGCGGTAATGGTGAAATTATACTTAAGAGTTCAGCAGTCAATGATTAAATAAATTTAGGAAAGTGTTCACTCCTGGGGGTCCTTGTGTGTCTTGGCCAGGGGAATTTATAGTACTTTCAGCCATCGTTACATCAATGTGAGGGAAAAATTCAATTGTTATAAATACATTATATTCTTCATCATAATAATAATAAACAATGATTAAAGGCTCCATAGTTACAAATAAAAGAGGAAAAATAGGATGGAATGAAGAGAGAGAAAAATCCCCAGCTCAGTGCAGTAAGTATTAAACTAAGATTTTGGTTGGTATGTATTTATAAGGCATGAACGAGGTGAATGTGGACTGTTTTGAGTGAGTGAGATAAAATTAATACTGAGATTGAAGTTTTTTGTGACTAATGGGTTGTTTGTGTCTAGTTGGAGGACATTTTTGAACTGTGGTTATGTAAAGGGGTGAGAAGAATATCTGGGATTAGATGAGTGTATGCTGAAGATGATGAGTGGTGAGCTTAAGGAGAGCTGAACCACTAGCACAAATGGCAAATAGATCAGAGGTTTCAGAGGTAGTCTCCCCCTGGTCAGTTATGGGATGTTTATGGAGTAGGAAGGTGTAAGCAAGGTGGTGAATGTTGGTGTTATGGTGACTATAGGCTGAGAAAGGTTGTGAGTGAGCTCAAGAGAGCTTAAAGAAAGCTTAATAGGGGTTGAATTTCTGCAGAGTGTAGTCAATGACAGAAATTTTTAGAGAGGCTTCCTCCTCCCCTAATGGGCTGAGGTGTGTATCTTTTTATAATGGAGTTTTAGAGAAGTATTGATTGACAAGAATCCAAAAATGCATGACTCATCAGGGGTGACGAATCAAGGTTAAGTTTCTTAAAAATTTTTGGTCAGAAGTAAGAGATTCACTTTAGGGGATGCCTTGCTTCTTTGGGTAATGATGGGATTTTAGAGTGCTTTGCATTTAATGCCATGATTTCTGGGGCTGAGCTGAATCAATATGATATGGCATTTATCAAGAAAGAATCCTAATGCTGCAAACTGAGATTTGGTCCCCCAAGAAGTAAGATTCAACACCCCAAGCCAGGTGTGAAGCTTTAGTCTACTTCAGGGGGTTCCGCTGGAGATCCCTTTATGCCCTCCAAACCACATGTTTCCAATTTTTCCCCTTTAGGATTCATGGGCTTGGCACATGAATCATGTCTTGAATGTTTTTAACATTTATAGCATCAATTTATTGAAATTTGGTTTCAGCTCCCCTTCCGCTGGAGGTGCAGTCTTGAGGAAGATGATGGAGTCTCTTCATCCTTTTGACTTCAGCTGATATGATAGCCCTTAGGCACTGTTCACGTCAGGCAGAGGGTGGCAGAAAACTGATGGGACAGCCCTTAGTCCATTCTCAAAGGCTTGGTTCCTTTGTATAAGTACCTAGTTGCTCTTTTTGGTTAGGAATGAACAAGGGCTGGTTGCTTACTTTCAAGCCTCTTGCTGAGGGACCTTTTTGGGCTAGAACTCTTCTCCATTCAGCACTTTTAGTTGGGCCACATGGCTCTTTCTTGCTTGGGCTTGTTCCCTTCTTCATGAGATTCTTGAGCCTACAAAATGGGCATTAAAGACATGCTTTGCCATGGGTTTTTTACTCCTCATGGGTTTTAGTTGTTAGTAGAAATAAAATGAATCCATGAGCTTTTATGAAATATTTATGATAGATTTTGGGTATTAATTTTCATGGGCTTTAAATAACAACTTGTATAGTTTCTCTATAGATAATCATAATGGACATGTAGGATGAATAATTACCATGAGTTTTGGTAATAAATATTATGAATGTTGTGATGTAAGATAAATAGTGACCATTAGTTCTTATATAAATTCCATGGGTTTATATTATGGTTGAAATAAATAAATGTCATAGGTCCAAAATAAATAATCATAACTTTCCATGGGCTTTTATATTAGTAACACAAATTCATAATTCTCCATGGGCTTGATATATGTTTGCCATGGGTTTTGGAAAAATGAATAGTGTTACGTAACATAAATACTTACCATGGGTTTAATTATAATAAGGTATGAAATAAATAAATATTATGGGTTTAAAATAAATCATAACTTTCCATGGGTTTTTATATTAGTAACACAAATTCATAATTCTCCATGGACTTGATGTATGTTTGCCATGGGTTTTAGAAAAATGAATAGTGTCACGTAACATAAATGGTTACCATGGGTTTTATAAGATAGATTTCATAGACTTGTAATATTGTAGTAATAGGTTTAAGAACTTAAAACATTGTTGATCATTGGACTTTTAAGTGGAATAATTATGATATAGTATTTTGCCAAGTATTAATAACCTTGGGCTTTTGATAGAATAGTGCCAAGTAGTTAGCTTGGGCTTTTAAATATTGCCAGCGAGAACTGAACTTTGATATTGCCAATGAGAATTGGGTTTTTTTGTGATGTTTTATATCATAACCCAATTTTAGATAATGAGATATGAAACATTTGTGATTAACACAATAATAGAGCAAAAAATATTTGGGAAAACCCAATAACTTATTAGTGGTGTTTGAAAATAAATAGGTGGTACTCAAATAAAATTAAGTGTAAAAAAAAAGTACCCTAACAGGCTTTAATGCTGTAATTGCATTAATTTATTTCATTGTATTTTGTGGGATTTTATTGTGTTAGGTTTAGTATTAAGTTAGTGAAGATTACTCAAGAAGTTGATCTCGCGACTTATCTCACATGGTTGTATTTCCCGAGTCACCTCGCAACACAGGTCAAGTTGCGACTAACTCGCGAAACTCTCTGCCTGGACGATTTTAAGTGTGACCTTTCCTCTTCTTTACCCTACTATATATACCCTTATTACCCACAAAATTGTAAGGAGGCTATTCATAAGAAAACCCTAAAGAGGTTTCTACAACACACCCACCTTTGTTAACTAGAGAGAGCTACTCATCCTTAAGTAAGAAAATCTTTGTAGTCTTTTCTCCTTCCCTTTCCTATTGTTATACCTTGAGAGGAGATTTGTACCTAAACACAACTCACACTTATTCAAAGTGTAGAGAGTGTTTTGGAGCTTGGGAATCATTTGGGATTTGCCAAAAGAAGCCGGTGAGGCTTGGCAGATGCAATTGGGCAATATTGCGAGATTCGGATAACTAGTGAAGACAAGACTTTGAGAAGTTCGTTGGTAGCTGGAGTTTGGAGGGCTCAAGTACATTAGGTAGATTAGGCTTGGACGGTCTTTTTGATATTCATATACTCCAACTTGTTCACTAGTGGATCGATTTCAGCCTGGAGGGCCACAGAGAGGTTTTTCGCTGAGTACTTCAGTTTCCTCTTCGATAACACGTCTCGGTGTTATCTTGTGTTTGCATCTCTCTTCCTTACTCTTTAAGCTTTACATTTATCGTTTATTGTACTTGCTTATTGCTTAGAGTAGTGTTCCAGTTTATTGCGTTTCATTTACTCTTGTTCCGCACTTAAATAAGTTAGAGTAAAAGCAATTAAACCGTAATTTAAAATTGGGGGTCTAAACAAGCATTAGTGTTTTCACACTAATTGAGCTTTCACACACATTAGGGTTGTTTTGTCATAAATCAACTGAAGGACGATTTGGAAGCAAAGCTGATTTTTTTCAATCTCACCAGATCACAAAAACTGCAAATCTGATCTTAGAAACCCAGCAAATAAATCTGATATCTGATTATGCAAGTATCGGTAGCTTCCATCTTCCTGGAAACTCTTTACTGCTTTTTCAGCCCTACACATTTCTCTTTCGCCATTATCTTTTCTACTCTCTTTCTTTCCATAATCTTCTCTACCCTTTTTCTTGGTATTGAATATTTGCCAGTAAATATTCCCCCATCCCACATCATGCTTGGAGTGCACCACACAATCCTATGAAGAATCTCCAACAAATCTTGGAACCAACCCATAGCTCCAAAAACCATGTCATTGCAAGCTAGGGTTAGTGGGTGATTCTGGTGCAACCAATGAGCACCGTAGTAAAACGTTTCTTTGTCACTCTCACTAAGGATTCTCTGGTAATATATGAGCTTTAGAGTGGTGAGAGGATCGTGTTTCCAAACTTTTTCAACAAAGTTGTCATTGGAGTAGGATCCAAAGAAAAACTCTAGGGAAGGATTAGAGTTGTTGGATAGGAGTATGGATGAGTGAGTCTCTGGAGATGCAAGTGGGGTTTCTATGGTGGGTTTAGGCTAAGTCGAAAGGTGAAGTTCCGAAGGGCCTAGTAGATGAAGTTCCAGAGGCATATTGGTTACTTAGATTAGATGGGCATGAGTGAGTGTTGTTGGTGAGAGTTTTGGGTTTGAGTCTTTAAGTTTGGTGATAGGATTCACATATATAGAGATGGGATCCCTTGGGGTTATGGGAGTGATCAGTTCACCTTGGTCATGCTTAGCTTACTGCAATTTTTGATTGGGAGTGTTGTGCAAGAAAAGTATAAATGGATACACTTTACACTCCATATATTTAGGAATTAGGAGTAAATTCAAGGACAAAAAAATACAAATCATTTATCTCATATTTTGTATTCCACTTTATACTCCACCAATTATGGTATGTCATATGTTTGAATTTTTTTTCCTTCCATTTTTAAACTTTGATAGTTATGATTGGTGGAGCATAAATTGGAACACAAAAAGTGAAATAAGGGATTTGTATTCCTACAAAATCATTTATAGATATGGCTAAAACGACAAATCCTAATTCCCTCATAGATGATTTTCAAAAAAAAACCTCATTAAGGGTACTTCTTTAATTATAGTTCTGCAAAAATTCCATTTTTATTTCTACATTTTGAAATCACTATTAATTTGGTCCTTCCATTTTGGTAGCTTCCTTCACTTGCAGCATAGCCCCTACTACACATGGTTGGTTGGACTTTGGAGCGAGAGCGATTGAGTCAAATGAGTGGTTATGGCATTGCAGAAGATTGGTTGGAGGAGATCAATCTAATTTATATTTCAAATTCAAGATCATAAATCGAACATTAGAAATGAAGAAACACAAATTAGAGACCAAATCCCTAAAAATCAAATAAGATAGTGAAAGGAAAGATATCAAAATCATGAAAGTGAGAATCCTTGGGATCTATGATGGAATCACAGAGGGATGCTAAGTTGATGTTTGCTTCATTGTTGACCTTCTAGTTCTTGTGTTGCAACCAATCTTCCAACACAATTTTCTATGCAAAATGTTGTAGAGAGTAAGATATGAGAAATGAGAAATTCCCTTTCTTATAATTTCTCTTTCCTATTTTCTATCTTTAAAATTGATTTAAAAAATTCAATTTAAATGCTAATGTGACATTTTTAATATCTATTAAAAAAATTTATTATTAATATATTAGTCAAGTAAGCTTCAAATGTGTTAGTTGTGTAGGCCATTTGCCACATAGATATTTTTCATTAGTGAGTTGATAGTAGGGACCAAACTGATTGTAAATTGAAAATAATAAGAACCAAATTGATTGCTACCAAAATGTAAGGACCAAATTGACAATAACCTCAATCTATAGGGACTAAATGGAATTTTTGCCTTCTAACTTTCCTAATGCGTCATTTTATTACCATTTAAGTTAGGAAACAAGGTACAATATTTATTTTTGTTTTTTGTTTTTTGTTTTTTTTTTGGTTAGTGTAAGTAAAGACATATGTTGAGGAGCATTAAATGGTTTCTATTAGCAACTTCTTCATTTTTTAAAGAATAACTAGTCGTAGACTCGTACGATGCGCGGGAAAATTTGATATGAATTTGTTTTATCGGATAATTATTGAATTAATATATCATATTGTATATTTTTAAAAGTCAATATGTGTTATTTGTAATTATGTTTTATATTAGAAGTTTTTTTGTGGTGTAACAACTAACAAATTAAATATATTTTGTAGTTGGGTATTATATATAGTGAGATATGTATGAAAATACAGTACAATAATTTTTTATTAAAAAAAAATTACAATGTGAGAACTATTAGACCAAATTCTAACCATGTAAACTTTGCTTATTACTATACAAATGTATGAGATTCAACACTTATAGGTATATTTTTCCCCAAAACATAGACCCACATCTCTTTCTTCCACACAATTGAAACTAAGTGAAAAAGTACATAAAGATAACTATGCAATAGATCATAATCAATAAATCATATATCATAAAGTGGAAATATAAAATAAAATAAAATGAAAAGAGCAAACTTTATTTCATCATATGAACAAATCCTGCAATATATAACTCTTCAAATTCATAAACCACATGATTGCTTAGATTTTATAGTAAAATAAGCCCAATCCATCCATCATGACATTGCAGTATAGTCTAGATATAATCATATAAAAATCACGTTTTGTTGATTATGTTTCATAAACCAAAAGTACCATCTATACATCTAATAAAATCTTTAAAGAGTAACACAGACTATTAGAGAGAGAGAGAGAGAGAGAGAGAGAGAGAGAGATGTAGATAGTGGTGGAGGGGGGATGGTGGGGTTTGAACCACAAATTGGGGACACTATAAAGAATGTTGGTAGGCTATCACTTGAATCCCCAAAAATTAATCTAAGAGGTTAGATGTAAGGATAATAGGAATTCCAAGAAAGAATTAATCAAGCTCCTTAAGTATCTATACATTAAAACATTAATAACATAATGATGCTCTAGAGTAAGTTATATTTTGTCTTATTCTCTTTTTGTCTTTTTCCTTAAGAATGACCAACTAAACAAAGTAAAAGCTTAAATTAGCTAAAAATTTAAAGGTGGAGATGCCTATTATTTGTAATGGAATGAACAAAATAAAAATCACAAACAGATTTGAGAAAGACGCATAAGATTTCTAAAAAAAAAATTTACCAAACACATGGGATGCAACAATAACAAAATTACTACACTAAGTACTTTTTGACACTCTACAAATAAGCACACAAAAAAATGTTCATTATCAATATGTTTCATATCAACATTAGGAATTTCCACAACAATGATAGGCCAAATAAAACTACATTAACAATTCTAAGTCAATTAAAAATAACAAAAGTCAATATCATTGAAATTTTGGAAAGGAAAACAACAAAATCACTTCAAAAAAAATACAAAAATACTAAAAGGAAAAAAAAAAAAAAAAAGATAATTTTTTATTGTGTTTTGTTTACCTCAATGGTCTTCCTATTGTTGCCTTATCTTTGAAAGTTTTTGAGAAAAATAATTGATGTCTTCTCAAAATGGTGAAAACTAAAGCTTGATTGAAAAATATGGAGAACAATTAGTATTGTGCTAAATTTTTTGTTTTAGATATCTAGAATGTGCATTGGTATATATATAATATTGTAAAACTCAAGTAAATAATCAGTGTATGAGTGAGAGAGAGATAAGGTTGTGAAAAACTGAAATTTTGGAAGAAAAAACACTATAACCGTAGATAAACGAAGAGACACTTAAGACATCTCTAGGCTAGAGATTTGGGTGCTAAAGTTTGGTTTGGATACTTGAAATGTTAATTTTATCCACTAAAAATATAATAATTATTCAATTTTAACAATTACTTGAAATTAGAAAGAAGAAAACGAAAAGTTGAAATCAATTTGGGTAGCTGAATAGTCAAATATTTGTATCTAATGAATATTAACGTTTGTCTATGATCTGCATTTAATTATTTTATATAAAAAATTTTAAAAATCATAAAGAGAAAAACGATTTAAAAAGAAAAAGAAAAAGTGTATGATGTGACTGATGAGGTGGCTCAACAGGAGCATATCAACATTAAATGTTGCATCTCAGCTTTTATATAATATATATATATATTGCATTACACCACCACGCAATAAGTGTTGGTGGGGGTGTGGGAGCAAGGGTCGAGATTCATGTCTCTAGGATGGAGTTTCACACACATATACACTTAGATTAAGCTAGAGTAAAATTCTATCTCACGTTAAATAAATAAAAAATAAAAAGAAGAAGAAGAAGAAGAAGAAGAAGATTGCACCACTAATAGTTTTCACCATTTGTGTTAAGGGTATTTACACAAATATTTGTCATAAATAACCCCTTAACACACATGAATTTCTCTCACTCCCGTCTAGAGTCGCATCTTTGATTTGAGATGGTGGTGGAGTCGGCTTCACCTTTGATTAATAGTTTTCTCTGTTTTCATTGTGTACTGACAGACTCATAAGAGTTATCGCTAGAAGGTGGCTCCACACCAACAGTGATATTGCAACAAGTTATGCCTCCATTTCTAGTCAAATCTAACTTATATCAATCTTAAAACTTGCTTAATTGGCGCTTACCAAAGTCAAATTGTGCTATAATTTCCCATGAGTTGGGACTCCTAGCCGACTTAGCTTAGCCTGTTGGAGTACTCCAATCATCTATTAGTTTAAGGAGTTTTCCTAAGAGAAACAAAAATAGTTATTTTCCAAGTCTTGTAAGTTATACTCTCTCTCCTCATTGTAATTTCTAATGAACAAAATTTAGGTACAATACTTAAGTGTTGTTCCTTAAGTTTCTCTTTTAAGATTTTGTCATGTGAATTTTTTCTCATGAGATAGAAGTGTATTTTTTAGTTAAGTAACCACATGGCTAAATCTTAAAAGATGAACCTAAGGAACAGTACTTAAGATACTTGTACCTAAGTTTTGTCAATTACTAAGAGCAAGACTTAGGTACAGTACTTAGGTGCTGTTCCTTAGGTTCCCTTTTTAAGATTCTACCATGTGGATTTTTTCTCATGAGATAGAAGTATATTTTTTAGTTAAGTACATGAATAAAGTTAGTTCTTAGGACACCCAAAGCTTTCCACAAATTAG
The DNA here is from genome assembly GCA_028535165.1 of Quercus tomentella. Taxonomy (NCBI): domain Eukaryota; kingdom Viridiplantae; phylum Streptophyta; class Magnoliopsida; order Fagales; family Fagaceae; genus Quercus; species Quercus tomentella. The sequence continues at coordinate 25,327,791 of JAPQVY010000111.1, read as the reverse complement.
TCATCCCCAATAATACTTTCTATTTATTAAAAAATGAGAGCTTCATTGTACAAGAATGAAGAATTTTGGGAGCTTTCGAATTCATTAAAACTATCATCTTTCCATCTTTAAGATAGAAATGGAATAAAATTGAGCTGATTTTGTGGGGACATTGAATCAGGAGTTTATTTTGTGGCGAGTAATGCCTGAAGATTGTGGATAATATGAGTGAGCAAATGGCTAAAATGAGCAACTCAAACTAGCCTTTTGGTTTTGGAATTCAGCTCAACATTAATTAGTGCTATGGCAAGTTTCATGTATACCTCTGAAAGCAATTACGAAATTTCTATAGAATCCTATGGACAATTGATACTTGTTTACAGGTGCACATGTGAGACTCAGAGAGTTAGCTCCCTTATTGAATGACATCAAAATCTAGGAAGCTTCAAGGGATGCTGCGAAGAACCTTATTCTATTATCTGATTGAGATCAAAGGTTATATATAACATATTTATTGATGGAAGAACGTACTCTTTGTTCTATATAATGTTATCAGACCCTGCATTAACTGAAATTATATCCCTCATCTGTGTAATTATCAAATCTCTTTCTTTTATTACGAAATTCTTTAGCTATCATCAGAAAATAATCTAGAAGTTTTAAACTTTTACTCGAGGTAGTATTACAAAGCAAAATTTTCATTACATAATTTGTGCCTACATCAATCAAGCACAAGTGCATCATTGAATTCTTCTCTAGAAATGGCAGATTTCATCACATCTTCTGGTGTTGGAACAGAATTCAACATATTTACACTCCCCAAATTTAAAACCCCGTCTTCCTTCAGGAACAAACTCATCAAAATTTTTGAATACCCGTGAAGCATCAACCACCCTCTATGGTGTTTCTCTGTTCTGATCTCCCTTGGACAACCAATGGAATCCTTGAGATTCCAAAAAATAATTTCTGGCACTGTCTTATACCCTCTAGGTCTATAGCTCTTCCATGCTTCCTTATAGTCTGAAGCCCATTGATTTATGTCTACAGTTTCAAAATCTCTATCTGTAAAAACAAAAATCCTCTTCACCATGTTCTCATTATTAACTTTTTCCTCGATTCCAATTTGCCGAATCCGATCATAAACTTTGATAAAATTCAAGCTCTCCTTGCAATCCATTTGCCTTATAAGCTCCGCCTTTGATCGAAGACTATCCCCTTCAATTCTGCGAAATTTAGGATATTCACTGAATGTGAATACCTTCCCTTTCCATGGATAGTCACTGAGTTCCGAGATAAATAGCCCCATTGCCACAGCAATTTCCTCCATAAATGTAACTCTCATGCTTTCAGATAAGCCACAGATGGCTAAACAATTCCTAAATTTCCCTTGTCTCCTACATTCTCCAATTAGCTTTCCCCATTGAAGTTCCTGTTCGCTATCATCATGATTGTTCTTCAACGAGGCTATAATTTGGTGAGGAAATTTTAGTCCAACACCAATTGTTGGCCTTCCCCACACACTACACAACATCAAATAATGCCTAAATCTAAGACACTCATCTTTTTCCTCGTAGATCTTCTTGTATCTCTTTATCGACGCTTAACAGCACGATTTGTGAATGACTCCCGCTTTTTTGCACCCAGATTACTCTCTCTTGACTCGAGGGCTTTGCGTAGTGGGGCAAGAACTTGTGTCTGCAGACGATTACGAACCCTGTAAGCATAATGAGCCTCTTCAATATCTCTGTATTCTGCATAGGCATCACGTGGAAAAACCTTCCTTGCTATACCTTCACACATAATGGTATGTGTGTCATAAGCTGAATCAATTGAAGGACACCATTTGGAAGCAAGGCTGATTTTTTCAATCTCACCAGAGCACAAAAACTGCATATCTGATCTTAGAAACCCAGCAAATAAATCTGATATCCGATTATGTAAGTATCGGTAGCTTCCATCTTTCTGGTAACTCTCTACTGCTAATTCAAATCCAAGCATATCTCTTTCTTTTTTCAGTACAGCAGGCTCATCTCTTTTGCCATCATCTTTTCTACCCTCTTGGTTTTCTTGATAATGTTTTTTTCGATTCTTTTCATATCCTGCTGACTAATGTACCACTCAAGACTATGAAGAATCTCCAACAACTCATGGAACCAGCCCATAGCTCCAAAAACCATGGTATTGCAAGCTAGAGTTAGCGGATGATACTTGTGCAACCATTTAGCCGCGGCGTAAAACGCTGTTTTGTCACTCCCACCAAAGATTCTCTGGTAATATATGAGCTTTAGAGTGGTGAGAGGATCCTGTTTCCAAGCTTTTTCAAGGCTGTCGTCAAGCCATTCGTGTCCCCAAACTTTATCAATCCAGTCGTCTTGATAATAACTTTGTCGTGGGTCATTGGAACAGGTTCTGAGGAAAAACTCTAGGCAAGGGTTGAAGTTGTTGGATAGGAGTATGGTTGAGTGTGTTTCTAGTTTTGTGATGGGTTTAGGCTTAGCCGGAAGATGAAGCTCCGGAGGGCCTAGTAGAGGAGGCATATTGATTTTGGTTGCTCAGATCAGATTGGGCTTGAGTGAGTCTGGCGGGTGAGTGAGAATTTTTGGGTTTGAGGCTTTTTCTTTCTGTGAGGCTTTAGGTTTGGTGATAAGAGTTCATATTATATAGATGGGATTCCTTGGGCATCAAGGTTATGGGGGTGATAAGTTCACTCTTCTTTGCAAATTTTTGTTTGGGGAATGTTGAGCAAGAAAAGAATAAAAAGATACACCCCATATATTTAGGAATTATGGTTAGATGTAAATCCGGTCAAACTACAACTAGCAAAGCATTAGGTTAGGAAACATGGTAATTTGCTCAGCCTAAATAGTAAAGCATTTGTTAATCCAATTTTCACTAACAACATTGGTAAACTATCCTAGTAAATACGGTAAGGTTGCTTGTTTTAGAGAAATTTTTTTTTTTTTTCTTTTTTTGGGTGTAGGCGTGATTCTTACTCAAATTCTTCAACATCAGGCTTTACTAATTGACCACCCAATAACTTTTTTAGTCTTTTGCACACCCAATTACACAATATGAGTATCGCAATTTAAGTATCCATGTTCCCTTACAACCAATTCTAAATAAGCATCAATAGGTTTGTGACTAAAAGTTACTACAATTTTTTTTAGAGGGAAGAAGTTAACTACAACTTAATCCAATGGAGAACATGGAATTTACCAAAGGAGACAAGTTAGGACATAAATGCATTTGAAATCAATCATCAAATTAAATAATAATATTGAGGGGGGTGGGAATGAAGAAGAATTAAAAATAATTCAACAAAGCAATAATTATAAGTAATTAGTCGCTTATGATAGGTCATGTTCAGAGGAGAGCAACTAATGCACATATAAAAAAGAGTGAGTTGATTCAAGTTGAGAAAAGGAAAAAAGGTAAAGGAATATCAAAAATCACCTTAATAGAAGTAATAAAAAATGGAAATTTCAATTAAGAAAGTAACAAAGATTATGACGTCAAATAAAATAAATTGGAGAAAAAAAAATACATGTGGCAAATCCTAAAATTTTGGGACTAAATCTTTATTTTTATTTTTTTATTAATATATATGTATATATGTATTTATGTATGTTGTTGTTAATTAAAAAATAATACATCATTCCAAAAGTAATTTTCCCTGAAATTTATTACCTGGTCACATAGGATTCAACAAATGCAGACCACATATGCAAAATTATTAAAAGTAATAGCTCACCAAGCAACTGATAGAACCTTTTTAGATTGGAAAACAAAGGAGAAATGAGAATTATGATACACAAAAACCAACCCTTGAATTTGCAGATAACATCAACCCACAAGAATACAGACTATTGAATCAGCTGAAGTGAGCATTGCTTTGCTTGGGTCACTTTGGGAAAACTAAAGAGTCAAGGCATATTAAGTTAGTCTCTGGACTAAATTAAAGAAGTATAGGTGGCAGAAATTATAGAACAGAATAGTGCATATGATTAACAACCTGAAAGTCAGTTATCCTCTTGCCTGGAGACTTCTTGTTGCCCTGTATACATATTTGAGCATCCATGTTGTAGGTGATTATCAGAAACATACAAAACACATAAGTTGGCAATAAACTATGTAATCTATATTTGTATTAAACCAGAATTAGTAACTCTAATGTGTAGTACATTCAAAAAAATAAAAGAGTAATTTAAAATAAAAAAACCTTCAATTTAATTTTTTGAGGTTTTAAATTTTCATAAATAGAACATCTAAGAATAAAATGAAGCATCTAATACTCTGACATCATAAATTCAACATGAGGCATTTTCGGTCTAAGCTCTGATAAAAAACTTTATCTAATCTCAACTAATTCAATATATATATATATATTATCCATTTGTTTCCACATAAACATTCAAACATGTTCCCCTCAATTTAACTTCAAAATGAACCTATTCAAATTAACATTCAGTCTACCATTCCTGCTTTCCATAATGGATCACTAAGAGCACTTAAGCTAAAAAAAAGGAGTGGAATCAATACAGACATGAATCAACATATTTTTCAAGCCAATATGCAGACAAGGGAATTCCATTCTGTCATGTGGTCAATGGCCAAAAAGTATAATTATAATTTTCCTCTTACTGGAATTGCAAAGGTTAACATGCTGCAGAGATTAATGAAAAAATTATAAATTACTTTTGTGATTGATCCAAGAAAAAATATGGTACATTTCTTTTGAGGAAGCACATCTTAATTTTTTAATTACAAGCATTCATAACTACTTGTCCGGCATGTCTACCTCAGTTAGTTATTACTAAACCAGTGAGATATGCCTCTTCTAGACTCCATAGAAATGAAAACAGCTTCACTTGTCATTATAGACAAGGAAGTTGGTGTTTCATTTAAAAATCAGGATTCATCACAAAGACACGTATTTGAAGAATGTGACACAAATACATGTATATGTACGTAAAGTTCTGGTCATTTTTGAAATTAAGACTTCTTAAAGGACTGAACTCTTTGGTGAATCGTTAACCTCCCTGAAGACAACAATTGCAGTTTGCAACAATAAAGAATGTACAACTTACTAAATCATTGTCTAAACTCTCTAACCCTTTTTCCTTCTCTGCCAAACCACACATCAAGTGTTTGGTCTTCATCATTCCTTTGACTTCCTAAATACTAGTGGAGAATACATATTGATCTTCATACACATTGCATATGAAAGTACGGTATACTCACAACCAAGGCTTCTGGTGCACAGTTAAGCAATTTTGCTCATTTTCTTGCTTGTTTAACATATCTTCTACCTCTGCAATTTTTTACTATAGTCAATTGGTACAAACTACAAAGTTCTGCTCTTTCTAAGTTGAACAAACCCAAATTACCACCACCGCACCCCCAAACCCCCCAAATTTTTTTTAAAAAAAAATTATCAAGAAAGCTGCAACCTACGCCCTTCATAGGTAGCTTGAGTAATGATATTACCATTAACAACACATGCTGTCATGGTTTCAGGTTCTACCCTATGAGCAACTGCAGCAATGAGAACACGTCGCACAGGAGGGTATGCTTGTCACCCTTAACATGGCCCTCACTTTAGAAGAAATTTGGAGCCTAAGAAATCATGTTCTGCACCTCAAAAGGATCTTTCAACTTGCACTCCTCCATCCAACTCATTTGCAACAGGCACCATGAGTTCTCCTTGGTAGTTGCTGATCCTGAGCTACCCCCATCCCTCCCCGTCCACCACTCCTGGCTCCCCCCCTCCACAAAACTGGATCAAACTCAATGTTGATGCGGCTCTGTCCAATTCCAAAGCATCTTTGGCTGTGGTTGCTAGAGATCATAATAGTTTTGTGATCAATGTTTGGGCAAGGTTGGTTAGGATACATTCCCTTCTCCAAGACGAAGCAGATGCCTTTCTGTGGGCATTTCAGCTTTCAAATAGAGAACATTGGAGCCATGTGATTTTCAAAGACGATGCTAAAGCTTGCTTTGACTCTCTTTCATCTACCGAGCTCACTGTGGATTTGTCTATCCATGCCACCCTATCTAATATTCTTTCTTTAGCTGAATGTTTTGTAGATTGCTCTTTTATTTGGGTTAAGAGGATTTGCAATTCTGTAGCTCATGCGGCTGCAAAATTTGCCTGAGGTTCTAATTTGTCTTGTTTTTTCAATAACGGTAATCTTCCCCCTGCCTTGAAGGCTACATATGTAAGGTTGATTATAAATTAGCTTACAAGGAGAGTAGCAAAACCTCAGTATTTATAGTATTATTTATAGAAGAAATAGATAGTTGCTCCTCAACTTTCAATAAATAAAAAAGGTTCCAATAACTTGTATAGATTAAAAATGTACTTTCGTCAAGCCACAGAACTGCATTATGAAAACGAAACTTGAAGGTACCTATTTTAGTTGGCAAACTCAATGTTCAGTGCATTTTGGCACATACTCTTCTCTATGGATCTTAATGGCACTTGACCTGGGCTGCTTCCTCTTGTAGTTGGGTCTTCAGCCCCCAAAGATAGAAGAAAATAAACAAACTTCTTACTCATTTATGTTGTTGAAGGTAACCAATTAACTCATACACAAATTATCAAAAACATCCACAATCAGGTTCAAGAATTTCTTTTGACGCAAGCCAAAAGCATAAAGCTTTTTGAATAATGCCAGGAAACAACCTGTTTTTGGTATGAATCCACTAAACGGTGCACTCCCAAGTGGGATCTCAAAGAATCTGTGGATATTTATCTTGAATGGAGGTGGAGGTATTAAATGCAATGAATTAAAAAAAAAAAAAAAAAAAAAAAAAAATCAATACCATTGGAATAAAACACAGAAAAGGAAAAAAGGAAAATGCGGTAGACAACAATGAATCCTTGATGTCTTCTAATAATAAAGACTATACTGTGCAAACAAATCAAATTCTTCTTCTTTTTTTTCTTTTTCCAATAAATAAATAATAAACAAACAGAACAAATTCTATTCTGCTAAAAGCATAATTTCATTTGAGATTATAGATACATCAATCAAATACAATTAGATCATTGTAACCTTCTCCAGAAATTGCTGACTCCATTAAATCTTCTGGAGTGGGTACTAACTTCACTAAATCCTCTATAGATGGATGCGCATTTCCCTCCAAGAGTGCAGTCAGTGATTCCACTGAGACTCCAATCATGGCCAACCTTTCGCACTTCCTTGCCACAGAAATTGAAGCATCTCCAAGATCGCAAAAAATAATCTCTGGCAATACCATATACCCTTCCTGCTGGAACCCCTTATGGCTAAACAACTTATCAGTAAACTCCTTATGGCTAAACACCTTATCACTAAACTCCTTACCCCCAAAGTCATAGCTAAACACAAAAACTGTCTTCACCATCCTATCTGGGCTTAACTTTTCCGCCATAGAAAATTCCAAGAGTAGATCATACACCATCTTAAAATCGATGTTATCATCACATTCTTGTCCTTTCATAAACTTGATCTTGGATTGAAGATTGTCACCTTCAATGTTGCAAAGCATAGGATTGTGGCTGCAAGTGATAGCCTTTCCCTTCCAAGGCTCATCACTGAGTTCTGAAACCAATACTCCCATTGAGGCACATAAATCCATTTGAATTGCTCCAATATTTTTTGATAGGTCACAAATTGCCAAACAGTTTTTCAGTCTCCCTTTGCTTTCCATGTGCCTAACAAGTCTCTGCCATTCACACTCCACAACTTCGCTGTCAACCCCATTATTTAAGTTAACCACAATTTCGTTTGGAAGCAAGGGTCCGCTTGCCTTTACCCACAGAGTTGCAATCTCAAGATAAGCCTTATACTTGTTCTCACGAATTTTCGAAAAGGGCAGATCGCAATTTCTACAGGGACAGTGACCTCCAATTGTTTTATCAAAGATTTCCGCATACAGTTTCTTCATATCGTCGGATAGAGCAGGTTTAGGTGGCACAGACTCGCACCTTTTGGCACTCACCAGAGCCTTCCGGAGTGGAACAAGAATTTCTTTCTGAAGCCTGTCTTGAGCCCTATAAGCATAATGAGCCTCATCAATATCTTTGTACTCAGGATCAGAATCTAGTGGGAAAACCCGCCTCGCAATGCCTTCACATAGCAGGGTCCTTTGATCTTCCAAGCTATCAAGTGAAGGACACCATTTTGAAGCCATGCTGATCTCTTCAATCTCACCCAACTTCAAATATTCAATATCAGACTTAAGAAGCTTTGCAAACAGATCTGCAATGCATACGAATAAGTACCTATAATCGGAGTTAGAATTGTAAATCTTCACAGCCCTTTTACCCCTAATAATATGCTTATCTTTTCTTAAATGCCCTTCCATGTTGTTCTTCTCCACAGTCTTCTTCTTCATACTATAAGGCCAAGGCCAAGGCCGACGCTGATGATACCGTGACATCCGGACCTTTTTCTTGAGAACCCAGTTGTTGAGAAGTTGAGGAAGAACATTCAAGCAACCAAAGTGTACAAAGTTTTGGAGATTCAATGACAGTGTGTTAAGGTGGTTTTCCTTCAACCATTCGACAGCAAAAAAGAACACATCTCTGTTGACTAGACTAAGGTTGAATATGAGTTTAAGAGCAGTTAAGGGTTCATGTTGCCAAGCTTGTTTTACGTAATGGGTCACTAAATTTTGATCCAAATTGGCTGTGGGTTTAAAGAAAAGGTCAAAGGTGGGGGTTAAAGTGGGAAAGGTTAGATTTTGTGGCAATTTTTGTGGGGTTTTAGGGTTGGTGTGGCGGAGAGCCGGTGGTCCAAGAAGGGAGGGAGCCGGAGGAGGAGCCATTAATTTGATTTGTATTTGCGGATTTCTAGGGTTTGTTTGTGATTGATTTCTAGCTTTTATGGTATAGTATAGTAGGATTGCTTGGGTACCACGGGTTTGGATCTAAAGAGTGAGAATCCCAAAAGGGTGGAATTGTGATAATATGAACATAAAATTTGCAAATCTATAAATATATATATATATATATATATATATATATATATATATATATATATATATATTTATATATATATAACCAAATATTTGAAATTTTTACAATTTTTCACGTCAACATAATATTTAAATAAAATTATTTTTGTTTAATCTAAACTTAACAAAAAGTGAAACTTTATCATTCTAAGAAGTCCAATTTAAACTCCAACTCATCATTATCATTTTTTTAAAATAAAATTATTTTTGTTTAATTCAAACTAAATACTTTATGACTCTGTTATTAAAAAAATAGAAACGTGAGGACTCATAAACGGAGTCACATTAGGATTTATCTCTAACACACTTTAGCTTGAAGCTTTCCAGGAGCCCTTTTACGTGAAGTTCCCTTGGAGCCTTTTAATAAGTCACCAATCACCATCTTTATGTGTTTTTAGTTTTAGTCAATTGTCCTGTTGAATTGAAGAACAATTATACAAATATGATAAAGAACTATATATATATAAATCATATACTATATGATGATGTCGAAAATATCACCAATAGGTCACACAACACTTGCAACTCAAAGTGGACTTGCACAACAAAATAACAGAAGACCTTAGAGAGCACTGGTGTGGTGCCGGCCAAATACCCTCCGAAGGTCAAGTTAGAATTATTCTCACAACTCTAGTGCTAGAGAGAGTAAATTACGCGTACCTTTGTTGGTGAGAGTATTGGGGTTTTTATAGTGGTAGAGGGTTGACCTTTCCTTATTGGATTAGAAGTCTTTTCCTCATAGGAGTCTCTTTAGACGTATTTTGCGAGATCCTTTCCTTGTAGGAGTCTTTTTTATTAACACCAAGCGTGGGGCGCAAGATATTTCCTTATATATGCAAACGTGGAGACCAAGCAAGGCCACGTCAGGGTCGTCAGCTTCGCCTACACCCTTGTCGGGGTCGTCAGCTTCGCCTACTCCCTCATCGGGGTCGTCAGTCTCGTTAGGGTCGTCAACTTTGCCTACTCTCTCATTAGAGTCGTCAGCCTCATTAGGGTCGTCAGCTTCGCCTACTCCCTCGTCAGGGTCGTCAGCCTTGTTAGGGTCGTCAGCTTTGCCTACTCCCTCGTCGGGGTCGTCAGCCTCGTTAGGGTCGTCAGTTTCGCCTACTCCCTCGTCAGGGTCGTTAGCCTCGTTTTCCTAAAGTTGTAGACGTCTTAAAGCTATTTGACTGCCATTTATGACAAGTGAGTCCGACGGGTCTATTTTGAACGTTGCTTCATGATACTATATTTATGAATATTCACATTCACGATTTTACCCTTATCAGCTGCCCCCCACTCCATGATCTCGTCAGCTTAAACTGACAGGTTCATGGAGTTTTAAGTCCTTTTCATTTGGATAATTCCAACTCGTCTCTTCAGTAGACTTGTTCATCTCGTTATCTTTTATGTTAAAACCATCGTCTTGTAATATTAGTCATATCCTCTGGTGGACGAACTCGTCAACTTTATGGGCTCGTCCGCTTTGGGGACTTGGCGTAATCGTCCATTTCATGGGTATTACTAACTGACTCATCCACTCTGTAGGCTTAATGATAAACTCATCCACTTTGTGGACAATAATTTTTCATTCTCTTAGGATTGGGTTGTCCACTTTGTGGATTTAATAGGGTCGTCCACCTTATGGACTTAATAAGACATGGTTGTCCACTTTGTGTTCATTTTATGGACTTCATAATTTTTTCATCCTCCTAGGATGAAATCGTCCATCTTGTGGACTTAATAAGCTTGTCCATTTTATGGACTTGATAACATTTCATCCTCTTGAGATGAGGTCGTCCACTTAATGGACTGCATATTAGGGTCGTCTATTTTGTAGACTTGGATTCCTCTACTTTGTGGAGTTGTTGAGGTGACTAAGTGTTGGTACCTCGTCACCTTGTGAGTCGTCCACTTGGGGTCGTAAACTAATTGAGGTGACTAAATTTTGGTGCCTCGTCACCTTTTGGGTTGTCTACTTGTAGGCGACTTAGTATGGTGAACATCCACCCATAGTCGACTTCGGTCATGCGTCCACTCGTAGGTGACTTAACGTAGTGACCGTTCACCCGTAGGTGACTTTGGCCACGCGTCTACCCATAGGTGACTTAACGTAGTGACCGTCCACCCGTAGGCGACTTTGGCCATGCGTCTACTCGTAGGTGATTTAACGTAGTGACCGTCCACCCGTAGGCGACTTTGGCCACCCGTAGGTGACTTAGCGTAGTGACCGTCCACCCGTAGGCGACTTTGGCCATGCATCTACCCGTAGGTAACTTAACGTAGTGATCGTCCACCCGTAGGTGACTTAGCGTAGTGACCGTCCACCCGTAGGCGACTTTGGCCATGCATCTACCCGTAGGTAACTTAGCATAGTGGCCGTCCACCTGTAGGCGACTTTGGCCATGTCTGAATAAACTCCTCTTATTATAATAAACCATACATTTGTAGAAAAAGTAGTTCTCAAAAAGAAAACGAAGACCTGCCCTTTGGGCTTTAAAAGAGTTATTGTAGCAAAAACTAAGTAAATAGAAAAACTGAAGAGTATATAGCTAAAATTCACTAAGGCAAACTAGAAATAAAGGGGTGCTACTCTTCATGCCATCCTTTTTGCTGGTAGTAGTTCCGTAGGTGCTTGGTGTTCCACGGGTGGTGTAGCTTCTGTCCGTCTAGCGTCTCCAGTTCTTGCCATCTTCCGCCCTCTGTCTTGTCGTGTATCCTCATGTCTTTCTCTTTTCTCTCGAGTTAGAAGCGCGTCTTCAGCATTCATGTACTTGGTTGCCCTATAAAGCACGTCCGACATAGTTTTCAGGTCGTTCTTGTATAGTGAAAATAGGAACTTACCCTTCCGCAGCCCATTTGTGAAAGCGGCTACAAGTATCTTGTCGTCGGTTTCGTCGATCGAGAGTGCCTCCTTATTGAAGCGGGATATGTAGGCCCTTAACGTTTCCTCCTCTCGCTGCTTGATATTCATTAAGCAAGCTGTAGACTTCTTGTACCGATGTCCTCCAATGAAGTGCGTAGTAAATTGAGCGCTTAGCTCCTTGAAAGTGCTGATGGAGTTTGGTGCTAGTCGGCTGAACCAAATCCTTGCCGCACCCTTTAGCGTTGTAGGTAAGGTCCTGCACATAATTGCGTCTGCCACTCCTTGAAGGTGCATCAAGGTCTTAAAGGTCTCTAGGTGGTCTAAAGGGTCCTTGACCCCGTCATAACTATCCATATGTGGCATGCGGAACTTACTCGGCAGGGGGAAGGAGTTGACGGTGGTGGTAAATGGCGAGTCGGTCCGGTTGACAAGGTCGTCAAGGTCACTGGACACTCGTCCCTTGAGAGCGTTCATCATTACTTCCATCTGTTCCTTTATCGCCTGCATCTCCGCGATGATAGGTGGCGGAGCCGTATCTGCAAGAGAGGGAAGGCTCGTGTCCCGTCGCTCTGGTCTGCTTGGGGCGTTGCTAGCCTGTGGTCCCTCTTGATTCCTCCTTTCAGCGCTGGTTCCTTCTTGATCCGCTCCTTGGTTATTGGGTGCCGCATTTTTCTGGTTCAGCTGCTCTTCCAGGTCGCGGTTTTGTTTGGTGAGGCGCTCCACAGCTGTGGCAAGCGTCTTGACCTGCTTCTCAAGTGCAGTCGTGGGGGCTTCTTCTTCTTGAACGTCGTTAGTGGTCGCCATTGAGCGAGTGAGTACCATGTAACTCTTTTGTCCGGGAAGCGATAATGTGCTACGTTTCCCACAGACGGCGCCAACTGATGATGTCGAAAATATCACCAATAGGTCACACAACACTTGCAACTCAAAGTGGACCTGCACAACAAAATAACAGAAGACCTTAGAGAGCACTGGTGTGGTGCCGGCCAAATACCCTCCGAAGGTCAAGTTAGAATTATTCTCACAACTCTAATGCTAGAGAGAGTAAATTATGCGTACCTTTGTTGGTGAGAGTATTGGGGTTTTTATAGTGGTAGAGGGTTGACCTTTCCTTATTGGATTAGAAGTCTTTTCCTCATAGGAGTCTCTTTAGACGTATTTTGCGAGATCCTTTCCTTGTAGGAGTCTTTTTTATTAACACCAAGCGTGGGGCGCAAGATATTTCCTTATATATGCAAACGTGGAGACCAAGCAAGGCCACGTCAGGGTCGTCAGCTTCGCCTACACCCTTGTCGGGGTCGTCAGCTTCGCCTACTCCCTCATCGGGGTCGTCAGTCTCGTTAGGGTCGTCAACTTTGCCTACTCTCTCATCAGAGTCGTCAGCCTCATTAGGGTCGTCAGCTTCGCCTGCTCCCTCGTCGGGGTCGTCAGCCTTGTTAGGGTCGTCAGCTTTGCCTACTCCCTCGTCGGGGTCGTCAGCCTCTTTAGGGTCGTCAGCTTCGCCTACTCCCTCGTCGGGGTCGTTAGCCTCGTTTTCCTAAAGTTGTAGACGTCTTAAAGCTATTTGACTGCCATTTATGACAAGTGAGTCCGACGGGTCTATTTTGAACGTTGCTTCATGATACTATATTCATAAATATTCACATTCACAATTTTACCCTTATCACTATATAATAAAAGTTGGGCTTAAAAGCTGTGATTGTGCTAAATGGCTTCACCAAATTGCGGAATTTTTTTTATAATTTTAAAAAAATAAATTTTTTTTTTTTTTTTGGGTGCTTAACTTCTTCTCCTATAATCTCTAAATTGATAAAAATCTTAATTTGATTACAATCCAAACTCTTCATCTAATCCTCTTTGCAGAAATTTTTTATAATTTTAAAAAAATAAATATAATTTTTTTGTACTTATCTTCTTCTCCTATAATTTCTAAATTAATAAAAATCTTAATTTGATTACAATCCAAACTCTTCATCTAATCCTTTTATTATTATAATTTATAAGTTGATAAAAAATTTTAATTTGATTACAATTCAAACTCTTCATCTAATCCTTTTTTTTATTTAAATTATATTATTACGTGTAAAAAAAAAAAAAAAAAAAAAAAAAAAAAAAAAAAAAAACAACAACAACAACAACAGCAACATAGTACACGTAAAAAAAAAAAAAAAACAGCAACAATTATCATCTATTCTTTTTTTTTTAAATTTAAATTATATTACTTCATGTAAAAAAAAAAAAAAAACATAATACCCATAAAAAAAAAAAGAAAAAAAAAAAAAGAGTAACGTATTCGACAACAAAACCTTTCTCTTCACACATGATTTTTTTTTTTTTTTTTTTTTTTTTTTTATTATTGTTCATACCAATTTACCAAAATATTTTTTGGATAGTTAAAAAAAAATTGTAAATAAGGTAATAAGTATTTAAGTTTAAAGTAAATACCTTCTCTTTCTTCCCAAAAAAAAAAAAGATATCTATATATAATAAACGTTTGCTCTTCTAAAAAAAAAGAATTTTTTTTTTTTTTTTTTTTGTTATAAAAGAAAAGTTTCCTTTTTTCCATAAAAAAATGTTTTCTTTTTTCTTTCTATTCATTTGACCTTTTTTTTATTCCACCTTTTATGGGATTTATGAGATAGCAACAAACAAATTGATTAGAAATCTTAATTCCAATAGGATTTAAATTCTATATCAAATGAAACTCTACCTAAATATATATATATATATATATATATATATAATTTTTGAAGTGAAGTTTATTCCAATATGTGAATGCCTAAATCCCATGATAGGTATGCATTCTTTCTTCATTATTATTTTTTTCATTTTGTTTAAGCTATTTTTCTTTAACTTCAAAAAAATTAATAAAAACTTCTCACATACATTTTAACCCAATTCATAATGTTAAACTTTTGTACTCATTTATTCTCTTCTACAATAATTGGTTCAGGTTTTAGTTACATACTCACACTTTTATCTCTCAAAGTGATAGAGAAAATAAACAAATTTATTCTTTGTTCTTTTTCTAAATTTATATCTTAATTTATAATTTGTGTTAATTTCTTAATTTTAAATTATGAATAAGTTTGATTATATTCTTTATATTGAATGTAAACTATTGTTTATATGTTATTGGTTGTGTTATATTCTTCAAAATAAATAAATAAATAAAAGAGTTTATATAAATTTGGCAACAAAGCTAAATAGATAAGGCTAAGAAATGTTTACTAATAATAGTTTTATCAGTAACTTTTTATTAATGTGATTTAAAAAAAAAAAAAATTGAATAGAGAGATAATTTATTAACGTGATTTAAACTATACTAGAAACTTTTTAAGGGATTGGTTTTAAAAAATTTTAAAGTAATTTTCTAATTATTAACTACTATGCGCTAACTTCTAACTATCAAAACCCACAATTGAAATACTAATTCGTATGAGATACTAGCTATTATATATTATACGCTGACTCTTTTTTTTTTTTTTTTCAAAAGAAGCGTTTTTCTCTCCCTCCGCAAAACAAAGGGGTTATAAGAAGAATTAGCTAGACAGGGGTAAGACTACACCACCTCTTTTTTACAATAAATGTTAAATTTAGATAATTTTTCATGTATATACACATGCTACACAAAGAGATTATAAGAAGAATTAGCTAGACAAGGGTAAGATTACGCCACATCTTTTCTACAATAAATGTTAAATTCAGATAATTTTTCATGCATATACACACATATGTAGCGTGCAATGCACAAGACTTAAATTTTAAGTTTAAACTTAAACTTGGTAGGGTGAAACTCACTCAAGTTTCAGTGTCTTCTTCCATACTTTCAAGGACAAAAATTAAATTCTCATGTGAGTCTCTCTCTCTACTTCAAAATTTTAAATGTTTAATAATTTAGATTGTTCTTAATTATTGAATTGAGGTTTCTACTTAAACATGATTTCAATTATTGTTTTGGATAGTTTTTAACTATTAAATTCAAGGGTTTTTCATTTAAATATATGTGATTAATTGAGCCTTAAAGTTCAATGTATTATTGAAAATCATTTTATATATATTTGTTAGGTACCTCTACCATCTTCCATTCAATTTTATATATATGCATTTTATGATACCTTAAGCTCACACAACATGCATTCATTATGTAACTTAAAAGTAAAATATTCATTTATTTTTATTATTTATTTTGAGGAAATTAATAAAATAATTATTTACATATGAATTTTGATTAAGCCATGCATCGCATGGGCATAATACTAGTATATATATAAAACCGAAGTTTCTGAAACTTTCACAATTTTCCACGTCAGCACAATATTTAAATAAAAACCTTTGAACCTCTCACAATTTTCCACGTCAGCACAATATTTAAATAAAATTATCATTTTATTTAAATAAAATTATTTTTGTTTAATCTAAACTTAACAAAAAGTGAAACTCTATCACTCTAAGAAGTCCAACTTAAACTTAAACTCAAACTTATCATTATCATTTTTTTAAAACAAAATTATTTTTGTTTAATCCAAACTAAGTACTTTAGGACTCTATTATTAAAAAAATAAAAACGTTAGGACTCATAAACAGAGTAATGTTAGGATTTATCTCTAACACACTTTAGCTTGAAGCTTTCTAGGAGCCCTTTTACTTGAAGTTTCCTTGGAGCCTTTTAGTAAGTCACCAATCACCATCTTTATGTGTTTTTAGTTTTAGTCAATTGTCCTGTTGAATTGAAGAACAATTATACAAATATGATAAAGAACTATAAATATATATATATATATATATATATATATGTTTCTGAAACTCTCACAATTTCCCACGCCAGCACAATATTTAAATAAAATTGTCATTTTATTTAAATATAATTATTTTTGTTTAGTCCAAAATTAACAAAAAGTGAAACTATATCACTCTAACAAGTCCAACTTAAACTTAAACTCATCATTATCATTTTTTTAAACAAAATTATTTATGTTTAATCCAGACTTAATAAGGAGTGAAACTCTATTTCTCTAACAAGTCCAACTTAAACTCAAACTCAAACGTTGATAATTTATCTCCAAATTTGCGAGGTTAATCATGAACACTATAAAAGTAATGCAAACCCCAATATTTTTTTTTTTTAAAGCCGAGTAGAGGTATGAGCTCTTCTTATGTTATTTTTTTCTCCTTCACTTTGTTAAAAAAAAAAAAAAAATTATGGTTTTTCATGTATTTTTTAAAAAGTAATTTTTGTACATAAACCACCAAACTCTCTTTAGCTGTTTTTTACAAGATAAAAAAGCTTGCAATAATTGAAATTATTCTTATGAATGTAACTCATATTTCTCTTATATTTCTTTATTGTTTAGTCATGTATATTTTGTTTTGTTTCAATAATTTCTAAGTAGTGAATCATCTGATTCTTTAATATTTTTTGGTCTTTTAGAAGTTTTAATATCTGAATTTTTGAGTTATTTTTTTGCAATATCTGAAACTGTCTGACAATTTTTTGTAAGCTATTGAACGTTCAAGCAATGACTTCTTCGTCAAATTGTAACACAAATTGAAGTCATACAAGAGCGAATCATGCAATAGTGTAGTTTCTTAAACAATTTAAGATTTTATAAAATTATTTTAGTCTACCTTACAAATAGGTAGGTTCTCGTGCATAGCACAAGTTAACGACTAGTTAATTATTATTTAAATTGACTTTGCTTCAAAATTATTTAGAAATTTAGTTTCTTTTGGTAAATGGTATTTGAAAAATCAATTTTAAAGGATGAAATTGTGCTTAACTAAATTTTAATAAAAAGGTTAGATTCCTAAATAATTTTAAAATTGTGTCAATTTAAGGATAAATTACAAAGTACATCTCTGAAGTTTGAGGTTGCTTGGATTTTATACCTTGAAATTTGAGAAATTGAATTTTACATCCTGAAGTTTTATTCCATTAGCAAAACTCAACCCTTTGTTAGTGACTCACATATGTGGCTATTAAGTGACACGCTGGCATGCTAATATGTAATTTTTTTTTTTTTTTTGGTCAAATCAGTTATACAAAACGATGTCATTTCAAAGAAAGCAAAAGCACTGTGGACAGATTGAAAACGACGTCGTTTCGATCAAACTCAAAACAATGCCCTCAGCTCCATCAGTTAAGGCTCCAAAATAAGTCCAAAGCAGTGGTGACGCTGATACTGACGCTGACAACGAGTTTCTCTTCTCGTTCTCTCCAACTGGTCTCTGTCTCTTCTGCTGGACAGGTTTGTCACGCATGTTGGTTGAAATGTTTAGAAGTTGGATTAGTTGTTCCTCTTCTTACTTTTCATGTCTCCCTCTCTCCCGCATTGACACGCACGTGGGCTTTGCTTTTGCATTGTTGATTTTTTTTTTTAGCGTAGTTGTTTACTTACACAGACGTGACTTTACACCAATTACTCAATTTTGTTTTCTAGGCATCAATCTTTTGGTTTCTTTTTGAGCTTTTTGTTGTGTGTTGTCTCATTAAAAAAAAAAAAAAAGAAGAAGTGGGTTGGAGAGGGCTTGCTTTTGATTTTGATTTCTCAATGCTTCAACCAAATGGGTAGTTGCTAGCTTTAACTATTAGTTGGACAGAAGAGAAGAGAGAGATCAATTGGAGAGAAATAGTGATGGGTTCTTGGCTCAGCAGGTCTAGTTTATTAGGGGTTTTTGGGAATGTGAAGTAGTGGTGAAACGGGGTCGTAAGAGTAGGCTTTGAGTTTCATTGACGGCGTTGTTTTCAATTTGCCAACATATGTGAGTAACTAACAGAGGGTTGAGTTTTGCTAACTGTATAAAACTTCACGGTGTAAAATCTAATTTCTCAAATTTCAGGGTGTAGGGGTGTATTTTGCAATTTACCTTCCATTTAAATAATCAATATTAAAACGCTATTGTTTTAAAAATTTTATCATCAGAAGTAAATATGATGTTATAGAAAAGGGGTTAGATTGTGCGATTAAAAGACAATTAGATTTTAAAAAGAACCAAATTAAACCAAGAACCACGTCAATTAAACTCCCCTCACTCACCTTTGTCAAGCTTAACTAGACCTCTCCCAATCAATCAACCTCAGATGGGTGTGAAAATCATGATAGGTTTTTCTTTTTCGATTTTGATTTGTATAAGAGGTGGGACACAAGTTAACAACTAATAAGTAATAAAAAGATGGATCATGCTAACGGATGCCTTTAGGACAATGGTTAATAAACCATTTAAGGAAAGTTTTTATATCACTTGTATGGGAAATTGAAAAAGCTGTCAAAACATTAATTGTTTTTTTTTTCTTTTCCCATAAAAATTTTCTTAAAATGGTTCATTAACAACTACCACATTCGTTAACTTTCCCTTAAAAGGATTATGCTTAACTATTAAACTCTCTTTTTTTTCTTTTTTTTTTTTTTCTTTTTTTTTTTTTTTTTAAGATAGGAAATTCAAAGCTCACGCATAAATAACACTTTAAAATTACTAAAATTTTAAAACGGTTTTCATAAAATATTCTTAGTTATAAAATTATTATATATTTATTTTTAAAATTATTAAATTATTTATGATATCAATGATTCAACCTCAAATTCGACCCCTAGTGTTGTCAATGGGCCAAGTTGGGCTAGCCCTACCCATTTTTACCTGACCCATGGCACAATGGGTAGGGCATAGTGGGTTGCTAACTAGTTAATGGGTCAGGTCGGGTTGGGCCGAAAGAGAAAACACCAGCGCATGACCCTACCCATGGGTAATGTCCATTTTGTCTTTAGTGAGCTGGGGTATAGGGTTAGGCCTAATAGGCTACTCACAAGTTTGTATTAATATCTTATTTTTATTATTTTTTATAAGGGAAGAATCAATTTATTTTTTTAAAGAAAGAGTCAAAGAATGCAAAACTTATATAAAATTGTTTTACAGTCAAGTCTATTTAATTTTTTGTTTTGTTGATGGAAATCGATTTACTTATTTTATTAAGGCTTTAAATTTTTTTTATTTTTTTTTTTTTATATCTTTTAATAAATAAAAAGGTCCAATAGTTAATTCAAAGTTGCTAGACTACTAGAAAAATATATATTTAGTAAACTAAATTTAGCACAGCCACTTTAAGTATTTTAGTGGTTAGGGGAGTTCTCTTTAAAGATTCTTCTATAATGTCTTAAGATCAATCCCCCATACTCCATAAAATTTAGTTAATGTCATGTCACTTATTGAATCAATTCATTATCTATTGTCATCTGATCAATGAACTAAATCTAGAAATTTATTATTAACATATTATTATTTTTCATATTGTATATCTTAGTCAGCTTATTATTTTTCATATTGTATATCTTAGTCAGCCCATGAATATGACCAAAATCAACCAAAAATTATTGTCCTTGATTTTAACATAATCATGGGTTGTGCAAAGGTATAAGTATTTATATTTATATTATACAACTCTAGGTTGGCTAAGTGGTTCATATAGATCTCATGATATCTATGATAGGGTTCGAAACCTCTTGCTAATATTTTGGGGCCACTCCCAAGGGGTTCTTCCCTATAATAACTTAGTGTGTATGAAATGGGGGGAGAGGGGGAGGGAAGGGACTGCATACACCTGAAGAAATATTCAGATACTCAAAGAGGTCTAGATACCCTCATTTGTCAATTTATATATATATATATATATATGTGTGTGTGTGTGTGTGTGTGTGTGTGTGTGTGCGCGCGCGCGCATGCACGCGCATGTGCATGTGTGTGCGTTGTACCAAACTTTATGTAAAAATAATAATTTTCAATTTAATTGATATTTACGAACATATAAATTTTTTTTAGAAACAAACACACACACAAGACAAAGGGAAAGAGGTTTTAACACAAATGCACACAACAAACTCCACTCAAATGGTAACTTTTATGGGAGGGTGTGACAAATTATACTATATATAACACACTCTCTTAAGCAATGTAAAACAATTACCCTTTTTTTAGAAACAAACACACATACACACACGCACAAGGGAGAGGGAAATGGGTTCTAATACAAAGACACACAACAAACTCTGCTCAAAAGTCATGGTAACTTTTAAGAAAATGTAGAGGCAAGTTATAATGAACATTTAAAAGATGGAGTGTCAATGTCCCCGACTCCTTCCTTCACTATTTTGGTCAAAGCACAAGATTCTTATATTTTAAAATTAACCAAGAAAATGGTCCCAAAAAATGATGTTATGTGCTAAAAGTTTTATAGCTCAACTGATACTTTCTGAAATTTTCAACATGAATGTTTAGGGTTCAAATTCCCTTCTATTTGAGCATAAACCAATTTTTAATTAAGTTTAGAATCAATACATCTAAGAAGAGAAGAAGATTTGAAAAAAAAAAAAAAAAAAAATCGAATCTTCTAAGGGAAACTTGGTTCAATTCATTCCAAATGTGCCACTAAAATTGTTCCCTGAAAAGGCTTCATGTTTTTGACAGGTAAAAAGGAGTTTCATGTTATATTTGTATTTCTTTCTAAAAAAGAAAATGTTATATGTGTATTTATCTTCTTTATTTGGTTATTGGAAATGATCATAATAATGTTAAAGATATTTTTGTAAAGGTGTGTGGCGCCCCAAAATTCGAATTTTTTTAGGTTTTGTCGAACATTGGGTCATTGGAAATGTGACTCTTGTGTGTGCTTATTGTGTTTCTAGGTTGGGGTGTGTGTATGTGAATCCCTTTTTCTTATTTTTATTTTAGAAGTCGCCATCAATCATTGGTTTTGTATTAGGTGATTGGTCAACTAGAGGTCTAATTCATTTTAGGTTATCTAATTAACTAAACCAAATTTCAAGGGTCCATTAATTGAGGCAAACCAAAAAGTCTCGAACCAAAGATCATGGACTCGGAAGTTTGGTTACATGTGGGAAAGGTGTTAGGCACCCCACAACACCTATTCGAAGATAGAACCTTATTTTAATTTATTTCTAACGTTATCTTTTTATGAAGAAATAAAATACTTGGCATTTTGATTTTTTTTTTAAAGGGTTTTTTGCAAACAATATACATATATATATATATATATATACACATGTGAGTAAATATTTACCATATAGCTAGCATGTGAATATTAACTCCAAAGAATTAATATTTACAATCAAGGCATGTGTGGTATATACATAGGTAACATGTGAGAGAACGTTCAAAATAAACACAAGGACATGTGAACAGAATATTTAATAATACATAGCATGTGAATACTAGCTATTATAAGTAGGAAAGCTAAAATCACAACAAAAAGAGAGAGTTGGAAGAATAGCACCTTGTTGTCATCCATATTTTTTCTCATTTTTATCATGCAAAAAAGATGAAAAATAAACTTTATTAGTGCCAAAGAAAATGATAGGGACAATGTAAACTTAAAGGGTGTTCAAGGATTCAAGGGAATGAGCCATGAACACAAATTAATCCTTAACTACAACTATTCTAAGAAAAGGCTTGAAATTAAAATGCATGAAGAAAATTTACAACGTCAACTTTTATTATTTAAAAAAGTAAGTTTTTTAGAAAAGATTTTATGGAGAAGTTTTTTTTAAAAAAAGATCCTTATTTATTTTTTTAAAAAGAATTCCAACGTTGTAAAAGAAACTTTTTTTTTTCTTAGACACAATTTTCGGATTTTAAAAGAAAGGAAGGATGTTTTTTGAAACATTTTCTTTTAAAAAAACTTTTTTTTTAACGTGGTAAAAATACTTTTTCATGATTTTTTCTGGATTTTTTAAAAAAAGGGAGCAAACATTTTTTTGAAGGGAAATCTAACGTGGTAAAACACATTTTTTAAAACATATTTTTCTTGAAGAAACATTTTTTTGGAAATTACATTTTTATGTAGTAAAAACTTTTTGAAAATATATCAATTTCGGATTTCCCCCTTTCTTTCTTTTTAAATTTTTTTTTTTTTTTTGAAAACTCTCTTTTTATTTGAAAGAATTCTTTTTTTTTTTTTAATTTTTTAATTTTTTTTTTTTTAAGAAAGAGGTTGGAAAAGATTTAAAAAAGCATTTTCTTAGAATAGTGTGTAGGGGAGTTGTTTTACCCAAGCATATTTATTTTATGGCAATGTTAGTGATGAGAAAAGTAAAGGGACAACAATAATAAAGTGCAAAAAATAAATTGCAAGGAAAGTAAAATGCAGAAATTTAAATGACACTAAAAGTAAAGAGCTGAAATTTAAATGACATAAAAGTAAAGAGCTGAAATATTGTAAAGGTTGATTAAAAAGTTATTTATTTATTTATTTTTATGTCCCTCTTAAGTAAATTTTAATCTCTTCTAAGCCTTATGGGTTCTTCATCATAAAGAAATAGGAGTTCTAAGTCATCAACCATTCTTTTGAGACATACCCATATTGTGCTTTATTTGAGATTTAAAAACCATTTAAGAGGGAGGAAATAGAAAATCTTTGTATTTAGGGGTGTGTGTGTGTGTGTGTGTATAAGTGCAATAAAGTAAAGGGGGAGAGGGGATGGGGATTGCTTGTAATATAAAATGGATGACATAAATTAAAAGGGGGAAGGGGATTGATTGGAAAATAAAAGAGATGACATAAATTAAAAGGGGAAGGAGATTTGCTAAGAAAATAAAATGGATAAAATAAATTAAAAGCAAGAATGGTAAAAATCCCTAGATGCCTAGGTGGGATAGGAATTCTTCCCCCTAAGGGTACTTCCCATACAAATCCTAGGAGATGGTCCAATACCCATTTAGGGAAACAAGCACAATAACACAAACAAACAATAATAATATGAACATAAAGATAAAGAGAGAGATATATACACAAAAGCATAGGAATTTAAAGCAACTATAAACAATAAACAAGATACAGAAAATGATTTTATATATAAAAATGATGTTTACAAGATAATAAAAGAGAGTGGGATGGGTGTAGTTATTAAGGAACTACCTCATCCCTATAAGCTTAACCACAAAAATTACCACAAAAAAATGGATGACGCTTTTTTGTGGTGGGTTTCCTAGAGAGAGAGGAGAGAGAATTTTTCTAGGGCTATTTTTCAAGAATTTTCTCAATTTTGTCTGACTTTCTCTCTATTTTCCTCACTTTTTCTCCATATTTTTCCATTAAAGGTTCCTATTTTTTACAAAAAATGAGGGGGTATTCATAGGGGTGAGGCAAAATGGGAGGCTGGCTGAAGTGTAACATGTTACACCTGAGGGGAGGCTAGCTCAAGTGTAACATGTTACACTTCAACTAGCCTCCCATTTTGCCACCTCACCGGCCTATTTTGTCTTTTTTCCAATTTTCTAGTCCAATATTTGTGCAACTTTTTGGAGGCCTTTCCGAGCTCCGTTTCATTAAACTGTATATTCCTGGAACTCTGGATGTCTAGTTTCCAATGGTGCTAACCTTGTTAGATTTAGAGTTGCGATCATCGAGATATCACACTTGGAAGGGAGGTGATGCAATGTTGAAAAATTTTGTGACGTTTTTTCTTAAAAAAATTTCATCTTCCAATCTAGGGCAGATTTCGTCAAGCCCTTTTTATGAAAAATAGCTAAGACCTTTTTCTTCAAGATGGTCCAGCTAGATCGTTCCAGTTCTTACCCAATCGGTACAGTTTATTACACGAAGTCAGGTAAAAAAACTGCCTGTTTTTCCTGGAAAAAAAAAAGTGAGGATTTTATTAGGGTTTTTGGTATTTTGGTGATATCTCATCCATTTCAACTTTGATTTTGGCCTGTAAACTATCATTTCAAAGGGAAAAATATTCCCTATGAGATGGTCCAAAATTAAACTCAATTGGACAGTTGGATAAAAAAGTCAACTTTTTTACCATATCCGGTTAGGGTTTTTGCCTTAATTGCTACAAAAGTGGTTTTTGAATATTGTGACTATTTGATACAACATCCAATCATGTTGTATTTATTTTTTTTACCCTTTCTGGCTTTCAGACTTGTAATTTCACACTTTTTTTTCAATTTTTTGAATTTTTTATCTTGTTTTGACACGTGAATCGGGGCCAGGAAAAATATGGTATCGACTTGTTGCTTCATTCTCAACTATTCAAGTGGCTAAATTGCTATTACTTTATAAATAATTATATCATACACTATATAATAAAAGTTGGGCTCAGAAGCTGTGTTTGCGCCAAGTGGCTTCACCAAATTGTAGAAATTTTTTTAGATTTTTAAAAAAAATAGATATAACTTTTTTGTTCTTATCTTCTTCTCCTATAATTTCTAAGTTGATAACAATCTTAATTTGATTACAATCCAAATTCTTCATCTTTATTATTATTATAATTTAGAAGTTGATAAAAAATCTTAATTGATAAAAATCTACTACACGTACTACTTTAATTCTTCTTATCTTTTTTTGATAAAAATTCTACTTATCAATTAATACACTTCTTTTTCTAGCCTTTTAGGTTTCTCTTCACTTCCAAATTCTTTATTTACATACCTTCTCTTTATATTTTTATTTTTAAATTAATTAAAAATCTTAATCTCATTATAATTTAAAGTTCTACATTTGTTAAACATCTTTTAAGTTGATATATTATCTATTTTTTTGGAGAAGAGAAACTCACGTGAATATATAAAAATCCCCTAATCCTTGGCTTCTCAAGCTCACGCTTAACCCTATGATTTCTCAGAGTTTTTACTTTCAACATGGTGAGCAAAGCAAGAAGAGCAAGAGGTTTGGTTTGATACCAGGTTTTAGGTATATGAAAGCTTGGGTTTTTACTTTAGTTAGAGAATACTAACAAACCGTATAATAATTCCATCAAAAAAAATAATAATAATAATCTATCATATTTCCTTACAATTTACAGCCATCAATCACGTTTTTTTTTTGTTTTTTTTGTTTTTTTTTTAATGTTAACGTTGACTAGAAATTATAATTTCAATAGGATGTAAACTCTATAATTATATCAAATGAGACTCTACAAATATTACGCATGATGTAACTACTAATACTTATAGAACAAAAAATAAAAAGGAGAAGATGAATTTAAGATAACAGATGTTATTTCAACACCAAAGGTACGTACAATCTAAATGTAATTTGTGATATTAAGATGGAAAGGTAAGGAAATTTGTGTGTATTAAGATAAATAGGTTCGATCTATCACCATATCACAATCTCAATCCAACAATAAACAACAAAGGTTAGGGATTCTCATTTTTATTTATTTATTTAATTTTTTTTTTTGAAGAGAGATTGAAAGCTAATTCTTAGTAATTTGGAAAAAAAAAAATTTTCATTATGGAATCAGATCTCTTAAAGGATCTATGAAATACATGTTTCAGTTGCTTTCTTTTATATAGTTTTAGGTCTATTATTTATTTTAATTTTAGTTTTTTAAACGCAATTTGTGATATTAAGATGGAAAGGTAAGGAAATTTGTGTGTATTAAGATGAATAGGTTCAATTTATCACCTTATCACAATCTCATTCCAACAATAAACAACGAAGGTTAGTGAATATTTTTTTTTTTTTTTTTTGAGAAATTGAAAGCTAATTCTTAGTAATTTGGAAATAATGTTTTTTTTTAAAAAATATATATATATATGGAATCAGATCTCTCAAAGGATTGATGAAATACATGTTTCATTTGCTTTATATATATATATATATATATATATATATAGTTTTAGATTTATTATTTATTTTAATTTTAGTTTTTTAAATGAAATTTGTGATATTAAGATGGGAAGGTAAGAAAATTTATGTGTATTAGATCTCTCAAAGGATCGATGAAATACATGTTTCATTTGCTTTCTTTTATATAGTTTTAGATCTATTGTTTATTTTAATTTTAATTTTTCATAGGAAACTCTTAAATTGACATTAAATTTAAAGGTTGTATAATATACAATTCTATTTTAATTTTAATTTTATTTTTCTTTCTGGATTTATATTTTCAATTTTAGCTATTGGTATATGTTCATTTCATTTGTTATATGTAATAATAGTTTTTTTTTTTTTTAATTTATTTTTGATTTTTTCATAGGCGATTCCAAGCAAGAATCCTATAAAATTGTTAAAGACTCCTAAATGGACATACAATTCAAAGGTTGCAATCTATGTAATTCTACTTTTTAACTTAGATTTTATTTTATTTTTTCTTATTTGTATTTTCAATTTTAGTTATTGCTATATGTTATTATTATTTTTTATTTTTTGGTATAACTATATTAGCTAGCCACAAAAGGAGAAGTATTGGCTATCAGCCTTAAGGAGTACAAACCATTTGCATCAGAATTTACAATTACATTTAGTTCAGGGGTAGGGGGAACATGCTATATGTTATATCATATTTATTATTTCTTTTCTTTTTCAGTGTTGCTGCAGGAGATTCCTATTGAAGACTGTTGACATTCAATTCCAAGGTTGTGTAGACTTTCAAGGTAGATTCCCCATTTTATCCCAATTTCGTTTTTAACTCAATTTTATTTTTCTTCCTTTTAATTATTGGTATAGTTTTTGAGGTAGATTCCCATTTTATTTCACTGGGTTTAATAGAATGCATTAATTTGTTTTATTTTATTTTTCACTTTGTGACAAGTGTTTAAACTATCCATTTATTGTAAATTAAACACTATTACCACTAATTTACTCTACATAAAACTCTGTCATCTAAGATATAAATTCTCTTCAACTATAATCATATTACTAAATGTTTGTGGTAGTTTAAAAATAATTTAATTTAATTTAAATTATATATCATAATTATATATTTTAATATAATAAAGTTTACATACTATATATCATACTTGCAAAAAGTGACTCAATACATGTATGAATACATATTATAAAATTAATGCATTTTCATCGTATGACTCACTTATTATCAGTATGATTTTAATTTATTTACATATAAAAAGTAAGTCGTGCATCACCCAAATATAATATAAGGGAGAATTTTGACAACATCGTCGAGAAAGAGTTGTGAAGGTCATTCAATTCTCTTATCTTTAATATATATTGTGGGAGAAGTGGGACTTGAAGAGAGTAAAGGTGTGATTACACCCGTCCTGAGGAAGATTGAGTCTCCACTTGCCAAAGGGTTTGGATTCGAAGCGTTAATGAAGAAACATAACATTGAACCCAGGAAGACTGACCACCTGAGGAACCTGAGGAGCCACCGAGAACGTGGGACAAAATGCCAAAAAAGAAATTTGAGATGTGCAAGTAAAGAAGAAGGAAGGTTCTAGGAGAGGATATCCATCACCTCCACATTCAATGCATTGCACCAACTCAGCTGGCCACATTAATGGGGGAATTACCCTTGAACAGTGTCTTCACTATTTGCAGCACATTCTTCCACCTCCAGCAAAGCCTTGATGGGATAAGCATCCAAGGAAAAATTCCTGGCTATACAAGTGGAAGGCTGTGATGCACCTCAGATGGGTATATAAGGACAAAGGTTACCTCCAAAAAGGGGGACAACAAGTTAAGGAAAGAATAGAAAAACTGTGCAGAACCACCTTGTATCAGAGACTTGAACTTTTATATGAACATTACCTCCTCGGCCAAATCTAAGGAAGTGTTAATACCAGATCCAATTTCTTTTTCTTTTTTTTCTTTTTTGCCTTATTCAGCCTGTCTCCCTTAATCTAGCTACTAGACCATAAACATGCATTAAAGTTAACCTCATAAGCCCACACTCTAACAACTTAATTGCACTGGGCTTGAAGTTCTAACGCCACTATTCTAAGTGGGCCTATTTTATTTTATTTTATGCCCATACAATTGGCACCGTCTGTGGGAAGGGGTCATCTTTGATCTCTGTGGTCTATTCATTGATAGTGGAAGGAAGAAATGGCAAACTCTAAGCAAGACAAAGAAGAATTTGTGGGTTCTCAATGAGTTGACCAATTTGTTAACTTGGAAAGAAGAAGGGACTGAGAGATGGATCAGTATCCCAGCATCAGGTTCAAACCTGTATATTAAGACCATGCTAGTCGAAGTCACTCAAGAACAGGAAGTCATGTTTTGCATGAGCAAGAGATGCAAAACTTGAGGTTGGAGATTGACCACCTACGTAAATGACTTCAACGTAAGGTGCATGTTAGGGAAGATAAGACACCTCCCTTGAGCCAAAGCTCTGGTTTGGAAGTGGATCGAAGTTACAGGCAGAGATGTAGAACTCCCTTGAGCTAGTCTTTCATGACGTCCTCTCACACTGGAGGTGGGGAACAACGTCGTAGGAGAAGAAATAGAAATGCATCCTTTGAAAATATGGGGAATGATGCTATGAGTAGGGCCTTGCGTCAAATTTCAAGGTCACCTTTTGCACGACGCATTGAAAAGGCCAAACTCCCTCATTGTTTTACTTAACCCACATTCACCATCTAAAACGGAAGGACTAACCCGGTGGAGCACGTGAGCTAATTTTACCAAAGGATGGCCATTCACTCTAGAAATGAGGCTCTTATATGCAAAGTGTTCCCCTCAAGCCTTGGACCCATAGCCATGAGATGGTTTAACGGATTAGAGGAGGGCTTGACAAGGTCCTACGAGGAGCTGACAAGGGCGTTCGAGGCTAGATTCGTGACTTGTAGTAGGATCCCTAGGCCTTTAGATCTTTATTATCCAATTGCCATGAGAGAGAGGGAGACGTTAAAGACCTATTCTGATAGGTATTGGGAGCTTTTTAACGAAATTGATGGGATTTTGAGGATGTGTCTGTTAGGACCTTCAAGGTGGGGCTCCCCATGAATCATGACTTGAGGAAATCCCTTACCATGAAGCTTGCTAGGAATATGCACCAGTTGATGGATCTCATTAATGAGCACAAAAGAGTTGAGGACAACCAAGTGCAGGTTAGGGGCAAAGCAAAAGTCTTTGCGCTTGAGCGGAGGGATCCTCAGCTTGATAGGTTCAGCCTTAGTCGGCCAAGGAAAGAATTCTTTATCTAGGCCCCACAGAATAACGCCTCGATGGTCAACTCAGTGTTCAAAGAGCCCATCCACTGAGTGTTGGAGAAGATTAAAGATGAGCCTTCTTTCAAGTGGCCCAATAAGATGGGAGGAGATCCCACCAAGCGAAATCAAAGCCTATATTGTCAATATCATCAGGACCGAGGTCATATGACCGAGGATTGCAGGACCCTGCTCGACTTCCTAGGTTAGTTGGTCAAATTGGGAAAGCTGAAGCAATTTACTCATCAGTCTTTGGGCCAAGGGGAGCCATCAGGTCAGAGTTATCAAAGGGAGGTGGCACCACACCCACCACTAGGGGCCATCCACGTCATTTTTGCTGCACCAGACAGGCAGGTCGGTACATCATCTAGAGTATTGACCATCTCACCTCACTCTGAGATGAGAGAAGAGGGTAAGGACTCTAAAAGAACCACAATGGAGCCAGAGCCAGTCTTTGGTTTCTTAGAGGCTGACAAGGTTAGTACTTTCCAGCCTCATCATGTTGCGCTCGTGGTCACGCTGTGCATTGGGAGGTTTGATGTAAAAATGGTGATGGTAGACTAGGGAAGTGGGGCTAAGATTATGTACCCCGACCTTTACAACGGGTTGGGGCTAAAGCCCGAGGACCTCAATAAATATGACTCCCCCCTTGTAGGCTTTGACGAGA
Organism: Quercus tomentella; assembly: GCA_028535165.1. Classification (NCBI taxonomy): domain Eukaryota; kingdom Viridiplantae; phylum Streptophyta; class Magnoliopsida; order Fagales; family Fagaceae; genus Quercus; species Quercus tomentella. The sequence goes on along the minus strand of JAPQVY010000111.1, from coordinate 25,297,387 downwards.
GAACCGTGGTTCCCAAGGGAATGATCAAATTACTGGTGCAAACTGGTAATGAAGTGGTCGAAGTGAGCTTTATCATCGTTGATGCCTATTCCCCATACACTGCAATCCTAGCAAGTCGGTAGCTTTATGCTGTTAGGATTAATGCCCTTAAATCCTATTGTATGATGCTATGTATGATATTATGTATGATATTATGTATGACTTAATGTTGTGATTAATAAAGTTGTTTTATTATTATCTAAAATAATGGTAACATGAATATCTGGACATTATCATATAGTTTATGAGATGCATAGTATGTGATTTATTCACAGAAGATATAAGTCACAAGTTCTTTGTAAACTCAGAATTTTAGTTCGTAGTCGGTGATGAAATTAGGCATTTCATCTGCGAAGACTATAACATATCAACTAAGATGATTTGTCTTGATCATAGAAGTGGAGACTTCTAGTTGATAATGTTTTAAGAGTTAAGACATATTAAACTGGACCGCTGTGAGATTTATTATTCTCCTAATGACTGTCAAATGATTAATAAATCTCACGACTTCTATTTACATCAACTCTTAATCCTGAGAGAATAATGGACCTGATCATGAAGTGTAGGTTGCTTTGATATATCAGGAGTGAGATCTAAAGTAATGATCAAAACCTCAGTATGTTGGGCAACCACATTTAGTGTTGATGGAACATATATTCTCAAGATGGAATTCATAATTTCTTAACGGAGATATAAAATATTCTCTTGAGATAAGTTTAATGGGTTTGGTTATTCGGAATGTTAGGCCTAACTACTTTAGTAAAAATTTACTAAAGTATATATTTATGAAATTGGATTTCATAAATATATGATGAATAACTTGAAGGATTAAACCGGGTACTCAAGGATTAAGATGTAGTAATCTTCAAAGTGACTGTTTACATTTATGACTTTGTATTACTACGAATATTTTATGAAGGGGTTGTATGTATAATAAAGTCTTGGGATATAATTTATTAATAAGGTCTAGAGTGCAATTATATTTATATAGTGGTATTAAATATAATTAATGGTAACTTTGGACTTATCAAGAGTTGACAGAAAAGTCCAAGGCCCATTGGAGCTAGTGTCTTATTTGTTCCCTTTTGGTCCCACTCCAAGCCACATACTAAAACCCAATTGGAATGGCCCAAAAGGCTAGCCCAATTAGATAATTAGTTATAAGGAGAGAAACATACCGAATTTTGAATGAGAATGAAATGGTTTGTATGTGAGTGTTAGATACTCTTTAATTCTCCCTTGAACATACACATATAAACTAATTGAGAGACCACACTTCTTGGGCACTAGTGGAATTAGAGTGAAGATTAAAAGTATTCCCAAGTACTTCTAATCTTTGGTTTTGAATTTCACCACACTAAGGAACACTCTCTTGTTCTTATATTCTGAAACTTACATAGTACATGTTATCAATTGTGAATGAAGTAAATCTGTTAATTTTCCGCTGTGTATGTTTTGTATGCGATACAAACATGTGTTTTTCCAACACATGCTATAGGGGCGGTCTCTTCCACCCTGCATATGAAAGTAAAATACCCGACTCAAGGGCGTGTGGGGGAGTTGGTGGGGTGTCAAACCATGGCTAGGCAGTGCCTAGTTCTGGCGGTTAGGCACCAAGCATTGGAAGCAAGCCTCCCTAGTTTAAGTTGAGTAGTATAGCAATCAATGCCAAATGTGCCTAAGGCCCTAGTTAGTTGGAAGAGGGCCGGTGCACAGTGTGAAGAGCTAGAGAAGATTACCATTGGGTCAAAGGATGATAAGTACTTTCAAGCCGGAACACAGCTACCTCTGGGTGAAAAGGAAGAGCTAGTAACCTTCTTAAAGATAATATGGACATTTTTTCCTAGAGCACATATAAAGCCCCAAGGGTGGATCTAGAATTCATATGGCACCACCTGAATGTGAATCCCGCAGTAACGCTGAGGAGGCAGCAGCCCTGGTGGTCTTCTAAGGAGCATGCTGAAGTAGTGAATGAAGAAGTTAACAAGCTTAAGCATGCAGGAGCAATGAAGGAAGTCTTCTACCTTGAATGGCTGGCTAATATTGTGGTGGTTAAAAAGAAATCCAGAAAATGGAGGGTCTGTGTTGACTTTACGGATCTAAATAAAGCCTGCCCCAAAGATAGGCCAGTTTCGAGAATTGATCAATTGGTGGATGCTACATTTGGTCACCCTCGGATGAGTGTTTTTAGATGTCTTCCAGGACTACCATCAAATCCCGCTAGCGTTGCTAGACTAGGAGAAGACTACATTCCTGACCCCAACTGGGAATTATCATTACTAAGTGATGCCCTTCGGTTTGAAGAATGCTGACTCCACCTACCAGAGAATGGTAATCAGGATGTTTGAAGCCTAGTTGGGCAAAAGTGTAGAAGCTTACATTGATGACATGGTAAAAAAAATCAAACGGGTGTCTCAGCACCTGAAGGATTTGCATGAGGTCTTCTTCATCCTCAAGAAGCACAGTTTATGCCTAAATGCTTCTAAGTGTTCTTTCGGTGTAGGATCAGGGAAATTCTTAGGGTACATGATCACTCACCGAGGAATTGAGGTTAATCCCGATCAGATCAGAGCCATCAATGATTTACATCCACCTCGGAATTCAAAGGAAGTGCAACGTTTGACCGAGATGACGGTAGCTTTAAATAGATTCATTTCTCGATTGGCTGACCGTTGCAGATCGTTCTTTCAATTACTCCATAAGTGGAAATATTTTTGTTGGTTCGAGGAGTGCAACAAAGCCTTTAAGGAATTGAAAAAGTATTTGGCCCACCCACCAATTTTGTCCAGGCCCAAGAAGGAAGAAGTCTTGTATGCCTATATAGCAATTATAGCACACGCAATGAGTTTAGTTTTGATCCGAATAGACTCAGGGGTACAAAAGCCCATGTACTATGTGAGTAAATCCCTACAAGAAATAGAGACTTGATATTTGCCCTTGGAAAAAGCTACCCTGGCCATCATACACGCCACTTCCAAGCGGGTACGGTTGTCATCCTCACTTAACTTCCTTTACAAGCGTTGCTCCGGAGATCGGACTATACGGGAAGAATAGCAAAATGGGGCACCACGCTAGGAGCATTTGACATTAAGTACCTACCCCATACTGCTCTAAAAGGCCAAGTTTTGGCTGATCTGGTGGCTAAATTCACTGAGGAGAAGGAACAAGATGGCCCCGAATAGGTGTGCATGTCTGATAAAAGCATCTGGACGGTCATGAAATCTCAATCCCTACTTTGGGAGTTATACATTGATGGGGCTGCTAATCAGAAGGGATCTAGAGTCGGGATTGTCCTAGTATCTCCTGAATGAATAACCATAAAGAATTTGTTGAGACTAGGCTTTTCGGTCACCAATAATGAAGCAGAGTATGAGGCCCTTAGTATAGGATTGGATGCAGTGAAGAAACTCGAGGGTAGGATTGTAGAAGTGTTTTGCGATTTGAGACTCATCGTAGGTCAAGTGTTTGGGGAATTCAAGGCAAAAGATCAGAGAATGCAATGGTGTACTTGGGCCAAGTGAAGCAGTTACAAGCAAGCTTTGAAGGGTTCTCCATAAAACAAGTACCCAGGAGTAAGAATGCTCATGCTGACTCACTGGCCACATCTTCAGGAGAAGGTTTACCACAGATCATCATGGTAGAAGATCTAGAGACATCAAGTTGGGAAAGTCAAGTCCCAATTAGGGTTAATGCAGTACACATTGGCCCGAGCTGAATGGATCCAATAGTGCTATTTTTGAGAGATAGAACATTGCCCGAGGATAGAATTGAAGCCAAGAAGATCCGAAGAAAGGCACCACGGTATTGGCTCTCGGAGGAACAGAAGCTGTACAAACGATCATACTCAGGGCCATATATGTTATTTGTCCATCCCAAGGCAGTTGAGACATTGTTGGAAGAGCTCCATGAAGGAATTTGTGGCAGTCATATTGGAGGAAGTTCTTTATGGCACAGGACCTTTACTCAGGGATATTGGTGGCCTAGCATGCAGAAGTCTACTTAGGATTATGTAAGAAGGTGTGATCAATGTCAAAGGTATGCCCCGAGCATTCATCAGCAAGAAGAAATTCTGAATCCTCTTTCTAGTCCATGGCCCTTTGCAAAATAGGGCTTAGATATAGTGGGACCTTTCTCAAAGGCAATTGGAAACCGAAGATGGCTCCTCATTGGAACTAATTACTTCACCAAATGGGCCGAGGCAGAGCCCCTCTCTAATATTCGAGATCAGGATGTGAAGAGGTTTGTCTGGAGGAACATTGTCACACAGTTTAGTGATCCACATACCCTCGTATCAGACAATGGACTCCAATTGATAGTAAGGTCTCTAGGAGATATTGTTGTGAGCTGGGCATAAAAAACAGATTTTCTACTCTGGCTTACCCTCAAAGCAATGGATAGGCCAAGGCTACCAACAAGGTTATTGTGGATGGGTTAAAGAAAAGACTAGATGAAGCGAAGGGAAGATGGACGGATGAGTTACCTAATGTCGTGTGGGCATATCGTACCATCCTGAGGAGGTCAACTGGAGAGACCCCCTTTTTCTATGACATATGGATTTAAGGCAGTCATCCCACTAAAAATAGGGTTTCCAATGATGAGAATTAATTAGTTCGACAACAATGGAAACGAGCAGCTTCTATGCACTAGCTTGGATTTGTCTGAGGAGAAAAGGAAACTTGCTACTGTTAAACTGGCCCATTACCAACAAAGGTTGAGGTAAGGGTATGATAGCGGCACCAAGATAAGAACATTTGTGCCAGGAGATTTGGTCCTAAGAAAGGTTGTGGGGAATACTAGAAATCCGGCATGGGGAAAGCTCGGGCCTAATTAGGAAGGGCCTTATCGTATCACGTTAGTGGCAGGGATAGAAGCTTACCACTTAGAAGACCTGAATGAAATCAGTGTCCCACGGCCTTGGAATGTAAATAATTTGCGAAGATATTATTATTAATGAAGTTTATTGAAATTCCTTCCATTCATTGTCTTTAGTCGTAAAGCTTTTACTTTCGTTAATATCTTCATACTTTTTGCCGGAAATTAGTTAAGTTTTATACAGAATCTCGGCCATATTCGACACCTCGAGTCACATATCCTGGGTAAATTAACTCTTCAAAAAATGGTTAAATGTTAAACAGAACCTCGGCCATGTTCGACTCCTCGAGTCACATGCCTTTGGTAAATTAACTCTTCAAAAATTAGTTAAGTGTTAAACAGAACCTCAGCCATGTTCGACTCCTCGAGTCGCATGCCTTGGGTAAATTCTTTAAAAAATGGTTAAGTGTTAATAAGAATCTCAGCCTTGTTTGACTCCCCGAGTCACATGCCTTGGGTAAATTAACTCTTTAGAAATTGGTTAAGTGTTAAACAAAATCTCGACCATGTTCAACTCCTCGGATCACATGCCTTGGGTAAATTAACTCTTACAAAAAATGGTCAAGGGTTAAGAAGGACTTCTGTCATGGTTGACCTTTTGAACTCACGCCTTGAGAATTTTTTTAGTGTTAGACTTAGCCTTGGTAAAGGTGAACTCCTTGGAATAGGGCTTCAATAAGTAAAGTGTCTGTAGGGATTCACAGGCAGCAAAGTAAGCATTCATTCTAAAGAGTAAAAATAGACGAAGAAAGGCAAGATTAAGCAATCACTAAATAGATGAAAACGACCCCTTTATGATTCACTAATGTGAAAAACCAGCCTTACAAAAAAAAGAAAGGAAAAAGCCCACTAGTCGAGAAGAGTCACCATAGGTGAAGTCCTTATTACAAATTTTTTTTCCTTTAAAGCCTATCCTAATCCCTTACCTAGGGTTGGAGCCTAATTCCTTGGCTTTGCCTCCTTTCTCCCCTGTCTTCTTCTCTATTTTTTCTTTTTCTGAGGGAGGCTGAGAAATGGGTGGAGGTTGAGAGGCAGAAGCAGAAGAGCTTGCTGATGGAGTGGACGACCTGGGCGGGTCCCTGAGAACATAAGGGTACACAATCTTCAATGGATCCTTGAGTTCCGAGGATGCGTCCACCCTAGTGGCATTAAGGGCTTCAGCCCACACTTGATGACATAAATCTCAACCCACGTCTCTCAACTGCAGGGTAAGGCTGGCAAAGGTCTCCTTCTACCCCATCTCGTATACAACTTGCTCTACCTTAGCTTTCTCAGCCTCTTTTCCCTCCAGCTCCTTTAGTTAGAGCTCAATTTTTCCTTTTGCAAGAGCCAGCTCCTCTTCAGCTGTCCAAAGCTAGCCACGCTACTCCTCGACCTGTCTCTCAGCACCCGCCAAGGCAGCCTCTGCCCTTTTTCTAACCCTCTCGGCTTTAGCTAAGCAAAAAAGGGAATCCTTGTACTTCTTCTCTTCTTCAGCTTGACCCTTAGTGGCAATAATGTGGCAAGGCTTCTCTTCTTTAGATTTGGAGAGGGCATGGTCAACCCACTCCTCGGCCACGAAGGAAGTTTGAACTACTTGTGTTAAAGAGTAAAATAACATGTTAAGTTAAATAATAATAATAATAATAATAATAATAATAATAAATAATAATAATAATAATAATAATAAAATAATAATAATAAGTTTTGTTGGGTCAAAAGTTAAGTATCGAAGCCCACCATGGCTAAGTCCCTCTTCAATGTAAGGAACACTTCATGCTTTTTCAGGTTCTTCAACTCCTCCATATCACGGGGAAGAAGCAGGGCATGTTCAAGGGAGTTAGCAATGAGCCTAGATTTCCCTTGTTGGAAGTCTCTTATAGAAGAGTTGGAGGGAAGAACAGCCCCATCAAGCACCAAAGGGGGGTTCCAATTGGGAACCTTGGATCGCCGGTTTGCCATCGTCCCCAGACTAGCTCCCTCAGTAAAGCTCTTTTTCTACTGAGCCTTGGCGATCTTGATCCCTTTTTCTCTCCGGTATTAGAGGGAGAGGTACGGGATGGAAGGGGTGTAGGAGGCCTCGGATCCACGGGAATGGCGGGCGAGGCTCCCCTAGCATGTGCCTCTAGCAGATCTAGGAGGTTGGGAGTCTTCTTTTCAATCACCATTGCCTCGGGAATATCTCTTGCTTCTTGGTCAGTGCTGACTTAGGCAGTGGGTTGAGGCTTGGAACTGGATCTAGAAGGCTCAGTTAAGTCAGCTTGATTGAAGACCTTGAAATCCTCCTCGAGATCAATGTATGTGGGCTCCTGAGTGGGTTTCTCTCGCTCTTCGTCGAACGGGATGAATTCCTCTTCGGCTTGAATGAGCTCGGCCACTTGGTGAGCAATCAACACAATGTCCTGAGGGCCTAAAGTAGAAGGATTGGTTAGAAATCCAGGAACAACGATGTCAATCCATGCTAACTGAGGATCCTTAGCCTTAATCATGTGATTCAGAGATTGAAAGTGCTTCGAGATGGGATTATACCCAAGGATGACATGGGCAGCTCGAAGTTAACCGTCCTTGTCAAGGAAGATCTCGGACTTAAGTATCCTATTGAGATCCGCAAAATTCACCAAGTTATGGTTCACGGCAGTATGATCCTCGTTTGTAAAAGTTTAAGAAAAGAGTTAGACATTTTCCACACAAAAAAAGAAAAAAGAGAGGAAAGCAAAAAAGAAAAGCAAGTAGTGCAAAAGAAGCCAAAAGCGAGGGAGGGGGCTCTCTATAAACTAAAGGTAACTTGATTTATCTCTGGACTTATGGACACCACACTTGGTTCCCCATTTTAAGTAGGACAATGCAACCCATCGTGCCATTCACCCGAAACGATGAGAAAGTCCTCGTCCATGCCTTTGTTGGTCTTAGGGTGGCTAGAAATTAGCCTAATAGAAGGCACCCTAGTCTTAAGGTAATAGCTCGTCTCCTTGCCCTTGTGACAGCTATTGACTCAGTTGACATCATAATGGGTTAAGTTGACATCCATCTTTCGGTTTAGCATGTCTACGCTACCTAGCACCCTAAAGAGGTTCGGGGAGCACTTGGTAGGGGAGAGCATAATGAAAATTAGGAAGTCCCTCATTACCTTACCCATGGGAATCTCTACCCCACCTTCTATAAAAGCGATCATAGGGATGACTACGGTGCTGGTGGGCCTCCTAGAATGCCATTCCCCTAAGTGGCAATGTTCTATTTCTACCCTGGCAGGAATCCTATATTTGGCTTTGAAAGCAGCTATCCCCTCGGGCGTATCTACTAGCTTAGCAAATCTACCCATCCTAGTTACTATGAAAAAGAAAAATTCATAAAAAAGCTAGGCAAAGACTCAAGACACTTACAAATTTGGGAAGTAGGTCTCTTTGGCAACTTCTTTGAAAGAAAGATAAAGATTTCAAAAATGGGAGAAAGTCACCCCCCATCCCTCTTTATATAGAGGTGAAAAATAAGCACTAACTTTCTTGCTCATAATTCTAGAGTATTAGTGGCCGTTGGATCCTCGTCACACTATAGAACGTGGTGGGGGGAAGGGGGGGGGGGGGGGCACAAGCAACTGCTTATTGCAATAACTACAGCATTGTGGATTCTGAAGCGTCAAAAACATGCCCAAGACATGTGAAAAGACGTTCCTACGTGGGAACATGTTTGAAGTGTGCCAACCTCCCAACCTTCTACCAAAACCTCACTCTCTAGAGAAGAAAGGAGAGTGAAGTTTTGGGGGGCTATTGTGGGAGAAGTGAGACCCGAAGAGAGTAAAGGTGTGATTACACCCATCGTGAGGAAGATTGAGTCTCCACTTGCCAAAGGGTTTGGATTCGGAGCGTTAATGAAGACATATAGCATTGAACCCAAGAAGACCGACCACTTGAGGAACCCGAGGAGCATGGCTCCTCGGGTAGTTATACGCACACCACCGAGAATGTGGGACAAAATGCCAAAAAAGAAATTTGAGATGCGCAAGTGTCAAAGAAGGAGGGTTCTAGGAGAGGATACCCATCATCTCCACATTCAATGCACTGCACCTACTCAGCTGGCCGCATTAATGGGAGAATGACCCCTAAATAGTGTCTTCACTGCTTGCAGCACACTCTTCCACCTCTAGCAAAGCCTTGATGGGACAAGCATCCAAGGAAAAATCTCTGGCTGTACAAGTGGAGGGTTGTGATGCACCTCAAATGGGTATATAAGGACAAGGATTACCTCCAAAGAGGGGGATGACAAGTTAAGGAAAGAGTAAAAAAATTGTACAGGACCACCTTGTATCAGAGACTTGAACTTTTATATTAACATTACCTCCTCAGCCAAATTCGAAGAAGTGTTAATACCAGATCCATTTTCTTTTTTTTTGTGCCTTATTCAGCTTGTCTCCCTTAATCTAGCTACTAGACCATAAACGTGCATTAAAGTTAGCCTCATAAGCTCACACTCTAACAAATTAATTGCACTGGGCCTGAAGTTCTAATGCCACTATTCTAAGTGGGCCTATTTTCTTTTATTTTGTGCTCATACATACATACATACATACATACATACATACATACATATATATATATATATATATTTATATTTATATTTATATTAAAATAAAAAAAATGAAAACAAATTTATTTTTTTCATGCTTATACATTTGGATAGCTTATAATTTGTGAATTTTATGTTGATACTAATTTAATGCTGATATTAATTTTTTATGTTTAGTTTTATTAGATAATAGGTACGTTGAAGAGAATTCAGAAGTTATACAATAATTTTTTTTCTATTAAGAAATAATATATCATTAACTTATTATTTCTCAAATGTATTATATATTGTATTTAATAAGTTCTTGACCAAAATTGTGCAACGTACAGGCATTTAACTAGTATTATTATATAATAAAAGTTGGCTTAGAAGCCGTGGTTGTGCCAACTGGCTGCATCAAATTGCAGAAAATTTTTAATTTTTTTTTTAAAAATAGATATAATTTTTTTGTGCTTATCTTCTTCTCTAATAATTTTTAAGTTGATAAAAATCTTAATTTGGTTAAAAATATATTATTCTTATCAACTTTTCATCTACCAATCTTTGGATAGACACAAAAATTTAATTTTTCTCATTAACTTTTCTTCTATTTATTTTTGGATATACACAAAAGCTTAATGTTGATATCAACATTTTTTTTTACTTCACTTTATGAATAATTATAACACGGTGGGAAGTTTAATTTTTAAGAGTTTGAGTTTGAGACAAAGAGTTTAATAGAATTGATTTTACTTTTTTTAATGGTAGGAGATGTATTCATACGGTTACACGGCTAAGAGATTCTTTGGATAAACCCAAGATAATTTTTTTTTTCTTTTGGAGATAAAAAAGAATGGTTGTATGTTAAAGAAAGAAAATTTAATCAAAATAACACTCTTATATTATATATAATTATCTTGAAAAAAAACTCTATTAGCTTAGCTTTAAAAGATATAAAATTCTATTTCAACTAAAATTCTAACTAAAACCAAAAGTTTCATTATCCATTTATATATATATATATATATATATATATATATATATATATATATATAATAGATAGATAGATAGATAGATCAAAAGCTTCAAATCTTAGATTTGCTCTAAGACTTTCTCGCCTCTGCTATTATTTCCAAGCTCTTTATATATATATATATAATTTTTTTTTATCATTTGATTTATTTTTTTTTATAAATATTTAATTTTGCAGATTCATAAAGGTTTCTATGAAACCAAACATACGGAGCATAAAATACAAGGTAGTTTCTGTATTTTCTTTATTGAGTATGTCATATCGCATGTCTTTATTTTTCCCCAAATTTTTGTTGAATTTTACTTCTTTGATCATTAGAAGTTAGGAGTAAAATATGTAGCTGAGACCCAATTGGTTTGACTATAAATTCTTAGAATTACAAATGCTAATAAGATTGTAGAGAGTGGAAGATAGAATATGTTCATAATATAAGGTGAAGAATTATGTAGATAACTTTTTATTGAACATGAAATTTTGTAGCAAAGAGGTTGCTTATTTTTGATAAATTTGCTATTTAAAATAATTGTTAGATTAGCAAAGAGGTTTTTTGGAAAAGCATAAATTTTGATAATATTTGTCACCATTTTTGAAAATTTACTACAATTCAAACGAAAGGTTTTGATCACAAACTGAAAAAAGAAAAAAAAAAAGTGTATTTTTTTATTTTTTATGTTATCCAGGTATCTTCTTTAGCAATCTAATGGTGCATTGTGTGAATGAGAGCTATTCTTTAGAAATCAAAATTGATTGGGGGAAGTTAAGTGTGGAAAATAAGTAGCATATTATAATTCTATATTGTCTGATGTGGTATGGTTACATAAACTAATAAGGCATGTGAAAATCTCATATTTAATCATCTCAAGTAAGTTTACTCAATACATAAGGTTAACACTTATTCCTTCTTTGTTTGCTATGTATCAAGAAAGTTGAAATCGTGCTCAAATGTTATGCTTTATCTCCTCAAAATGGCCATTTATTTATTATTTGTTTAAATTTAATGTTTTTGGTGATAGGAATCCAAATTTATTAATATAGTTAATTTGAATAATTATTCATTACTTCCAACATAGACCAACATGATAATCACTCCTCTGAATTTTTATTTGGAATAATGTTAAGTAAATATAAAGGGTGTTTTAGAGAGTACATAAAATTATCTACCATTCATGCAAGAGAAGAGAGTATCATATCACTGTCGGTTTAGTGATCATTAAGATAATTTTGATAATGTTAGTAAAATATGTAATTTACTCTTTCATTTATTATTAAGGTTGTTATTGAAAATTAAACTCTATTATTAATAGTTTACTATGAATGAAAGTTTATTTTTTAAGTTCTAAGAAATTTAAAATTATAATTCACTAAAAATTCTATTAACAAAAGTTTCAACGAATTTAAATAAAATTAATATTTATTTAGATTATATATCATAACTTTACGTTTTAATATGTATAATTTATATATTACACATTTATTTTTACATGTGGTTCATGAATTATTAATATAGTTTCAATATATATAACTTTTAATTAAGCCGTGCATCGCACGAGCATAATATTAGTATACTATAAAACTTTGAGACTGAAATTGATTCCGTGTAATGACTTATTTGCAAGTATAATCTATCTTCCAGAATATCAGGAAAACAAATGCCAAAAATTATTAGAATTGATTGTAATGGTAATGTGGTTGACTACCATATTGCATAACCACAAAATTTTAGGGCAACTTAGTGATTGAATGAGTGTTCAAGGTTTTAATTTCTTTGAGTGATAATCGTTTTTATGTGAGTGATGATGTACCATTATACATAAAGAAAAATAAAAATAATTAAACAAAAGGTAATAATTCTCTCACTTAACTTATTTCACATCTTCTGTACATATTCATGCTTTTAACTTGAACTAGTAAGTTGTTCGTGCGATGCACGGATAATTTTGTGATATTTTTTGTAAGATAGTTTTCGAGAATGTTATACATATATTATATAAAAAAAATAAAAAATAAAAGAGTAAACTAAATTAGAGTACCCAAGCCTAAATCATATTTAAGCCCCTAATTTAAAAAGAAAAAGGGGAAAAAAATATATTACCCTTAGGGGTTTTGGCAGCTTGATGGTGGGAGGTCAGTATGACGGAGGTGGCGGCCCCTTAGATTCGTCTTTGTGTCTCTTACAAATATTTTGTCTATCTTAGATCTTTTATTTTGGTAATAGTGAAATAGTGCATTTCATTTAACAATCCACAACATTTTTGTGTCTCTCTATCTCTCCTCACGACCTTATCTTATTAGTTATTACTATTAGTCTTTAATTATTATTATTTTTTGCTTTTTTTGACCTAGTCTCTCTGGCTTCTGCCATAGAACTGGATTTGTAGAAACTCTTATCATCCTCTCGGAGTGATAACTTTTTCCTCCTTTAACTCTGTTATTGGTAGGGCTAGTGGGGTTCTTTTTCAAGGGGTAGGGAAACTGTTTTTTTTTTTTTTTTTTTTCTACACTACTCTTGTCTTTTACTCATCATGGATTCAGTTCTCAACGATTGGAACCGATTTTCTCTCACAGAGAAAGAGGTCCCTCATGTCACCCTCACTGGAGTACTAAGAAATTAGAATTTGCCTTAGCAGCAAAGTTCTTGACAAAACGAGTGCTCAATGCTAAAGCCATTAGACGAACTTTCAAGCCTTTATGAAAAACTCAGCGAAGCTTTCGGGTCCGGGATGTGGGAACCATATCATGATTTTTGTTTTTGAAACTGAAAACGATGTCGAAAGAGTTCTGATGAACGAACCATGGTGCCTTGACAAGCATCTTGTTTTGTTCTAGAGGTATGTCAGTGGACAACCTATTCGTCAACTCCAGTTCAATTTAGTACCTTTCTGGTTACAGGTTCATGGATTGCCCATTGATCATCTGACTGATGAGACGGCTGTGGTAATCGAGAATTCGGTGGGCAATGTCATTCACTCCCAACTTAAGGAGAAGCTTATGGGAGGGGACTTCCTGCAGATTAGAGTTAATGTGGACATCACAAGACCTTTGTGCCGAGGTCGTCGGGTACTTTTGGAGGCAGGTAGGGAGGTTTGGGTATCGTTTAAATGTGAAAAAATCCCAAATTTCTGCTATTGGTGTGGCTTAGTCACTCATGACGATAAGGATTGTGGTAAGTGGTTAGCAAGCAAGGGTACTCTGGATATTACGAACCAAGAATATGGCGCCTGGCTACGTGCACCTCCTTTCAATCCTGGAAAGAAAATGGTGGTCTCAGTAAAGGGATATGATGATGAGGAAGAAGAAGGTACTCAGCTTGCACCAGGTATTGACGGAAGGCAGGCAACCTCAACTCCTTAGGCCACCATCTGCGGAGGAGTTATTTTCGTTACTTGGGAATTAATGGTAGAGCATCCAATTATGGAAAATTTAGGAGTTACGGAGCAGGTCACAAAATTTCCATCCGTTACTAACCTTTCAAATCCAACGAATAACGTAAATCCTGAATTTATTGCTTCCCATAATTTGAGGATTGGTATGACTGAAGGTCCTCAGGAAGTGGATGAGAGTTTGACAACTGTTGACAGGGTGGACAGTAACGGCGTAGGTAAACCAATCTTACTTACTCCCAATCCCTTAATTTTTGTATCAAATCCCATTATTTTGGGAGAAAATAAATCTGAACCTCCAAGTGGGCACAATGAGGGAAACCCTACGGAGGATGTAACTGATACCCCTAATTTGAGGTCCTGGAAAAGAATAGTATGAAACAGAGCTGGTGCAGACCTGTCCATGCAAGCAGCCAATTCGGGTAAAAGGGTTAACAGAGATGAAGAGGGTGATCACATGGAGTTACCTAGCAAGAAGTTGCAGGTTTCAAAGAGTGATGAAGACAATTCCAATCCATTGGCGAAGGCTGTCAATCAGCCTCGCCACCTACAATGAGTCTCCTTGTTTGGAATTGTTGTGGGCTTGGGAACCTATGTACAAGGAAGGAGCTTGGTGAGTTAGTCCGAGCAAAAGATCCCTCCGTTGTGTTTATAGTCGAGACATGGGCGGATGAAGCAAGGCTAAAGGTTCTAAAAACTACTCTTCTTTTCGATGACATGTTTTTTGTTCCAAGAGTTAACAGAGGTGGGGGACTTGTGATGTTTTGGAAAAATTCAATCAAGGTCTTAGTGAAAACTTCTTCAAAAAATCATATTGACTCGATTATTGGAGAAGGGTTTTAAGGTGCATGGAGGTTTACTGGATTTTATGATGAACGAGTTACCCATATGAGACAGGAATCTTAGGAGCTCTTACGATCACTCAATAGGTGTTTTAATTTACCTTGGTTGGTGGCTGCGGATTTTAATGAGATAGTAAGGAGTTCAGAGAAGAAAGGAGGAAATATCAGAAGCCACGCACAAATGCAAAGCTTCAGGGAGGCACTGAATGCCTGTGGTTTCATGGATGAAGGTGTAAGGAGGTTTACTGGATTTTATGATGAACCAGTTACCCATATGAGACAGGAATCTTGGGAGCTCTTATGATCACTCAATAGGTGTTTTAATTTACCTTGGTTGGTGGCTGGGGATTTTAATGAGATAGTAAGGAGTTCAGAGAAGAAAGGAGGAAATAACAGAAGCCACGCACAAATGCAAAGCTTCAGGGAGGCGCTGGATGCCTGTGGTTTCATGGATTTAGGATACATGGGGTCTCCTTTCACGTGGCAGAAGCATTTCAGGGATGGACATTCGGTTTGGGAAAGACTTGACAGAGGTTTGGCTAACGGAGATTGGGTTCTCAAGTTTGGGGGTTCAAAACTTCATCACCTCCAGTGCACAACATCGGATCACTCTTCCTTATGGATCGTGCTTGATGGAATTGAACCTCCTCGAAGCACCAAACCTTTTCGCTTAGAGGAGATGTGGTTGGTAAACAAAGGATGTTCTGATACGGTGAAGGCAAAATGGTGTAGAGAAGATAGTGATGTTCCGAGTTTTGGTGTCACACTGAAAATTGATCGATGTAGTAAGGCCTTGACTCAATGGAGCCAGAGGTGTTTTGGTAATCTAAGGAAAGACCTCCAAAGGAAAAAACAACTCCTAGCACATGCTGAACTTGAAGCATTGATCACTGGGGTCAACTATCGGGTTAGAGAATTAAGAATGGAGGTGAACAACCTACTTGACAAGGAAACCAGGTTGTGGTTTCAACATTCCAGGGCTCTTTGGGCGATTCATGGTGACAAGAATTCCAAGTTTTTCCACAGTAGAGCCACTCAATGCCACCGAAAGAATAAAATTGAAGGACTAAAAAATTCAGAGGGCCATTGGTGTACCCGGCCTAAGGAAATTGCAGATTGTCTGGTTGATTTCTACAAAAACTTATTTACTTCTTCAGGAACCTGTCAACCTGTAGAAGTGTTGTCTACCATCCAAAAGGTTGTTACTGAAGACATGAACATACAGTTGAATGCGGATTTCATGGAATGGGAGATCAAATTAGCAATAAGTCAAATGGCACCTTTTAAAGCCCCCGGCCCGGATGGCATGCCCCCATTATTCCACCAAAATTACTGGGACTTGATAGGTAATGATATCACACAAGCAATTCTTTATTTTCTTAATTCAGCCACTCTCCCACCACACCTCAATCACACTTTCATTACATTGATACCTAAAGTCCATAATCCTGAAGTGGCTTTTGAATTTTGTCCTATAAGTCTCTGTAACGTTTTATATAATAGCTTTTCCAAAGTTTTGGCTAACAGGTTGAAAAGAATTTTACCTCAGATCATTACAGAGCACCAAAGTGCATTTACCAAGAATCATCTGATCTTGAATAATATTATGGTGGCCTTTGAATCTCTCCATAGCATGAAGCAGCATAAGTCAACTAATGACGGATATATGGCACTGAAACTAGATTTTTGTAAGGCATACAATCGAGTGGAGTGGGTTTTTTTACAAGAAGTTATGGAAAAAATGGGATTTAACCACCGTTGTTTTTTTTTGCTAATGGTGTGTGTGACATTAGTCTCTTATTCTATTCTTGTCAATGGTGAGCCCAAGGGGATGATTATACCCACCCGTGGGATCCGATAAGGCAACCCTCTCTCACCCTTCCTATTCCTTCTTTGTACTGAAGGTCTTCATGGCTTTATCTCCCAAGTAGCCCACAATGGTGATATTCATGGTTTCCAATTGTGTAAAAGAAGCCCTAAGCTAACTCGCCTATTTTTTTTGTAGATGACAGCCTGATATTTTGTAAATCTAACACTGTTGAATGTCAAAGGGTGCTGGATATCTTAGGTGTCTACAAGAGGTGTTCGAGGCAGCAAATAAACAGATCCAAAACCACCATTTTTTTAAAGCAAATTCACTTCTGAAGACCAAAGACAAGCCATCAAGGAGTTGATAGGTGTTCCCGAAATTCGAGGGTATGAGAGGTACCTAGGTTTACCATCTTTTGTGGGAAAGAAAAAGAAAGCCAGCTTTGAGTATATTAAGGAGAGGGTATGAAGGAAATTACAAGGTTGTGAGGAAAAATTACTCTCTCAAGCGGGTAGGGAAGTTCTAATTAAAGCCGTGGTTCAAGCCATCCCCACTTATACCATGAATTGCTTTAAACTTCCTTTGGGTTTGTGTGATGAAATTGAGAGTATGATTAGGAACTTTTGGTGGGGCCAACGTGGTGACCGCCGAAAAATTCATTGGGACAATTAGGAGGTTTTGTGCAAGTCAAAGGCAGAGGGTGGTATGGGCTTCAAAAATCTAGCCTTGTTCAATTATGCTCTTTTGGCCAAGCAAGCTTGACGTCTTCTTCATAATAAAGAATCCCTATTCTACCGGATTTTTAAATTCGAGTTCTTTCCTCACTGTTCAATTATGGATGCTCTGGATTGCTCACAGGGGTCCTATGCTTGGAAGAGTTTATTGAAGGGAAGAGATGTATTAAGGAAAGGTCTCAGATGGTGAATTGTCAATCTATGGACTGACCCGTGGCTACCCTCTACCATTTAACCACAAATTCAATCTCCAGTGGTCCAAGAATTTGCAAATGCCAAAGTTTGTTCCATCATCAACCCAATTTCTAAATGTTATGATGCTAATCTATTGAATATGCTTTTTCTGCCTCATGAGGTGCTCCTTATTCACTCAATCCCTTTGAGTCAAAGACCAGTTGAAGATAAGCTTGTGTGGCCTTTCAATCTTCTAGGGTCTATACTGTGAAATCTGGATACGAATTGCTATCTCAAGAAGGGGAGGTTTCGGATTTTAGAGCACAAGGTGTGGACAATGATGTTTGGAAGGTGGTTTGGGGTTTAAAAGTCCAAAACATGATTAGAAATTTCATATGGAGAGGCATCTGAAACTCCATACCTGTGAAAACTAATTTGGTGAAGAGGAAAGTTTTAATTGATGATTCATGCGATCACTGCCATCATGATCCAGAGGATGTCCTCCATGCTCTTTGGCAATGCCCTTTTTTGGATCCTGTTTGGAATTCAAATCCTTGCTGGAATTTTTGGGCTTTAACTTAGTTTTCAAGTTTTGTGGACTTAGTACAATATTTGAGCAAGGAAAGTCTGAACTTAGAGCTGTTTGCACAAATCTCATGGACTATTTGGTTCCGCAGAAATTAGTTGAGGACTAGTACCAAACCTTTCCCCATGGAACATGTAATGCCTGATGCTCTTGCTGCATTATCAGCCTTCATTTGTGCAATCCCCCCAAAGCCTCCAGATTGTTAGACACGGCCTCCCCAGCACATCAAATGTAAGCCCCCTGATCCTAACTTCCTCAAAGTGAACTTTGATGAGGTTGTTTTTAGAGAGGATAATATGGCTGGAGTTGGAGTGATTATTCGCGATGAGAAGGGTCAGATTATAGCTTTTATGGTAGAAAAATTTCCATTTCCCAACTCCGTTGCTGCACTTGAAGCAGTAGCAGCGGTCAAGGCTCTCAATTTTGCTGCTAAATTAGGTATCTCATCTGTTGTGGTGGGGGGAGATTCAGAGATTGTGATTAAGGCATTGCTCAGCGAGGACATCTCATTTGCAGGTCATAGACACCTAATGGAAGAAGCAAAACTCCTATCTGCATTATTTTCTTTTTGTAATTTCTCTCATGTTGGAAGGCAAGGTAATTCTGCCATTCATCATTTAGCTAGACATGCTAGACATGTTAGCTCTCAGTTGGTGTGGATGGAGGATGTTTCCCCCCAACTTTTAGCTGTAACTATAGCCGACATGGCTAACATTTAATAAATATTATAGCTCCTTTTCTCAAAAAAAAAAAAAAAAAATGGTGGGTATGCTAAAAGATGTGAAGAAGAGAGAAATGTGTAGTGTAAGCTCAAACAATTAATGATAGATTAATGAAATAATAGTAAAAATAAGTTAAAGTGAGATTTTGGGTAATAGTAAAAAACAAAACTTAATGAAAAGAGGTAAAAAAAGGGTAAATGTAAAATTAGAGCACCCAGTGACAAGATCTCATGCACTCCCACTTGAAATATCTGCTTATATATATATATATATATAGATATTGTTTTTCTCGTATATCACTTGGGTTTGTAACTGTTCCTAGAAAATCAAAATCAATGCACAATATGAGGAAAAATCAGTAATATATTAAAGTTAAAGCACAATCAAAATAAAAAATTGTTTCTAATTGTAGTCTAATATTTTTATCAAGTATCCATTTTAAATTTTTTAAAATTTAATGTCAAGAGTGACATATTTATAATACTTAATGTGAAAACCGAGATGACCAATTAATCATTATTATTACTGAATGTTTCCATGCATAACGTAGTTTACAATCTTGTTTATGTCATTGAAGCCTAAGGTAACCAATTAATCATTCACAAATTATGATAAGCATCCAAAATCAGGTTCAATCTCACCCAACATCAAATATTAAATATCAAACTTTAGAAGCTTTGCAAATAGATCATCTGCAACACTTATGTACAAGTACCTATAATTTGAGTTAGAATTGTAAAACTTCACGTCCCTTTAGTCCTAATAAAATAGCTTACTGGTGGGTCCCACCATCAAAATTTTTAAATCAATTAGAATATTTGAAATTATATTCATGTTATATGAAAATTATGCTTTAAAAACACGATTTCAGTTATATATTTTAGTTTACATATTATCCTACCGTCAAATTTGCTGAACCAGTTAAAATATTTGAAATAGTATTCATGTTATATAGAAATTATTTTTTTAAAACACATTTTCAATTTGCAAAGTCAATTTATACTTTATATTGAACTTGTATTTTGGAAACCAGAATTAAGCTTTGATTTCAATTTTGCACTAAGATAGTGTATTCAAAACATGAGTTCAATACAACATGAATCAAAATTGAAATTGTGTTTCCAAAACACGAGTTTAAATTAACATCAAAACCTAATCATGTAAATTAGATATCCACAGTGAACACTGGGGGAAAGAAGGTGAAATTAGAAGATTGTTTCATCAGCCACGGACAATTTATAGATTTTCCTTATTCAATTTTCCTTTCAAAAAACCAAGAAAACTTAAAACCCAAATGTCTATATTTGATTTTCCCCCATTCAATTTCCCTTACGATACAAGCCCAACTGGACCATAACCTCCATTACCCCATCTCTTGAAGATTAGAGCCAACGCTTGGGAGAGAGTGAACTAAGTGTTTAGTTATATGATTATCTTATTCATGAATAATAGGAAGAATAGTTACTTGGAATTAGAATAACTAACTTAATCAAATTTTATGGTTTTCTTTTGCCAAGTGGCCTTTGTGTTTTCGGATGTGTGTAAGTAGTGGTGCGTGATTAACACCACTCTATAAATTATATATTAGCTTGCAAAGAAAGTACCAAAACCAAAGTACTTATAGTATTATTTATAGAAGAAATATAGATAGTGGCTCCTTTAACTTTCAATAACTTGTATAAATTAAAATTGGTACTTTCATCAAGCCATAGAACTGCACGATGAAATTGAAAACAAAACTAGAAGGTACGAATTTAGTTGGAGGATTGTTACTTGACTGATGGGCAAACTCGATGTTCAGTGCATTGTATTTGTGGCGCATACTCTTCTCCAGGGTGCTGAGGGGCTCTTGACCTGGGCTTTTATATTTTGTAGTTGGGTCTTCACCCCCCAAAGCACCAAGAGAAGAAAATTTTAAAGGACTTCCTACTCATTTATGTTATTTAAGGTAATCAATTAACAAAAGCAACCAAAATCAGGTTCAAGAATTTCTTTTGACACAAAATCAAAAGCATATAGCCTTTTGGATGATACTGAGAAACAAACTGACTTTGGAAAAAACAGTTTTGGAACCCACTAAATGGTGCACTTCTAAATGGGCTCAAGAATCTGGGGAAGTTTTTCATTGATGGATAGTGAAAAACAAAACCGATTAAAAAAAAATGATCACAGTAATTTGTAATAATAAAGACTATATAGAGTGCAAATAGATAAAATTATATTATGCTAAAACCAAATTTTCTCAAAATTTTAGATTCATCAATCAAATACAATTAGATCATTGTAATCTTCTCCAGAAATTGCCGACTCCATCAACTCCTTTGGCTTTGGAATTGACTTCAGTAAATCCTCCAGAGATGGAACCACATTTTCCTCCAACATTGTAGTTAGTGAGCCCTTCGAAACCCCACTAACCATGGCTACCCCTTCCTTCTTCCTTGCCAGCAAACTCAAAGGAGAGTCTCTAGGATTCCAACAAACAATCTCTGGCAATACCGTATCCCCTTCCTGCTGGAACCCTAACACGTAAACTGTCTTCACCATCCTACTTGGGCTTAACTTTTCGACCTCAGAAACTTCGAAGAGCAGATCAAAAACCTTCTGAAAATCTAGGTTACCATCGCATTCTAATCCTTTCATAAACTCTATCTTGGATTGAAGATTGTCACCTTCAATCTTGCAAAGCTTAGGATTCCTGCTGCAAGTGATTACCTTTCCCTTCCAAGGCTCATCACTAAGTTCTGAAATCAATATCCCCATTGAAGCACATATGTCTATTTGAGTTGCTTCAATTGTTTTCGATGTGTCCCAAATTGCCAAACAGTTTTTCAATCTCCCTTTATTTTCCATGTGCCTAACAAGTCTCTGCCATTCACACTCCACAACTTCGCTGCTACTCCCATTATTTAAATTAGCCACAATTTCGTTTGGAAGTAACAGTTTGCTTTCCTTTTCCCACTGATTTGCAATCTCAAGATAAGCATTATACTTGTCCTCATACATTTTCGAGAAAGAATGACTGCCATTACCGTAACCTTTGTCCAAGATTCTCACATACAGTTTCTTCATGGCATCAGATAGAGCCGGTGTTGGTGGCTCTGACTCGCTCTTTTTTGCACTCCTCAGTGCCTTTCGGAGTGGATCAAGAACTTCTTGCCAAAGCCGGTTTCGAACCCTATCAGCATAATGAACCTCTTCAATATCTTTGTACTCAGGATCAGAATCTCGCGGAAAAACCCGCCTTGCAATGCCCTCGCATAGCAGGGTCCGTTGATCTTGCAAGCTATCAAGAGAAGGACACCATTTTGAAGCCATGCTGATCTTTTCAATCTCACCCAACTTCAAATATTCAATATCAGACTTGAGAAGCTTTGCAAACAGGTCTGCAACGCATACAAATAAGTACCTATAATCGGAGTTGGAATTGTAAATCTTCACAGCTCTATTAGTCCTAATAATATACCTCTTTTTTCTTAAAGCCTCTACCATCTCTCTGGTTCTTTTGTTCTTCTTCACAGTCTTCTTTTTCTTATTATTATTGGTCTGGAGCCCATCATAATCATAATCATAAGGATATCTACTATAAAGCCGTGCCTTTTTCTCGAGAACCCAGCTGTTAAGAAGTTGAGGGAGAACATTCAAGCAACCAAAGCGTGCAAAGTTTTGGATATTCAATGACAGTGTTTCAAGGTGATCTTCTTTCAACCATTGGACTGCAGAAAAGAACGCATCTTTATTGACAAGACTAAGGTTAAATATGAGTTTAAGAGCGGTTAAGGGGTCATGCTGCCAAGCGTAAACTAGGTAGCACTGAGGCTGGAAATCTGGTTTCAAATCGGTTGTGGATATGAAGAAAAGGTCAAGGGTAGGGGTTGAAGTGGGGAAGTTTGGAGTTGAAGAGAGAGAGGGAGAGAGATTGTTGGGCAAATTTTGTTGTGTACAAGTGGGATGGAGGGTTGGTGGTATTGCATAAGATTGACATTGTTGCAATCTTTGTGGCAGTGTTTGAAGGATTTTAGGGTTGGTGTGGCGGAGAGCTGGTGGTCCGAGAAGGGAGGGAGGAGCCATATGATTTGTATTTGTTGGGGTTTAAGCGATTTTCCAGGGTTTTGTTTGTGATTGATTTTTAGGGTTTTGTTTCAGGTTTTTATAGTAGATGAGGATGGTAGGACTACTTGGGCACCAAGGGTTTGTGTTGATTAGGATGACAGGTGATACTGCGTAAAAACCACTAATAAAAAGGTGGCATAGAATTAGGAGTAACGTAACTGATAATATCATCATTTAGGGGAAAACGAAAGTCATAATGTCATTCCCGGGTAAACCTACAAGCTAATGTTATTTTAATGATAATTATTAAACTGATATTTGTTTTGAAACTATTTGTGAGTGGTGACTCTAATATTTTTTGAACAAATGAAATATAAATACAAACTAAAATCGTGATTTGAAAACACGATTTTAATAAAAATTTTAGATTCCCATATAATTTCAAAATAGGGGTGATAATTTATTATAAGCTTTGTCAACATAATACGAACACAAGAAGATTTTTGTAGGTTAGAGTTGAAAGTGTAAACATATTAGCATCAAAGGTGTTTTGACCCATTTTGACATAATTAATAAGTTGGTCAATTTTGTATTGACCTACTTCACTCACAATCAACCTAAAATAACCTAATATAAAATCAACCATTCGATACATACCCATCTTTATAAGGCTATCGAGACAAATTACCCACTTCAGTTAGAGTTGCTCTCCAACTATGAACCTTCTCCATGTTATCCTTTAACTTTTGTTCATGTTTAGCTAGTGTTATCCCAAAATTTCCCTTTGATTACATATTTGTACTTTATTTGTATCATAAAATACCAGTAGAACCAATTGGCCATTTGTCCTACACTTAAAAATCTTGACAAGTTCATTCAAGCACCATTTGGAATTTGCATAACTTTTAGAGAACACAATAATTGAAATCATTAATCTTCAATGGTTTTGAGAAGTTCCCTTGAAATTTCTTTCTTCCCTTGGAAGTTTATCGTCAATGAAGGTGTAAAAGCCTTTATCACTCAAAGCTTTACATAAATTGCTTGTAAAACCATAGCAGCTATATTCACCTCTAAAGCTCAAAAAGACATCGTAGCTCTATTGGAAAGTGGAAGAATAAAAGGAGTCTCCTTCATCAGTTGGGACAACCATCAAGATCCATGAACAGAAGATTGAGAAGATCAAAGATGTGATGAATTGGGAATTACTTTTATATGATAGTAGGTTCATGGATTTGATGCAC
Organism: Quercus tomentella; assembly: GCA_028535165.1. NCBI lineage: Eukaryota > Viridiplantae > Streptophyta > Magnoliopsida > Fagales > Fagaceae > Quercus > Quercus tomentella. The sequence continues at coordinate 25,273,386 of JAPQVY010000111.1, read as the reverse complement.
CAGATGCTACGCTTTAGTGAGGCTCAAACTTAAATGAAATGCTATGAACCAGTGCGTTTGATTAGGAAAATAACAAAAGAGTGAATTGAGTAAGAGAAAGAAAGAGGGATTAAATCAGCGTATCAGGGAACGTGTTCCAATGGAAACGAAGAGAGATCATATATAATTGGAAATGTGAAGTTAAACAAAAGAAAGTTTGAGAGAGAGTGAGAGAGATAGATGTAGATGTAGGTATAAGAAATGGAAAAAAGCATTTCTTTGAAAAAAAAAAAAAAAAGTCTCATTCTGATAACAATGTTAGGACCATGACTTTTTATAAAATTTTACCACAACTCATTACATAGTGAGTTGTGAGTGGTAGAGAAAAAGTAGTGAGTTCACAGCTCTAACACTCACAACTCGCCACATAATGAGTTGTGGCAAAAATTATATAAAAAATTGTGACTCTAGCATTTTTTTTATTGGTTGAAAACTCAGACTTACCATTCATTTCCCTCCCATATATGCCACCAACTTCACTAGAGAGGAGCCACTAACATCACATGTATTAATTATGCATTAATTCTAATTCGCAATCTCAATAGGGATGGACAAAGCAATGAATTTTTTCAACTCTCTTTGAAAAAAATCATTTAAAACTATATATTTTCAAAATAATTCAAATCGTGTATAAATAGATTAAAAAAAACACACACACACAAGCACAACCACAATTAATTGATGCAACCACCATACACCCATTGTGCGATGGTCACTCTGTTAGGATTAGTGCCCTTAAATCCTATTGTATGATGCTATGTATGACATTATGTATGACTTAATGTTGTGATTAATAAAATTGTTTTATTATTATCTAAAATAATGGTAACATGAATATTTGGACATTATCATATAGTCTATGAGATACATAGTATGTGATTTATGTGATTTAGTCACAGAAGATATAAGTCACAAGTTTTTTGTAAACTCAGAATTTTAGTTCGTAGTTGGTGATGAAATTGGGAATTTCATCTGCGAAAACTATAACATATCAACTAAGATGATTTGTCTTGATCATGGAAGTGGAGGCTTCTAGTTGATATGTTGATATATTTTAAGAGTTAAAACATATTAAACTGGACCGCTATGAGATTTATTATTCTCTTAACGACTGTCAAATGAATAATAAATCTCACGACTACTATTTACATGAATTCTTAATTCTGAGAGAATAATGAACCTGATCATAAAGTGTAGATTGCTTTGATATATCAAGAGTGAGATCTAAAGTAACGATCAAAATCTCAGTATGTTGGGCAGCCACATTTAGTGTTGATGGAACATATATTCTCAAGATGGAATTCATAATCTCTTAATTATAAAATATTCCGTTGAGATAAGTTTAATGGGTTCGGTTATTCAGAGTGTTAGGCCTAACCACTTTAGTAAGGAGTTACTAAAGTAATATATTTATGAAATTAGATTTCATAAATATATGATGAATAACTTAAAGGATTAAATCGGATACTCAAGGATTAAGATGTAGTAATCTTCAAAGTGACAGTCTACATTTATGACTTTGTATTACTATGAATATTTTATGAAGGGGTTGTATGTACAATAAAGTCTTGGGATTTGTCTCAAAAAAAAAAAAAAAGTCTTGGGATATAATTTATAAATAAGGCCTAGAGTGCAATTATATTTATATAGTGGTATTAAATATAATTAATGGTAACTTTGGACTTGTCAAGAGTTGACAGAAAGCCCAAGGCCTATTGGAGCTAGTGTCTTATTTTTTCTATTTTGGTCTCACTCCAAGCCACATACTAAAATCCAATTGGAATGGCCCAAAAGGCTAGCCCAATTAGATAATCAGTTATAAGGAGAGAAACATATAGAATTTTGTAAGAGAATAAAATGGTTTGTATGTGAGTATGGAACACTCTCTAATTCTCCCCTGAACACATACATAAAAATTGAATGAGAGACCACACTTCTTGGGCACAAGTGGAATTGGAGTGAAGATTAAAAGTGTTCCCAAGTACTTCTAATCTTTGGTTTTGAATTTCACCGCATCAAGGTACACTCTCTTGTTCTTATATTATGAAATTTACATAGTACATGTTATCAATTGCAAATGAAGTAAATTCGTTAATTTTCCATTGCGTATGTTCTGTATGCGATACAAACATGTATTTTTCCAACAATTGGTATCAGAGTGATCTTCAATTTCGAATCTGTATAACAAGTTTTGTGATTTTTGGAATTAGAGATAGTAATTTCATGTTGTTAGAAGATTCTACAATTAATTTTCTACATGGTTGTTGAAACTACTGTTTTATAAAAACTAATATTGATGTTATGATGTTGTTTAAGTTTGATATTAAGTATGTTAAATTGAACTTTAAGGCTATAGCATCAATGTAATTCAGTTTTTATATCAATCTTTGTCTATTATGTTCATATGATGGTTGTTTGTTCATGAAAAACCGTTGAAAACTCCTTTAGAAAAATTCTTGAAAATTTGAGTTTCATAAGTTTCGATCGATCGAAAATTGCTTTTGATCGATCGAGTGAAACAATGACCAATCTGTTTGATTCGATTACTAGTCGATCGATTGAATGTTCTTTTTCGATCGATCGAGTAGCAATCGAGTACCAATCGAGCCAGGCAGATTGTTAAGTATGAATTTTTTAAGTTTTTTGACCGATCGAGATACACATTCGATCGATCGAAAATTGTGAATTCTAAATTTTTCTAAGTGTTTTCACATAGATAAAGTGCAAGGCTATGTGTAATGAGATTATGCATGTTTTCTAATTAAAAACCTTTATTTTAAAATATCTAGTGGGAGAGAGATACAAGGGTTGGATCTCACGGCCTCCATTGTCGGTTTATAGTAGTGTGATTAAGCACCTCGCCTTGGCGTATATGCCTTGCTCAAAATGGAGGGTGTTTGATTCATGGTACTATAGATTAAACTTCTTAATGATGGATGATATGTGTTTTTATATTAAGAACGACCACGCTACCGTGGAGTTACTTAATGACTCACATAGATTTCAAGTAATGGTGTACACTAGACTAAGTTTAATGTTAACCTCCCTACAAAGCTATGTCATTATTACTTATGAATGCTCTAAAATGTGTGAAAACACAAGAGCTGTTTAGACCCCCAATTAAAAATTACGGCAAGATTGTTTTTACTCTAATTTATCTAAGTGCAGAAACAAAAGTAAATGAAGCGCAATTAACCGATACTACTCTAGTGCATAAACATGAACAACAAACGATAAAAGTAAAGCACAAGAGTAAGGGAAGAGAGATGCAAACACAAAGACAACACAGCAATGTGTTATTGAAGAGGAAACTGAAGTCCTTGGCGAAAAAGCTCTCCGCCACCCTCTAAGCGGTAATCGATCCACTAAACAATCAGTTGGGATACATGGGTTTGCAAGAGACCCTCCAAGCCTAATCTACTCGATATACCTAAGCCCTCCAAGCTCCTATTCCAACAAGGCTTCTCCGAACCGTGTCTTGTCTAGCTGTCCGGATCCCGCAATACGCCCGATTGCATCCACCAAGCCTCACCGGCTTCTTTTGGCAATTCCCAAAAGCTTCCCAATCTCCAAAACATTTTCTACATTCTGAAAATGTGTGGATTGTGTTTGGGTACAAATCTCCTCTCAAGGTATGACAATGGGAGAGGGATGGAGAAGAGGCTACAATGATTTCTCACTAAAGATGAGTAGCTCTCTCTCTAAAAGATGGGTGTGTGTGTGTTGTAGAAAACCTATCTAGGGTTTTTCTCTCTGAATAGCCACCCCAACATTTGTATGTAATATAGGTATATATAGTGTGGGCACAGAAAGTGTGTATCAGATAGGACAGTCTGGCAGAACAAAATGTTTCACGAGTGTCTCACAAGAAGGCCTTACTCGCGAGCTACTCGCGAAACACAGCTGTCTCCATCTGTCCTGACTCTTCGCATTCCAGTCATGTGCAGGGCACATGCATCATTTCGCGGGATATTTAATCGCAAGCTACCCGCAAAAACTCTTCAGTCTTCAATTGTTTGAGTCTTTACACACACTCTTTCTCTCTCGCACAACCCTTACAATTAAATCCCACAATAAATACAGAGTACAACAGATTGAATAAATTACAATCAAATTTGGCACGGAATTAAAGCTAACAAAACACATAGTTGTAAATTACAACTTTACAATCTCCCCATTTGGCTATTCTGTGACAAAACACCCTATAACAGACTCTAGACTTAAACATGAGTTTGGGAACAATGGCAAAACTCACTCACACCTAAATCTAGAAGCTGTGATGAACTTGGAACATGTATACCTGTAACCTGAAACACTTGCACAAAACACATTAGACCCTCAAGGTAAAGCAAGTAATAAAAGGACAAGTATAATGTAACAAGTAAATTGCGATCAAATAAACATGATGTGAAACATGTGAGCAACTTGATCATACACCAAAATAGTCATATGGAAATGACCACAATGATCATATAGTAAAGCAAATGATCATCCGAACATGTAACCAATAGAGCACAATAGCATAAGGATGTATGCATGTCCAACACACAAACACGATGCGATGAGAGCAACAAAGCATAGATATTGAATGTAACTCAAAGCACCATAAAGCAACGAGAAAACAAGCATAAAGTAAAACAAGGTTTTCTAAAAAAAATGACTTCTCCCCCTTAGTATATGCATCTCCCCTATGGCTTTATCCCCCTACGAATGTGTACGAGGTAGAATTTCTCCTCCTAAGAATGTGCATATGAGTTAAATAGAAATGACGAAACACATCGGTATACTCTCCCCCTTTTTGTCACGAATAGACAAATGAATCAAGAGGAATAAGGGAAAAAAAAGAAGATATGAACAAGGACAAGATGCATGAGGGGTGCAAGATGAATGAGAAAATGAAACTCAACCGAAAGACAAAAAACATCTTTTAAAAAATGCTACAAAGCATAAAGAACATGACATGCTAAGGATGATGGAACATGATATAAACCTAAACATGACATAGACACAAGAACATGTTAAAGGTGCTAAAAGGTCTAAAAAGACTTAACTAGCATGAGTGAGTGCAAAACATGTCAAGTGCTAGAGTACGTTCAGCAAAGGTGCATCTAGTGTGCATCTAGTGTGCATGTGAGATGCATGACCAATGCATGAGCAAGCATTCACAGGGCAAGGTGTATAAAACATACAACCAATGATTAAAACATGATAAACATGAATTATTATGGTGATCCCTAAAGTTTGGTACTTATCGGAGTCCAAAACAACGAGAAAATGACATTTGTTCATTTTATCAAACACTTAGAGTGCACACACTACACATGTATGTTAAACAATGCATGAACATATGAAAATCTTACCTAAATACATGTTATTTTTACCACAAGGGGCCAACATCCAGAGCATATCAATATTTAAAACAAAACCCAATCAAAAAGATTGACAGAAAATAAGTTTTCCAACTCTCATTTGAGAAATCCCAACTATGAACATAAAACCCCCAAAAACATAATCTAAGGATCAAAATCAATTAAAAGTGTTAAAGATTACTTTATAGATGTTAATGGAATGAGAAACACTTGAATTTAGTTGGGTTTTGATGTAGAAACATTAAAACAGGGGTTTGGGAGAAGTTTAAAACAAATCTCCCACGAAATACCCTTTAAAAGCTGATCTGGAAATTTTCGCTGGTTAGCTTCCAACAAAAAAATTTCACTGGTATCTCGCTGGTATTTCACTGGTAAGCATTACTCACGAAATAGTCGCAAGACAATCGTAAAACTCTCTGTCCAAAGTCGAAAAACATGAAAATTGGACCCTTTAACTTGTGACTAAACTTACACATGAAATAAGTCACGAAAACACCCAGAAAACATGTTGTTTTACACAAAAACAATTTGAAAAACTTTGAAAAACATGGGTGATACAAATCACTTCCAAAAGCAAACAAAAAGAACAAAAACTTTTTGGTTTGATCCACATATGGTTGAGCACACATGCATCACATTTGAACATGTACACTCACACAAATGAGATAAGCATTAATTGAACTAAACTTGTGTGTTGTGGGTGAGTATCAAATGTGGAATAATCCTTAGACCAGAGTGAAACTTCAATAATCAATTCAATCAAGTCATACACAACTAGTACTAAGTCAAGTAGTCTATCTCAATTATAGAAGTGAACATATATGACCTCCCACAAGAAAATGATTACAAATCTTAGAAGCTTTTCGTTTTGCTTCTATACAAATCATAACATTTGATCATTTTTGAACAATACATCTCATTTTGAGATCGGTGCTTGAAATTTTTGATATTTCACTTTTGAGAATAAGCCTTTGGCTTTTTGGGCACCATATATTTCAATACAAAAGTTGCTTTTCCTTTTTCCTAGTCAAATACCAGTATGTGCGACAGGCTTTTGCAGCTCATAATCTCTTTTTCATTTTGAGATTTACATTTGGTGAGCTCTATTGTAAAAACATAAAAATAAGGGTGGGTCGATATATAGGCACAAGTCTATGCAAGTATCAAGACCATCAAGACCATTGACCAATCATTCATGACAAGCATGAAGATCTATTTACAACAATCACACATAGTTTTCAAGATTTCTCCCACAAAGATATATGTGCATATAGAACAAGCTAAGCTCGTAAATGCACTACGCCATTAGTACGAAGGTACTAGGCCAAACTCACATGTGAAATGTGCTCAAACATATACGATCAAACTTTTTTTAAATTTTTCACTTTTTATGTGGTTTTGGAATTATTACTCACACAAAACTAAAACAAAAAAGTAAGATAAAAAACAAAAACAATGCATACAAAGAAATGCAAGATGCGCAAATGCATGACAATGAAGTATCTAATGCATGAAGAGTCCTACAAAGATCGAAAGAATTAGATCAAGAACCAATAGAGCAAAAGCTCAACCATAGGAACCCTTCCTCATCCAAATGGAATGGTTGTTTGGAATGAGTGTCTCATGAGAAGTGAGACGAGGATTTTAAGAATAAGAACCAGAGATGCACATAGACAAGGAGGTAAGAACATCAAAAACTTTTTCCAACAACTTACCATTTTCCCCCAAAACCGGTTTTGCTTTCATAGCATACCTTCCAAACAGCTCAAGTTTCTCTTTTTTTTTTTATTCTTTTAAGAGCTTGAAACTTAGAGCAATGAGGTCTTAGATGACCAAAAACACCACAATGGTGACAAAAAATGTGTTTAGGTCAACTAGGCTTTTTGGGAAGGGATCTAGCAACATGGTTTTGTTCTCTCAACTTTGGACATTGAGGTCTTATATGGCCAATCACACCATAATGGTGACAAGTTGGAACAAACTTAGATCCATCCAAAGCCTTAGGTTGAGGCCTAAACAGAGGCTTTGGCTTAAGAGCCTTTCTCTCCACCTTTTGATTTCTTTTGTGTGGAGGAATGTACACCGATTTGTCTTTTAAGGTAGAACACACAATAGGCACAAAATCGGGTACCACAACATGATTGTAACATATATTTTCTTCCTTTTTAGCAACAGGTTCAACAATTAAACACTTGGCATGCATCTTAAGAGATTCATTTTCACATTTAAGATCATCAACAAGTTTGTTAGACAAAACAAATTTAACATCCAAGTCCATATTCAAACATTCAAACTCCTTTAGTTTTCAAGAGAATGTTCAGCGAGTTTCTTGTACTTTTCAATCAATTTATTGGATTCATTGAGCTTAGCAATCAAATCATCCTTTTTACAAAATAACTTGCTCAAATCTTTATGAAACTTCTTAGCTTTTTTTTTGAAGAGTTTGATGTTAGGAATATCAATAAAACCCAAAGATTCATGTAACACGTCATCACAATCATGTGGATAAACACTCATAGAGGCATTTTCACAAACACATGGCATGTTACACTCACAAACATCCATAGAAGCATACAAAACACTATCCATGGCAAAACACACATAGGGTCAAGAATCACACTTAGGTAATAAAACCAATACAAGTGTACCCGCTCTAATACTAATTGAATGCTCTAAAATGTGTGAAAACACAAGAACTGTTTAGACCCCCAATTAAAAATTATAGCTAGATTGCTTTTACTTTAACTTATCTAAGTGCGGAAATAAGAGTAAATGAAGCGCAATTAATCGACACTACTCTAGTGCATAAACATGAATAACAAACAATAAAAGTAAAGCACAAGAGTAAGGGAAAAGAGATGCAAACACAAAGACAACACAGCAATGTGTTATCAAAGAGGAAACCGAAGTCCTCTGTGAAAAACCTCTCCGCCGCCCTCTAAGCGGAAATCGATTCACTAAACAATCAGTTGGGATACATGGGTTTGCAAGAGACCCTTCAAGCCTAATCTACCCGATGTACCTAAGCCCTCCAAGCTCCTACTCCAACAAGGCTTTTCGGAACAGTGTCTTGTCTAGCTTTCTAGATCCCGCAATATGCCTGATTGCATCCGCCAAGCCTCACTGGCTTCTTTTGGCCATTCCCCAAAGCTTCCTAATCTCCAAAACACTCTCTACACTCTAAAAATGTGTGGGTTGTGTTTAGGTACAATTCTCCTCTCAAGGTATGACAATGGGAGAGGGATGGAGAAGAGGCTAAAATGATTTCTCACTAAGGATGAGTAGCTTTCTCTCTAAAAGATGGGTGTATGTGTTGTAGAAAACCTATCTAGGGTTTTTCTCTCTGAATAGCCACCCCAACATTTGTGAGTAATGTGAGTATATATAGTGTGGGCACAGAAAGTGTGTATTAGATAGGACAGTTTGGCAAAACAGAATGTTTCGCGAGTGTCTCGCAGGAAGGCCTTACCCGCGAGCAACTCGCGAAACACAACTGTCTCCATCTATCCTGACTCTTCGCATTCCAGTCATGTGAAGGGCACATGCATCATTTCGCGGGATGCTTAGTCACGAGCTACCCGCGAAAACTCTTCAATCTTCAATTGCTTGAGTCTTCACACACACTCTCTCTCTCACACAACCCTTACAATTAAATCCCACAATAAATACAGGGTACAACAGACTGAATAAAATTACAATCAAATTTGACACAGAATTAAAGCCAACAAAACACATAGTTGTAAATTACAACTTTACAACTTAGAGGCTAAAGGAAATACGGCATATTATTAGTGTTTGATAAGATTTATCATGATAGCACTAATAATGAGAATAGTTCTCAATCAGTCATAGTGTTTATAATTTACTTGCTACCAAGGAATTTTAAACATGGGATTGGGTTGTCGTTGCATATTTTATATTATGGTTTTATTAAGGTTCCATACTATATGTTTATATGTTAAATTGATAATGTCCAGTTTACTTCTTTTATTCATGTTTATTGTTTTCAGATTTAATCATGGCATCATTTAGCCCACTTGTTGCTATTCTTAATCAAAACAAATTGACTGGATCTAACTATGTTGACTGGAAAAGAAATTTGAATATTGTTCTTACTGCTGAAGAGCACAATTATGTGCTTAGTCAACCTTGTCCTAACTTTCCATCATTAGATGCTCCTCTTGAGGAAAAACAGCAATATGATCGTTGGCAGAAATCTAACGAGATGGCCAAGTGTTAGATCCTAGCATCTATCTCAAATGTTCTACAGCATCAAATGAAGGATGTAGAACTAACTTCGGATATAATGCTAAGTCTGAAGGAGATGTTTGGTGAGCAAGGCCGTTCTGCAAGGCAAGAAACTATGAGGCAAATTTATAATACCAAAATGGCTGAAGGTACTTTAGTGAGGGAGCATTTTCTTAAGATGATCTCTAATCTGAATACACTAGAAGTTTTAGGTGCCAATATTGATGGAGAATCCCAAGTGGATATGATACTCCAGTCACTACCAGAATCATTCAAAGAATTCAGACTTAATTATAATATGAACAAAAAGATTTATTCATTGTCTGAATTAATGAATGCATTGGTAGCGGCAGAAGGTATTCTTGGTCTATAATACAAGTGTATATACTAAATTCCCATTTGCTACATCCACAATCATCAAACAAATTGTTGAGTCAGGTGTTTCTCTCTCTCTCTCTCTTTCATTCAATGTTATATAGAAACACTCTTTTTACCTTCTCGAAAATACATTATTAAATTTGTTTGAATTTGATTATTGCATACATTTTGAAGAATTTTGGCAACTGAAATATGAGATTTCACAACCACGATGAAATCCATTTGATTTTGAAGAGGATTTTCGAGAGTTATGAACTTACACTACCAGGATCAGAGATTCCAAAGTGGTTCAATCATCAAAGCGTTGGAAATTACATTTCATTCTGGATCGGTTGTTATTATCCAAAATTTGTTTACTGTGTTGTTTTTGAATCGAAAGAACAATTTTCGGATCTTATGCTTGAAGTCAACTTGAAATTTAATGGGATAAGGTTGACTCCTTGCGACCCTTCAGCAATCGAAGAGGTTACAAATATGTCGTGTAATCATGTATGGTTTTTAAAGGTATTTGCTCATCCTGTTCGTTGGATAGATGAGTTTAATCTATTTGATCGAAATCATGTGGAGGTTGAATTTAAATGTGATCCATATGGAGATGTATTCCACATCCTAAGGTGTGGGATCCATGTTGAATGCATCTGTCCTTCTCCTTTTGTTCAAGATCTCTCCTCCGACACTCTCCCACCTACTTTAATACCTGCCTTCCCCATTTGTTCTATTTCAAACACTGTCATGATGATGGATGATGGATGTGATTTGAGTTTGTCACTATGCACTTCTCCTATGGGAACTATCTCTGATGACACTAGCTACATTTCTTTGCCATCTAGTATGGACTCAAAACCAGCCCATGGTATTTTGAGTCCTTAAGCCAAAATTTTAAATTGGGCATTTTCTACTGTTTAAATATCTACTTTATATTATTAACTTTGTGTATAATATTTTTATTTAAATTAAAAATTTTCTTATTTTTTATGATGTAAAATTATTAATTAAGTTTTTGTATTCAATTTTTTTAAATCTTCTTTTTAATTGACATTAAGTGACATTATTTCATTGTTATCTTCTTATTGTATTATTTCATTATCTTCTGACTCTGTTTTATAAATTGAGCAAGACTTAGGTACAGTACTTAGGTGCTGTTCCTTAGGTTCCATTTCTAAGATTCTGCCATGTGGATTTTTTCTCATGGAATGGAAGTGTATTTTTTAATTAAATAGCCACATGGCTAAATCTTAAGAGGGAAACTTAAGGAATAGCACTTAAGGTACTGTACTTAAATTTTGTCTTTATAAATTTATTGTTCATTTATAAGATTTTCACCTAAATTTTTAGTTATATATATATATATATATATATATATATTTATTTATTTATTTATTTCTAGTGACAAATTAATCTGAAGATCTTTTTGAGATTTGGTTTTAAAAAAAATTTAAAGTTTTTTATATCCAAATTCACATATTTATCTAATAAAATCAAATAGAATAAATACTTTTCAAAAAATAAAAAATGAAAAACAAAAATTATATGAATGCATAAACCTATAAAGAACGCCTAATTGGACCAAGAAACATCGAATCAATTGGCTATGCGGTTTGTGGGTTCCAATTAGCTCAACTGGTAAAGTCTCTGATGATTGAATAAGAGATCTGGGGTTCAATCCCCGCATACATAAAAAACCGATTGGTGTCTTAGTCTAAGTTAAAACTCTCTCACAATTAAAAAAAAAAAAAAAAAAATTGGCTATGCGGTTTAGGGTTAGACTTTTCTTTATATTTTAAAATGGGAATTTATGAATTAAAAAAGAACAAAACGATGGATCTAGAAGAGTGTAGTCACTGTAATACATCATTAGAGGAGTGAGTCTTTACTCTTTACTACACTTACCTCAAAAACACAGAGAACCTCTACCATGTTCTTTAAAAAGGAAAAATGTTGTCTTCTTTCTTCCACTATTTTCAAAATAGCCTAGAAAAAGCAATGTCACAAAAATATAGAAAAAAATTGGAAAAGGAGCGGCTCTGTTTGACCTTCAAGGGACTGTCAATTGCCGAGAGAGTTGCATGTGATTGACTACCATTTCGGGTCTTTGTTTTTTTTTTAAAAAAAATAAAAAAAAAATACAGTATTGGATAAGTATTAACTAATATTTGATATTATATTCTTAAATTTTGTTGATCTGGTTGGCCTTGTAGCAGTTGGGGTTCATAGTCATAGGTATTGGCATCAGTTTCTTCGATTGGACAAGTTCGAATTATGCTTGGCTTGGGTCTGCCAGGTTTGGGAATTGGCTCAACTGTTAGTGTTAGTGAGGGATTTCATTTGGGTTCTTCTTCAATGGCCCATAACTTTACTTTGTCAGTGATGATGATTCTGACTTCAATTTGGAAGAAGAAATATGCCTCCATCTGAAAAAAAAATTCTTCTTCATTGTTCCCATTCCATTTATTTAGCCTTTGATGCCAAGATATATCAATCCTCTTTTTTTTTAGTTGCATTGTTTCATTTGCATCTTTGGATGCTCATTCATTAAATTGGGTACCAACATAATTTGAATAGAACTAACCCAAAGAAAATGCAGAATAGATGAAGGAAATTATGAAAAACCTTATTTCAATTTTTAGACAAATTATGAAAACAAGCAGTTACGTGTTCATAGCATAATCTCTCTCTCTCTCTCTCTCTCTCTCTCTCTCTCTCTCTCTCTCTCTCTCTCTCTCTCTCTTTGATAAGTAATAAAGATGTAAATTCAAGAACACTACCTTATGCAGAAAATCATAAGGTAGAGAAAAAATTACAGAGAGAGAAGATGAAAAAAAAAAAAAGAAGAGAGAAGGAAAAGATACTAATTACAAAGGAGAGAGCTAAGGAACATAGGGAGAGAATCACTAGTAGTGAGTCCCCAAGCCCTAGATCAGTCAAAAAGGGAGCCACTGAAAGAAGCCAATAGCTGGTCATCAGAACTTTCCATGTCCTCAAACGTCCTCCAATTTCGCTCCCTCCAAAGACACCACATTAAGCACAATGGAGCTAAATTCCAAATGCTAGACGAATGCTTTCTAGGCCAATTCCACCAACCAAAGAGAGTATCTACAACCAATCTTGGCAAGACCCATGAAATCCCAAAAGATCTAAAAATCAAACTTCACAACCAGTAAGCCTTACCACAATGAAGTAGCAAATGATCCACCGTCTCCCCATTACAACGACACATAATGCACCAGTCAACAAAATCCATCCCTCTACCCCTTAAATTGTTACCTGTAAGGATCTTATCCCATACAACAATCTATACAAAGAAAGAAACATGTCGAGGAGCCTTAACCTTCCAAACACTTTTCCAAGGAAAGACAATGGGTAAGGGACTTCTTAGCTTATTATAAAACGATCGGATATAAAAATCGCCATTCTTTATCAACTTCCATCGCATACGATCTCCATTCTCAGTGGGAGGTAAATTTGAACCCAAAGTACGGAGAAATTCATCCACACCACCCATTTCCCAATCATTTGGTCTTTGAATGAAACAAACATCCCAGCTTCTCCATTCCTCTATCCCCAACCGTTCAAGAGAAGAGGCCACTGATGCCTCTTTATTGGAAGCAATCCTATCCACACTCGGAAAGGTCAATTGAAGGGGAGAATCCCCACACCATTGATCTGTCCAAAGCTTCACTCTATCCCCCACCCCTACCTCAAACCGAATATTTTTGCTAAATTCCTCACAACCCATTTAGATACTTCTCCACAAGCCACACCTATGTACCCCTCTATCTAGCTTGGAGGTCCATCCCCCCCATTCTTCCCCAAACTTTAGAGCGACAACCCTTCTCCAAAGCCTTGTCTCCTCATTCCCAAACCGCCATAACCATTTCCCTAGTAAGGCTTTATTAAAAGTAGTTAATTTCCTTACTCCTAACTTGCCATTTTCCAGAGGTGCACACACCTTGTCCCATCCCACTAAATGTGTTTTGGAATCCCCCCACAAGAAATACCTTTGCAACCTCTCAATTTTATTGGCCACATGCGTAGGGATAGTAAAAAGAGATAAAAAATAAGTAGGAAGACTAGATAATGTACTCTTAAGCAATGCCATTCTTCCACCTTTCGACAAATACATCTTCTTCCATCTAGCCAACTTACACTCAATGTTCTCCAAGATAGGATTCCTAATAGTAGGGGACTTGTGGGATGCCCCCAATGGCATACCAAGATAGGTCATAGGCAAAGACCTAATCCGGTAGCCCAAAATCTCTGCCAAGACATGGACATTAGGAACCTCCCCAATGGGAACCGTCTCACTCTTCAAAGCATTAACCTTTAAACTTGTCATTGCCTGGAAACAAAGAAGAAGCATCCGAACATGTAAAATCTACTCCTCATCTGCATCGCAAAACAGAATCGTATCATTCGCAAACAAAAGATGCAAGACACATACCCCTCCACCCTAAAACCTCGAAGCAAACCAGCTCCTTTAACTCTTCTCATCATCTTACTGAAGACCTCCATCATAACCAGAAATAACATAGGAGATAGCGGGTCCTCTTGTCTCAATCCCCTCGAACTCCCAAAAAAATCAGTTGGAGACCCATTAAACAATACAAAAAATTGGACTGTAGATATGCATGTACGGATCCACCTACACCACCTCACCCCATATCCCATTCTCTTCAACAAATCTAAAAGAGCCTCCCAATTCACATGATCATAGGCTTTCTCAATATCCGGCTTACAAATAACCCCCGGAATCTTACTCTTCACCCTACTATCAACACACTCATTAGCAATAAGAACTGAATCAAGTATCTGTCTACCACCAACAAAACTGTTCTAAGACTCAAATATCAGCTGATCCAAAACCTTTTTTAGGCGGTTTGCCAAAACCTTAGCCAAGATCTTGTAAACACTCCCCACCAAACTAATAGGTTTGAAATCTCGAATATTGGAGGCACCATTCTTCTTAGGGATTAAGGCTATGAAAGTTGCATTAAGAGATTTTTCAAATTTACTGTGTTGATAAAACTCTTCAAACACAGCTAAGACACCTCTTTCCACAACTCCTCAACAATGGTGATAGAACGCCATAGAGAAACCATTAGGACCTAGAGCTTTATCTCCTTCCAACTCTTTGACACCTCAAAGAATCTCCTCCTTTTCAAACCTCCGTTCAAGCCAGTCCCTCTTCAGCCCCTCTGTCTGATCAAACTCCAAACCTTCCACAAAAGGCCTCCATTCCTCTGTCTCCTTGTTCAAGTTTTTATAAAACTGTACAACTTGGTCTGCCATCTCAGATTTGTCCTCATAAATAACCCCATCCACCTCCAACATACTAATATGATTATACCTTTTAAGAGAATTAGCCACCTTGTGGAAGAATTTGGTATTGTTATCTCCTTCCTTAATGCAAAGCATCCTCGATTTCTGTCTCCACAAAACTTCTTCCAAAGAGAGAAGGTTCTATATTTGAGATCTCACCATAGCCCTCTCACCTATCTCCACTTCAGAAAGGCCATACTTCCTTTCCTTAGCATCCAATAATTTCAAGGCCTCCAAAAATTCTTTTTTCTAACAACCTACATTTCCAAACTCACTACAGTTCCACTGAATAATATCTTCTTTTAGTGCCTTCAGCTTTTTGGCAAGCACAAAACTAGGAGTACCTGAGAAGGAATATCGATTCCACCAAGAATGAACCCTATTTGTGAACCCATCCGTCTTTAGCCATATGTTCTTGAACCTAAAAGGACTCTTCCCCCTTAATATCCCTCCTGCCTCCATTAATATAGGGAAGTGGTCTAAAATAGGACAAGGTAAAACCTGTTGGATCACATCCGGATAGTGATCCTCCCAATTATGAGAAACCAGAGCTCTGTCTATCCTAGACATCAAAGGCTGATCTGAACCCCTAGACCAAGTATAACTCCCTCCTTCCAGTGACAAATCTATCAAACTAAGCTCCTCAATGAACTCAGAAAAATTCTCTATAGCCAGAGCAAGGCGTGATCCCCCCAACCGTTCACTTGGGAAGCGAACGATGTTGAAACCCTTATGTAACACCATGGAACTTCCCAAAGTTGGTGAATTCCAATCAACTCATCCCATATTTGCCCCCTCAAGTTATTATCATTCGGGCCATAAACCCTAGAGCATGCCCAAATTTAACCATCCCCCACACCCTGCCACTGAACTGATACGGAAAAGTGACCCACCATTACCTCTAACTTTTCTAAAGCCCACCTATCCCACATCATCAAAACCCCAGCAGCTGTTTGATCCACATCCAAAGCTACCCAATCTACATAAGGACAACTCCACAAGCTGCAAACCAACTGTCTATCCATGCCAGCAAGCTTAGTTTCTTGAAGGCAAACTACATCACAATTCCACTCTCGTAATAAATTTCTAACTACCAAACGTTTCTGCAAATCATTCAATCCTTGAACATTCCATGACACCATTTTTAACTTCATAAAAACTATAAACTCCCTACTACAATCTCAGTATTGCAGTCAAAGAAAACTATCTACCATCATAATTAACCAAAGAAATCAAATTCCTCAACTCCCTCTTCCCTTTATCCTTGGAGACAACTTTTCGGTGGGCTGCAACTTTCTTGTGCATCAAATTGGCAGCCTCAATCTCCCTCTCAACCCTTTGTAAGATCATAATACACATCTTCTCATGTCGACCCAAAGAAAGCCCCATCATCTTACTAACACTGGGGATTCTATGTTTCACCCAATTAGAAATATTCAATGTATTATCAAACCCCATCACCTCAGTATTACTATTCAACTTAGCCGACACAACCAACCCCAGAGGATTAATAGTCATCAAAGGGGAGAAACTATCCACATCAACCAAGCCCTCGTCTGCATTAACTGTTTCTACCTCAGTCAATGCCAGCACCGACTGGTTAGCCTGATGGGAGGTGTTTATCCCCTGAATATCACTTGCACAATCAACCCGACCATCTTCATCTCCACCATGAACACCCAAATCCTCAGTCCTAACTCTCGATAGACTCAGAACGTAATTGGATAACACGAGACCTATTAATGCCCTGATGCCCTCTATTTCTACCTTACCCAGCGTGATCGAATGCTCATCGGCGCGAGACCCATAGGAAACAGGACACTCATCCTCCACTGAAGTCTTCGCAAGGCAACCCATATTCTCGGTTTGAGGAACAAACATCGTATCCGTCCTCATGGTGTGGTTTAGAGCTGTATCGACCTTATCCAGTGTCGCCAATGAGTCCTCGGCATGAAACCCATCAGAAATAGGACACTGGGTCACCATCGATGACTTCGCAGGGTGACCCATCTTCTCGGTTTGACCAACCGAGGTCTCATAAGCATCTGAGCTCATCGTCGTCTTTGAGGATTGGTTCCACACTGTGTCGGCCTTCTCCAGTGGCACCAGTGACTCCTCGGTGTGAAATCCACTAGCAACTGTGGTGTCGACCTCCCTCATAGACTCAGCAAGACGACCAATCACCTCATTCTGAGCAACCGAAGCTTCGTGAGATGTGTTGGACATCGCCGATTCGTGGGCTTCTTAAGTTGGCGGTCTCAGGTTAGCCAAGGATGAGCTCTCACCCACTTCCATCTTAATTGGGCCCGTGGACTCTAGGTTTGGGGTATTTGGAAGGCCCACTAGAGTGTTACATTCTTGGTCGGAGCCCACCGTGGGCTTTTTTTTGAACCAGTGAGCCACTAGAAGGACCCACCACATGCTCCCTTTGACTCCTTGTGACCCATTTAAAACTTCTTAGTCCACCTTTATTAGAATTCCATGCAACATGCCTTTTTCCTTCCCCATTCACCTCCACGGTCAAGCCTTCTCTTGTCTAGTACGAATTCCTTAATTCACATTCTTTTCCATAAACAGATTCATTCAAATTTGAATTGAATTTCAACGGGAATGTCTTTTTATTTCCTATCGGATTTGTCTCTCCCAAATTAAATTCCACATTAATGCGCCAAGAACCCACATCTCCTCCTCCTAAATTCGTTGGACCTGGTAGGCTTGCTGGCATTTCGCTCAACATCAGCTGTTCAATTACTAGGTTCTACTTCACCCCCCCCCCCCCCCTTATTATCCCCTAATTGTAGTTTCCCCTTATCATGGGTGCTTAATAGATTTGGCTAATTTCTGCCCTTGACCTGCACCTGATGCCTACGCACCGTATTCACAAAAGTTTTAAATGGCTGAACCCCTGAGTTATCCTTATGAAGCTGAGCAAAAAATTTCTAATAACCAGAACCACCATTCACATAATTTTCGGGTTCCAACATCTTCTTTAATTCTAACCCAAAAACTCTCCATCCATTCTTTGCTCTACCTTCCGGAATAAAAACAGACCTCCTAGACCTGCCAACTTTGAATTCAGTTAATAGTAGGAACAAGCCAAAAGAGTTGGAACTCCGTTGGAGGGTATAAGCTATATCACCTTCCTTGAACGTAAAAAAATACTTGGGACTAATCCCAACGACAATCTGTTCTATATTCTTCATCAGCCATTGTGCCACATTCTTACCCATGAAGACCGACTTCATGAAGTACCTTTCCTACTCAAAAATCCTTAAAGAAAAATACCGTCCCCCTTCCTCTACCACCAGTTGAATAAATTTGGATTCAATAAAAAAAATGCAAGAACCACCCATAATAGATAGATTGAAAGAAGAAAACCGCTAATTATTTGGCTAATTTGAGGTAGCCAAGGCTCTTTCCTCCATCGTTTCTCTCTCTCTCTCTCTTTCTCTCTCATAATGAAGTTACTCATACTTGTTGATTTATTAAAATTTTGAGTTTTATTCCATTTCTCCGTTGTTAATGTTAGCGTAATATGCTTGAGTATTAGGATTTTTGTCTATTAGTCTGTTACTAGCCAGCACCAATTCTGAAAATTCAAACTTCAATAGGCAGGCATAACCTTATATGCTTATGCCATCCTTAATTTCAAGGTCCTTTGAACACCATTATATTTTAAATGCTTTCTTTTTAAAATTGTTGCTGATAATATATATTGTCTCAAATTTCATAATCTTGTAAAAATGTTGGGGATTATATGTGGATTTCCAATATTAGCTTGTTTGTTATTGATGATTTCCTCCTCCACTATGGTTAGTATTGACGTTACCTTCCAGGTTAATCCATTAGTGGATTTCGCACTTTTGGAATGGATTAGGGAGGTCTTTAATCTGGTGCCAATAACAATTTATATTGTTAAGACTTTTTTGTTATAATGTTTTGGGTGACACTCTTTGGTTTTTTCTCCTCACTTGGGCATGCTATTTTATAGCTTTAACTATAAGTAAAATGTGTCTTTGTTATTGATTGTTGGACGTTGAAGTGATGATTGAAAAACTGAATGTGTAGAATCAAGCTAAGTTGCTATGTGAAATCCTACTAACAAGGTTTCGTTCTTTCACATCAAGTTGTTCTTCGACCTATGTAATAGTAGAATATTTTCTAGCTTGCAAAGGTATACCAATATTTTTTCCCATAAATTAATGCAACTCATTATGTTATAAAATTCAATTGGATTTGCTTGGTGCCTTTGGAAGTGGGTTTAATCGTTTTCTTTATTGAAGTTCATAGCATTTCATAAAAATTGATAACATGCTTGAGAAAAGAAATGAATCAACTGATAATGTATTGAAACCTAAAATTGACCCTATGATTTCAATATTTTCTAACAATATTAAGAAGTAAAGAATTTGATCATGCATATCATGGATTTATCAGATCTGTTAGGTCTGACCCAGATATTATTGTAGGAACTGGAAAAAAAGATTTTTGCTTTTGGGTGAGAGCTTTCCGATTAACCAATTTGTTGAGTCAACGTTCCAATTGAAGAATGGCCTAGTTACTTATGTCTTTGGATCTGGAATCAGGGCACTCCTTTTGGTAGTTTCTTGTGTCGTAAGTCATGTGATTATTCATTTTCGCTTTGTTATTGATGCATGTTTGTTTAATTTAATGTGCAGTTGAAATGTCAATTGTTGGTGCCTTCTATATTTTTTTTTTTTTGTGCTGTTGAATTTTTATAGGTTTAAACGGCCATGTTTTACTCCCTATTTAGATGTTTTTTATCTATATCTTCCAACATTGAAATTAACCTCATGCAAAATACACCATAAACGGATTCAAATTTTTTTTTTTTTTTAAATTACTTGGAAAACAGAAGAATGACAATGAAGAATAAAATGTGTGAATACTGATCAGAGAAACAAATAACAAAACCAAGACATGTATAACTTTCATTGCACTTCCCGGTGTCTACACAAGTGTGAAATGACCATAAGTGTATAGAACATCCTTCTTTCAATGCAATCCTACATCTAACTACTAAACAATTGCATTTGGTTCTAGATGGATATCATGACAATATAAATTGCTCAATTATGTACTGGTGTTTGAAGTAGAGAATAGGGAAATGTCTATCAATCCAAATTTGCTGTTAAAGTCACATTGGGATGTTTTGGTTTGAACCTTTCAAGTCTATGGAGTATTTATTTTTAATGTGCTTGTACAATATTGCATTAGGTTATTTGCTCATTTACGTCTTGCTGGACAAAATTTAAGCTACTTTAATTCCCAAATGCCTTTGGTTGGGATTTGTAGAAGAAAATAATTCATACTTATTGGTCAAAGAGTTTTTCCAATATAATATAAAATAAAAGGTTTTTATTTTTTTGTTTCTTTTAATATTAATTGCACAGACTTGAATTAATTGAGATGATAGGGCCACAACTTCATCATTTTTGGAATAATAGTTGTAGCTGCTGGTGAAACTACTTCATCCTTATAAGTTTTGTTATTTTTGTGCCCAAAAATGATCACTCTGTTATGTAGGATTCTCTGTTCTGGTATTTTGTACTAATGGACTCCACTCTTGATGCAATTGGGTATAGATGTAAGTCTTATCTTTGGTGCTGGTGAAACTACTATTATTAATTGGGATGATAGGGCCACAACTTCATCATTGTTGGAATAATAGTTGTAGCTGCTGGTGAAACTACTTCATCCTTATAAGTTTTGTTATTTTGTGCCCAAAAATGATCACTCTGTTCTGTAGGATTCTCTGTTCTGGTAATTTGTACTAATGGACTCCACACTTGATGCAACTAGGTATAGATGTAAGTCTTATCTTTGGTATTTGATACCCTTATTTTGTAGACATTAGAATGATCTCAATGCCAAAAAAAAAAAAAAAGGTTTTATAGTTATCTTTAACTATGAGTAGGTCTTCTATTCCTTTGAAGATTATAGCTCTATACATATTTCATTTCTTACCCACTAACATATCTTTTGTAAATAAATTAATAAGATTACCTCCAATTGCAGTTTGAACATAGTAATTTTCTACTGTTCTATGGCACCTTCTTACTAATTTCACTTTGAGTTAAATGTTGAAAAGAATATTTTGAAATTACAAATTAGTATCACCTTGAATTCACCCTCTTATAGGAATACCTTGCTGTAGAGAAAAGAGTAAACAATGTTCATGAGCTAATGGTTATGATTTTATATTCGGTACAAAAAATATACATGCCTTTTACTGTCTTATACATTAAAGTGCCAAGGAGAAGAGAACACTTATGTTGTATCCCCTTTTGTTAATTTTGCACTTGTTGTAACCAACGTGTATGGTAAAATCAAGTGCATACTAGTTTAATGTTCCCTCCCTATTGAACATTCCCATTCATTTACTTGATCAGTCCAAGCAATTCCATGTTATTTGGACTATGATTTGTCAGTTAAGTTCCTTTGAAAAAAATTATTTATGCTATTTACTAACAACTTTCCTTTAAATGCCATTTCAAAATATAGCATCATTGAAGTCTTCCCTAATTGTGCCTTTGACAATTGACTTAATTATTAGCTTAATTGATCACAAACACACACATGCATACCTAGTTTATTTTTTCCTTTTCTATTTGAGATAGAAATCCTACTCTAGCATAATCTAAGTGTATGTGTGTGTAGCCCCTCCCCCCATGCCATCGCACAAGAACTTGTACTTATGGAGTGACCATAATACTAAGGGTGCACGGTGGTATAAATACCTAGTTCATATTATTATCAATATGTGGTAGAACACACAAACATAAACAGAATAATGTTTGTGTTGTGTTGTATTTTCCCATGATCTGCCCATGTTAGTGTGTTTGCAGTGTCATAACCTTGGCCCATCTTCTTGTTCATGCTGCAGAAATTCAAAGTTGAAAAATAAGGTTTGGATATATTAGGTAAAAAAAAAATAGTGTCGATTAAGTTGGTTTAAGTTTTCACATAGTTAATGACTAGGGCATTTTAGATATAATATATTTTTTAAGCGTTCTTGTATCGTTTTACACATTATAATTTTATTGATTCCATCTAATTCTTTTTTTTGCTTTAACAAAATTTTGGTGGGTCTATGGGGTGATT
Organism: Quercus tomentella; assembly: GCA_028535165.1. Taxonomy (NCBI): domain Eukaryota; kingdom Viridiplantae; phylum Streptophyta; class Magnoliopsida; order Fagales; family Fagaceae; genus Quercus; species Quercus tomentella. The sequence goes on along the minus strand of JAPQVY010000111.1, from coordinate 25,250,908 downwards.
AATGATCCTTACGGTGAATTTTTCATTGCCAAGATCTAATCTTTTTAGAATGTATATATGTTGCCTACGTTTATAATAATTATGAGTTCTTCAAATCTGTTTTTAGATGCTTACAATACAATAATGTTTTATGGGAGAGCCTTACTCAGGATTATGATTCCAAGTATTGAAGGCAAATGTACATCCTTGAGGATAGGACTCCTAGCTTCTGTACAAGTATTGCTGGAACAAGTTGGAGAACTGAAGAAATTCTTGATGACATGAAAAAATGTGGCCACGGTGTTTAGGTTTGGTTATCATTATGCACTCACAATATAGACCACTAGTTTTATTTAAAGAAAAATAATAAAAAAAAAGAACCTTGCAGCCTTCTACAATTCTGTCTTTGATTGGATTCTTACTTGAAGATAATCGTATCAGAATATTCAAAATTAATAAGCTTTGGCTTGACAAATCATTACCTTGAGTATATAAAAGGTGCTAATGATTTTGAAATTAATGAGTTCTTAATCATATCTAACCTGCTAAAAGTATCTTATCATGCTAGTGAAGATCATAATTCTAATGTTAATATGAATTCATTTAGTTTTTACGTTACTTTTATGTCCAAAATTTGTCATAAATTTTAAAATACCAAGTGCACCAACATTTTCCTAAATATATTAATACATACTCTCAAGATCTTGAACACAATTAGCACATAATGCATAACAAACTTAAGACTAAAAAATGCATAGAAGAGGTATGCTAAATAGGTTTCTTTTTCCTCTAGCAAAATGGAATTGTGTAGGATTTGAATGTATGAATTCTAAGAAAAAGTTGTATATACACAGTTCTTTTAGACAAATAAAGTTGCGTATTGTCAAATATTATGGTGTCTTTGTGTGTTGGGAGTGACTAATTCTTGATGTATATCTTTTTTTTGAAACAAATTATCTAGCACCATGATTTTTTCCTGGATGATTGTCTCGGGGAATATTTGCATCTTTTTCCTAAATTGTTGAAGGTTAGTACTATTTTTTATCAGCAAAGCTCAAGTGAAACTCTTGTTTCATTTTGAATTAATAGGTAAAGATGATTGATGAATATTATGCATTTATAACTACTTATCCTCATGTTTGGCCCCTGAAAATTTGCAAAGAGCACATATCAAAGTTTAGGAGTTGTAGTGTAAAAAAAAGCATACTGTACATTTTCTTTGTATTCAAGCCATTTAAAGACCTTAATTTGTTCATGATATTATTATAGACTACTGATATCTTTGACTTGAGATATCAGTTTATCAAAATCTGTAATTTTCATTTGAAAATGGAAGTAATCCAATAATCACTAAGCACCACTAGTAAAGATTGCTGTTGCAAAAGAGGAAGACAATTAATTGTTATGCTGATATTAAGAACTTGATTTCCAATTTTCAAATGCAGAAGGTGGAAAAGCTGAAATTGATGTGCCTACAGTATGTAGCAACAACTTAGAAATTGATATAATTTATCAATTATCATTGAGATTCTCTAGCTAGAAGAATTTTTGGATGGTTTAGTTGGGAATTCAAAATGTCCATCAAGGGCATTAATTAACTCCCAAAAGATCTAAGATCCTATTTCTATTCTGAGTAAAGTTACACATAGGCATCATTGTTTCTCTATTTGTATCTCTCTCTCTCTCTCTCTGTCTCTCTCGCACACACATTCTCAGTTTTTGTGGCAAATTCAAGAGGGAATTTAATGTTGAACTTGAGTTCAACATTAAAAATGGAAACGGTGGCAACTTTGGGATTGGGGCTTCTCCTAATAAGGATTTCAAAATTTTCGAGTGTGAAACAACATATTTTTTGGGGGATTGGTAAGGGTTCTTTGGGTTGGTGTTGGATAAGGTGTTATAATTTTATCTCAATTTTAGCAATAATTCACTACTTTTTGTCTGGTTCTTTGGAATCAAGTGTGAATTAACCATACAATGAAATTTGTGATAACTAGTGTTAGGACATATGTGTTTCACATGTTAGGAACATATGTCATTATTTTATGTAATTGGCTAATCCTTTGACAAAATGCACTTTACTTGTATTTGGGTAGATCTAGGATGTGTTTAATACTTCAAGAAATAAGGTTTCAAGTTCAAGTGTTAAAGCCATGCAAGTTTATCCAAGATTCAAGTGTGAAAAGTGCTGTTCATTAAAGCTCGACAGCTAGCATCTATTGAGCCTTGAAGAGCTGTTCTAGCTCATAGCTCGACAGATACTTGACAGACAGGCATCTGTCGAGGTTTATGAAACTCAGTTTTTCAGGGCTGTTTTTCATCCAATCTGTGATTGTATGTTTGGGCTTTCTTTTCTCACAACCCTAGACATATAAAAGGATTATTTTAAGGGCCGTCAAAGGAGACACAAGTTGCATAAGTGTTGAGCAAAGTTTGTTCAAGCAAATTGTGACCGGAGACAGAATTTGCCCTAGTTCATCTTTCTTGTGAAGAAGCTGCTGTGTTTGTGCATCGTAGGATTTTGTAACCAAGAAGCTTCTCGATCTTCATCGTGTGATGAACTGAAGAACTTTGTAGCCAACAACCTTCTCTAGTTGGTGATTGAAGTCACGTACTGGGATCCGCGCAATTGGTTAGTCACGTACTGGGAGCCATGCATTAAAAGGAGAGATTGTCACTACAAAATAAGTCCAATTGGGTATTGGGGTAAGGGTTCAAATGTAGGTTGGTATAAGGTACTGGGATTCCTTTACTTGTAACTGCTTGTTTTGATAATAGTGGATTATCGGGAGTGGTGACCTTAAAATCACCTGATGGGGTTTTTGTCGTGTAGGTTTTCCCCATTCGTAAACAAATCACCGTGTCAATTTATTTTCCGCTGCATACTTAGTTTAATTGGTGATTTGTTTGTGCTACCACACATCTTGCATGTTAATTTGATTAATTAACAAACTTGGCTAATTAATCAATTAATTTATCACAAGGGGTCAATTCGTTTTTGGCCTAACAGGATTTTAAATCATGGGAGTTTAAATTTCTTTTATTTGTTAATTTCCATGTTAATAGCAAAGTTTCATCCAAATGCAAAATTATGAGTTTAAAATTTATTAGGTTCTCTTATATATGAGAGACTGAGAGGAGGGTGGACTCCTTTCCAAACTAAATGTTAGAAAGGTAAAACCTTTACAAAAAAACAGTAATGTTTTTGAATATATTAATTAAAAAAAATTAGGTTGCATGAATTTTTATAGTTTATACTAGCCTTATCACACGCGTTTCGTATGCGCGATGAGACTTATTTATTTATTTATTTTGAGTTTAATGTTGTAATTTTTCAATTTGAATTTGTCTATTGTTAGTGAGGTTACACGGGAAGGGATTTTTAAGAAGCAATTTTGAATTTTGAAAAGGAGTAAACTGCTGAGTTTAGTGTGTGCTAATTTTTAGGGAAAAAGTTTTTCTGGTGGTTTTTTTTTGTTTTTGAATTTTGTTGAATTACAATTTATCCCTATTTATTAAATATTTTTTTAGGAATAAGGATTATCTAATTAATTAGATTAGGGGTATTTTTATATTTTTTGAAATTATTACTAACTTTCGGAATTTTCTTAATATATAGAGATTGCAATTAATATATAGGGAAATAAATAAAAAAGAACCCTTGTACTTTAGTTCAAAATCAAACTGGCCCCATAGTCTTTTAATATAAAATTAAGATCATAATCTTAACTTTATTAATGTTGTTGTTTAACGTTTTAGCCTTTATGTTGTAACCACACAATTTCATATTTTATTCCACTTATTAATTACCATGTTTTTTTGTTCAATGGGTGACTCATGGGCATGATTCTATAATTGAATAACCCCCACTAGATTGATTCTAACTCTTTAAAACATATCAAAGCACGACCCTGTTCAAGCAACAAAATATCCTGGAACACCTTTTAAGAAAAAACAATCTGGCCATAATGTTTTGCTTTTTGCCAAGAGAATTTCATTTTAGGAGGCTCTCTTTCCTTTTTCTTCTGTTTTTTGTTTTTTAAAAGAATTTCCAAAACTGTTTTTTCCAAAGTCAGTTTGTTTCTCAGTATCATCCAAAAGGCTAATATATGCTCTTGATTTTGTGTCAAAAGAAATTCCTGATTTGAGGGGTGAAGACTAGGTCAAGATAAAAGCCCAGGTCAAGAGCCATTAAGCACCCTGGAGAATAGTATGAGCCACAATGCTACAAGTACTTTGGTTTTGTTACTTTCTTTGTAAGCTAAGGACTTTTTGAATTTTAGGGGAAGAGGGCATAAAATTAGATAGGTGGCATGAGCTGCTTCTCTTTGTAGTTTCTTTTCTTTTTCTTTTTTTCCCCCTTCTCTGGATAGTACATATTTTGAGTGAAAAGTACATGGAATCGCAACTAGTTATGTGAGATTCATTTGTGAAGTGTCATTGTCTCCTTTGTGATCTCCAATAATTAAGGTCATCATTCGAGTGTTTATAAGTTTTTTTTTTTTTTTTGGATGAAGCTCTTTTGTTTTTCTCCTCACTTGGGCATGCTATTTTATAGCTTTGACTATAAGTGAAATGTGTCTTTGTTATTGGTTGTTGGACTAATTGAAGTGATGATTGAAAAACTGAATGTGTAGAACCGAGCTAAGTTGCTGTGTGAAAGCCTACTAACAAGGTTTCGTTCTCTCACATCAAGTTGTTCTTCGACTTATGTAATAGTGGAATATTTTCTAGCTTGCAAAAGTATACCAATATTTTTTCCCATAAATTAATGCAACTCATTATGTTATAAAATTCAGTTGGATTATGCTTGGTGTCTTTGGAAGTGGATTTAATCGTTTTCTTTATTAAAGTTCATAGCATTTCATAAAAATTGATAACTTGCTTGAGAAAATAAATGAATCAACTGGTAGAGTATTGAAACGTAAAATTGACCCTATGATTTCAATATTTTTCTGAAAATATTAAGAAGTAAAGAATTTGATCAAGCATATCATGGAATTATCAGATCTTGTAGGTTTGTCTAACCAAGACATTATTGCAGGATCTGGAAAAAAAGATTTTCCTTTTGGGTGAGAGCTTTCTGATTAATCAATTTGTTGAGTCAACGTTCCAATTGAAGAATGGCCTAGTTACTTTGGATTTGGAATCACGACACTTTGGATCTGGAATCAGGGCACTCCTTTTGGTAGATTCTTGTATTGTAAGTCATGTGATTATTCATTTTCGCATTGTTATTGATGAATGTTTGTTTAATTTAATGTGCAGTTGAAATGTCAATTGTTGATGCCTTCAATTTTTTTTTTTTTTTTTTTTTTTTTTGTGTTGAATTTTTATAGGTTTAATTTTAAATGACCATGTTTTACACCCTATTTAGAAGTTTTTTTATTTATTTATTTTTATTTATTTTTTATCTTTATCTATATCTTCCAATGTTAAATTTAACCTCATGCAAAATACACCATAAACGGATTCAATTTTTTCTTTAATTACTTGGAAAACTGAAGAATGACAATGAAGAATAAAATGGAGTCCCTCAATATGTGTGAATACTGATCAGAGAAGAAAACAACAAAACCAAGACTTGTATAACTTTCATTGCACTTCCCGGTGTCTACACAAGTTGTGAAATGACCATAAGTGTATAGAACATCCTTCTTTCAATGCAATCCTACATCGAAGTACTAAGCAGTTGCACATACTTGAATTAATTCTACAAAAATAATTCATACTCATTGGTCGAAGAGTTTTTCAATATAATATAAAATAAAAGGTTTTTATTTGTTTGTTTCTTTTTATATTAATTGCACGTACTTGAATTAATTGGTATGACAGGGCCACAACTTCATCATTGTTGGAATAATAGTTGTAGCTGCTGATGAAACTACTTCATCCTTATAAATTTTGTTATTTTTGTGCCCAAAAATGATCACCCTGTTCTGTAGGATTCTCTGTTCTGGTCTTCTGTACTAATGGACTCCACACTCGATGCAACTGGGTATGGATGTAAATATTGTCTTTGGTATTTGACACCCTTATTTTGGAGACATTGTAATGATCTCAATGCCCAAAAAAGGTTTTATATTTATCTGCAACTATGAGTAGGTCTTCTATCCTTTCGAAGATTATAGCTCTATACACATTTCATTTCTTACCCACTTGCATATCTTTTGTAAATAAATTAATAGGATTACATCCAATTGCAGTTTGAACATGGTAATTTTCTACTGTTCTGTGGCGCCTTTTTACTAATTTCACTTTGAGTTAAATGTTGAAAATAATTTTTGAAATTACAAATTAGTATCACCTTGATTTCACCTCTTTTAGGAATACCTTGCTATAGAGAAGAGTGTAAACAATGTTGATGAGCTAATGTTTGTGATTTTATATCCAGTACAAAAAAATATACATGCCTTATACATTAAATGCCAAGGAGAAGAGATCACTTATGTTATTCCTTTCCCCTTTTGTTAATTTTGCACTTGTTGTAACCAACGAATATGGTAAAATCAAGTACATACAAGGTTAATTTTACGTGTTAATGTTCCTCCCTCTTAAAAATTCCCATTCTTTTACTTGATTAGTCCAAGAAATTCCATGTTATTTGGACTATGATTTGTCAATTAAGTTCCTTTAAAAAAAATTTATTTATGGCATTTTTAAACAACTTTCCTTTAAATGCCACTTTAAAATTTCTTAGTTAGAATTACTAGGCCATGGTTGCACAACTGCACAGGATAGGCACCAGTTTCTAGTTGGAAGACTTTCCATGAATGGATGTGGTTTCTTTGTCAAGTTTGATTTTGCCTTGAATCTAAACAACCATTTTTAGAATTTTTACTAAAGGGGTTTTCACCATGTGTTGCAGCCCATGATGAATCTATGCAAGCACTGTCAACTATGATACAGACCTTTAGCTAATAATTTTGTAATTTTCACTTTCTTGACCTCTTGCAAAACCAGTAAAACCTTATATCTAAATTACTCTTTTGTTTAAACAATTAATTTTCTGATCAGATGACTTTTGCTATCTGCTGTTAAACTTTTGAACTTGTTTAATTTTGAACTTTTGACTTCTGCTCTCTACAGTTAAACTTTTGAACTTGTTATTACAGTTATCTGTCATTTGTAAATTCCAATCTTAATCTACTTCTAAATTTAAATGTGCATATAATACAATATATCGTGTGACTAATGTGATGAAAAAGCCTGTTTTCAAATACGTGAAATGTAAATATTCTTTCACTTATATAAGGGACATATTGGGTAAAAATGGAAATATTGACCATTATTGCAGCATGGAGGTATTCTATGTTTTCTTGGTTCTTAACATTGCTTTTCCTACATCCAGGCTAAAGTCATGGCTGGTGATATTGTAGCAAGGTAATTGCTTCAAAAAATGACACAATGTGCATGCAATGCGTATCTTGACATTTAGGAAAGGTATGAGTTAAGTCATGGTTAAAATTTTGACATTAGATTATAGCGTCAATGAGGTCATCCCTTTTTCTTTTTATTTACTTTTATACAAGATAGAAATTCTACTCTAGCTGATAAAAAAAAAAAAAAAAAAAAATCTACTCTAGCCTAATCTAAGTGTATATATGTGTGAAGCTCCCTCTTGGAGACTTGAACCCCGACCCTTGCCCTCCCACACCCCATGAGTACTTACACTTGTGAAGTGACCATCGCACCAATGTGCATGGTGGTACAATGAGGTCATCCCTAATTATGCCTTTGACAGTCTTTATTTTAATAATTTAAAGGACTTAATTATTAGCTTAATTGTTCAGAAACACACATAACTACCTAGTTCTTTTTTTTACCCTTTTCTATCTGAGATGGAATTCCTACTCTAGCATAATCTTAATGTATGTGTGTGTAGCCCCTCCCCCCATGCCACTGCATAAGAACTTGTACTTATGGAGTGACCATAACACTAAGAGTGCACGGCGGTATAAATACCTAGTTCATATTATTATTGATATTAGAACACACATACAAAAATAGAATAATGTTAGTGTTGTGTCGTATTTTCTCATGATCTGCCCATGTTAGTGTGTTTGCAGTGTCATAACCATGGTCCTTCTTCTTGTTCATGCTTACGTGGATTTGGATATATTAGGTAAAAGAAATTAATTTGTATTAAGTTGGTTTAAGTTTTCACTTTTCACATAGTCAATGACTAGGACATTTTAGATCTAATATATTTTTTAGTCATTCTTGTATTGTTTTCCACATTATAATTTTATGACTCATCTAATTCTTTTTCTTGCTTCAACAAAATTTTGGTGGATCTGTGGAGTGATTAATGATCCTTACGATAAATTTTTTATTGCAAAGATCTAATCTTTTCAGAAGCTATATATGTTGCCTTCATTTATAATAATAATGAGTTCTTCAAATCTCTTTTTAGATGCTTACAATATATATATATATATATATATATATATGTTTTATTGGAGAACCTCACTCAGGATTATGATTCCAAGTATTGAAGGCAAATTTACATCCTCGAGGATAGGACTTCTAGCTTCTGTACAAGTATTGCTGGAACAAGTTGGAGCACTGAAAAATTCTAGATGACATGAAAATATGTGGCCACAGTCTTCAGGTTTTGTTATCATTATGCACTCACAACATAGGCCACTAGTTTTATTTAAAGAAAAATAATAATAAAAAAGAATCTTGCAGTCTTATACAATTCTGTCTTTGATTGGATTCTTAGTTGAAGATACCTGTATCAAAATATTCAAAATTAATAAGCTTTGGCTTGACAAATCATTCCCTTGAGTGTATAAAAGGTGCTAATGATTTTGTGAGTAGTGAGCTTTTAATCATATCTGACCTGCTAAAAGTATCTTACAATGCTAGTGAAGATCATAATTCTAATGTTAATATGAATTCATTTAGGTTTTTATGTCACTTTTATGTCCAAAATTTTTCATAAAAATTTAAAATACCAAGTGCACCAACATTTTCCTAAATATATTAATGCATACTCTCAAGTTCATGTACATAATTAGCACATAATGTATAACAAACTTAAAGACTGAAAAATGAGTAGAAGAGGTATGCTAAATAGATTTCTTGTTCCTCTAGCAAAAAGGAATTATGTAGGATTTGAATGTACAAATTCTAAGAAAAAGTTGTATATACACAACTCTTTTAGACAAATAAAGCTACGTATTGTCAAATATTATGGTGTCTTTGTGTGTTGAGAGTGACTAATTCTTGATGTATATCTTTTTTTTTTTTTTAAACAGATTATCCAGCACCATGATTTTTTTGATGGATGATTGTCTCGGTGAATATTTCTTCCTTTTCCTAAATTATTGAAGGTTAGTACTATTAATTATCAGTAAAGCTCGAGTGAAACTGTAGTTTCATTTTGGATTAACAAGTAAGATGATTGATGAATATTATGCATTTATAACTCCTTATCCTCATGTTTGGCCCCAAAAAATTGCAAAGAGAACATATCAAAGTTAAAGAGTTGTAGGCTACATTTGTTTCGGGTGTAAATGGAATTGGGAAAATATTTTACACTCTTGTGCGTGATCGGGTTCACATGTAAAATACAGTCAAACTGAAAATAAAAAAGTTTGACCGTAAAATATGCCCCTTGACCCGTAAAATAGATTGCACATATGTTTTAACTTCAATCAATTTCTGGACTCACACAAGCCAAAGAGAGAGAGAGCTACTCACGCCAAGCCCATGCCGAGAAGGAAGGAGAGGGTACCACCGGTGAAGCCCAAAACCAGCCCCCGATCCACGGCCCCGCCGTCGTGCCTGAAGCTCATTGTTGATCAAAGCTCTAGATTGCCATCACCTGAAGCTTGTCGTCATTTGATGCTCTAGATCGAAGCTCGTTGTCGCTGCCACCCTGTAGCTTGTCTCCTCCACCTCTCGATCTCGTCGCCGTTGCCTCTAAATCAACCCCGCTTGATTGTATCTCTATTTCTCTCTCGATCTACCTCTCTCTTTCCCTCAGTCTCTCACTCTTTCTTCCTCCCTCTCTCAATTTCACCGAATTTGAGAGTTTAACGATTGGTTTTATTTTGATTTTTGTTTCTTTAAGTTTATATATTGAAATTTTCTATGATAAAATTTGTTTGTAAGTTGAGAAAATGGCTGAGAAAATGTGAGAAAAATGTAGAAAAATAGCATTTTCAGAATGTTACCAAACACCTGAAAATATTTTCCAATACAATTTTCAAGATGCAACCAAACACTTGAAAATATTTTCCTTTCCTAAAAATATTTTCACCTAAAAATATTTTACACTCGAAAAATAATTTACATGTTGCCAAACACAACCTAATGTAAAAGAAATCATACTGTACATTTTCTTTGTATTCAAGCCATTTAAAAGACCTTTATTTGTTCATGATATTATTATAAAGTACTGATATCTTTGACTTGAGATGTCAATTTATCATAATCTGAAATTTTCATTTGAAAATGGAAGTAATCCAATAATCATTAAGCACCACTAGTAAAGATTGTTGTTGAAAAAGAGGAAGACAATTAATTGTTATGCTGATATTAAGAACTCGATTTCAAATTTTCATTGGTTATCTTTGGGGTTTATTCTTAATAGTTAGATTTTTCAAATGCAGAAGGTGGAAAAGCTGAAATTGATGTGCCTACAGTATGTAGCAACATCTTAGTGATTGATATCATTTATCAATTATCAATGAGATTCTCAGGCTAGAAGAATTGTTGGATGGTTTAGTTGGGAATTCAAAAAGTCCATCAAGGACAGTTAATTAACTCCCAAAAGATCTAAGATCCTATTTCTATTCTGTAAGTAAAGTGACACATAGGCATCATCGTTTCTCTATTTGTATGTGTTTTTTGTGTGTATGTGTTTCTTTCTCTTTCTCTTTCTCTTTCACAGTTTTTGTAGCAAATTCAAGAGTTAATTTAATGTTGAACTTGAGAGCAACATTAAAAATGGAAACGGTGGCATCTTTGGGATTGGGGCTTCTCCTAATAGGGATTTCAAAATTTCCAAGTTGAAACAACATAATTTTTGGGGGATTGGTAGGGTTCTTTGGGTTGGTGTCGGATAAGGCGTTGAAATTTGATCTCAATTTTAGCAATAATTCACTACTTTTGGTTTGGTTCTTTGGAATCAACTGTAAATTAACCAACCAATGAAATTTGTGATAACTAGAATTTTTTATTTTTTATTTTTTATTTATATGTGATAACTAGGATTTTAAATCACGACAGTTTGAATTCTTTCTTATGTTAATTTCCATGTAAATGGTAAAGTTTCATCCAAAAGCAATATTATGGGTTAAAAAAAATTATTAGGTTCTCTCAAATGTGAGAGACTGAGAGGAGGGTGGACTCCGTCCCGATGTCCCATGTCTCAAAATTTAAATTTCCAAACTAAATGCTAGAAAAGTAAAAAATTTTGTATACATTAAATCAAAAAAATTAGGTCGTATGAATTTTCATAGTATATATTGCAATTAATATAAAGGGAAAAATAGAAAAAAGAACCTTTGTACTTTAGTTCAAAATCAAACTAGCCCTTAGTCTTTTGATATAAAATTAAGATCAAAATACGTTATTGTTTTCTAAAGTTTACTTCTTTTAGCCCCTAATCCTAATGTTTCAATTGAGAAATTTTAGTCCCAAAGTATCAAAAAATGAGCTCTATTGAACATTTCATCTAGTTCAGTTCACTAATCTTAACTTTATTAAGGTTGTTGTTGAACGTTTTATGTTGTAACTACACAATTTCATATTTTATTCCACTTATTAATTACCGTGTTTTAATTTTGGTTCAATGGAAAGCACAATGGTAACTGTAGGGGCCTTTTCACGTTAGTGGGCCAAAGCTTGTTTGTTACACCAAGGCCTGTGACTTAGTGGGTAAGGGAGTTAGGACTAGCCTCGTGGGGTTATACTACAGGCCATCTTGTGCGCAAGCTAGGCATGCCCAATACTTAGACGGCACGGGAACGGTACGACAGGTTGGACGCAGTATATATAGTTATAGCAGAATAACTGTTACAGTGAGCACAATAAAAGAGACTACCACAACGTGACTTTATACTAAAGTATAACAAAAGAAACTACTGTAAGACAACTATTACCACGAATAAAATAAAAGATAATACAACAGAACAACTGATATAGCAAATAGAGTTAGGGACATCACAACAGAATAATTAATAATGTGAAATACTGTAGCAGAATGAATAACAACGGGAATATCAAATAAGCTAAAATATGCCGTAATGGGGGAATAACTACAATTCTAAGCAAGTGCAATAGCGTTATCTCGCTCTCCCAATCCTAGGCCGAGTCATTCAACAAGAACGGGTCTAAGAAGGGAACCAAACGCCAACACGGGTAACCTCGTTACAAGTTTCTACCATTGAAGTTACACATGCTGAAGAAATGGCCTAAATAGTTTTGAGTTCTGATTTACAAAGTTTCAGAGAGTGGAAATGTCAAGAGGGAGAGAAAAGATGGACTATCGATGCATACCTCTATTTCTACCGTGTTTTCTCTCTTACTTTTTTTACCACATCATTTTCTTTTCTTTTGTTCTCTGATTCTTTGATTTTTTTTCTTACTCTCCTCCCCGTTGGGTCCCTCCCTATTCATGGCTACCTCCATTCTTTTTTATATTGCTTGATTCCATGGGATTTCTCCCTTTTGTCCCCAAGGCTTCACCGACCGTTTTTGGTTTCTTATGGGCATCTCTCTAGAATTACCCACTAACCTGTTGGTTACCCAGCCATTACCTCTGCTTAGAGTTTGCTTGTTGCACCACTCTTCATTCTAGGACAAAACTCTTTGTTTTGTTTCTCACCCCCTCCCCTTTTTTGCCTTAGTTGAATGGATAAGGATTGGAGGCTCTCTTAGTTGAATGGATAAGGATTGGAGGCTCTCTCTCTACTTACCACTATGGCATGCATCAAGTGGCCCCAGCCATTTGCTTGCCTCTTTTAGGCGAAATGCTATCCCAGCAAGGCATTTTCCCCCAAAAGGAGCCTCGGCAAGAACCTCAAAATAGACCCCTTTTCTCCCCACCACCAAACCACACCCTCTGAATCCCTTGACTGAGGGCCCACCTGCTCTGTATTGGCTAAGTACAGGTAGGTGGTGCTTTGGCCTATGTGTGAGTTTCACTATCCTCTGCGCTTGTCTTCTTTTATTCCCATGCCATTTCTGCCGTTCTTGCCTTGTCTCATTCTGCTGTGTGTCCTAGGTTTGTGCTTATCCCCCATGGTGTGAAAAGAGTGGGCTCTTGGGTTTGTATTGCCTCCTTTTATTCCTTCATGGCTTGGACATTGTCTTGGCAGAAGCTCCTACCCGTCTAGCTCGTTGGGCTTCCATTTCTGCTGCTCCTTTTTTTGCCATGCCCATGGGCGTACTAGATGTCATTCTTGCCATGCTGGCCCATTGGATTTATTACCTTTTCCTTTTCCCAAGGCCCATTTGCTTTACTTTTACCTCTTGTTGGGCCCATGGATTTGCTGGCCATCATTCTTGCCATGCTGGTCCATTGGATTTATTACCTCTTTTATTGGGCATCCACGACTCATATACTTTAATTTTACCTCTTGTTGTGCCCATGGGCCTATTGGCTGTCATTCTTGCCATGTTGGCCTATTGGGTTTATTACCTCTTTTCTTGGGCTTCCATGGCCCATTTACTTTACTTTTACCCCTTGTTGGCCTTCTTTTCTTGGGCTTCTGCAGTCCATTTACTTTACTTTTACCTCTTGTTGTGCCCATGGGCCTACTGGCTGTCATTCCTACCATGTTGGCCCATTAGGCTTATTACCTCTTTTCTTGGGCTTCCACGGCCCATTTACTTTACTTTTACCTCTTCTATTTCTCTTTTTCTCTCACCTTCCCTTATTGTTGGGCATCTTATGCTATTGGCCTTTTTGTTAAAAATGGGCATCAATAGTAACATTCAGTGGGTGACTATTCGGCATCAGTCTGTAATTGAATAACCCCCATGAGATTGACTCTAATCTTTAAAAGCAACAAAATATCCTGGGACACCTTTTAAGGAAAAAAAAAAATCTAGCCATAATGTTTTGCTTTTTGCTGAGAGAGGCTCTCTTTTTCTTTTTCTTTTTTTTCTTTTTTTTTTCTTTTTTTTTTTTTTTTTTTTTGAGAAAGAAACGTCATTCATTCAATCATAATAATACCAAATCCTGATACAAAGCTTCCAAAGCTGGTAGGGAAGAGTCCTCCAACCAATACAAATCATATTCTAAATTTCTAGCATGTTGAGCGAGAACATGTGCTACCTTATTACCTCCCCTCCTAATCTTACAAGTTGTAGCCCACTGCAAACCAGAAATCAAATGGCGAATATCATCCACCACATTGCCTAGAAACGAGTAGTTAGCCACATCTGAAGAAATTTCTTGCATAACATTAGTATTATCTCCCTCTATCATTAGTCTAGTGAAACCAGCATCCACAGCAAATTCAATGGATCTTCTACACGCAAGGAGTTCAGCTTCTTCACTTGTATCCACCTTCGGCCCAATAGCAGACATACCAGCCATAACCTCGCCCTTCTCATTTCTAATTATTGCACCTATACCAAATTTCTCTATCTCTGAAAATATCGCTGCATCAAAGTTTAACTTGTATTTCATAGGTGGAGGTGGCTGCTAGACTTCACCACTTGGTTGCTCCATCGGACTGACATTTAGATGCACTTGGGCTTTTTTAAACTTCTCCAAAAACTCCTCTGCCCTCTTGTTAAGGCTAGTCGGGTTCTTCAATTGCCCTCCATACAAAACACAGTTGCATTGATTCCATATCAGCCAATATTACACCCAAAACAGCTCCAGTTCTTCAGTTGAAAGCCTATCCACCAAATGCTCCATCAACTGCATGACATCTTTGAAGCCTGAGACTCCTTTCTACAATTTCAGAATGCTCCCTGCCCACACATCTTGCACCGCAGCACAACCCCATAAAACATGAACTACTGATTCTGCCTCCCTGGTACAAATATGGCATTTGTCTTCATTAATAATTCTCCTATTTACTAGATTGCACTTTGTAGGTAAAATGTCATCGCATGCCCTCCTCCCGAAAATTTTAATTTTGTTTGGAATACAGAGCTTCCAAAAAACCGGCCAGATGAGTTTCCCAACACAGCCCCCTGAAGATTCAGCCCGATTCCCATTACCTCGCATTCTTCTTGCTACCTTATATGCAGACTTGACAAAAAACTTCCCATGTTTGTTGTGTAGCCAAATGATTGAGTTCGAAACAGCTGTTCTGCTAAGAGGAATCTTGGTAATTGCATCAGCATCTTCTCTATGGAACAATGTCATGATCATATCACCTCTCTAAACATGCAACTCCGGATCAATTAATTCTGAAACAGCCATCTCATCAACCAGCTCATGAATTGGATGAAGAACCTTGTTTGTGGGATAATTGGGGGGGATCCATTTATCCCCTAACACACTTATTGAAGACCCATTACCAACCCTCCAACAATAACCCGATCTAAGAATAGGAAGTGCAGCCATCAAACTTCTCCGCACATAAGAACATCCAGGAGATTCTTTAGCCTCAAGAAAAGAGGACCTAGGAAAATACCTTGCTTTGAAACACTTGGATAACAATGAATCATTGTCTTGGATCATTCTCCAACCTTGTTTAGCCAACATTGCTAAATTAAAATCTCTCAAATCCCGAAATCCTATACCACCCTCCATCTTTGAAGTTGAAAGCTTATCCCAATTCTTCCAATGAATTTTCCTTTCATTGCCTACTTGACCCCACCAAAATTTGGCACATAAATTATCTAGTTCATCACATAATTTCATAGGAAGTTGGAAAACACTTATGGTATATGCCGGTATGGATTGGGCAACTGCCTTGATGAGAATTTCTTTCCCAGTTCTAGATAATAGCATTCCTTTCCATCCTTGCAGCTTCTTCCATATTCTGTTTTTTAAATAAGCGAAGGTGTGGTACTTAGCCCTTCCAATGAAGGTTGGCAGCCCTAAGTAAGATTCAAATTTCATCACTTCCTTGACACCCAAAATGTGCAACATCTGCTGCCTTTGAGCTCCTGTTGTGTTAGTGCTAAAATAAACAGAAGACTTCTCCAAATTTATACTTTAACCTGAAGCCTTTGCATATGTTTGGAGAATCTCCATAATGGCCTCCCCTTCATTCTGTATAGCCTAACAAAACAACAGAGAATTGTCTGCAAACAATAAATTAGTAACTCTGGGTGCTCTTCTACAAATAGAAACTCCTTTTATCCTCCCTTCCAGTCTTGCTTTCGCCAACAAAGCCGTAAAGCTTTCTACACATAACAGAACAAGATACGGTGACAGTGGATCTCCCTAGTGTATTCCCCGTGAAGGATGTACCATACAATAGGGTTTGCCATTCACCAAAATAGAGAAGGATGGAGTGATAACACAACTCATCACCCTCTCTATCCATACTGCTGGAAAACCCATTTTCTCCATAATCTTTTGAAGGAACAGCCATTCCACACAGTCATAGACCTTGCTGATATCTAACTTCAATGCCATTGTCCCTTTCTTGCCCTTCTTCCTAGCATGCATTGTATGTAGTGCCTCATAGGCCACCAAAACATTGTCTGTAATCAATCTTCCCGGTACAAAAGCACTTTGTGTGGGCGAGATAATATGTGGAAGTACTTGTTTCAATCTGTTGGCCAAAACTTTGGAAATATTCTTGTAAATTACATTACATAAACTTATTGTTCTAAAATCAGACATTTTTTCTGGAACTTTCACTTTTGGAATAAGAACTTTCACTTTGGTTTGTTTTTTAAAAGAACTTTTAATAGTAAATCTTTTTAGATTTTAGGCATGTCCCATAATTATCTTGGCATTCAGCGTTTATCCATCATTAAACGAAATACTGTCTTCGTGGGAAATCTAAATAAAATTGTTATAGTCAGGCAGAGAAGTAAGAAAAATCAAATACATTATTGTTGTCTTTTTACTTTCCTGGGAAAATGAAAAAGCATACGTGGGACTGTTTTAGAAAATGATAATTGCGCACTATGGACTGTGGTGAAAGAATGGTTAATAAATCATTTTAGAAAAATTTTAACATCACTTTCATGAAAAATATATAAAGTGCTCAAAATAATTTTTTTTTTTTCCTTTTCGTATAAAAAAATTTTAAAAATACTTATTAAACCAATACTTTTAGAGCATTCTTTAACATTTCCTTCTTCCTACTTTCATTAGAGCATTCACATTGGGTCTTGTAAATGCTATATGTTGGTTCAATTTAGCATTAGAACCCAAAATCCTCCATTAGAGCATCTGCGTTAGTGGAACTATAAATTTAGCTATTTGGCACCACAAAAAGCTATTTTATCTATTTTACCTTCTCACTTTATAAAACACCCTATCAGTTATTTTATTTTAGCTTTTAACACAATAAAATAATATATCCACTACAACTATCAAAAAAAAAAAAAAAAAAAAAAAAAAAAAAACACCACACAAACCGATCAATGAGACAAGCCACAATCACTGCCAACCAGGAACAGCCACCCACAACCACTGCCAAAAACCCAAATTAGCCAAAAACCACCACACAAATCACCACCAACACAGCCACACCACCACTGACCCACGAAATCCAATCACCACGAAACCCAAAAAAAAAAACTGTGAAACCTAGCCAAACCGCCACCAAACCCACTCTTCTTCTCTTCAAGCCACCAAACCCACTACCCCAAATCAATTACCACCACCATCACTGCCACCATCACAGCACCACCAAACCACAACCACCATCACGGCAGTCTCAAGCTCAACTAAAAAACCAGCAACAACTAGGAAAAAAAAACCAGTAGAAAAAATCAACCCACGAATCGGAACAATGGTACATTCGAAACAATCGAAAACCCAATTAACAACCCACCACCACCAACACCCAAAAATTTACCACCACCAACACCCACAAACCCATACCCACTGCCACCCACATCCACCACCACTATGGCCACACCGACCCACAAACGCCACCACCAACACAGCCACCAGAGAATCCCTCGCTGAGAAACCCACACCGCCACACCGAGAAATCCACTCTAAGTTACCTAGCAACCCACGCTAGCCCTGGGCAGGGGTAGGCGCTTGGGTCGGCGAGAGTGAGGAGGAGAGAAAAATAAAATGGAAAGGGGAGAGGGTGAGCTGAACTGAAGAGAGAGAGCCAACGAGCAGAAAAAGGAAACAAGTAAAAAAAAAGAAAGGAAGAAATATTATTTAATTGGAGGGAGCAATAAAATATAATATATTGGTTTAGCTTTTGAGCTATAGTGCACAGCCATTTTTGTTTGTGTACTGTAGTTGAGAAGCTAAATTTTTTAGCTATAGCTCCACCATTGTAGTCTCACTTTTGTGATTGGTGGTGCTAAAAATAGCAATATAGCTTTTTAGCACCACCAATAAGAGCATTAGCATTGAAGAATGCTAATGCCATATCTAAGGCCTTTTTGACATTTCATGGCTCAAAAACGTTTGCATCAAAAAATTGTAAACCTCACTATTGCAAAATTTTTTGCAATAGTGCTATAGTACAATTCTAAACTTAGAATTGTACTGTAACAGTATTCTAAAATATATATATATATATATTTTTTAATCCACCCCCGAAATTTCTCTCTCCAACTTCAGTTCTTTTCTCTCTCTTCCTTCTCTGTTTCTCCATTTGCTCTTTCCTCTCTTCAAACCCAAATGCCATCTCTTCTCTCTCTTCCTTCTCTCTTCCTTCTTAGTTGGGTCCAGTGTTTGGGTTGTTAGTCGTGGTTGGGTCCGGTGTTTAGGTCGTGATTGGGTTGTGGGTCTGGTGTTTGGGTCGTGGGTCAGTGGTGGTTATGGTTTTTGGCGTGGGTCACTGTGGTGGTTGTGGTTTTTTTTTTTTTTTTTGGCTGTGACCGGTGCTTAAAGGGGTTGTGGGTCGTGGTTAGGTCTGGTGTTTGGGTCGTTGGTCATGGTTGGGTCCGGTGTTTGGGTCGTGGTTGGGTTGTGGCTGAACTAGGTTGTGGCTGAACTGGGTTGTTGGTCGTGGATCGGGGAACCTTCACACGGCCTCTCTCTCATCTCTCATCGTGGATCGGCGAGCTGGGTTTGGATCGGTGGGCTGGGATCGATTGATGGTGGGTTTGAAACGGTGGATCTGTTGATCGGTGGGTGGATCGGTTGGGTTGATCATCGGTAGCTCCGATGGTGGCTCCGGTGATGATTTTTTTTGAATGGGTTTGCTCCGGTGGGTTTCAAATCGGCTGGGTTTCAAATCGGCGACGTGGGTTTCTGATTGGTGGCTTGGGTTTGCTGATCGGTGGCTTGGGTGGTGGGTGTGGTGGCCGTTGTTGGCTCTGGTTTGATGGTTTGTGTGTGTGTTGCTCTGTTGATGGTTTGATGGTTTGTGTTTGTGTGTGTGGCTTTGTTGATGGTTTGATGGTTTGTGTTTGTGTGTGTGTGTGTGTGGTGATGGGTTTGGATAGGTTGATCAGTGTATCATGGGTCTGTGTGTGTGGCTCTATGTGTTGAACCGGTGCTAGAGGTTGAGGGAGACTGAGGAAAAAAAATACTATTGGAAAGCCCAGGAAAATGGAATCACGCTAGTCTGAAAAAAAGTATCGGTTAGAAAGAAATAATAAAGAAAGATTAAAGAATAATATTTTATTAAAATAGAGTTTTGGGATGTGGGAGGTATTGTAAAATGGTATGATATAAGTAATAAAATTGTTTTTTGAGATGGTAAAATAAAATAGGATAGCATTCTTTGATGTTGATGCTCTAATGCTTTTACCCGGTTTTGCAAAGTCTTGCAATTGCAAAAATATTTACAATTGTGATAGCATTGATGCATGGTAAACCTAAATATTATATTTTATTCCCTAAAATATCATCTTTTTGTTTTCTCTCTCTTATGTCTCTCATCTCCTCTCTCTCTCTCTCTCTCTCTCTCTCTCTCTCTCAGAGCTCATCTCACCATTTGCTCTCTCTTTCTCTCCCATGCCTCTGCCAATGACCCTTTCTCTCCCCATACCACTCAACCCAACACTCTAGCCACTGTCTCTCTACCCATTTTCTCATCATTCTCTCTCTCACAATGGTGGCAGTTAATTTTATGGGCGAGATCGGCGTGGTCAAGGATTTGGTGGTTTGCGGCAATGTGGCTCCTAACTGTGGGTGGTGGATCTCAGAGGTTGGAGAAGATAAGAATGCTGGGATGGAAGGTCTTGGTGATTGATTGCAAAAGGGACCCACTGATTAACCGTCAAATTGAGCTGGTTAAGTTGATGGAAGAGAAGGGTGCATTTGTGGTGAGTTAATTTGACGAGGGTGGTCACCATGGTGTGGATCTTCAAGACCCATCCAGGGCTAAGGCACTGCATGTGGTTTTAAAGAATTTCATGCTACCTTCCTTGGTTGTCTAGGAAAAATAATGGGTCTGCTTTATTTTAGAAAAATCGTAAAGTAAAATTACTAAATTTACTTGTTTTTCGTTATTTCTGGTTTCAAATTTCAATATATTGAAATGGAGATGTGGTTGTGGTTGAGTTAATTTGGGTATGGGTGTTGTTTGTGTTGTTGATGGTGGGGATTGTGATTGTGGTGGTGGCTGGGTTTTTTTTTTTTTTTTTTTTTTTTTTTGTTGTGTATTGGTGGTGGTGGGTTTGATGAGTGTGGGTAGTGGCGGTGGCGTGGTTTTGGTGTGGTGGTGGCGGTGTGTTGTGTTTGTTTGGTGGTTTTTTAATGGGTTGTTGTGGTGTTATGCGATGGCATGGTGGCGGCGTAGTGGTGGTTATTGTGGCAGTGGGTATTGTGTTGTTGTTGTGGTTGTTGGTTGCTTTAAGGAAGGGGGAGAACCACCGCACACATATGGAGCAATGGATACTCCACAAGTTTTAGTGCTTGTGGGGTGTAGGGGGCAAGGGTCGAGGTTCAAGTCTCAAGGAGGGAGTTTTCACACACATATACTCTTAGATCAGGCGAGTAAAATTTCTATCTTGTAAAAAAAAAAAAAAAAAAAAAAAAAAAGGAAGGAAGCGGGAGAAGGAGAGGAAGAGGAAGAGAGAGAGAGTGAAATAATATTAAAAAATTTAAAAAAAAAATATTTAAATAAATTGACAAAAAATAGAGTTTGAGACGTTGGGTGTATTGTAAAATGGTATGATATAATAGATAAAGTAACTTTTGAGATGGTAAAATGAGGTAAATTTTAGAAACTGAACGTGAATGTTAGATTCTATTTTCCAAAGCTTTCACTCCTTTTTCTACTGTGTTCATTCACTTAGGGTGTGTTTGTTTGGAGGTGAATCAGGGTGGATGGAAAATTTTAGAGAGAAAATGGGAAGGAAAACTTATTTGGAGTGTGTTTGGTTGGAAAGAAGGAAGGAAAATAAATTGTGGGGTCCAGATGTTTTCTCACCGGGCTTAACAAAATGTTTTCTCCCTAAAATGGACAAAAAACTGAGTGGGAGTGAATTTTTTCTTGATTGACAAAAATGCCCATATGCATGTGCACATGGGCTTCTTCAAGTTACCTTTATTTTTTTTTGTTCTCTCCTGGTTACTAGTAAGTTGCCTTTTTTTTTTCTTTTTTTTTTTTTCTCTGGCCAGGCCTCTTCTTTTTCTTTTTCTTTTTTTCTATTCTTTTTTTTTCTTTTGATTTTCTAGGGCTTGGGCGTGATAGTTGTTTTTTTTTTTTAGCTAGACGTGATTTTTTTTTTTTTTTGGACATGATTTTTTTTTTTTAATAAATTTGGGTGATTGTTGTTTTTTTTTTTTTGGTTATTTGTCAACTTTTTTTTTTTTAATTGGACATCATTCTTTAACAAGGGTATATGAGTAAATTTATTCAAACTCATTTTTTCCATCACTCCAGTTTTCCACTCCCAACTAAACAAAAATGAGAGAAAATAAAATCTTTTCTATCCTCTCAGTTTTCCATCCTCCCACCATTTTCTATCCTCTCACTTTTCCATCCCTCCAATTAAATGGACCCTTAACGCATTTGTAGCTTCTTCTTGAAAGGCAAATTGAAGAAGCGTTGTACAATGTTACTCTATTTCTTGATATCATACACAATTTTTTTTTTAAGTGTATACCAAATTATTGGACCTAGTTAATGATTGACTTTAAAGCATTTAGTAATAAATTATTTTTAAAAAAAATTGATATTATTTTTATAAAAAATATAAAAAATTGTCAAAATAATAGGTTTCTTTTTTTTCTTTCTCATAAAAAATTTCTAAAAGTTATTTATAAATAAATGCCTTTAGGGCATCCTTTAAAAAAAAAATCAAAATTGTATAATAGAGTATTAATGCAACTTAACTTTTTTTTTTTTTTTTGTGCTTAACTTATTTTCTAAGACTATCATTAAATAATAAATATTTAATTATAATGTACACTTTTTCAAAAATAAAGATACACTTTTTAATAATTTATTAATTTACATGCATCAATTAAATTTTTTTTTCCAACACAAGATAAAAATTCTACTTTATCCTAATCTAAGTGTATATGTGTGTGAATCTCCTTCTTGGAGACTTGAACCTGGCCCTTACCCCCCCCCCCCCCACACCCCACACCCCACACCCCACACCCTACAAGCACTTATACTTATGAAGTGTGTTGGAAAAATACATGTTTGTATCGCATACAAAACATACGCAGCGGAAAATTAACGGATCTACTTCATTCGCTATTGATAACATATACTATGTAAATTTCAGAATATAAGAACAAGAGAGTGTACCTTGGTGTGGTGAAATTCAAAACCAAAGATTAGAAGTACTTGGGAACACTTTTAATCTTCACTCCAATTACACTTGTGCCCAAGAAGTGTGGTCTCTCAATCAGTTTATATGTATGTGTTCAAGGGAGAATTAGAGAGTGTCCCACACTCACATACAAACCATTTCATTCTCTTACAAAATTCTGTATGTTTCTCTCCTTATAACTGATTATCTAATTGGGCTAGCCTTTTAGGCCATTCCAATTGGGTTTTAGTATGTGGCTTGGAGTGGGACCAAAAGGGAACAAATAAGACACTAACTCCAATGGGCACTGGGCTTTTTGTCAACTCTTGACAAGTCCAAAGTTACCATTAATTATATTTAATACCACTATGTAAATATAATTGCACTCTAGACCATATTTATAAATTATATCCCAAGACTTTATTGTACATACAACCCCTGCATAAAATATTCGTAGTAATATAAAGTCATGAATGTAGACTACCACTTTGAAAATTACTACATTTTAATCCTTGAGTACCCGGTTTAATCCTTTAAGTTATTCATCATCTATTTATGAAATCTAATTTCATAAATATATACTTTAGTAACTCCTTACTAAAGTGGTTAGGCCCAACACTCTGAATAACCGAACCCATTAAACTTATCTCAAGTGAATATTTTATATTTTCGTTAAGAGATTATGAATTCCATCTTGAGAATATATGTTCCATCAACACTAAATGTGGCCCAACATACTGAGATTTTGATCGTTACTTTAGATCTCACTCTTGATATATCAAAGTAATCTACACTTCATGATCAGGTCCATTATTCTCTCAGGATTAAGAGTTCATGTAAATAGAAGTCATGAGATTTATTATTCATTTGACAGTCGTTAGGAGAATAATAAATCTCACAGCAATCCAATTCAATATGTTTTAACTCTTAAAACATATTAACATATCAACTGGAAGTCTCAATTTCCATGATCAAGACAAATCATCTTAGTTGATATGTTATAGTTTTCACAGATGAAATATCCAATTTCATCACCGACTAAAAACTAAAATTCTTAGTTTACAAAGAATTTGTGACTTATATCTTCTGTGACTAAATCACATAAATCATATACTATGCATCTCATGGACTATATGATAATGTCCAAATATTTATGTTACCATTATTTTAGATAATAATAAAACAACTTTATTAATCACAACATTAAGTCATACATAGCATCATACAATAGGATTTAAGGGCACTAATCCTAACAATCTCCCACTTGCCCTAAAGACTATTATGCACTAATCTAATTCCCATTCCTTCCAAATGTGACTCAAAGGTCCTTTAGGGCAAGGCTTTGGTAAAAGGATCTACTAAATTATTTGCATTATCAATCTTTGCTACTACTACATCTCCTCAAGCAACAATGTCTCGAATGATGTGGTACTTTCTTTCAATGTGCTTTCCTTTCTTGTGATTCCTTGGATCTTTGGATTGTGCAACCGCTCCACTATTGTTGCAAAACAATGTGATACGAACTTGCTCCATTCTCACAACACCAAGATCAGAAAGGAATTTCTTGAGCCAAATAGCTTCCTTTGCCGCTTCACAAGCAGCAACATATTCAGCTTCCATGGTGGAGTCAGCAATACAAGATTGCTTAACTCTCCTCCAACTTATGGCTCCACCTCCCAAGGTGAAAACACAACCTAATGTGGACTTAGATCTAATTGAAAATCTGAATCTGTATAACCAATGGGAATCAAATCTTCACACCGGTAAACAAGCATATAATCTTTCGTTCTCCGTAGATACTTGAGAATATGCTTTACAGCTTGCCAATGTTTTCGTCTTAGATTTGATTGATATCAGCTGACCATGCCAACTGAATAACAGATATCTGGTCTAGTACAAAGCATGGCATACATGAGACTTCCCACTACAGAAGCATAAGGAACTTGTCTCATCATATTTTCTTTCTCAAGAGTCTTAGGCCTTTGGTCATCAGACAGAGGAACTCCATGTCTAAAAGGAAGTAATCACTTCTTAGAGTTTTGCATGCTAAACCGTTCTAGAACCTTATCTATATATCTAGCTTGTGACAAACCTAACATCTTATTCTTGCGATCTCGCCAAAGCTTGATCCCTAGAATAAAGTTAGCTTCACCCAAGTCCTTCATATCAAATTGGCTTGACAACCAAACCTTTACTGATGACATTACCCCTACATCATTTCCAATGAGTAGAATATCATTAACATAAAGCACTAGGAACATTACTTCTTTATCTCGATGTCTTTTGTACACACATGGTTCATCAAGATTTTGTTCAAAACCAAATGACTTGATTCCTTGATCAAATCTGATGTTCCATGACCTAGATGCTTGCTTAAGTCCATAAATGGATCTTTTCAATTTGCATACAATATGCTCTTGGTTCCTTGCTGTGAAACCTTCCAGTTGCATCATATAGATTTCTACTTCAAGATTGCCATTAAAAAATGCAGTCTTGACATCCATTTGCCAAATCTCATAATCATAAT
Organism: Quercus tomentella; assembly: GCA_028535165.1. Taxonomy (NCBI): domain Eukaryota; kingdom Viridiplantae; phylum Streptophyta; class Magnoliopsida; order Fagales; family Fagaceae; genus Quercus; species Quercus tomentella. Next base: position 25,225,602 of record JAPQVY010000111.1, on the reverse strand, counting down.
GAGCAGCGATAGATAAAAGAATTCTAATAGATTTAAGCATTGCTACTGGTGAAAAAGTTTTTTCATAATCAATACCTTCTTTTTGTGTATACCCTTTCGCCACTAGCCTTGCTTTAAAGGTTTCAACCTTTCCATCTATCCCTCTCTTCCTTTTGTAAACCCATTTGCAACCAACAAAATTAATGCCGTTAGGTGCCTTTACAAGATCCCAAACTTGATTGGAATACATTGAATCCAATTTAGATTTCATAACTTTGACCCAATGATGTGCATCTATATCATTCATTGCCTCTTCATAAGTGTAAGGATCCGTTTCGGCCTCTTCTGAGATAGCTTCATAAGTTTCTCCCAGACCTATAAATCTTATAGGTGGCCTAACAATCCTCCCACTACAACGAGGCTCCTGTGTACTAGTCATCTCATGAGTAATATCTTGTGGTGTATCCGATACAACCACATCATTCCTAGTTCCATCCATTGATTGTTCAATTACAGGTTCATTCATTTTAGCCAAAAAAACTCTACTTCTAGGAGTAAAATTATTCATATAGTCATTTTCCAAAAATTTAGCATTTGTACTAACAAAAACTTTGTTATCATTTCGACTATAGAATAAATAACCCCTAGTTTCTTTTGGATAACCCACAAGCAAACATACTTCTGATTTTGGTTCCAATTTATCAGGCTTCCCTTTTAGCACATGTGTTGGACAACCCCAAATGTGGAGGTATCTCATACTAGGGTTACGCCCACTCGACAATTCCATGGGTGTTTTGGGAACAGATTTTGATGGAACTAAATTCATAAGATGCATTGCTAATTTAAGGCATACCTCCAAAAAGAAATTGGTAAAGTTGAATAACTCATTATGGACCTAACCATTTCTAAAAGAGTCATATTCCTTCTTTCTGCTACACCATTTTGTTGGGGAGTTCCAAGTACAGTCAATTGGGATACAATCCCATTTTGAGTTAAGTAATCCTTGAAATCCCAAAGAAGGTATTCATCACTTCAATCAGATTGAATGGCCTTTATGTGTTTACCCAATTGATTCTCAACTTCAACCCTAAACTCTTTGAATTTTTCAAAATCTTCAGACTTCCGTTTCATTAGGTACACAAAACCATATCTTGAGTAATCATCCATAAAAGTGATGAAGTACTCATAACCTCCTTTTGCTTGGGTTGACATAGGACCACATACATCCGTATGAACTAATTCAAGCAACTCTTGGGCTCTTCTACCTTTTGCATTAAAAGGCCGTTTGGTCATTTTACCCTCCAAACAAGATTCACAAACTGGAAATCCATCAAAGTCCAATGGCTCTAAGAGTCCATCTTTGATCAGTCTTTGAATTCTGTTTGGATTAATATGACCCAAACGCAAGTGCCAAAGGTATGCATCATTAGTAGAAGGGAACTTTCTCTTTAATGATTTTACATGAGAGTCATTATCTAATTCAAAATTGTAAAATACATGCTTATCAAGAGTTAAAATATAAAGACCATCCACAATATTACTAGAACAGATAAACACTTTATCCTTCTTTATTACAACATTGTCTTTCAGGATAACACAATATCCATGTTTACCTAAATAAGCTGCAGAAATTAAATTCCTACGAACATTAGGTACATATAAACAGTCTTCCAATATTAAAACTTTAGAATCAAAGCATAAATTAGACATTCCACTAGCTACAACTGGAATCCTGCTCCCATTAGCCAAAGTAAGAAATAATTCTCCTTCACTCAGCAATCTCCTGGAACCCCTGCAAGGAATTGCAGATATGATTAGTACAACCTGAATCCACACACCAGGAATCCGTGAGATTTTGTACAAAACATATTTCAAGAAGGAATGAACTTTCATACCCTTATTATTAGCAGCTCTGAATTTTGGACAATTCCTCTTCCAATGACCTTTCTCACCACAATGGAAACACTTTCCTTTGGTGTACTCCTTTTTCTTTCCCTTGTTGGCAACTCCTAAGGCAATTTGTATACCATCTTGCTTGGTGAAGTCCTTCTTCTTCTTCTTTTTACCCTTGCCTTTTGACTTAGGTTGTGAAGTAGAAGCGTCAGCCATATTGGCATCTTTACGCTCTTAATACACATGTCAAATTTTGTGTCAATCAAATATTATTTACTATATGATCTATAAGCTTATATTTTATGTATAATTTTAAACTACAAAAACTTGCTGTGGGGGCAGATGATTCGAGGACATTCTAAAGCCATGGGCCCTGTCTGAGGATGATCAAAGGCCCACACATGTGTTAACCCAAGTCTGACACGTGGGCCAAGATTGAGGAGTGAAAACGTCAAGATCACCTAGAACCAAACTGAAAATGAGAATAAGAGGTTCGAGGAAAGAAGGCTAACTAGCCTGTCTACCAAGGATCGCGAGGAGCAAATGCACCTCAGGAGTACTTTGTGTAACTCCCTGCACTAGAAAGTAAAGCTCTAGGGAAGACAACAGAGTCGTGCAAGCAACGGAAGGGGGAAATATCTGGGAAGGTGACTACCACCTCCACATTTAATGCTCTACATCAACTAAACTAGCCGCATTTATGAGGAAAAGACACATGAACAGTGACTTCACAGCTCACAGCTCTCTCTACCACCTCCAGAAGGGTCCTAATGGGACAAGCATCCAAATTATTCCCCTGAGACGTACAAATGGAGGGCTGAGATGCAATGGAAAAGGCTATATAAGGAAAGTAACCCCTCTGAAAAAGGGGATGAAGATTCTACCCAAAAAAAAACACAAAGAGAGAGAGAGAGAGAGAAAGAGAGAGAGAGGGCAAAGAATCATACTATAAAAATATCACCCTTGATTGTTAATGAGAAATCTATCCTCAAACATGCCCGAGGAAGAATTTATATTGAATTGGTATTTCTTTCGTTTATATTAATCGCTTTAGTCCTATTGCCCCCAAGCTTGTAATTTCCTTAGCATTGCAATTGACTCAGAAGCCCATTCTTTTACAAATTTATTGTATTGGGCTTGAAGAACTGGGAGCCACTACTCTAAGTGGACCTGGACTTTTCTTTTGAGTCCTTACACTTACAATTTAAACAATTTATTAATGATATAGTTATTGATCTTTAATTTTTTTTTTAAATTTGCAAACATAGAGGATATAAGAACAAAATGTAATCTAATGGTGGATTTGTTAAAAATTCACCTCAAATAAAAAGATATTGAGTAAGGTTGTAGTTTTAGGCTATAACCAATTTTGTAGCTAAACTTTGTCCTTTTATTTTTTAGTTATAAACATTTAAATTAAATTAGATGAATTTGTAAAAACAAAGTTATAGGTAAAGTTAAAACCGTCCAAAATGAATATGTAAAGTCAATCTATTTATATATTTAATATTGTCAACAAAATTTAAAATTTAGGAATAGAAAATAAATAAGAAAAAGAATAATTATATGACCGATGAAGTGGCAGGTGAGGTGGCACAACATAAGCATAGCAACGATAAATGCTACACTTTAGCTTTTAAATATACTAATCGCTAACTCGTGCGATGCACAGATTCCTCAAAAAAAAAAACAAAAAAAAAAAAAAAAAAACAATAGTGCAATTATCTATTGGAAAGTGACTCCATTTGAATATGATGTTTGCTTCAAAATCACTTAACAGGTATTTCAACAATCATACATTATAAGTATATCTAACACGACCAAAATCATCAATTTGCATATTTTAGAAATTAGATAAGTTGTGTGTTCCCACCACTATCTCTAGAATTGATTCATAACATTGATGTTGGCTTCTCTTTCTCAATAGTGTGAGCTTTTATCACTCGGCAAGACTGGCCCATAAAACAAAGTGCTGGATTGAAGCAAATCTTATTACAATCTTCGAGGTTAGAGAGTTTTTTGACTAAATAGTTACAGTATGCATAATCTTAAGGGTCAGAGATAATCCAACAAAATTTTAATTAGATAAACCCCTAAACCCTTTAATTTACAAAAGTAATGCAAACTGAAAAGTAAAAATTAGATATAAAGCATAAGTTTGAGGAGTACATACATTTATGGCCTTTTGCATATTCATTTTGCACATGGCTTGCAAAAGATTGGCCTTAATCTGATTTCTTTTTTTTTTTTTTTTTTTGTGGCGGGGGGGGGGGGGGGGGGAGGGGGGGTTCTGTAGATAAACTATTTGAAAAGGCAAAGAATAAATGTGCTTCAATTTCTCCACACCAAGGTTTTATTGTCCTACTATACTGAAAGATGTACACCTTCATTGCATTCCTCAGGTACCTCATTTAAGTCCAACAGATATGTAAATGCAAATCAACACGTATTGAAGATTAAAGCCCACGTTAGCTCTAAAGCTTGGATATTTAGCTCTCAAAGATTAGTTCATCTACTCCTATGACTATATTGAAAAGGCTAACTATATACTAAGTCTTTATCCTCTTTAAGTATGGAATTTCTTATCAATATGATGAAGAATAGGTCTCTCCTTTAGACCTTGAAGAAATACGGTAAGGAGTATGGGTAGCTACAAAATAACATAATTAAGTCCACCATCAAAATAACATAATTCTTTCCGCTTTCCATTTCAGAAAGATCTAAAATTCTTGTCTGCATAATCTGGTTCTTCATCTTCCAACCCCAAGAAACCCATAAACACCACTCCATACCAATCCCTACCACTTTTCCCTCACCATACCCAATTCTATGCATATTTAATATCATAGAACCTGATACAAATTTCCAAAAAAAAATCTGATTTCCGTAAACCCAAAACTTTTGCAACAAATTTCAGATTGCATTTGTAGAAATCTTACATTCACTCAGCTAAAACAAAACTTTCATATAATCAAATCAAGACATTCCTCAATTTTCATACATTGCCAAGTTTGCCTTAGGCATGAACTCAATATGATTTTATTGATTAAGTTTTGCATAGAATTAAATTTGTTTGTCTCAATATGATTCATTGAACATCAAGGAAAAAAAAAATCCTATTACAATGCTAATTACCTTAAAATTTACTAAAAGCTATTGGCTAAGTATTATAGTACATCAATGATTATTGTATCACTAAATACAACAGCACTTAATTGATGTATTAGCAAGCAAGCAAGCCAACATTAGCTAACATATGTGCAACTTAAGGCTCTAACAGTAATAGCAATGTACACATACTAATCATTATTTTCAAAAACTTGTAAAACGAATGAACGTACATGCCTCAATTTGGTTGCAAAACCTAAAAAACCCTATATAGTATGCCAGCCAAGGCATGGGAGAATGCTGACATGGCTGGATCCAGACCCTACACGTGAAGTGGCTGTGAGCGAGGAAAAGGAAAGTCAGATGGGATAAAGGGATCTCTAGTCTGTGCCAACAACATGATCACCTTGGGGGAAGTGAGATTTGCACCTGACATGGACATCAAGCACTCACAAAAGGGAGATAGTGACCCCTTTGGTTAGAGGTGTGAAATTCTTCCCTCCCATTGGTTGTGCTTGTGTTGGACCACTTTTGGGGACATGTGCATTGCTCTCAAGCCCCCTGATGTCCCTTTCCTTGTCCAAGGTTTGCTCCCACGTACTAGCAAGGTCACCTTTCACGCCGCTATACTGACTTTGGCGTGCCCTTTCTCTCTCCTCCAGCCACTACATAGTACAGCAGCTATTTTAGGGTTCAAATGGGGGAATCACAATGTGACACCTGTCCTGTACTCCACAACATTCCTCGAACTATAAGAGGAATATGTTATTGGAACATTAGGGTAAGAACCAAGAGAGAACAATAGGGAGAAGGGTAGAAAGTTTGTAAGAGAGTGAGGTAGAGAAAGGTTCTTCCTTTTAGTGAGAACTTCACCATTGTACAAGGGAGACCTCCATTTTACATAATACAAAGCTTGACAGAGCAAGGGATATTGATCCTTGCTCACCCGTGGTTTTTTCTCCCTTCCAAAGGGTTTTTCCACTTACATCACATTGTCACCTTTACCTTTACTTGCATTACTTTCTTTTTCTCTTGACATCACGGTGTTAAAGCTTCCATTTTTATTGTTTCAAGCTTTTTCATCAAAATGTACTGTTAGATAGTTTACACACTTTTCACACGAGATTTAGAAATCTAACTTGCACGTACAAACACAAGCAAACCTCTATAGATAATGCAACACTTTAAAAAGGCTTAGACACAAAAACTTACCACAAGAGAATGAACGTCTGATGGAATCATTGATTTGAGCACTTCTACTTCTAAGAACCTCTCCAACAGAAACTTGTGCTCAAGAGCAAAGGCCTCACTGAAAACCATATCTGTAGTTCTAGTTAAATATCAATCAGTCGACAAATTACTTCAAATGAGACTCATGAAGCATGAATGCCATTTAGGCATATTGCAAGAGCAAATTCTTAATTTGGTATGGATTATGTTGTAATGCAACTCAAATCCCAACATCCCACCCAACCAAACTTTAAACCAAATAAAAATTAATCAAGCCCCAAAGAAAGTAATGGAGAAACAGACATTTTATTTATTTTTAAATCAGTAATAGAGAAATAGGGAATTAAAATGTGAGAACTTGTGTTGATGAAATTTCAATCTCTCTTCTTGCCCACAAGCTACACTACAAATACTGCTTTAATATCAAATAAAATCAATCTAAGACATCATATACAGTTAATAGAAGTACACAATTAAGTAAGACAATAAGCAAGAAACTTGTATATTTGAGAATCAAAATTAGAAACATTTCTCATTAAAAAAAATCAAAAACATGTTATCACATGTCAGCTTTCCTTTAGTCAAAGCTCCCTTTTCAGTTTGGCTCAGGCATTTGAGCGAACACTTTGAGGGTGATGGGGTTGGCCTCGCTTCTCTTATAAAGATGAAGAACTATTGGAGACTCCCGTTTGGTACATGTGTTTAAAAACTGAAAATTGTTGTTTGAAAACATTTGTGGAAAAACGCGTGAGTGAAAAAGTGTGTGAAAATACGTGTAATTTGTTTAAAAACTAAAAATTGTTATTTGAAAACACAAACCAAACACCCCCACAATTAGAATAAAGAGAATCTAAAAATTAGAAGAAGGGATAGAATTTGCCTTGGTGAGGCCAACAATGACAACTACAAAGGCAGCCACACCCTCTACCATAGTTGGGCCGAGGTAGAATTTGCTTGGCGGTGGGATTGACTCCACCGTTCCAATCGGTATTTGATTGAAGAGAAGCCAATTCCATCACGTTGATTGAAAATAGGAAATTAAAAAGAGAGTGAAAGCTTCAAATTGAAGGAGATAGAGACTGGAGTGAGAGAGAGGAAGCAATTGAAAAGCAAAGGTTTTCTGCGTGTGGATTTTAGTTTTAGGATTTTTAGTTTTGGGTTTTTTCAATGATGTAGTCGGGGTTTTCAAAGGATTGGCGGACGGATTGAGACTGGAACCGTTTAACTGTGTTCGGTTTTTGCGTCTAGGTTGAGGTTTTAGTTTCAAACTTTTTTTAAGTCTAAAAATTAAATAAATTAATAAATTAATAATGAAGTGTAAAATTGTGGAGGCTGCAAAGCTGAGATGGCACACTCTAAAGAAGTCAACAAATAGTCAAAGGTTTTGGTTATAGAGTGTTTATAGATAATATTGATAAAATATAGGCCAAAATGCAAAATTCACCCTTTAAGTTTCACAATTTTTTATTTTAGTCCTGTAAGTTTGGATTTTGTCATTTTAGTTCTCTAAGTTTCATTCCTTTCCAATTAAGTCCTCCATTAATATGTTGTTAGTTTCTGTTGTTAACTTTTTTTTTCTTTTTCTTTTTTTGTATTTAAGTTTTTTTTTTATTTCTTAATTTTAGAAAAAACGTTAATTTAAAATAAAAAAAAAAAAAAAAAAATCCTCTACGAATGGTTCCTTGGACAGTTGGAAGACGAGGATCATCCCATCCATCAACCTTCCCTTGCTCAACAAACCATAGAAGCTTACGCTTGTTGAGAAGTGTATGAACCAGATGCAGCCACTATTGCAAAAGCAGGATCTGTTTCTCTTCCAAGATCCCAACTGCTATACAAAAACTGGTTTTTAGTAGGTTTACACATCTTGCCTCCTCCTTGTTTGACAGGACGGACACAAAAAAGGGTCGCAACCAGAACCAACAAGCCCCAAACTTGTTGCAAAACAAACTAAGACGAAAGATGAGCTTACACAGCCTCTCAGATGACCTGAAATAGGATAGGTACATTATCACAATTATATCATAGAAATTATCATCCACACATACCTTGCTGTTGTCCTGTTCTCTTATCTTTAATCAAAGCAACCTTAACAACATTTCCATGGTCTTCAAATAGAGAGCGAACTAATATAAAAATATAAAAATATATATAAAAAAATATAAGTTAACGATAGAAACTAACAGTACATTAATAGAGGACTTAAGTGAGAAGGAATGAAACTTAGAGGACAAAAATAACAAAACTCAAACTTATAGAACATAAATGAAAAATGATAAAACTTAAAAAGTAAGTTTTGCATTTTAACCTAAAATATATAATATAGATAAAAAGTACAAGAAGGACCAGAGCATAAGTTTAATAATTGTTCTCTTTTCCTTTCATTCGAGTAGTATATTCTGTTATGTTCAAGTTAAAAGCATTTTTTTACACTATCAAAAAAGAAAAAGTTAAAAGCATTTTTAATTTATGTTATTTTTTATTTTCAGATACATATAGGTGTGCAAGCTTTGGGCAATACTACTTGTTGGGTCTTTCCAACATCATTCATAGGCTTTGTGGGCTTGATTGTCAATATCTTCTAAATTTACTGAATAGAGGAGAGAATTCAAAAGGTAATCTACAATAGTAAAACACAGAAAACACGTATTCAAATTTCAAAATAACAGTCAAAAAATACAATGAGACCAGATTTTCTCGTGTGTACACAACAGAGCAGGAGATACAATAATATGCACACAATTACAAATTAACGGCATAATTTGGTCAGTGCGAAGCCAAAACTTTCACACGTGTAGGAAACCCAGATTAGAAAAACATTTCTAACTCTTTGACGCTTTGTGACTTGTTACTATACTTCTGCGACAATATGGGCAGTCACCACAAGTTCGAACCCAGGGATCCAAGCAGGCAGAGTGGAACCTATGGGAACATGGCAAGCGTATAAGCGCGTCTCCCTCCACAAATGTCTCCAGACATATACTACAATCCTGTGAAGCTCTTGATACCGCCCCTTCAACCTTGCTGCTGAAAACCTCCAGGTGCAAACAATCTAGAGACTCCTGACTGAGACCAGGTGGCTTCTTCTTCGGTTTTAAGAATAATTGTAGCCTCTCGATTTGAGAGGTCAGGCTAGTAATGGTTGAGCTTCCAGCTGACTGACCTGCTGATGCTTGAGTACCCACGTCCTGATCATCAACAAGCTCTATTGGGTCATCTTCAAGCATTAATTCAGTGCGGTCTGACAAAGGTCTCCCACTTCCCCTAAATAAAAAAGCAAAACCAAACAGGAGACTATTATTTTGATTCAAGGACAAGGGAAGAAAGATCTTCACTTTCAGAATATTTGTCAACTAGTCTAGACCATAATACCACGTGCTGGCTGCAACAAACGATATCTATAGTAGCACAAGCAGCAGCAGCAGTACTGAGGATGATGTCAGTAGTATCAGCAGCAGAAATTCACAGCAAATGACAATTAATGATATGAAAATAATTTAACAAAGAATTTAGAGGTGCAAGATACTGGAAATTTCATAAAGAGAACAGAAGCCCAAGAAAAATTTGACAAAAATCAAAATCGAATGAGAAACACAATGATTGAAAAAGCCATCCATTAAAATCAGTCCAACTGTTTCAAAGACAATTTGGTGGTACAAGAGATATTCACCAATAATTTGTGAATATTTAAATTTCTTATAATGGATATTGTTGCATGTTTGATGAATAGTAATACAAGCATAGAATTCAGCATTTGTTAAAAGAAATAAAAAATATTAGAAGATATTTGTCACAATAAATTACAGTGTCTTGTCCCAACTGCCTGAATTGCTGCACTATTAATATTAAGTCATAAAATGAGATTAAAGGAATACACTACTCTCTCTGGTAAGTGGGCAAGATGTTCACTGAGCTTCGTAATTGAACCCAGTGATGAGAACCAGTAGAATTAGCCATTGCAATTACTAAACCAAGTTCAATTCCTCCAAAGGGGAATTCAGAGCAAAATTATAGTGGGCCCCCAAACTTAGGATCACAAATGACTCTCTAATTGCACCTTAATTGCAATTTAAAATTTCATACGGTTGGAACAAGTAACCATATGACAAAAGAGCTCTAGTGAGACTCATCATTTTTTAAATGTCATCAACTGAATCAGGGATGTGGCCCCTCTGGAGATTCCAAAGGGAATTCCATGGATTTGGACAGTTGTCACCATGTCACATCAATCTCACATAAAAAGGCATCATATCTAATTAAAAGAAAAAAGTGATAAACCGTTTCAAATGTTGTGCCACAACCTCAACTGTCTGTCACAAATTCAACTTGAATGATCAGAAGAAGGAGCTACCCCTTTGATCATCCCATTAAACCAACTACCCAATTCAGACAATAAGGGACGTTTGGCAAACAACTGAACTAGTTCAGTTCTACGAGCAGAACCAAAAAGAAAACTGAACTGGTTTATTTTATTTCAAGTTTGTCTAGAATCATATCAAAACCAGTTTTCCTTAATATGCATGCAAAAATTTCTAATTTAAAACTAGATTATGGTGAGAATATGAACATGAAAAAAATCAAAATTTACAGAACTTGATTTTGGAGAAAATGTATATTTGAAAGAACCAAAGTTAAAACTAGGTTTTTAAAGGAACATATTTCGTCCCATTTTGAACCAGTTTTTTGAACTAAAAACGATTAAAACCAGCTATGTTGTTCGTGGTTGGCCCAGTTTTGTGATATGCTAAACATCCCTTAACAGTATATGACTGTTAATAAAATCCAACACACACACACACACACATTATGCAATTCCACCAGTCATAAACACTTTTGTCATGAGAAATTTAAATTACAGACATCATGTACAGGATAATCAATTGCAAGAAAGTTGAAGATGTTTCTGGCCATTCCATAAGAATCAAATGGGTCACTATAACCCAGTTTTAACACATAAAGGTCCATCTAAAAGTGGAGCCAGATAAGAAAATTGGATCCATCATCAGACCTTAAAATATGGTATCAGATTGAACGATGCAATAGTTTCATAACTTCACCATCAACAGCATTGGTGGCTGTAAATCTTGGTATTTCGCAGATGTATAATGACAATTTTGGCATAAAAATATTATCGATGACATATAATAGATAATAATTTTCATGTAATGTCCAAACTCACCCCTGAAAAATACCAAATTGCATATCACATTAAGCACTGACCTGTTTGCAGAAATTGGCACCCCTCTCAACCTCTCCAGAAGCCTAGCCCTTGCAAGCAGCACATCTCCAGGAAGCCTGTCCTCATTTTCAATCAACCTTGGCCTACTTGTGCTGCTTAAATTTTCTGTGTTGGCACTGTTGCTTGAAACAAATTGACTTGTACTTTGCTCAGGTCGAACTGCCGCACGCTCCTTCTCAAGCCAACACAATATAGAAATGAGGGAAAAAAAGTATGAACCTCTAGGCACTGAGCTACTGTACAAATATTGATTTTGAATCTCATGCTTTCACCACACCGATACATAAACAAAACCACAATTATGATAAAGTAACCCAGGTTCATTTTAAGTAAAGTATTTTCTCCCCTGAAATTCCTCCCAATAAGAAAGATACCAATTAAATGTTGGGTAAATAAATAAATTATAAACACTCAATTGATGACCTTAATTATTGGAGATCACAGAGGAGACAATGACATGTCACAAATGAAACTCACCTAACCAGTTGCTATTCCTGGTACTTTTCACTCAAAATATGTACCATGCAAAGAGGAGAAGCAGTTCGTGCCAGCTATCTAATTTTATGCCTTCCCCCACTAAATTTCAAAAAGTCCTTAAGCCCATACAATATGCTTCACAGTTTGCATCATACACAATTTATCAACTTATTCACACATGCACATATATGTGTGCATTGTGACTTTTTATATGTCATTGAACTCAGTTAATTCTAAAGTTGTTGGGGGGGGGGGGGGGGGGGGGGGGGGGGGGACGATTCCAAAAGGATCAAAATATAACTATTTTGCAAAAGTTTTATATATAGCTTGATATTTAGTTATATATAAGTTGATAAACCTAACAAAACAAGTTCATGAAAACATAAATGATGTGAAAAAAAAAAAAAAAAAAATTAATCATATTTCTACAAAAACCAAACATTTTAAATTAATTATAAACAATAAATTCAAAAGGCTTGGCCTTTAATGATTTGGATTATGCTTACATATTTAAAAACAATGGATACTAATGAACTGAAAAGGTTATATTAGCAACATCTATCTAATTTTTGTAAAAAATGCTAACAATTCAACATAATCATAAGATGATGATTAGATGAAGTTATAAAATCTGAAACCAAATTTAAAATTATAAATAAAAACCAATAGGGATAGCTATTTAATTAAAAATCCTCATAAATCAGCTAGAATCCAAACTTTCAGAAAAATATATAAGTTCCTTCTGGTTGCACAGTTATGCTAGGTTTTATCGATCTGTTGACAAATCCTAATGCAGAAACCATTCAAATTTGGGTTGTTCCATAGAATTGTGTCAGGTTGAGTTTGGCTCAAGAGTTGTTGAAAGAAGACGAGGTTATGATATGCTCAAAGCTGATGAGTTGATGATCTTTTGCCCATATTTGTTAAACCGCAACAAATTTTTATATCAAACTTGTTTTAATGGAAAGTAAAACATCTTGGGCTTCGAACGGAGAAATTTGACCCATCTTTGATTTTTTTGATAATTCGATAGTTGGGAGAAGAGGTATTTCAACCTAGACGTCTTTGTAGGAAACACTAGGAAGTGTCAGTTGAACTACAAGGCTCTTGACCCAACTTTGATTTGAAATATGTGAGACATGGCCATTAGAAGTTGGCTTAACAGTGATGTCTCCAAGACTTCTCTTGAACGAATTTGCAGCAGTTTTTTCTTTACTCGTTTATTTTCTTATCAAGCCCAAACCTTCACCTACCTATAAAAGACCCCACTTCGCATGTTTTTCAGGAGAGCCAATCATGCTAAGATGTGGGTGCGAGCCAAAATTCCTTGACCCTAAACTATCAGTTAAATTCTCTTCAATCCATTCAAACCACAAAGATTCATTAACCTTTACTGGTGACTTCACTAGTGTACTAGAGTTCCAAGTTGATGCGGTTGAGCTTGCTCAAGGAGGAGATTTCATTGAAAAAGTCTAAGAGTTCTGGCGGGAGGCAAACAGGTCGCTCTTTAATATTACTAGTCGAATCTAGTCTTACCAAAGGTTTTGCGAGTATGGACTCATTGTAACTATTTCTTCTATAGAGAAAATTTCTTGCAAAGTAAGTTAACATAGATTTTGGGGATTGCGGTTGTAATTCATGTCGTCACATAAGAATGCACAAAACTATATATGCTTAACCATTGTGATCAATTCTAACAAACAAACACAACCCATAAGGCTATGTTATGAAATTTGCAACTATTTAGAAAAAGAAAATACTCATTCACAGCAAATTCTCATAAATAAGCTACAACAGATCATGAATAGTAAAGTAAGCCTCATCTGTTTGCTCAAAAATAATTTTGAAGTTCTAAAATACAATTTATAATAATAATAATTTAAACAAAACAAAACAAAAAGAGCAATTTCTACCCTATAGTACCGATCGTGATACAATTACTTCACCTGGTAAATTTAAATTTCCAAAAATAATTTTTTCTTTTAATAAAAAAATTATCAAATATATATACACAAATATATTAAATTTCAGCTGTTTAAAGCAACAGCCTCTACAAAATTCAAAATAAAATAAGCAGTATCGTATATAGAATTATATATCAGAATCAATAAAATCGAAGGCAATTTCAGGTGTTGAACTGAAATTAAAATTATTTAAAATAAATAAAAATACCAGGTGAGGTCGTACGTAAAGGGATCGCCGAAGAGGATCGGAGGGTTGGGAATCTTGGTGATGATGATGAAGATGATAAACGTGATAATTGCAGTGGTGGCGTCGATGAGAGGTCCGATCGGAACATAGATCGGGGCTGCCGCGGCCCACCCGAAACGACCTCCGGTTGTGGAAGAGCTCCGATGCGCTTGTCATCATACACTATCTAATCTATTTTAGCTTAAAAGTAACTTCTTCAACTCTTTTTTAAGAGCTTTATAGAGTCTTTTTTTTCAAAACGTGAGAGAGATAAAAAAGTCAGTGAAAGCATCGACGAAATACATGAGAAAGAACTTTTTTTTAGAGAGCAAAGTTGGAAGTGAGAGCTTCGGAGAAAGAGAATTCAAAACTCTTTTTTCATTTTAATATATAATATGAGGTCGTTGAAGGTTCAACCGTTCAACAAGTTTAAGGCCAATTTTGATTTTTGATTTTTTTTTGGTTGGTTACGTAGTACTATTTTATTACTGCAATTTGTCTTTTTTTGAGTTGGGAACGAAAGACGTTTTGCGTGACGAATGGTTTTAGGTGGGTCATACCATTACCATACCCACATACTCATGCTGCACTGCAGAATTGCTGCGGATCCAATTGGAATTTGGATAGAATTATCTTGTTATAGACTTGCTAATTGCTATTGAATGCTCTATAAAACACGATTTCTTTAAAACACGATTTCTATCCATGTGACCGCATGTGTGGTAAGCGTAATTACACGATTTCAGATTTCAGTTCATGTAATAATGTGTACAGTTAGTATAATAAAAAGCGTGTGACTATCATTACTCTATTTGGATTTGGATTGATAGTTTTTGCAATGGTAAGTTCACAATAGTAACTCATTGGTATAGTTTGATGTAGGGATTCAACTTACATTGTTTTTAAGTCTCTAAACTTACATTGTTTTTGGTTAAATTCAACATCAAATAAGATTATATGTTCAAATTTGGTTTATTTCCTTATAGAACAAGTTTGAGCTTATCATCATGAGCTACTTGGTTAACATATTTTCTTTTCATATATGGTAAAACCATGACAAAAAATTTTTACCCTCTCACAAATATATATTAATAATTAAAAATTAAATTATAGTTGAAATTATATTATTTGAAATTATTAGATACAGCATTTTTTTTTATGAATTTATAAAAATAAGATTCACCAACTTTGTGTTGTTAAAAATTATATATAATTTTATTATACGAATGGACTATTCATATTTATCAACAAACTAAAAATAAGAACTTGATTTTGTATGAACTTATTTACATTCTTACACGATCCAGTATCAAGTCTGGATGTGTATATTTTTAGACAATTATATATATAAACTTAAATCAAGCCCCATTTTTAAGAACTTATTCGCAAACACATTATATGTTTGAGTTTTGCTCATTTAACAGTAAGTTTAAACTTGGATTTGAGCTTAGCTCGTTTGTTAAACAAACAAACAACAATAAGTCTGTTTTCCAAGTCAAGCAACCTGAGCTTGAGTGGTTTATGAATAGCTTAGTTCATTTACAACCCTAATAACAAATAGGTTTTACTAACGTATGCCCTTAGGGCATATATTAGTAAACCATTTTAGAAAAATTTTTATGGGAAAATGAAAAAGTGACTTACTTTTTTACAGTTTTTTCAATTTCTCATAATAAAAAATTCCTAAAATTGATGATTAATATATGTCCTAAAGGCATGTATTAACCGAACCCATAATAAATTAAGGAAAGAAAATGATAAAGAAAGAGAAAAGAAAATATTTTTGAAAATAGGGAAAGAAGGAGAAAAGAAAGGAAATATTTTTCTCTTTTCTTTGTATGGTTTGCAAAGGGAAATGGAATGGAAATAAGATATGTTCTTGACTTTTATACCATAATGGAGTTAAAGAGAGATGGAAGCTTATAGGGAAAAAGTTGACCACCACATACCTTTGGCGTATCGTCATTCTACAATTACAAGTTCTTGTGGGTGAGGGGCAAGAACTGAGGTTAAGGGCGTGCATGGGTTGGGCTGGATTGGGTTGAGAGTTTTTTTCAATCCGACCCACCATAGTCAGGTTAAAAAATATCCAACCTAAGCCACTTGGATCGAGTTGGACCCGTAGGTTGGATATTTTTTATTTGTTATTTTTAAACGAGCATTAGAACAGCACTAGCACAAATTAGAGCAAATTTATAACATAATAAACCCAAGCATAGCACCAAACCAACACAGGCTTTTTTATTTAGCGCTTCAAGGTTCTAAACAACACAAATAATATGTTGGAAGTACATCAAACCAACATAAATAATCAAACCAAATGACATTGTATTTAAGCTATAAGATATCAAATAATTCTATCTCAACTCAGTAGAGAAATAAAATAAATGTAAACTAGTTTTATTATTCTCTAGTTAGTAGGATGTCATATAATTTCATCACAACTCAATTGATAAACAAAAGAGTAAATAATAAAATTATATAATATATTTTTTATATATTAAATATAGGTGGGTCGGATTAGGTTAAGCGAATTTGTGAATCTGCTGACCCATACCCAACCTGATCCACCATGAAAAAAGTTTTGATAATCCAACACAACCTACCAACCCCTAAAAACCAACCCAATCAGGCATGTTGTGTTGGATTGGGTCGATTTTGGAGAATTGAGGGGTTGGCTACATACCCTAATTGAAGTTTTAGTCTCCATGAAGGAGTTTCATACATATATATTTAAATTAGCTTAGAGTAAGATTTATATCTCAGATATCAAAAATAACAATAAAAAAGTTAAATGTTGTTCTCAACAACATTATTATTCAACTAATATCTTCTGAAGTTTTCAATTGAGACCTTCAAAATCCCCACCCAATTGTTAAATGATAAAAAACTAAAAAGTCAAAAGTTGTTGCTTCATTTATAAATTATCCGCTACATTACTACTACGTAATTGGAAGAATGGATAAATCTTGAATGTCAATTATTTGAAAGTTATAAAATAAAATAAATTTGCAACTATACGTTAGAAAAGAAAATACATCTAGAAATACTCATTCACCGCAAATTCTCATAAATAATCTACAACAGATCATCATAACTAGTAAAGTAGAGTAAGCTTCATCTGGTTGCTCACAATTAATTTCGAAGGTTGTTAAGAAACACTATAAAATAATATGAAATTCAGTGTTTGACCTCAAAATTCAAATTCTGAAATACAATTTTTTTTTTCTTTACAAAAAAAAAAACAAAAAAAAGGCAATTTTGTTTGTCCTCAAACTCTGAGATACAACTTTATAAAAAAAATATATTCAATTTCAGCTGTTGATAGCAACAATCTCAAATTAATATCCTTAAAAAAAAGTTATTATGTGAGGTCTTACATGAATGGATCGGCAGAGAGGATCGGAGGGTTGGGAATCTTGGCGACGATGAAGAAGATGATAAACGCGGTAATTGCAGTGATCGCGCCGATGAGAGCTCCGATCGAACCATAGATCGGGGCAGCCGCGGACCACGCGAGACCTCCGGCTGTGGAAGAGCTCCGATGAGTTCGTCATACACTACTATATAATAGCTTCAATAAAAAGTAACCTTTTAACTCTTTAAGCGCTTTAATAGAGATTTTTTAGAGAGAGAGAGAGATGGGAGAGTTAGATAGAGCTTCGAAGAAGAACTTTGAGAAAGAACAGTTTACAGAAAGAGAGAAAAAAAAAATTTAGAACCGCCTTTTAATTTTAATATGAGATCGTTGAATATTCAAGAAGTTAAAGGCCTTTTGGGTTAGGGATCTAGTAGATACTGGATATCATGCAGTAACTGATGAAGTATTTTATGATTGAATAAAAAATTTGTGATTTAATTTCTGTTTATATATATATTTATGTATATATATGATATGATATATATTCTTGGTGAAATCAATATTTTTATTTTAATTATCATAAATCTTAAAACTTTTTGAAAACATCATGAATCTTAAAATTAGAAGTTCATAATTCACATAATTTATCAAACTCATATCCAATAATCATTATAATTATTATAATAATCATAACAATTATTTAGAATATAATAGCAATAATATTTACTGGACAAAAAAGAAGAAGTAATTAACATGTATAGGGGAGAAGACACAAAGCCTGCAAGTTTTAACTCTCCTTTAAAATCACATTGGTAGTTGGCAAAATTTGTTGAAGAGCATTTTTTTAGAAAAATATTAGATAAATAGCATGCGACTGAAAGTATTTAGTAAGTTAGACTGTTTTTTGAACTCGAGTTCCAACCCAAAATCGAGTTTCACAAACTCAATTTACTCTTGGATTCATCTGACGTGGATTCTTTTTTTTTTTTTTTTAAAGGTGGAACTTGAGTTTAGTCTGATATATTATTTTTCCCTCTTGGAACTCAAGTCTAGAAAACTCAAGCGAGCCTAAGATACATAAAGGAAAGGATATGGAATAAACTCCAAGGGTGGAAAGAAAAGCTCCTATCACAAGCCGGTAGAGAAGTCTTACTTAAGGCGGTGGTGCAAGCAATACCCACTTTCGCAATGAGTTGCTTTAAACTACCTGTGAGCCTTTGCAATGAGATTGAAGCCTTGGTTCGGAAATTTTTTTGGGGGCAGAAGGGGGAGCAAAGAAAAATCCATTGGAAAAATGGGAAATTCTTTGCAAACCCAAATCTGCGGGAGGAATGGGCTTCAAAGATTTAGAGAAATTCAACGATGCGATGTTGGCCAAACAGGTGTGGAGGCTGCTAAGGGATCAAAATTCTCTATTTTTCCGGGTTTTCAAAGCTAAGTACTTTCCAAGGGGTTCGGTGATGGAAGCTTCAAGAGCATCTGGGTCTTTTGCATGGCAAAGTATCTTGAAAGCAAGGAAGGTGATTCTGAAGGGAATGAAATGGAGGATCGGAGATGGGAAGAGCATTAATATTTACGGTGATAATTGGCTACCGGGTGAAGGGACTCCAACAATTATATCTCCACGGGCACCAGAATTAGAGGGGGCAAAAGTCTCGGCCCTCATATCTACGGATACAGGTACTTGGGACCAGAATATATTACGCCAGCACTTCATTCATTTTGAAGCTCAAAGAATTATGGCAATCCCACTGTGTATGACACAACAGAGGGATGTTTTAATATGGCCAAACTGCCCAAATGGAGAATACACGGTCAAAACAGGCTACAAACTGTTGTGTGAAGATGAAAACAGAGAAATGGCTTCGGCGTCTGATGGCTCGCTCCAACAGTCCTTTTGGAAGCGCATTTGGAAGATCCGGGTGCCATACAAAGTTAAAACCTTCCTCTGGCGGGTCTGCTCTGATGCATTACCTACAAAAGTCAACTTAAAGAAGAGGAAAGTCCTTGATGACGATCGGTGCTGTATCTGCCTCTCAGCGCAAGAAACCACCTTCCATGCAATTTGGAGCTGCGAAGAATTAGAGCAAATCTGGTTCCCCTGTTTCAGCTGGGTTAAAACAGAGTACCCGAACATTACAGAGACCCAAGACTTAATTAATCTGATCGGGATGCAGAAACAAAGATTGGAGTTGTTCGCGGTTGTGGCGTGGTTTGTGTGGAATCGAAGAAATAAACTACGGCTTAAGGAGCGGAGTTTGGATCGAGACAAGATTTTCAGTGCAGCAGGGCGATACCTCTCGGATTACCAGCTGAAATTCACAATAATGGAGAGTAAGCTTCCCTCGGTCAAAGCAAAATGGAGTCCTCCCTTGGGCGAGATGTACAAAACCAATTATGATGGGGCTGTATTTGCAAATTCGGATGAGGCTGGAATTGGAGTCATAGTCCGTAATGACAAGGGAGAAGTGCTAGCTGCCTTATCCGAGAAAATACCTTATCCAGGCTCGGTGGTTTTGGTGGAGATCCTAGCTGCACGTAGGGCAGTACAGTTTATTTTGGAACTGGGAATAACTCAGACAATCTTTGAGGGGGATTCAGAGATAGTGTATAAGGCTTTGAAAGCAGGAGATGAGGGTCAGGCTTCAATTGGACAGTTTGTAAAAGACATTATGTCCATCGTTGGTTCGCTTCGAACCTTTTCTTTCTCTCACATTAGGCGGCAGGGAAACTGTGTAGCCCATGCTTTGGCTAAGAGAGCAAGTTTTTCTTTTCCTTTATTAGTTTGGATGGAGCATGTTCCACCAGACGTATATCCGTTTGTAATTTCGGACCTTTAGTTTCTTAATAATACCACACGTTCTTGATTCTCAAAAAAAAAAAAAAAAAAAAAAAAGTTCCTTGCAGGTAAATTTTTTTTAAAAATGGAACTCGAGTTTACTACACTCAAGTTCCACGTAGTTTTTTTTTTTTTTAATCCACGTCAAATGAATCCAAGAGTAAATCGAGTTTGAGAAACTCGATTTTGGGTTGGAACTCGAGTTTCACAAACTCGAGTTTCAAAAACAGTCCAACTAACTCAATAAGTTCAAACGCGTGCTAGTCACCAATTTTTTTCCAAAAAATGTACTATTTACCAAATTTTGCCTTGGTAGTCATGTGGACGAGCTCACAAATAAATAAATAATTGTAAAATAAAAGTCAAAATATCATAGCTAAAAACTGGAGAGTAAAAGCAAATAGGCGAACAATCAAAAGAAGGGTAGTACCAGATATTGGGAATGCTATATGTTGCTATATTTTAGCATTAAATCACTAAAATAATGCATTATCTGGACTATCAATTGTAAAAAAATTTATAATATTGCTATAGTACTATCCTATATCTAAGATGATACTATAGCAAGATTGTATAATAAAAAATTATTTTTTATTATCTAATTCTTCTCTCTCCTCTTTTCTCATTATTTCATTTCACTTTCTCTTTCTTCCTCTCTCTCTCTTGTTTTTCTCTCTCATCTTCAAACCCAAAACTCATGGTGGACATGAATACCATCATCAAGCCACCATGGCCGGACCCACTGTCACAGGCCCCGCCGAAGCCACCGCCATCATAGGCCACCGCAAGCCACCTAACCAAGCCGTTTGGCCCGTATTATCTTCGTCTTCTCCATGGGTCGTGGCTTCATCGTGAGTCATGGGTGCATCAAGTCCGGCGTAGGTCATGGCAAGTGGGTTGTGGGTTGTGGGTCTCTCAAGTCCGGTGTGGGTCATGATGGGTTGATTTATGGTTCATGGGTTTTGATTTTGGGTGGGTTCTAATGGGTTTTGGGGTTGGAATTTGCTATGGGTTTTGATTTGTTGATGGATTTTGGGATGGGTTTTACCTTTTGGATTCAAATTTTGTGGGTTTTAGTTGTGTGAATTTTGCTTTGATTTTTTTGTGGGTTTCTATGCATCTATAGGTTCATGGTGGTGGTGGTGGGGTGGGTTGTTGCTGTAGTGGTTGGGTGGCTGGTGTGTCTGGCGAGGTGGTGGTTGAATGACAATGGTGGGTTTATGGGTTTGGGTGTTGTGTGTATGGGTTTATCTGTGGGTTTGGTGGGTTTGCTTGGTGGTCTGGCGATGGCATTATGATACAGTGGATGTTGGTCTAGCAGTGGTACTATGATGTGGTGGTTGTTGGTTACTTAAGAGGAAGAGGGAGAAAAAGAAATAGTAAAAAAAAAAGAATAAAAAAGAATATTTATATAAAGTGACAAAAAAAAAAAAAAAAAAGGAATTTTGAATGTTAGGCGTGTTGCAAAATGGTATGGTATAATAGATAAAGTAGCTTTTGAGATGGTAAAATGAGATTTTTTGTAGATATCGGATGCTAATGCTCTAAGACGGAACTCAAAAGAAAAGAAGGAAAAGAAAAGGACTGGTAATAGTTGAAGTGGGTGTGGGTGACCTACGATGGTTGCTTCCTACAGGTAACAGTTATTAAAACTTGAAAATCTCAAAATTTTATGCATTTATCAATATTGCCCAAAATTTATGTATCGGCTGAAATGCACTGAAACAGGCTGGAATGGTCGGATCAAGCCGGAATGAACTGGAATATGGTCCAAGGTGGAACAAGAGGGTGATTCATTTCGGTTTAAGGACTGGTATGAAATTTTCCGACCAGAACGGAACGGTATTAATAACAATGCCAAGTAGTACTGTTTTTTGTTTTTAGAAGATAGGTAGTATTTGAAAATAATATTCAGATCGGATCGGATTGGTTTTTGAATAATATTTAGAAGGGAAAATTTTTATTACACATTTGTTATTGAATGTTTCATATACACTCCCATTTAAAATTTTGTTTTTAGTCCATATGATAGTGTGTATATCTTGAGTGTAACGGTGTCCCCAATAGTAACACATTGGTATCATTCAAAGTAGGGATTCAACTTATGCTATGTTTAGTGGGGGTGATTTTGGAAGATGGAAAAAAGAGAAGAGAAAATAAGTGAGATGGGTGTTTAATTGAGAGGGGGAAGGGAGGAAAAAATTGGTAGGGCCTAGCTATTTTCTCTCCGGGCCCCACCAAAAAATGATTAGTCCAAATTGGAGAGAAAATACAAGGGAGAACATGAGAGTTTAGTTGGATGAAATTGTCCTTGGCTCTTCCCAACAACTTTCAATATTTTTTAGTTGGATCAAGGCTTGTGCTTTTTTTTAAGAGGTATACAATTTTTTTTTTTTTTTTTAAATGTGTTATTGAGGAACATAATTGTAAATTTATACCAACTTCCTTTTTTCTATTTTTCTACTTTTCCATCAATTCAACCAAATACATACGAGAGAAAACTAATTTTTTTTTATCCTTCCACTTTTTTATCACTTCCTAATTTTCTATCTTCCTACTTTTCCACCATTCCAGCCAAACGAACCCTTACACTATTTTTGGTTGTAGTAGGGTAGTGCGGGAACAAATAGTAAGAAGTAAGGATGTAAACAAATCTAGAATTGAAAATTTATGATTATTTATGTTATTTTATTTTGAATACAAGTCTTAAACTCAACATCAAATAAGATTATATGTTCAAGTTTGGTTTATTTTCGCGCACCCTTAGTATGATGTTCATTCCACAAATATAAGTTCTTGTGAGGTAAGGACGCAAGGGTCAAGATTCAAGTATCTAAGAGAGAGTTTCTCGCACATACATTTAGATTAAGTTAAATAGGTCAAAAGTTGTTGCCAACAACCTTGTTATTCAACTTATATCTTTTGATATTTTTAATTGAAAGATTTTAGGGTTCAAATCTCCCGGCTTAATTATCAAATGATAAAAGACTAAAAAGTAAAAAGTTGTTGCTACATTTTTAAATTATCCGTTATATTTCTAGTATGTAATTGGACGCATGGATAAATTTTGAGTGCCATTTTTTTTTTTTTTGGTAAATGAAAAGATGAGTTGGGAGGGGGGAATCCACATGACTACATTGCCTAGGCATTACCATAACAACATCCAACTTGCACTAGGGCACCCACAAAGTGCTGATGGGCGTGCTTGAACCCATGCAATGTGCATGGAAGCCCGAGTCGTTTTCCATCAGTCCACCAACCGTGTGGGTGAATGCCAGTTATTTGAAAGTTATAAAAGAAATAAAAAATTGAGCACACACATGATGCATACGGAGGTTAGTATATTAATTATTGTGCGTAATTAGTTTATTTGGAATACTCAATGAATATGCACAAAGAAGGAAAAGAAAAATATTCCACTATGTGTTGTATTGATTGGTTATTTTCTAAACAAGTTACTAATTATTGATTCAATTAATATTTCTTAATGGTGTTTATTTATCTAAAGGTTTCATTGGCAAATACCCATCTTTGCTATCGATAGTGGTGTATTTATATATTTATATGGGTTTAGTTCAAGTTACACTTAGTATAACTCTAAATAATGTTATACCATTTAATATTTTTTAATTAAATTCGAATTTTGACAAATTCACCATTAGATTACATTATCTTAATATATTCTCAATCCATACAAAATTTCAAGGTGATAAAAATCAATAGACATGTTATCAGTTAATTGTTTAAATTCAAGTTTTTGTAATTCAAAATAATGCATAAAAGATAAGTTTATGGATCAAATTGTAAATAACATTTGATTGGCATAAAAATTAATATACATGTTAAAAACATATAGAATATGTAATCTGATGGTAAATTTGTCAAAATTTGCATCCAATTAAAACATAATGAATGATGTAATATTAGTTAAAGTTACACAAATTGTAACTTGAACCCAACCATTTGAGAAAGGTAACTTGGTCAATTAGTCATGCATACCCAAAACCTCCAATTAATTTAATCAATAAGATTTTTTGTTATCAAATAAAGTACTTGAGTCTGAATTTTGTCTACATCCAAAAAAGAGGAAAAAAAATTCATTACTTGCTTTGCTAAAGACATAAAATAATTATTATCGAGCGAGTACGATAAATTTAAATATTGTGGATATGGTACAAGGTTATTGATAGATCATAGACTATTTCAAACATTTAGATTAAGTTCATTATTATTCACCAAGCAAGCCTTCCTTGGTTCTCATCTTATAAATTGTAGACTATTTCAAACATTTAGATTAAGTTCAGTATTATTCACCAAGCAAGCCTTCCTTGGTTCTCATCTTATAAATTGTAGACTATTTCAAACATTTAGAGTAGGTTCACTATTACTCACCAAGCAAGCCTTCCTTGGTTCTCATCTTATATATTGGGACAAAATAGGCTTCTGCCCTTTTCAAGAAAATTAATTAGCTTTTTGCCCTTCTTTCCAAACTAAATAGGAAAATGCCCCTCTTTTGAAACTCGACTTTCTCAAAATCGAGTTAAAAAAAAAAAAAAAAAATTCTAGAGCTCTATAGTGACGTTTTTAAGGACCTATAGTGACGTTTTAAAAACCTATAGTGACGTTTTATAACTTGATATCCATGAAATCGAGTTATAGGCAATAAAATTGTCTATAACTCGATTTCATGGATATCAAGTTACAAAACGCCACTATAGGTCCTTAGAAACGTCACTATAGGGCTTAACTCGATTTTGAAAAAGTCGAGTTTCAAAAGAGGGGCATTTCCCTATTCAGTTTGGGAAGAAGGGTAAAAGGCTAATTAATTTGCCTGAAAAGGGCAGAAGCCCATTTTGTCCTATATATTGTTATTAAATTGAAATAAATATTTATATTAAGAATTTGTGTAATATTGATCAGGTGGAATACTAGCATCTGGCTTTTCAACACCATCAACATCCCTCATCCAGTAGTTCTGATTGAAAGAAGCCGCACCTTCCCTAACATCATCCATAACCCAATCATGGCCTTGTGGGAAGTATATCCCTGTACGTGGATGTGGAATCCAGCATGATGAATCATCAATCTTGCCACCACTACTCACTGCTTGTCTTGATTTTTCTGGTCTATGTGCTCCTGCAAGCTTGCTGAAATGGCGCTCTACTCCCTTAGCTTCCCTAAATGAACTAGCATGGCCTCAAATCAGCATTAGGGTTTTCATATATGTCAAAGATGGTTAGCGAGAAATCATTATGATATACACAAAGGCAAATGCAACAATTCCCATTGGCAAATAATGAAGCTAAAAAAAGAAAGAAAGAAAGAACAGAACTGTTCCATCAGCAAATGAAAATAAAACCATGACTAGATGGGGACAAAGAAAGGAGCTATGGTATATAGATTAGTTAAACTTTGATTCATGGATTAGTTAAAGTAAATATATATAGATAATCAAAAGCTAGTAGTTTTTTTCATTAAGATTACCTAAGAAGAAGGATCTTTGCTTTTGACATCCCACCTCTAATTATGACTCTTTGTCGCAACTAGCTAGACCGATGTTTAATTGGTAGAGAAGATTAGAAGAATACGTATATATAGTGATGCAAGATCTTAATGCCATGGATTGAAAGCCTTAGAGCCCCTTAAAGGCACTATTATGGTCTATATTCTATAGAGATGTCGTGTCAGAGTTTATTGCAGAATAAATTCTGTTGTACACCTAGTGAAGGTTTTGTGAAAAAAAAAATACATGTTCAAAAGGCAAAAAGTGAAGTTAAGAAGGCCATTTTCATTTCGAAGACAAGGTTCTCCCAATCTGTGGCTTTAAAACAATGCTTTGAACATCAATGAGGGAGTACTCATTATATAATTGCTTAAAAGATAAGAGTTATGATACCTGCTTTTCATTTGTTTATATTACCTCTCGCTCTCGTCTCAGCACTAGCTTCCACCTTCCAGAATGGTATTGTTCTTTCTCTGAAGTGTGCGATAAACAGGACATGTTCCAGCTTTTAATACTATATATACGTGGCAGATGCCATATTTTCAGAGGTTTGGAGCATCAATCAATAATCACTCTTAAGACTTTTTAAATATTTTTTTTTCCTTTTTTGGACCATCGACCTCTTTTCTTTTATTGGCTTTGAATCACTGTTAAAGAGTACTTTTGAGTGTTGAGTTACTAAGAGTTTCGTAATTTAACTAGATAACATTTTTTAGCATATTCATATTGTTTAGAGCTCAAACTCTTCTTTGTTCAAATTCCACTTTGTTGTAACTATCAAATTCTCAAAAGGAGTACTTTATATGTTAGTGTGTGTAGTAACGTTTGAGTTCAGCTTAGCTGAGGCCTATGAGCTTTTAAAGGATAAACTCATGTTTGGCCCAATTACACTCCTTTTTAATGGGATGAAGTGGGTTTGATCTGTTCATGGAAACGGTTTCCGAATATTCAATTGTTAGCGCTGTATTGGAGACCTAAGACAAATTTTACCTTCTCTCCAAGTGAGTTTGTAAAGGAGAGAAAGAGTTGATGAATATTTATCAAATAAAAAAAATCCATAATCACCAAAAATTTTATAATTACCAGTGTGGCAAGTTGTTATTAATAGATAAAAAAAATAATGTCAGTGATAAATTCAAATAAGAATTAACAAAAACTTGTCAACTCAACTATTGCAATAGGTGTAGTGTAGTACCTATAACATTAACTTTAAAAAAACCATGATTGAGGGTTTAGCCCAATTTAAACTTTTTTTTTAAATTATGAAAACAAATTACACTATTATTGGTGGTCTAGGAAATGGGTTTGATTGATCATTTAGGAAAAAGTATTTTGTAGAAGGGAAATAAAAGAAAAAATGAATAAAAAAAATGTGAAATGATCAATTTTCTCTTCAATTTTTACTTTTTGTTAATATACAATAATATAATTCATAGGTATCTCATATTTCCTTATTAACAAGTTGTTGATGCCTAAAGACCCACATAAAAGTCCAATTCTTTGGTGCCTACTATTTATGATGTATTTTATTTAAATTATCGGACATACCCAAGCCTGTACAATCTATATTATTATTTAACGGGCTTATCCTGATTGGACTGAAGTTTTTGGTGGTTCAAAAATACCCCTACATCCTAAGTTTAAGCAGACAAAAATAAAGGATAATCTAGTAAAAACACATCTCTAACTCTCACCTACAATATTACCTACAAATTACGACCAATTTTTGTTGGTTTTCAAACTCAACTTCAGATGTATTCTTTTAAGAATTTTAAATTTTTTTAAGAGATAAATTTGGCAATTAGATAAGTTTACCTAAAAAAAATTAAGTTTTTTACCACTTTTCATTAAGTTTTTTTTTTTTTTTTTTTTTTTTTACTGTTACTCAAAAGTTCACATTAACTCCCATGGTCCCACCCATCTTCCATAATTCCATCCAACATAGTAAAACACACACAACCAAAAAAAAAAAAAACTGATAACTCATGGGTTCTACCCATGAGTATGTATGAAGGTCAGTATCATTAGAGTCAACCGTCATGGAACCATGTGTTTATAAGCCAGTTTTCTAACATTTGGGTGTCCTAACTCATGGGTTTTACCCATGAGTTTGTAATAGTTTTTAAATAAATATAAGGGTTTTTACTAATGTATGGCTATATTAGTAAACCATTTTCAGAAACTTTTAGTGAACAAAGAAAAAAAAATTGACTAACTTTTTTTATAAAACCAGCGATTAGTAGGTCAAATACTAGTGCAATAACCAATAGGCTATGCTCCTTTGTTGTGTCGTTCTTGGCTTTAATATTTTAGTTATTTACAATTTAGATTATATTTTTCCAATTTATTATATTACCCCCTCTTAATCAATTATTATTTGATAATTTTATTAGAGGTTGAAGATTTATACTTTTTACATGTGAATATAAAAGTTATTAATTTATGTTGAAAATGATTTTATTTTAGATAATGTAAGGACGCAATTTGAGTCCTAAACCCAATAGTTAAAAGGATATAGGCCCAAAGAGCCCAATACAATGAATTTCTAGAGAGTGGGTTGGAAAACTAGGCTCTAATGAGTTGGGTAACGATTACGGTGGATCCAAATGACAATAAAGTAAAAATAGACTGGTCTTATCTAAAGAAAATCGTCATCGGCACAGTCCGAGGAGATCAGTTCTTGTATATAATTCTTGAAATTGATTACAAGTACAGTTCTTATTGCTACAGTATTTCTCTCTCAATTCTCTGATCCATTTCTCTTAGGGCCTCCCTTCTATTTTATACCCTCTTCCTCCTTTCATCTCTACCCTCCACGTGTAGATTAGGTCGTTGGTGTTGATCTTTGTCACATCAACACCTTCCTAAAGTCTTTGGGGAGTAGCTGTAAGGCTAAAAACTACTGTTCAAGTATCACTTCCTCATTAATGCGGCCAGAGAGTTAGCTGCAGAGCATTCAATGCGGTGGTAGCAGCTTTCCCTTAGATATTTCATAGCCTCCCTCTATCCTGTTCTTTCCTAATACTTATCATCACCAGTGGAATTGTTTGGAACGTTGCTTTTGATGGCAGACCGCACCTTTTGACATTGGCTTTGCTCAGCCGAGGAAGCGTTCCTCCTCGGACCGCCCTCTTGGACAATCATGATCAGACCTCACCTCCTCACTCACTAACACGGATTCTTATGACAGTGTTTACCTGTCCTCAGACTACATAATGTTCTCAAATTAGGCTCCTGGCCCAATATATACATAGATACATACAACTGGGCTTATCACCCCTACAATAGCCCCTCGAAATTCTCCTCTTCGGCTGCTCGGGAAGAAAGGAGGATTTTGATGTCACTACAATTATCTCGCCCTTATTACACATCATTTCATTTTGCGCAGGTACTTTTTTAACTGCCCAACGCACACTCCTAACGTTTCGGCATCCGAGACGCACCTTCATTAAATTTCTGCGGCTCCATGTCCCCTACGTTCTACGATGAGATGCAGATCCTATGGCTGGGATTTTTATTGGAACCCGGGCAGGAATTTTCCCGCTTGCCCACCTCTCTGATACAAATAGTACCCATACACTTCCTTCACTTCACTTTTGCATTTCATTCGCTGAACCTTTGCATTCTTACACTGAACCTTTGCATTCATAAATATCAAAAGCTGGTCTAAGGAGAAATTCTTTCTTTGTGTAAGTCTTTTTAACCTTTTCTGTTTACTTTTTCTTCTACTTTTCTTTATAAAGAGTCCTCTTCTCCTCGACCCTCTTAATTTCCTTTCACCTCCTTCTCTCCATCTATCTCTGACAAAATGGGTAAATTTACTCATCTGGTAGACTCCCTAAAGAATATAGAGAGCTTTAAAGCTCAATATGGAATCCCATGGGGGGTTTCCATTAGATATTGTAAACAAGGGGACTGGTTCGCCATAAGGCAAGAGGGAGAAGTGGTAATCCCGATGATTGCCTTCATAGAGGGGGGAATGAGAATTCCCATGGGTAGAGTCACTAGGGATTATTTGATAGCTCATATCATGTCTACCCGAGTCTAATAAGGGCATGAACAAAGATTTCTTAATCATTTCAGGAGAGTGGCACATTGGGCTTCACTGTCCAACCAGAGAAGGGACACCAAGTGGGGTATTAGGGGTTTAGGTTTACTATTCTTAGTAATACAGCCCCCTTTTAATTGGCATATCTCACACTTGTCATTACTGTTTTCCCTATTTGTACTTACAACTCTAATTTTATTTGATTCGTGTTGCCTTTCTCTCTTTGTTTTCTTAACAGCATTTCTTTGTCTTTGTTGGTTTTGTAGATCCACATGCTGCCATCCCAAACATAGATCTTGTTAACAAGGTAGATTTAGACAAAGTACTCAAGGCCGAGGTCTTTGTCCACAGCGACGGGCAGTTAAGGGCAGCCCACCTCATCCTCGGCTACAACCCAATCTCTTCCAGCTTCCAAGTACCTAAGTGTGTGATCAAGGCGAGGGACCCGCGTTTGCATCAAATCAACGTAGCAGTCCCCGTCTTCCTCATCCCAGGTCCAATTCCAGAAGGTGTACTGCAAGTAGAGTTACCCTTCCAATTTGCCACTGAGGCAGAAGCAACTCCCTCTCAACCAATAATCAAAGAAGAGGAAGGAGAAGAAATAGTAGACGTTTCAGACTCGGAGGACGACTATGAGGTCTTCAATCAACCCCAATCCTCGGAAATCCGAACCGGTGATCTCGGCCATCTCCTTCCAGCCTAAGTTTGCCACGACCATGAAGCCACTAACATTCCAGACGCTATGGGGATCCAACGTAAATCAAGATCAAGTCTTCAAGAACTATTAGAGTCCCAAGCTGGTGGAAACGCGCTGAGGAAGGTAGCCCAGGCCAAGCTTCCCACTCCTCCACCCCCCAGCCCCTCCGACTTGAGCCCACCGACCACAAGAGAAAGAGGGAGCGAAGGGAAAGGAGGTGGTGGAAACAGGAAAATGTCACCCCTCTTAGGAGGTTGAGCCCTAAAGAAGGGCCAAACAAGCCAGAGTGGGGCAGATGACGGCCGACAAGAGACATGACTCTCAAGTTGGACCTCCGACTTGGAACCCTGCTCTCATGCTAGACGGAGCCCCCCTACCTGCCGACGCGTCTATCAGGGAGTTCCAACAGGGGCGGGCTGGCTATGTTGCCGATGCAATGGAACAGGCACTACTGCTCCCCGGCGACATGGCCGACCTCAGGTCAATGAGGAAACATGAAGTGTTCCTCAGCCTAAAAAAGGATCTCGTAATGGTAAGTCCTTCAACCAACTCCTTTTTTTTTTATTACTCTCTCTTCTTTTTTTTCTTTTTTTTACTATGTTTCTTCCTTCCGCAGGCTATTCAAGCCACATTCAGAGCCAAAGAGATGGTAAACTACTCCCACCGATAGATGATAGAAGAAGAAGGGAGGTGTATTGCAGCTGTAGAGGCCTTCAATGTAGTCGACAAAAGGATAAACGAGCTGAAAAACAAACTGACCAAGGCAGAAAGGGACAAGAAAAGTGCTGAAGCCGCCTTGGAATGGGCTGAAAGGCAAGCTGAGGGTCAATGGATGCAACTTCGCCAAATCGAAGACCAGCTGGCCATTGCCAAGGAGCAAATTGTGGCCTTAAAAAATAAATTAGAAGAGGCCGAGAAGGCCAGGGACTAGGCCGAGCAGGACAGCTATGATGTAGGGGTGGCAGAGACTGAGGAGGCCCTCAGGGCTGAGGTCTTGGAGGTATGTAGAAACTACTGCCTGCAGGTGTGGAATGAGGCCCTTAACCAGGCTAGGGTTAAGGCCTCTTCTACACATAAGAGGGTAAAGAGTGTATATTACCCTTCTACCATCCGTGCACCAACCTCTGCCAGCTCTAAGGCAAACACCCCTTCCGAGGTGGCAAAGATTGAGAAGGACAGCCCAGATAAGGTCCCTCTTTCTTTTGGTAGCCCTTCAAAAGAGGCCGAGCAGCTTGGGGTTACTGAAAAAGAGGCAGACATGACCAAGGGAGTGGCCTTTGACGCCATCAAGCCCCCAACTGTTCCTCAAGATCCCCTCAAAGAGAAAGAGGTACCTCCCAGGATGGAGATTGTTCTTGCAACTCTTCCAGTGCCTGCTAAAGGTGACCTCAAGGGTAAAGACCAAGGATCCTCGGAGGCAGCACTCTCCCAATCTACCAAGGCACAACAAAGGATAAGAATGTAATAAAGAAGTAGTTTAGAGTAGCTTTCTTTTTCTTTTTTTAACTTTTTTTTTTTTTTTCAAAGTTTGAAATTAAGTTACCCTTTTGTAACTAATCTACCTTTTTCTAAGGCTTTAATTAATGAAAATTATGAACATTTCCTTTATTCTTGTGATATTCATACAAGTCTTAATATGACTTCTATCTTATTTAGCACTAAACCAATATGGAAAATCAGACACAATTTCACTTAGCTATCTGTGTAAATGATAATTTGTTTGAAATCTACACAGAATATATCCTTTACTCCAAAAACATATACAATTATAAAGTATCCATACATGTCTGACTCCACTTAATCCCCCACTTATTAGTAGATCTAAGGGATGGGTGGGACAATCAATTCTCAAATAGTTAATAGATATACTTGATATACTTACAAATGCTTTAAGTGATACCCATGAATGACTATTTACTCAAGTAACTATCATGAAGGTCTCTGCCATTCAGCACAGCTGGTTCTATTTGATACTTAAATGAATAATAGAAAGTAGCACGTGGTCGGAGGAGCCCCACATAACTAAGGTTCTATTTAATACTTAGGAAAATAATAGGAAGTATTAATTTACCCAAAGTATGTGGTCCGAGGAGCCCCACATAACTAAGGTTCTGTTTAATACTTAGGAAAATAATAGAAAGTATTAATTTACCCAAAGTATGTGGTCCGATGAGCCATACATAACTAAGGTTCTGTTTAATACTTTGGGTAAATTAATACTTTAGGAAAATAATAGGAAGTATTAATTTACCCAAAGTATGTAGTCCAAGGAGCCTCACATAACTAAAGTTTTGTTTAACACTTAGAAAAATGTCATAAAATATTAATTTACCCAAAGCATGTGGTCCGAGGAATCAAGCAAGGTTAAGGTTCATTTAACACTTAGAAAGATGTCAGGAAGTATTAATTTATCTAAAGCATGTGGTTCGAGGAGCCAGGCATAACTAAGGTTTTGTTTAATATTTAGAAAAATGATTGAAAGTATCAATTTACCCAAGGTATATGGTCCGAGGAGTCAGGTATGACCAAGGTTCTGTTTGATATTCAAATAAATGATAGGAAGTATGACGCATAATGTAATAAACGAAAATATGGCAAAAAAAACTTTCATTAATAATAATACCTTCTCAGGTTGTTTACATTCCAGGGGCGTGGAACAATATTTTCATCTAGATCTTCAAGATAATATGCACCTATTCCAGCAACTAAGGTGATACGATATGGCCCTTACCAGTTGTGCCCTAACTTTCCCCATACTGAGTTGTTTGCAATGCCCAAAACCTTTCTGAAAATCAAGTCTTCAGGCATTAGTAGCCTTAGCCTTACATTTGAATTATACCCTTGCTTGAGCTTGTGTTAATAGTACGCTAGTTGAACCATAGCATTTTCTCTTCGCTCTTCAATTAAGTTTAAGCTCTTCCTTAACAGCCCATCATTGTTACTCTGAGTGAAAGAACTCATTCTGAGTGTTGAGAATCCAATCTCCAAAGGAATAACAGTCTCGGCTCCACAAGTCATTGAAAAGGGTGTCTCCTCTGTTGACCTACGAAGTATGGTTTGATATGTCCAAAAGATGTGTGACAGCTCTTCCACCCATTTTCCTTTCGCATCATCTAATTTCTTCTTGAGTCCATTCACTATGACCTTATTGATAACCTCAGCCTATCCATTCCCCTATGGATAAGTCGGGGTAGAATACATATTCTTAATTCCCAGGTTACAACAGTACCTCCTGAAGGCTTTGCTATCAAACTAAAAACCATTATCCGAGATGAAGGTATGGGGGATCCCAAATCAAGTGACAATGTTTTTCCACACAAATCTCTTGGCATCCACATCCCTGATATTTGTTAATGGTTCAATTTCAACCCACTTGGTAAAGTAATCCGTACTGACCAGCAACCATCTCCTATTTCCTGCTGCCTTAGGGAAAGGCCCTACAATATCCAAACCCCACTAAGTAAAAGGCCAAAGGCTGGATAGAGGAGTAAGGACACCCCCTAGTTGATGAATGTTTGGGGCAAATCTTTGGCACTGGTCACACTTCTTCACATATTCTTATGTTTCCTTCTGCATGTTCGGCCACCAATATCCCTATGTAAGGGCTCTATGAGATAAGGATCTGCCTCCTGTGTGGCTTCCACAAATCCTTTCATGTAACTCCTCCAAAAGTAACTCTGATGCCTCAGGGTGTATGCATAGTAAATATAGCCCAGAGAAAGAGCGCTTGTATAACTTTTGGTCCTCGGACAGCCAAAATCGAGGAGCCTTTCTTCATACCTTATCAGCCTCGGACTTCCTTTCGGGCAAGATGTCCTCCTTAAGAAATAGCACGATAAAGTCCATCCAGCTAGGTCCCACTCTAATTTGATGAATATAGACCACCTCTTTCTTCATCTTAGTAGGTTTACACAAGTTTTCAACAAGGACAACTCGAGACAAGCTCTGTGCCGAGGATGTTGCAAGAGTAGCCAGAGAATCAACATGGGTGTTTCTGCTTCTAAGGATATGCAGTAAGTTGAAAGACTCAAACCCTGATTGTAAGTGTTTGACCTGATTTAAGTATTCTTGCATTATCACGTCCTTGGCCTCCAACTCTCCCTGAACCTGGCCCACAACTAGCCTTGAATCTGAGAATATTTTCACTGTTTTTCCTCCCATTTTCTGAACTATAATCATTCCTGCCAATAGAGCCTCATACTCAGCCTCATTGTTTATGGCCGAGAAGCCTAATCTTAAGGATTTCTCTATAGTGATCTTTTCAGGAGATATCAGGACTAATCCCACTCCAGATCCCATTTGATTTGTTGCACCGTCAATATATACCCTCTAGGATAAAGGTTCTTGCAAGGAGACCATGCCAACTAATTTTCCATCCATGCCCTGCTTCTCTACCTCTTCTTCTAATGGGGATTCAGCGAACTCAGCCACCTCGAAGCGGAAGTTTGGTTAAAACAACAACTGTATGGGATTAGAAGTAGTAAGGGAGTTTACGTATAGCATGTACTACTGTCAGAATGGCCTTCTCCAATGGTAGATAACGAATTTCTGCTTCATGCAACGATTTTCTTACATAGTAAACTGGCCTCTGCACACCATCGTCAATTTGTTTACAGCATGGGAAGCCACAGCAATGTAAGCAAATAAAATCTCGTCCACCTCAGGCCTGGACATGACAGGTGGCCGAGAAATGTATTCCTTAAGCTGCTAAAAGGCTAAGGCACACTCCTTGGTCCACTCAAATCCCTTCCACTTATTCAATAGCTGGAAGAAGGGTTTGTATCTGTCCGTTGACCAAGAAAAAAACTGGTTCAGGGCAGCAGTCATTCCAGTTAGCTTCTAGACTTCTTTAGGATTCTGAGGTGGTTGTAGATTGTTAATTGCTTTAACCTGATCAGGGTTGACCTCAATTCCACGATGAGTGACCATATAACCCAGAAATTTGCCTGATCCCACGCCAAATGAGCACTTGGAAGAATTAAGGCGCAGTTTGTGTTTCCTCAATATTTCAAAAATATCCCCGAGGTCTTCCACATGCTCGGACACCACCTTACTCTTCACTACCATATCATCTATATAGACCTCAACATTCTTGCTCAGTTGTGGTTCAAACATCCTAGTCATCATCCTCTGATAGGAAGACCCTGCATTCTTCAAACCAAAATGCATCACCTTGTAGTGGTAATTTCTAGTAGAAGTGACAAAAGTTGTCTTCTCCTAATCACCCAGGGCCAGTGGTATTTGATGATATCCCTGGAATACATCCAAAAAGCTTATCCAAGGATGGCCTATAGTTGCATCTACTAGCTGGTCTATTTGAGGCATAGGGAAAGAGTCTTTTGGATAGGCCTTATTCAAATCTATGAAGTTCACACACACTCGCCACTTCCCACTTTTCTTTTTCACCACCACAGTATTGGCTAGCCACTTAGGGTAAAACACCTCTTTAATAGCCCCAACATGCTTAAGTTTTATTACCTCATCTTTGACAGCATCAGAATGGTCTTTAGAAGAACGCTGAGGTGGTTGCTTTTTGGGGGTGACGGATGGATTGACATTCAAATGATGACAGATGAAGTTCGGGTCCACCCTAGGAGCTTTGTAAGCATTCCATGTGAACACATCAATATTCCTCATAAGAAACTCTACCAGCTCTTCCTTCTCCTTAGGAGGCAACTGAGCTTCGATCTAAAAAAACTTTTCCGAATCATCATCTACAACAATCTTCTCTAAATCTTCACACTTCGCCCCCTCGACTGTCTCATCCACGGGTAACATCGGAGTTCTTGATTGCTATAAACTCCTATCAGTAGAGGCCGAGGACCCGATTTCAAGCTAATGCATAATTACGGCCACCAAGCACTGCCTAGCCATGAACTGGCTCCCAACTAGCTCTTCAATTTGATCCCCGGATGGATACTTCACTTTCAAGTGAAGGGTGGAAGAAACAGCCCCTAGGGCATAAAACCAAGGTCGTGCTACAATGGTTGTATAGGGAGAATAAGTATCCACCACAATAAAATCCACATCCACCACCTCTGAGCCTGCCTGCACGGGTAATCTAATCTGACCCTTTGGAATAACAACTTTCCCATCAAAGCCCAACAGAGGTGAATCATAACCTGTCAAATCCTCCAGTTTAAAGTTTAGCCCTTTGTACAAATCAGGGTACATAATCTCTGCCCCGTTACCTTGATCCACCAACACCTTCTTCACATCATACCCCCACTATTCTGAGAGTGACCACCAGGGCATCATCATGTGGCTGTATGGTTCCAACCTTATCCTCATCCAAGAAGCTCAACGCTGGTCGGATCTCTATTCTAGCCCTCTTCAGCTCATGGTTAGAGTCCTCCGCAAGT
This sequence comes from Quercus tomentella, assembly GCA_028535165.1. Classification (NCBI taxonomy): domain Eukaryota; kingdom Viridiplantae; phylum Streptophyta; class Magnoliopsida; order Fagales; family Fagaceae; genus Quercus; species Quercus tomentella. Next base: position 25,188,676 of record JAPQVY010000111.1, on the reverse strand, counting down.
GGCCGAGCTACAAACATCACTTTGGAGGGATGAGAACCAGTCCTCCCTAGGGCAGTAAGGATAACATTAATTGTGCCCAAAGGGGCTCTCGAAGAAGCATCTCTCCGAGGTTCCAATCCTGCCTGGCCCCCTTGCCCACTAGGATGATACAAAAATTGCTTTAACCTCCCCTCTCTGACCAACTACTCTAGGTGAGTCCACAAAGTCCTACAATCCTTTGTGGTGTGCCCTCGGTCCTGGTGGTATTGGTAATGAAGGCTTTGATTGCGCTTCATAGGGTCACCTCCCATCTTATTTGGCCATTTAAAGAATGACTCGTTCTTGATTTTCTCTAAGACTTATTCTATTGGTTCTCGGAATACCGTGTTAACCATTTAAGCAGCAGTAGACCCCGATTGTCCAGCAAAGTCTCTCCGGGGCCGGTTGTTGTTGTATCGATCCGACTTGAAATCCCTTCTTTCCTGAGAGATAACCTTAGCCTTCCCTTTCCCCTGTTATTGGTCCTCCTCAACCCACTTATACTTGTCAATTCGGTCTATGAGTTGACGTATGCTGTTAGTAGGTTTCCCAGTGAAAAACTTCCTCAAACCATGCTCGGCAGGTAGGTCGACCTTGAAAGTTCTTATGGCCACATCATCAAAGTTACCATCTATCTCATTGAACATCTCCCAATATCTGTCTGAGTATGTTTTCAGGGTCCCTTCTCACGTGATCATAGACAACAGGGAATCTAAAGGCCGAGGAACCCTGCTGCACGTAATAAAGTGAGATCCAAATGCTCGGGTGAGTTCCTTAAAGGAATCTATAGAACCTGTCCCCAGGCCATCAAACCATCTCATTACCACAGGCCCCAGACTAGATGGGAATACCTTGCACATCAAGACCTTATTCTTGGAGTGGACAGTCATTCTCTGGTTGAAGTGACTTATATGTTTTACAAGGTCTGTTTGACCATTGTACATGGTGAACGTTGGCTAAGCAAACCGCTGAGGAAGTTTTCCTCCTTCAATTCTACGTGTGAAAGGCGATTTGAAAATTTGGTTTAACGCCTTGCTCATAGTGTCATTTCCCAGGCCTTTGCGAGACGGGCTCCTATTCTTGCACTTACACTGGTAATCCTCATTACACGAGAAGGATTCACTGGGGGGAGTTCTTGACCTGGGTCTGTAGCTACCATCCCCCTCATCACCAGAAGAAAAATCAAAGTTTGAGGGAGTTCGCCTTCGCCATTCGTGGCGCAAACTCCTCTTCAAACGATCAATCTCCAGTTGCATGGCTCTAGTATTTTCCTCATGAGAGATATGACTCCCACTTCGAGAGTAGCTCCTACTAGTATGGGTGGTATGCACATTAACTTCTCGGTCCCTTCTCTGCTCAAGATTGAGGAAATGATCTTGACGTTGGGACTCCATGGATTCCTCGCGGTTTGGACCTGAACCTACCATAATTAACCGTTACACTCACTACAACACAAGTAATTCCCACAGACGGCACCAATTGTAAGGACGCAATTTGAGTCCTAAACCCAACAGTTAAAAGGATATAGGCCCAAAGAGCCCAATACAATGAATTTATAGAGAGTGGGTTGGAAAGCTAGGCTCTAATGAGTTGGGTAATGATTATAGTGGATCCAAATGATAATAAAATAAAAATAGACTGGTCTTATCTAAAGAAAATCGTCCCCGGCATAGTCTGAGGAGATCAATTCTTACATATAATTCTTGAAGTTGATTATAAGTACAGTTCTTATTGCTACAGTATTTCTCTCTCAATTCTCCAGTCCCCTTCTCTTAGGGCCTCCTTTCTATTTTATACCCTCTTCCTCCTTTCATCTCTGCCCTCCACGTGTAGATTAGGTTGTTGGTGTTGATCCTTGTCACATCAGCACCTTCCTGAAGTCTTTGGGGAGTAGCTGTAAGTCTAAAAACTACTGTTCAGATATCACTTCCTCATTAATGCGACCAGATAGTTAGCTGCAGAGCATTCAATGTAGTGGTAACAGCTTTCAATTAGATATTTCATAGCCTCCCTCTATCCTGTTCTTTCCTGATACTTATCCTTACCAGTGGAATTGTCCAGAATATTGCTCTTGATGGCATACCGCACCTTTTGACCTCGGCTTTGCTCAGCCGAGGAAGCATTCCTCCTTGGACCACCCTCTTGGACAATCATGATCAGACCTCACCTCCTCACTCACTAACACAGATTCTTATGACAGTGTTTACCCGTCCTCGGACTACTTAATGTTCTCGGATTGGACTCCCGGCCCAATATATACATAGATACATACCACTGGGCTTATCACCCCCACAGATAACCTTATTATTTTCAATTAACCTTATAAAAATGGTGAAAATTCATTTGAAAGTTGTTTAATTTTTTAGACATATTTTTAGTAAAAATTTGTTAATGTTTTCTATTTCAATACCTTTATTTGTATTTTATTATTATTAAATTAATTATGACATCATCACGGTTTGACCTGGGTTGAACCTCAGTCTGACCTTAAAAATCTTGAACCTCTCCCTTTTTCAGTTCATTAAATTGTCCGAGTCTGAAAACCATGCTAAGAAATTCTATTAATTTAAAAGCTACCCTTACGCTAAACCTTTAAAATGTTAAAGAACTTGAATTAACACTACTCCTAATGGTGCATTCACTTCTCCCTTTCCCATCACTTTCTCATCCTCATTTCTCTCTTGACTTCTCATCCATAACACGCACATGGTAGTTACCACTATTTCAAAAACATTTTTTTATTAAAAAAAAAAATTGTGTAACACAAGCGAGATTCAAGTATCAATTTTTCTATTTTCTCTACTTATTTGGTTTTCTGGTTTGTCTATGTGAGGGATTTCACAATTTGCTCCAATACCAATGGGCTTGGTCTACGATCGAATGCTATAAAAGATATGTGCCCCCTCATCCTTCACCAATTGGTGGTTGGATGGATTGGTAAGGCACACGGTCCGACAAGTGGTATCAGAGCCAAGGTCATAGGTTCGAGTCGTTGGAGCCGCATTGTGAGGGAGGGATTGTGAGGGATTTCACAATTTGCTCCAATACCAATGGGCTTGGTCTACGATCGAATGCTATAAAAGATATGTGCCCCCTCATCCTTCACCAATTGGTGGTTGGATGGATTGGTAAGGCACACGGTCCGACAGTCTATTTAACTCTCTTGGATTTGATTTTTCATTTTATTTATCATCAATGGAATTCAATTTAAATTGGAAGTTTCCCTTCGATCTCGATTACGCTCGGTGTAAAAAAAAGTTTTTCCTTTTCTTTTCTTTTATAGATGGAAACGCAAAACCTTTGAAGCAATCCAAGTTTGATAATAAATAGTACAATGAGCGAAAGAGGTAAGTTTTCAATTAATTGAAATTTATGTGAATTTGTGTTTTCAAAGTTTGTAGCTTAATGGATTGGTAATTTGCTTATTTATATTGAGTGAAAAAGGTTCAAATTTGTTCTCAAAGAGTTTTAATTCTTGGGTTGTTTTTTACTTGAATTTTTATTTATTTATTAATATCTGTTTGGTTACTAAAAAAATATAGATAATAATGGATTTTTTAAAAGTGAAAATTCTAGGTCAATATAAACAATTGATTCAATTTAATAAAAGTTTTCTAAAGTTCTAAAAAAAAAAAAAAAAAATCAAACAAGGAGCCAACACGAGGATTCAAGAGTTAGAATAGTACATTTACAAATTTACTCATAGTTTATAGGACTAAAATCCCTTTCACGTGTTTTTCCTATTTCCCCCCACCCTCCCTTTTTCGTTCAAACCTTCACAAAATAAATTTGTTTCTATTTTTTAATATCTATTTTTTTATTGTGCTATAATACTCGCTCCTCTATTTTTTTGTAGAATGAGAATCATGGAAAATTAAAGAAAATTTAAAATATATATTATTAGTTTATTGTTGAGGATTTTTTTCCACCAACCAAAATAGTACCATTAGTAACTCAATGTTTAACTTATTTGCAGGTTGATTCTATAGATTAAGAAGGGTGATTTGGGTTTTACTCCTCCAAATTATAAAAGACCGTCAAACACACATCTTCTTCTTTTTCTTCTTTTTGGTTAATTGGGTGGTCGAAAAATGGATATAGGTGCTTGAGTAGTAATGCACATAGCAAGTCCTTCACTTATTATGTAAAGAACTTATATGGTTGAATATCAAAGATTCATATAATTTTTTTTTTTGTTTTTTTTTGTATGTTTTATTTTGTGATTCAATATTCTTTACATCAAAATAAATATGCTCACCCTTATGAATAATGATTACTAGATCAGAAGCTCTTCTATTTTTTTGGATAAAGCTTAATAATTTGCAATAATTATAATTTGGAATTACTACATTTTCCAATAAAAAAAAAAAAAAAAAACTAGGGGTGTGATGAAAAATTTACTTCACCCACAAATGCATAATACTCATCACACCCCTAGATTTTTTTTTTTTTTTTTTTTTTTTGTGATTGGAAAATGTAGTAATCTCAAATTATATAATTGTTGCAAATTATTAACTTTTACCAAAAAAAAAATAGAAGAGCCTTTGAGTATTAATGATGAATTTAGAGTAGTTGGGTACGAAGGGTAAAGAATAGGCCTTTTTTGAAAAAAATCTATCATGCATTGGGTGCATGTAATACCACTTTCCTATTTTGAGTTTATCCATGGACACAAAAGATAGAATTTGCAAGTGGGGTTAGAACATTTGCAAAACCTATGAGTCTATGTGTTGGTCGCAAGCACATGAAAGAACACCTAATTGATCTGATGAAGATCCTTAAAATTTCAGCATAATCACTTTAATGGTCTGTTTGGATGGCATGGATTTGAATTTGAGGGGGCCCAAATACAAATCCTTTGTTTAGGTAAGGAAAAAGAAATGGATTTGGATTTGGCCCAAATCCATCTTTGGATTTTAGGGGTCCAAATCCATGGATTTGAAATCCCCTCACAAACCCAAGAATTTAGAAATCCCTCGCTCTCACACTAGCTTTCTCTTCTCAATTCTTCATCGGCTCTAGAAACTCTGTCACGCTCTCTCTTCCTAGCCCAAGTTTTTCTTCTTTCTCTCTTTCTCGCAGTTGCGAGCTGTCAGGCATAGTGAAATTCGAATTTTTTAAATAAATTTTTTCGTAATTATTTTCTTTAGGCATGCATGTATCATTGGATGTGTATTCCATAGACTTCTAGAGTGATAGTATATTTGTTATAGCACCTTCATCACCTATTTGGTAATTAACAATATTAAATGATAGCTAATTTCAAAATTAAGAGCAACTTTAGTTTTTAATTTGTGTGTGGGCTTTTTTTGGGTTTCGTTTGATTTGCTTGTGCTTTTTATTTCATAGTATTTTCAATGATTTGTTTTGGGTTTATCTTTATTTTCTATTTCTATTTTGGTTTATGGGTTTGTAATGCAAATTATGTGTTTGATTATACATAAATAGAGCATGTGAATTGTTATATGACTATACTGCAATATATTTTATGTTATCCAAATAAATCAATGATCAGCTTGAAATAATTTTCATCGAGGACAGAATCATGACTTGATTAGTACAGTCGTTCTTGTTATAATTATTTCTTAATAGAATTGCCATTATTTCTTTTGGATTAGTTGTCCAGTATTTTCAGTGAGGCTGTTCAACTAAGAATTTTTCTTTAATTATTTGAGAACCAAAAAGCTTGGGATCATTTAAATTGAGGTCAGAATCATGGTTTAACTAAAATAGAATTGCCCTTGTTTCTTGTGAGATAAAAGCTTTTGCTTCATTTTTTTCAAGACTCATTGTGTTTGTGAGATAAAAGCTTTTGGTTCATTTTTTTTTTCCAAGACTAATTGTGTGTGCAAATAGTTCTTGTCGGCTATTTGTTGAATTTTTTCAGTAAGGCTGTTCAACCGAGTGTTGGGGAGATAAACATGTTGGGGAGCTTTCTTGAATAATTAATATAACATATAGAGACACACTTTAACCTAAAAGGCCTAAGCCCCAATGGATATGTGTTCAATTATGTTATATTAACTACTCATTCTTTTCATCATTATTTAATGTGGGACTTCACTCACACGTGTGACCCAACACTGAGATGGTGCTTTGGTCAGTTGAGAACCCAAAAGATTCATTAAATTGTGATTCTATTGTCTGTATAATTAATTGATACTCAAGCTCTTTAAAAAATGAAAATTCATGTGAAATTGCTTCTTGGGCATGCTATCTTGCTTAGCTGTATCACACAGGGCCTGGTCTAGTTAAGCATTTTAAAAATGTTTAAGCATGAATCTGTGCAAAACAGCAATCGTAAATTGGCACCAGTGATTTATATATATATATATATATATATATATATATATATATATATATATATATATATATATATATCTCATAGGTATTGGTGGTATTTATTTCCAAGGGTCATTAAATTGGATTGAGGATGACCTTATGCTAGTCAGTGTTTTCATGAGTTAGGGGTTGTTTGGTTTGTAATTTGTCATCACTCAATTTTCATCACTCATCACTCAACACTTAAAACACCTCAATTTCCCAAACCCCTTGTTTGGCACCTTAACTCAGACCCAGTTTTCAACTTCAAAAGTTGCGGCTAGGTTTCACCAAAAAAAAAAAAAATCCGTTTGTCAAACATTGCGGCTGGGTATGTGGGTTTAATTACGAAAATGCCATTGAAAACTGAGGGTATGTTTGGTAACTATTTTTTTCCCTTATTTTTTGTTTTCAAAAACAATTTTCTATTTTTGAGACTGAAAAACTTTTTTGGCAACTCAAAATAGGCAAAAAACAAAAACTGTTTTCAAAACTAAATTTGTGAAGGAAATTGAAAACATGCAAAAGGCTGTTTTCAGTTTCTAATTTTCAAAAGTCAATGAGAACATGCATTTAATTTAATGAATTTGTCTTATGTAATGAGTTAACATTAAATTTCAAATTCTAGTTACAACATATTTTAGTATTTTCTATTTTTTTTTCCTCAAAAAACTATCTTTTAATTTTAACTAACCAAAGATGTTTTTGATTTCAAAAATACAAGAAAATTGTTTTTTCCTTATATTCCCAAAAACAAAATTTTGAAAATAAAAAACAAAAACTGTTACCAAACATACCCTGAGTTTTGGAAACTGAAAACACCTAAAATGTGTTTTCAGTTTCCATAACTCATCACTCAAAAATCAGAGAATTGAGTGATAGAAACGATGATCCAAAACTCATCCAAACAAATGCTCATCCGTGGGATCCACACGATTTGGATGATGGAAACAGAAAATTGAGTGATATCACTCAAAACTCATCCCATCTAAACAAGCTCTTAATCATTCACTTGTATCTCAAATCAGAGCTAGAACCCATGTAAGCTTTCTCTTGTAGTGTTTAAGTTTTCATGTCAACTCAATTTATGATTCTTTTTTAGCATGCATGTTTAAGTCTTAGTTAATTGGATTATCAACATTACTTCATGTATTTAAAATTAAAATGTAGAATGATTAAGAAAAATAATAATTAAAAAATATATTTTATTGATCTTAAATCCAAATTTAGGTATCCAAACAATGAAATTTCAAATGATGAATTTCAAATCCTTCATTGTTTAAAAAAATCCAAACAAAGAATTTCAAAATCAAGGGATTTCAAATCAAGACATTTTAAATCAATGGATTTCAAATCCAAATCCAAATCCAAATGTTGCCATCCAAACACAACCTAAGTGATGAAAGCTTTTTAACCTCATTTAGTGTTGATTGATCAAATCTCTTAAGCTTTTAATTAGCAGGTAAATGGTCATTTTCTCTAAAATGGCACAATAAAATTGGCTCAGCTAACCAGATTACCTGAATTGGTAGCAAACCAAATTATTATATTATCCAAAAAAAAAAAAAAAAAAACAAAGACGACTGCTCAATGTTGTCATTCTTATAAAAAAATTTCAACCAAAAACTTGAACCCATATTTAGAGGTAGATAATAAACATGTCCTGAACTCATTATAGAGCCTTGACCCAAAGTCATGCATTAATCAGACTTCACTTACCTCACCAATTACACTGATTCTTAAGTCCAAGCTTTTGATTTAAGAAACAACAAAGTCATAACATGCTCATGTGTGTGGTAGTGCAAATAGTGTTCTCTCTCTCCTTCACCATTTCCTTCATTTTCCTCATTTTGTTGTATTGCGATCATAATAATAATATTGATAATTTTTTAATTGATATTATCTTGTTGTGAGCTAGCATTCCTAGGCGCCTCTTTGCAATGTACCACTAGGCTCCATCATTGTATTGAAGTGAGTAATGGGCTCGACTCCCTTATTTATAAATAAACCCGGGTTGATTGGTCCAAGTTCCCTTAAAGCATGTTATTCCAAAATTGACCCCAACACAAATAAGAAAAAAAGAATCTTAGAGTCCGTTTAGGAATAGCTTATTTAGCTGAAATTAGAAATTTTTTGCTGAAAGTACTGTAGATAAATAAACCTGAGTTGATTGGTCCAAGTTTCCTTAAAGCATGCTATTCCAAAATTGCCCCCAACACAAATAAGAAAACAAGAATTTTAGAGTCCGTTTGGAAACAGCTTATTTAGCTGAAATTAAAAACTTTTTACTGAAAGTACTGTAGATAAAGCTAAAAAGTAGTTGAAATAGTACCATGGGACTCATGAATAGTATCAAAAAGTGTAATATAACTCATGAATAGTAGCAAAAATAAGTTGAATAGTAGTAAAAATAAGTTAAAGAGTAAAAAAATCTGGCTTTTTAAGCCAATACCAAACTCAACCTTAATGTTTTTCATTTCATTTTTCCATCCTCCAACCAAATTCTTTTAATGGAAAATCAATATCTCTTCTTTTTGCATTTTATTTTCATCATTTCTATATTTTCATTCATTTTACTCCTCTTCATTGCAAGGAAGTCAATTCTGTACCGTACCAGTCGGTATATACCATATCGGCCAGTAATCCGGTACAGAATACCCCTATGTTTCGTATCGGAAAAAATATCGGCCGTACCGGCCTCGTATCGGCTGTACCGGCCTCGTATCGGCTGTACCAGCGAAATCCGGCCGTTCCGGCCGGTAAATGGATATCGAGCCGAAATGTGAAAAGCTTTTTTTTTGTTTTGTTAATTTTGACGTTTTTCAAGGGCAGGATGGTGAAAAACTGAGTAAGCTAAGAAAACCCAGCAGAAAGAAAGAGAAAAATGAAAGAAAAATGCACAATAGCTTTGCAAAATGAAGTTAGAATCACCTCATGCACTCGCCATCTCTTTTTTCACTGAAGCCAACGGCCTCTCACTGAATCTTGAGTGGTGATGGATGGTGACACAAGCAGCAATATGAATGAGAGAAACGAGACAAAACTGAAAGCTCAAAAGACAAAGCTAAGAAGAGAGAGCCAAAATCGTTTGAAATTTGAAAGTGGAGAAGAAATTGTAAGTGGAGAAGAAAGTGGAGAAGAAAAGAGTGAAAAGATGAGAGGAACGTGTGACTGAGATAGAGAGAGATGTGTATTTATTGTTTTCTTATTGAAAGATGTCAAAAGACTCAGCAATAGTTTTTTTATTGAAAGATGTGAATGCCAATGACTGAGAGAGAGGGAAACGTGTGGAGAGGAAAAAAGTAAAAAATGCAGCAGTATCTATGAGTGAAAAGATAAGAAAACATTTATTGTTTCTTGATTCTTTCATTTGAAGCCATAGTTTTTATATTATTTAATTTTTTTCACCTTTGACAACTAACAACTTCCCTACCCAGACACGTCAGTGACATCACCATAACTTCATTTTGTATTTTTTTTTTCTTATCTACTACTTATAACTTATAAGCTTAATTAGTATATTAGTAAGGATTTTACTAATGTGTGCCCTAAGGGCATACATTAATTTCTATTTTTGGAAAAAAATTTCTCGATAATTGAAAAAGTAATGACAGCTTTTTCAATTTCCGAGAAAATGTTTCCAAAAATAGAAAACTTAATGTGTGCCCTAAGGGCACACATTAACCGGACCCTATTAGTAATTACAAAAAAATATACTAGTAAAAACATTATTAAAAGGATACTAAATTTATTTATTTTAAATGTTATGAATATATATATATATATATATATTATTTTGCGGTAAACCCGAAACAGTACACCGGTATTGACCGGTATCTGAAATTTATCGTACCGCTGGCCAAACCGGTACAACCTCCGGTACGGTATTGACTCCTGGCCAAACCGGTACAGCCTCCAGTACGGTATTGACTCCCTTGCTTCATTGGGCACTAATGGTTTACTATTGTGAACGTCTTCCCTAAAGTCTCCCTAGTTGGAAGCATATCCCAAGAAATCTTACATTAAAACAGTTCAGACTTTCATGGATTTTAGGTTTCCATAATGAGTTCCAACCCTTCTTCACCAAAGGGCTTTCAGAAAAGAAACAATGAAATTGGTCAACTTTATAAGTTGATTTGTTGAGAAACACACATTTGGAATAACTATCTGCCGATTGAGCTTGATGCAAATGGAGCCACCATCATAAATCACCATTTACAACCACATTAGTTTTTCTATTTTCTAAAACAGGGCAACATTTAAATTAATATAAATAAATTTTATTTCTCCATGTTTGATTTAAAATGGATATAGATTATTTTATGGTTAATATATAGTTTAATTTTTTATTGGTATTTTTCATTAACCTATTGACTTGTTTATTTATGTACATCTTTTTAAAATCACATTTTTAAAGTACTATTATATATATATATATATATATATGTGTGTGTGTGTGTGTGTGTTTGCGCACGCACACGTGTGTGTATAAATCAATTTTCAATAAATAAAAAGAAAATTAATAGAAATCTACAACTTGATAAATGTAATTTAAAATGACAGAATGAATTATTGGAGATTAAGGCGTGGCTTAGTGGTAAGAAGTCTTTATGACCTATCACATTTGTGAATTCAAGAATTGTGGGTGAGTAGTGGCAAAGACCACTATTGCTCGGGTAGTCCCACACCATGCATAACGGGATTTAAGTAGGCGGAGACAATGACCATACGTGTGAGGTACCTTTTTTCTTTTATCTATCTATACTACTATTTAAGAGGGCTTCCAAGTTGGCTTCCAATCCATTTAAGTCATGAACTCTAAGTTTTAGATATCTTAAAATATCCCCTCTATGCTCACTTACAGGTTTTCAAAATAAAAGCTTTCAGTTTAAAACCTCCTACTAAACTCAAGTTCTTATCTGTTTACAATTTCCCTATTTCTTATCCCTTTTGAAATTTAAACAGATGCACCATATTTTCCTCCTCATCTCTTACCTTTAAAAAAAAAAAAAAAAAATTTAAGTACTTTTTTTTTTCTTGATTCTTCTACGTTCTTTTTTATTTTGAACAGAAAAATCTCTAGGCAGTTGGCAAACTCAAATTCAACACATATTTTCAAGGCACAAAAATAGATAGATGAATATGATACTAAAACCAAAAGAGAAATGTTATATCCACAACATTTTCACCACACTTTCACAATAAATTCTAAGTGGTAAGTTGTTACAGGTTGTTATTAGTGGGTCAAAAAAGTCATTTTAGTAGTAGATTCAAATTATAACCAATAACAACTAACCACCTATAATTTGTTGTGAATGTGTTGTAAAAATGTTGTGGACCTAGCACTTCTCAACCTAAAAATGTCTATATGATGGGTCCGTAATAGGAAACTTTTAACAGTCAATTACTTTTTCATTTTTTCATAAAAAATTCCTTAAAATGATTTATTAACATATGTCTATAGTCCATCCATAGTTGGAGATTTTAAATGAACTTTTAACACCATATATATAACTTTCATCTTTAAATAATTTTACACAAAGTATTAGATTTCAAAGCAAGGTACCATATCACATTTGAAATTCTCAACCTTACCGTACCATGATATATATGCTTTGTCCTTGACTTAAGCATCCAATGCCCATGCCCAAAGGTAAAGTGGGGTCTATCCTTGTTTGTTTCCCCGCTTTCTTAGTGGATGCTGCACAATCTTCCTCTCACTCAATTCACAAATTCCACAGAGAATCACACTCACAATTCACAAATCAAAAGTCACGTCAAACCAAAGAAAAAACTCCCGCCAACAACGCGCCACGCCACCACTTCTACCGGCAAACACAGCCAGCAACCACTGACACACACCCAGAATAAAATAAAAAACATAACCATCCAACAAAGGATTCAGAAATCACTAATAATTACGAATATAAATAAACACCAAAACACCTTCATTAAAAACCAACAAGTACATACATAAATATTTAAGATTAAGATTAAGATTAAGAAACTCTCTCAGTTCTAGATAGAAATGAAAGTGAAATCGAAGAGATCGAAAACCAATTTAGGTTTACCAATCGTTGTTCTCCTATGTTTACTCTTTCTTCTCGCTGGTTTCTTCGGTTCCATGATTCTCTCTCAGGTTTTTTGTTCTCTCTCTCTCTCTCTCTCTCTGTGTAATTGTTTTTGGGGCTGAGCTGAGTTTTGGGTTTTGGCTGTTTTGACAGGATGTGCCTAGGGCTAGGGTTATACCGAGGTTGAGGACGCTTGAATTTGTCGAGGAAGTCAACGAGGATGGTTCGATGCCGCATGGCCAAACTGGAGTAGCTTCTGTTGAATCAATTCCTTTTCAGGTTTGTGATTGCTTTTTATAGGAATCAGATTGATTAGAATTTTGATACCAAAGTGATTAATGTTGCCTTTTTTGTTTGTTTTGTTATATGGGTTTTTGTTTTGGTTGTAGATTTAATGATGGTGGTTGATGATTAAATGAATGGTTTTAATTTGATGTGAGAGGTTTAGTACTATATATGTTGAGTTTTTGGGATAATAAGGTTGGTGATTCTGATCATGGGGTTCACTTTTTTGGGAAATTTACTATTTTGATGTTGTGTGATTTTGCATTAATGTATTGATAGTTAGGATTGTAACTGGAGTACCCATTGTAACACAACACGAACCAGTGCGGGGAAATAGTCCCCTTTTTGTTCATTTTTAGTGATAGGCATGCGATTATCGCTTCAAATGTAGTAGTATCTTATAATCAGGTGAAATTGTGTTGACTTTTGAAACCAGTGTATTTGAAATGAACTGTTGATTGTTTAAAAACATGATCCATTTAACATTAGGTGAAAGCCTTGTCCAAAGATTGGGGATTTGGGATTGCTTATCCAAAAAAAAAAAAAAGATTAGAAGAAAATCCTATTAGTAAATTGATTTTTAAATCTTTTCCTTCAAACTGGCTGTTTGAAACTTTGTCTCACATTATTTAACTTTTTGCCAAATTTAAAATAGCAGTCCTAGTGAGGACATGCTGAAATTGGAGACATCCAATAGGAAATTGTTTGATGAAAAGGCTCCTAAGAGCCTTGATAGCAATATTAGTCAGTACAGGCAGCTGAAGAATTGGTCTGACATATTGTTTATGGGATCAACTCAGTAATTTTTAACTATGCTTCTTGTTTTCCACCTAATTCATTGTTTGTCCTTCTATTCTTGGATGCAGATTTTGAGCTGGAAACCACGAGCTTTATATTTCCCAAATTTTGCAACAGCAGAACAATGCGAAACCATAATTAAAATCGCAAAGGCAAACCTTAAACCCTCACTTTTGGCTTTGCGAAAGGGGGAGACTGCTGAGAGCACTAAGGGTACTAGGACAAGGTATCATTATACATTTCAGATCCTATTATATGTGCTATACATTATAAAATTTTAGATGAATGTGTCGCTACTTCTTTGTGTTCCTAAAACAAATAATCAGATATCAATAATACCTATTTTAAAATAACAGACCATTGGAAACTAGTAGCTTTTGGGTCATCTCACTGGCCTGGATCCATCCTATATATATTTTCCTACTCAGTCTTTGTTTGTATATAATCTGAATTACATCATTCTAAAGCAACAATTTCAAGTGCATTTGCACCGTAGCCTTACCTGATTGGTATTGTTGGATTTGTTCCTCCATCTATTAATTTCCCGAAGTTAGCCTGGTTCAATTCTTCCGTTTTTCTCCTTTGCATCAATATTCCTGTGTATAAATGATTTCTGTGTAGTTTGATTACCTCAATTTGGTTATTTCACCTGCTTGGCAACAGCTCAGGCACATTTATTAGCTCGTCAGAAGACAAAACTGGAGTCCTAGCTCTTATTGAGGAAAAAATTTCTCGGGCTACAATGATTCCAAGAAACCATGGAGAGGTATGTTTTATTTTCAATTTCTCTTTCTACTTTATATAAATAATTTGTTTTCCAAGTATTATGGAAGTGCTACTTCCTGTTTTATTGATACATTTGGTGACTTGAGCAGATATTAGTTCTCCTACCTAGATGTTTTATTAGTTAATTTGTATTACTGGAGCCACCAGGGCGTAATGATATTTAGTGCTCTTTTAATTATAGCATGCACAGGCACACTCACATGTATTTGCAAGTGCTTTATAACATAGAAGAGATATTGCTTGTTGACAGCCAACTTCTCTCATCTGAGAGGAGGATTCTTTAGCATTATCAGCTTTATTACTGGTAATTCTTATGAGAAAAAAAGGCTTTATTACTAGAAACTCTTTTGGTTATTTGCCTCTCTCAATAGTGCAATAGATTACCAAAGTGCATATTTACACCTTATTAGGAAGCTTTTCTACTGTTTACTCATGAAAAAGACTTAACTTTCGAAAACTATATTGTTCTACTGCTGTGGTATATTTGGGAAACTAATAACCCACTTGCTTTCTTGGTGGGTTAGGGTTGGGAATAGTTCAAATTTACGAGTTGGAAGGGCTAAGTTTGTTGATTTATTAGGGATTCAATGGATACAAATTTCAAGGCAAAAGGAGGCTGATATATATATATATATATATATATATATATATATATATGTTTTGTTTGGTTAGTAATACACGCATTCAATGCATTTCAAACCTGCACCCTCCACCCATATAGAAGGAGGAAGTACCATTTGAGCTAGAGCTCATTGGCTGATATTGAAGACAGCAAGTGCCAGAATTTTGCACTAAAACAAAAGAAGAGAGAGAATGGTTGAGGCAACAAATACAGTATTTAAGTGGTTTTGAGGGGGTAGCTTGATGGGAAAGGCTGGGAAAATGACATGGTTTAAGGTTTTAAATGGTCTAAAAGAAGGTTTGTGGTTGAGTTAAAGCAAGGAATGGTGAATTGCATTGCTGTCATCAGGACTGTGCACTGCAATTTGAACATCTAAAATTTGGAAGCTTTCTTATTTTGGGTTAGGATGTTCTTGGTGAGGCAGTTGTCCTTGATACCTGTCAAGCACCTCAACAAAGACAAATGGCTCTAAGGCAAGTGTCCCACTCAAAGAATTACATTCTATATGAAATTTACTTGACTCAATTTCAGCCGACTTTTACTCAGTTTTAACAAAGGCAATTTTGTCTGTCTGTGTTATTTTGATTTAGTGAATAAGGAAAAATTCTCAGTTTCTTTGACTATTTTGGGTTTGGGGAAAGCCAGGGGTTAGAACCTCAAACATTATTGCAAGCCAAATCCTGGGAGAACCTCATGACCTGTAGCACCCTCTCTTTCCTTTCTCATAACAGATATATCCCCCCCCCCCCAACCCCTCTCCCTCCCTCTCTCTCTCTCTCTCTCTCTCTCTCTCTATATATATATATATATATATATATATATAAATATATATATATATATATATATATATATTCTTTTCCAATTTCCCTGTTTGTCATCTCTTATTTTGTTTTGTCAACATCTAGGCCAAGTGTCTGTAATGAAGTACTTCCCTAGTGCCAAAGCAGTTTTGGGGTCCTCATGCCTTGGGAGTGTCTTTCACAGCGGACAACATTAAAGTGAAGCCGGCTAGATAGGAAGTTGTATCATCTATGTTTGTCTTGAACTTGAAGGCCTCATCATATATGGACAAAATGAGCCCTGGTTTTTTTTGCCTGGTTGTTTTTCCTCTAGGAGATCAGATATGATTGTAGAGCTTTCATATCTTTTTATTCTTATTTTTTTAAACATGGTTCCATAACCATTATTGCTTCAAGTTGATCCAGATGGTAAAAGAAATGGAAGGACCAAAACTTTTTGTTGATAATTCTGACGCAAGACAAGCTAGAAGAGAACCTAGGAGACAACACTTAGGGTTGCTTGGAGTCAGAACCAAGCATAGGAAAACCACTAGAGTCAGCACCTAGAGTTGATAGGTCTAGTATTTGCTCATATATGAGTACTAAACCCTAATCCTAACTGTGATAAGAAACCCAAATGACTTATTACAAAAGTACCCTAAACTTTAAATAAAAATACTAATTCACCTAATTAAATACTAGGGACCAATAAAAATACCATTGACATGCAAAAATAAATAAAACTAAATTAAATGGTTCTCTCTTTGAGCCTCCCAGCATCATATTCATAGCAAAATAATTTTGTACCTGAAAGGAATTGAAATGCTTTAATAGTTCTCTCATGTATAGATTTTATTTTATACATCTTCTTCCTTTGTGATTTATTAGAACCAAGTGTAGCCTATCTCAGTTCTTAAAATTGATAATACTCTTTTCTCATTTCATTGGAATTTTAATTAATTCTTTCATTACAAGTCCATTTGAAATTATTTTGAGTATTAAATTAATTTCATATCTCAATGTTGCAGTCATTCAATGTGTTGCGGTATGAACTTGGGCAGAAGTATGATTCCCATTATGATGCATTCAACCCTTCTGAATATGGCCCACAACAGAGCCAAAGGGTAAACATCTCCATAATGACACTATTTTTTGTTTGTTCATCTCTTTCTGGATCCTGTATCTTAGTGCGTCCGATCGGAAGAACAATCGCAATTATTAATTTATGATTTCTCTGGCTAGGTACCTTGAGTCCATACTTCAATATGTTTGTTTAAAATTTGATATTTTCCTGCTTTTCCCCCTAATAAACAGCCCAGCACCAAAAATTAAAATAAATTAATAAAAAGAAATAAACAAAGTGAAATAGGATTCAATGGTTTATTGTTTTCCTTGAATGACATGTCATTTTCACAGCCTGAGGAAGCTTTTTGCTATGATAGTTGATAATATATATTTATAGAATCATCTGTTGTGTATGTGTTTTCTTTCATCTTCTATTAGCATCTATGTTTTAAATTTATTGGTATTAAATACCATAATTTTCGTAATAAATTTATTCACTTAATCTAGGAAATCATTATTGGAGATATGAAATAGGAAAATCATTATTAGGAAAATTAGTGCTAGCAGACATCATTTTTAACAACTTCTGCTAGCTAAATCTCATGTAGTCATAGTAGATCTGTCTTATAAAGAAATTAGATTTAAGTTGATGTCCCCAAACAATATTTGGACTAAGGGAAACTCACTAGGATTTTTTTCTTATAAATCTCTTTTCTTTAGTATTTTAGTAGCGGACTTTTCTTCAAGTCATTTGTTCTAATTTTCTTGCCTTGCTTAATGCCGAATGCATCTTATACTAGCCTTGTATATTTTATGGATTAGATGCAAGGATTTGTATTTTCAGCAAATTACTTGTAGATCCTTCTTTGGTATGCTTTACATTGAGTAATTAGAATTATATGTGAAATTTATAAAGTGGAAGGCTTCGAGAAAGTGCAGATTGTTTTAGGTTCATTATTTCATCATACTCTACATGTGTTACTTCATTTAAAAAAAAAAAAAAAAAGTAATGAAGTTTTATTGAAGATGAAAAATTCTTCACGTTCACGATGATGAAACTGTCACTGCTCATTATTCATGTTGTCGTACTCAATTTTGCAGGTCGCTTCCTTCTTGTTGTATTTATCAACTGTAGAAGAAGGTGGAGAAACCATGTTTCCGTTTGAGGTAGATAAGGAAATTCCCTTTTTTTTTTTTTTGCTTATTCCTTTGTAGAACCAATCATTTTGTTGCAATGTTGACATCAAATTGTGTTGATTGCAGAATAACTCAAATAAGGGGACGGGCTATGATTACAAAAAGTGTATAGGTTTGAAAGTGAAGCCACGGCAAGGGGATGGACTTCTATTTTATTCAGTGTTTCCAAATGGCACAATTGATGTGGTAATTTTTCTTATTTTTATATTGTACTTGATGCATGTGCATTGTTTCTGTTCTAAAGCCTTGAGTCTTCAATTATTGATCAGAATGAGTCATAAAACTCACATTTGGATCTCCAAAAATTGTTCTCCATATTACATAATCTCTCTCTCTCTCTCATTAAGTAGCAATTACTAGCTCTTGACATTTTCAATTTTCTGCTGGAACTCTCTATCATGTACTTGCTTGCTATAGTGTACTCACTTTGATCAGGCTCGTAGGCCTATGCTTTTTGATTTTTTTAATTGACTTGAGGGAAAGTGCAACCGCTGATTCTCTCCCTTTGGAGTTCATTTCGAAATAGTAGCCATATCAGTCAATTTGGACTTTGCAAATGAAGCTTGATTGTGTTATAGGACTCGAAAATACCATATTTATTACAGTTTTTCGCTTACTCCAACTCAACTAATGAGTTTCCCTCTTTAAACCCATCCCCACCAAACTCAAGCCATGATAGAGTTATCTTCTTCAGGGAAGTTAATCCAAAATGCATTCCTAAGCCCCACTTATAACTGTATGGTAGTATACTTTGTGTGGTACTGTGGTTTTTGTTTCTTCTAGGATTTATTTCCACACAAGGAAGTTAGAGGGTATTAATGGTTTGTTCAAAATTAAAGAATAATTTGGAGCTAGAATATACTTTTTATTTTATTTTTTTATTTAGACGTTTAACTTTTGCTGAGATGCTAGAATAGTCATTGCAACACAAAAGGCCTCTTTTTTCTCCTTTTTCTCCCCTTCTTTTGATTGGTAAGATACGAAGCTAAAACAAGCCAAGTCCCTGGAGGGCCTGGACCTTTTTTTAAATTTTTATTTATTATCTCTCGCTCTCTTTGGTGATCAAACAAAGCTTTGAGACCTACCCTCACATTTTGTCTGATCTTTGGTATTGCAGACATCTCTTCATGGAAGCTGTCCAGTGATCAAAGGGGAGAAATGGGTGGCCACAAAGTGGATCAGAGATCAAGAACAAGATGATGACTTTTAATCATCAAGAGGACTAAATATACATCTTTTGGGAACTTTTTTTTTCTTGTCAAGGGTAACAATACCCATTGCTTATTGATGTACAGTTAATACAACTGTCAAAATGAGGACAAAATGCCTGAGAGAAAGAACACAATGTATGGAATGCCTCATCGTATTTTCTTGGCATTCTACACTTGTACGTGGTTAGTTTCTTTAATTACCGGCATTGGCAGGGATATTGGTCTCATTGTATTACCATGATTTTTTTTCTTCTTGGGAGGCCATAACCATGTGACTGTGGAATAAACATATCTTTTCATTTATAGTTTCTCTGGGTTCATGGCAAAATCCTTACTTTAAGAGGCAAATAAAAGGGGGAAAAAAAAAGTAATTCCCTGATATATATTAAACGAGCCCATATATTACTTTATCTTACCACTTTTTATGGATCAAGCAAGCTCAGGTACAATATAATTAGGATTTTGGTATTGCCTAAAATCAGTAGTCTTCGTTTCCGAAAAAAGAAACACTTTTTTTATAATAAAATTAAAAAAAAAAAAAATTGTTGAGAGAGAAACACACTTTCAAAACACTAAATGAGATAATGTTGAAATAATATCTATATGGCATTGGCAATGTTATACACTAAAAATTTCCTGTATATCTATGCGCCGTGGGACATTGCCAGGCTTCTCCATGCGAGAACCTCATATAGGTTCAAACCCCCTTTCCCTCTCCAACAATGCCGGTAAATTGCTTGTAGTGTCTGAACATTTAAAATAGTCATTATTTATTATTATTCCTTTGTTTTTTTTAGCATCTTTTGTACTACAAGGACACGTATTGTTCTTAGAAATTCCTTCTTATTTTTTAGTTTTTAGAAATTCCTTCTTATTTTTTAGTTTGTCTTCTTATAAGACAACTTTTACTATATATTGTCCTAAACACTTTTGTAAGAAAGCAACAAAAAATATAACTTCATATTTTCATAGTTTTCTCTCCGTATTTGAAAAAGCTCCATGAAAATTACATAGCAAATCATTATTAATTCAATAAATAACTTCTTCTTTCAGAGGGGGAAAAACCGAAAAAGGCTTTGTGGTCTAATGGTGTTTCTCTCTTAAATCAAAGGAGGTTTTGGATTTGACCCACAGTAAATGCGAAGTTCTAAATTTGTGAAAATATGGGCTTCCTAATCAATTTAAAGAAAGAAAGAAAAAAAAAAGCCAAAACTTCTCAAACACAAAATCATTACTCATTTTTAGCAATAATTATCTTATGTATCAGATATATCATTCTTTTTCATAGTGTGTGGATCCACACAATCGTTTGAAATTTGCACATTATGAAAGGGAAAATGCATATATCTTATGTATTAAAAATAGAAACACTTTTTGCAAAGTGATAAGACCACGACATTTTCTTTTCAATAATCAAGGATCTTCTTTAAGGCTTAAATGGTGTAATCCACTCCTAAATTAATTCACAATTAATGTTCCTAGATGTAAGTGGCTCTAATCCATCAACATTATCCAATATGATATTAGAAATTTTATTTCTTTGTATCAAATTAATTTAGGAAGATGTATCTACCTATCGTCCATCGGCTGATAGCCTGATGGTATTTCTTCCTCCTTCTCTCTATCTATCGTCCAACGGCTCTGATGGTATTTCTTCCTCCTTCTCTTCCCTCATGACTTGTCCATGTTTTTTCTTTATTTCTTTTTAAAAAGAAAAAAAATATTCCTATTTTACCACCAAAAAAGAAAAGGGAATTTATTGTGGGTCCTATCCTACCATTGTGTGACGTGGCAAAATTTAACTAGAAATGCCGGATTTTTTTTTAAAAAAATAACATTAAAAGCCAAACTATTTTGTTAGTTAGCACAGTTTTGAAACTATTTGAGTATCTAACAACTCGAGACCAAAAGACTTAATTTTGGAGTTATAAATCGAGTATAACTTACTCAATTTTCAACTGAGGTGGACACTTGGTCCACGTAGGCACCGAACTCGAGTCAAACGGACTCGAGTTTTGTCAAATAGAAATCGAGTCCTACAGACTTGATTTAGTCTTGCTTTGTTTTCCTTCAAGAACCAAATGAACTTTCTTGTTCTTCCAAGCCCCAAAAACCCATGAACAAAACCAAATACAAAACCCAAAACAAATCAAACCCACTCTCCACTCTCCACTCCATTAATAGATACCGGTATTTTAATTTCGGTACCTAGCAATTCTAAAATACCACCTACTAACAATGACAAAGCATACCAGCAAAACCCAAAGATCAAAACGCAGAGATCAACAACCAGAGATCAACAACGAATAAGAAAGAAGCAACGATGCAAAACCCAGCAAACCAGAGAAGCAATAACGAAGCAACCGAGGTGCCGATTTTGACCAAACCCAGGCGGTGAAAGTTTCAGGCGACAGAAATCGGATCGGACTTAATGTGGGTGTGGTTTCTCACCACCACTCCAGTGGAGGAGAAGAACACGTTGGAGTGGAGAGTGGGTTTGATTTGTTTTGGGTTTTGTATTTGGTTTTGTTCATGGGTTTTTGGGGCTTGGAAGTGGAGAGTGGGACGGCATCTAGAGAAAGTAAAAAAAGGAAAGGAAGAATAAGAAAGCCGATCAGTTCTTGACTCGAGTTCTATGTCTACATGGACAAATTTCCACGTGAGGTGCAACATGATGTTGAAATCAAGTATATTGTCCTCGATTTATAACTCCAAAATCGAGTATTTTGGTCTCGAGTTGTTAGATATTCAAATAGTTTCAAAATTGTACTAACTAACAAAATAATTTGGCTTTTTTTGTTATTTTCAAAAAAAATCCGGAAATGCCGACGTGTCCATTCTGATACATGGACGCAGCACGCACGGGATAAGAACTCTGTTCTTAAGTACCGTTGAGTGGTGTGCCCTCTCTCGTAACGGCTACTTTTCATTTTCAAAAACCAAAACAAAACAAAACAAAGCTTCCCATATATTTCATTTCAATTTTCAAGAAACGCATCCCAAAAATCTCTCTCTCTCTCTTCCAAAATTCCAATCATCACTCAAATTCTTCTTCTACAATTCCATCATTCTTTTTCCGTATCGGAAATCAATTTCTTTCTTTGTTTGATTTGAAATCGGAATCTGAGAAAAGGTCCGGCAAGAAACGCATCCATGGATCTCGGGTGCTTGGACTTGGGTTGCATCTCTGTATCAGACAAGAAAGGCGCCGTTGATTCCAAGAACACCAGAGAAGACGATGCTATCGACACCGCCGCTTCCACCAACTCCAAGATCGGCAAGGTAGTGTGTCAAACTCTCTCTATCTCTCTTTCTTCTTTCATTTTCAACATTCTTGTTTTCCATTTGCGTTTCTTTGTTTCTTGGATTTCAATGTATTCGGAACCCTAAAATTCTGATTGCCTTTTTGTTGTGATATTATTGAATTTGGGTTTCAATGAATTCAAATCCTAAATTGTGATATTAATATTAGTCGCTTTGAAATTTTTTAGTGAGTTTAAAACTCTCCTGCCAAAACAAAGAGTTTTGGGCTGTGTTGTTGTTTTGCTATATGGGTTTTTTATGGAATCTAAATCTGTTTTCTTTTTGGGTTCCTAAATTGCATCACTGAATTCAAATATTGTTGGTGTTTGTTTCATAATTTTAGTTTGGATATAAGTAAATGTTTTGGTCTTGTTTGGACGCGAATGAATTCAAGATCCTCAATTTGTAAGCACACAAGATAATCTTGAAATTATTAGTGTACTGCCGCAATATAGGCATGTCCAGTGTCCACATTATTATAAGCATGCCATGGATTTTGTTAAATCAGTACATTAAAAAGGGTTGATTTTGGAGATTTATGAGGGACCAAATCCAAGTTAAAGATTACTTGAGAATTGTAAATTGGCTTTCAGGATTTATTAGTCGTTTCACTAGTTGTTCCGAGGCTCCTATATATTCCTACTGTGTCACACTTTTAGTTGCAATAACCATTGATTTGGTGCGGTCCCAAGCAAGCTGTGCTGTGTTGGGCCGTGAACAAGTTGAAGTTAGTACTTAAAATACTAGTCTTATTGGATGAAAGGACTGATAATCTTGAAAGTTATGGTGCTTCTTATAGTTAGCACATAGCAATGTGAGTGGAGTGCAGTAATAATCTGATAGTGGGTACCTTTAATTCTCATTAGCAATGTGAGTGGAGTGCAGTAATAATCTGATAGTGAGTAGTGAGTACCTTTAATTCTCCCTTTAGCATGTTTGATGATTCATATTGGTCATATTTCAGGTTAAGTCAAAGAAGACTACTGGGTGTCCATTAAGCAATAAATTTTGGGTGTTGAGAAATGGCCAACCTTTTTATTAAGTCAAAGAAGATTATCAATCTTTCACTTGTGAATGTTATGTGTAATAGGCGAGTTGCTTGTCAATTGTCATATTGCACTCTTAGTGATCCATCTTGAAGTTTTTTTTTTTTTTGGTTGACATACTATTCAGTTCTTCCATGTAGCTTTAGTGGAACCTTAGCAAAAAATTAAAAAAGTAGCTTAGTGGAAAGAGGATTAATGCATAAAATTGATTTATCATTCGGGCTAGTCAATACTAGGTCTTATGATGGCCTTGTGCTAAACTCGCTGTACAAATTGTGTACACATTGTTTATGTTGATAATGCCTTATGCTAAGCTCACTGTACAAATTGTGTGCATATTGTTTATGTTGATAATGCTGGATGATTTTGATGATTTTGACATTTTAAAGTTGAGCTTTTATTGGTTGATGTTATATGCATGCAGATTTTGAAATAGCGAATTGCAGTATCTTAGTTTAAATGATTTTTCTATTTTCTTATATATCTAAACCTTTGTCATTGAGTTTAATTTCTCTCTCTTTTTGGGGTTAACTTATTTCTTTTTTTAAATGGTGCAGAATAAATTGTTGAAAGAGACTGGACAATCAACTTCAAATACTCTTAATAGATTTACATCACAAATTAAGAAGCCCCCTCACCGTAAAAGTTCTCCTCTCAACTGGTTCCCACGCAAAAAAGTGGACTCCTACTTGAAAAGGAAAATTAAAATGCTGCAGGTGGTGCATAAATGGTTTTTCTTCTTACAGAGTAGACTTTTCTGAACCAAAATACTAATATATATTCTTATTTCAGGAAGTAGATGGCATGAATTTAACACTTGATGAGACTCTAGGTGATTCTAATCCACATTACTCACGAGTCCTGAGAGAAAAGATGGCAGCAAGAGAAGCTGCACACAAGGCAATGGAGGCTCGAAAAGCTGCTCTGGTAGAAGCATCTTGGTGTCGAATTCTACGAGCATCCAGGTAATCATTACGTCAAAGATTTGTATGGTTTTAATTAATACTGGGCTTTTCATAGTAGATAACCTTTGATTTATCTCTTCAGGATCCAAAGCAAAGAGGCAGAAGCCCAGTTGCTGAAAGCTGAAAAATCTGCTGCTGAAGCTTTTGAAGCAGCCACAGCCATAGGAGTTATCATTTATGACATACCAAATTGCCCTAAGAAGCCTTGTCAAATAGAGACATCCTCTGGCAACGGAGGAGGGTCGACTACTCATAAAGTCACAGCATCTTTTGAAACTGCATTTGAGGTAGAAATAGAAGTAGCTGCAGCAGTCAAAACTGCATTAGTTAGGCTTGCAAGCTGTGCTTCTTTTAATAAAGATGAATTCAATGAACTGTTGCGAAAAATCAGTCAGAACCCAGATACAGGTGAAAATACACAGGAATTATCAGAGTTTTCTTCAGAACATGAATCAGAGTCTGGCTCAGAACTTGAAACTGCATCTCAAGATGATGGTTTAAGCTCTCAAGAAATTGACTCTAAGCTACCAGTTCCAGAGATAAAACAGAGGACAAAAAGGAAAAGGCTGTCTTTTGAAAGGTTTAATATGACAAAGCTGGTGGAGATGATGCTTGAGAGGCTTAGATGTTTGCAAGAAGATGAACTTTCTTCGCTTGCTACAATAGTTGCAACTAGTGGTCTAAATGCTGTCTTAGCTGAAGTACAAAACAGCAAGCTGAATGATCCAGGTTCTGCTGATTATAGCTCTACTGCAGCACTTAATTTTCCACGAAGAATGTCTTCCGCAGGAGCAGGGAACCTTGAGTCTTTCACAGACGGTCATATTAGGAGGAAGCAAGCGGAGTCAGAATTGCCTAGCCTTGACAAGTTTTTGGTTAAGCACGTGACCAAACTCGAAAGAGAGGTGCAGGAAGCAAAAAATAGTAGGAGGAATGAGTCTAGGGAAGGAATTGGCGGGAATTCTGATAGAAGTGCTGATGGGAAGGTCAATTTGGATAATAATGTAACTTCCTTTGAGACCATTCCAGACTTGGGGAGTATTCTTTTGAAGCATTCTTCTAAGTTAGAGAAAGAGATTGAGGAGGCAAAAAAGAATTCAGGAGGAGACTTCGGAATGAATAGTAAGAACTTGCACAGTCAAAGAACATCTTCTGAGGCTGTTCCTGATTTGGGAACTATACTAATTAAGCATTCTTCAAAACTTGAAAAGGAAATTGAAGAGACCAAAAGGAATAACGGAAAAACAATTGAGATGAAAGGCAAAAAATTGGGAGGAGTTCCCGAAGTCCCCAGCCTAGATAAATTCCTAGTGAAACATGTCTCAAGGCTTGAAAAAGAGGTCCAAGAAGCAAAGAACAGGAGAAAAAATGAACCACATAAAGAGGGCAGGGTCAATTATAAGATGGCAAAAGTTGATTCTTCTACAGTTGCACAATTTGATAAAACAGCTTACTCTGATGGAGGAGAGGAAAAAGAAAACATTAACTTAAAAGAAATTCCTACAATTTCTAAGATGGAGCAAGAGGAACGTACCATGGATACAGGTGAGCCTTCATTAGAGATTGGACAAGTGAATTTGAAAGCTGGAGAATCACTATCAGTTCATTGTAAGAAGAGTGAAACAAAAGAGACGGATAATAGTTTAGACAAGATCTTGGTCAAGCCAGTGCACAGGTTGGAAAGGTATAAAATTCAGGCCTTGTCAGGAAGCAATTTTGAAAGTCATTGCCACACAAAGAAACAGCCAGGAAAAAGTACAGATTGTGAGAGCTTGGACAAAGTTTTGGTAAAGCACGTCTCCAGATTGGAGAAAGAGAAAATGGCCCTTGGTCTAAAGGAAGAAGTAGTAAAGGTGAGGGGAAGTGGAACAAAAATGCATTCACAGATGAATCAAGAAGGTGGTCTGGACCAAATATTGGTTAAACATAAGTCCAGACTAGAGAGAGAAAAGATGGTTGCTGCTCAACAACCAGATGACCAGATTAGACACTCTGTCACTCGTAGAGAAGCAAGGGATAAAGAGTTGCAAGAAGCATGGGGAGGCTTAAGTTTAGGGAACTCCATGAGGCCCCATCAGTCAAAACTACAACGAGATAAGGTAATTCAATTCCCCTCCTTTTCTTTCTCAATGAAATGCTTGCAAATCCTTGGAATTATGATTTGCATTAAGACACTGTTATTTACTTTCTAAGGTTCTTTTGGTTCCTCCTTTTATGTAATGGGTTTTTGCTTCATCCATTTTGTGTAGGCTGATTGGATTAAGGCTGAGCAAGAAGAAAGAAGCAAAACTATGAAGGACATGTAACTTCTTTTAGTCATTCTCAAATTAGTCAGTGTGTTCTCTTTTTATCTTCAATGATCAAATTTGATTTTTTTTTTATTCCCCTTTTCAATTACTGTATTGAAATTGCTGATGAACGTGGGAGAGAGGCTTTCCATGTTCTCGAAATTTCCCTTGTCAATAGTAATTTAATATCCAATGGATACTGAGTGCAAATTGTCTTGAGAATTCCTAAACAAAAGGTCATAAGTTTAAAAGTAATGATAGTCACACACTTCTTATTACATACTCACTGTACACACTGTTACATTATTGAACCATGATTTTACAATTTTTACTGAAATCATGTGCATGGAATATGCAATAAGGACTGTGTACTAAATGTTTTTGTAAATTTGAATATATCGGGATCCATTTATAGCACAAAGAGTATCTTTCTTTGAAAGGTGTGATGAAATAGCTTCGGGTTTTTGTTTTTTTTTTTTAATAATTTGGAGAAGAGATGTAATAGCAGTTTCAAGTTTCAACCTCCAAATAGCATGCCTAAATTGCAGCGCTAATTGCCACTGAGCAAGACTAGAAATAAATTTGATGCAACTGAGCAAGACTTAAAAAGAGACCTTGAAAAATTGAGCAAGGCTTTGTGGGTTCCTGCTTTGGACAGGGCCCAAGCCCAATAGTTTGAGAGGATCTTGGGCCTCCAAAGGATAGTGTAAATAGTTAGTGGACTGGGCTTGACTCCCGGCTTTGTTTGGCCGTTTATGAGTCAATCTGTGCACAAGACATGTTTTACAACACAAATATACATAAACATATACATACATACATATATATATATTATTGGTTAAACAAATAACTAAGGAATAGCAAAGGAACTAAAAAGAGTGCAAATAAAAGGAACATTAGAGATCCTCAAAATAGAGTGAGATTATATTTTCATTATATCAAATATTTGAATACATTGAGTCCTACTTTGCTGGAATATATCATAAGGTTCAATAAAGTTCAAAAATCACAGATTTAGATAGCTCTTTTGGGCTTCCAAGACTTGTGAGGTTTGAATCCCTTTGAATCCAAGTGTATCCTCCAATATTTCCGTAGGATCCCTCACGATATCTCACTCTTTCACTGTATTTCAAGCTTACAGCTTTCTTTTGTATCTTTTCTAGTGTATCAAGTGCTTCTTGCTGAATGCCTTTTGGTTGGAGCTTTAGCCCCTTTTATAATGCCACTTCTAGGGTTTTTTTCCATGCCATTTGATCCAATCTAATGTTATGTTTGTAATATTGATGGTCATTTTCTCTTTCTCTCATTGTTTCCCCTTTTGAGGTTTGATAGCCCAAAAGTCCCCAACTGACTGTCCTCTTATGAGAGATCCTATTTGAGCAATCCTAAATGCTTTTTTCCCAGTCAAGGCTTCTTATCCTTTTCCCAAAGTCTTTAAAAAGACATCTTAGAGCTCTGACTGCTTCACTCTTTGTCCATTTCCTCTAAATGAGTAGATTCTTCATTGCTAATGATGGAAGGCAGAAAGGCTCCTTCTTGCTTCCCCTTTCCTGCTTTGCCCGAGGTACCAAGCTCTTTCATCAAGTGCTAACTCCTAAGCCACCATCTGTTTCCAAAACTTTCTTCTAAGTTGTGGGCGGCCGATGAGACATGACCTCCTTTGTTCCTTATGCCCATAGGCATGCCTCCTTGACCTGTTCAAATCCCAGCTGGTTTTCTCTGCGTTTCTCGAGGATCCCCTCCCTCTGACTCTAGTGAATTCTAAGTAACCTGGCCCAGCTCCTACCTGCCTCTCTGTTGGGCTTCCTTGAGTACCTCTTCTTGCTTAAGCCCACGACCCATGCTTCCCTTTGTGCCTCTTTTTTTCTTCCTAAGGCCCAATATTTATTCTTTTCTCTCCATGGGCCGAGTTCCTTACTTTTTTTTTTTTTTTTGAGGGCCAAGCCTTTCTTCTTCATGGGTTGGGCCTCTCTTGCTTTTAAGGGTCTGGTTCCTTATTGCAATTTTGAACCTTAACAGGCTTGAAAGAAATATTTTGAGCCTAGATGAAAGTGAAATTCAGTCCCATTAAACCTTTTCTAACTCCCAAATAATCTAGATGAAAGTGAAATTTTGATGAATTTTAGATTTTAAACACAAATATTTGGGCAAGGGTAAACAGATGTTGATGCCCATGTTCTATTGCCTTCTACATTTGATTGTCAAATAGAGTTTCAAGTCGTAAGTAAATTCATATGCTCATTGAGGAAAACGCTCATTTGTGTTCAATTAGCATTGAATTCCAATTTGTCTTTTTGTTTCAACAATGACTTTTAGTCTCAATTTCTTTGATTTGAATGACATTGAAGATTATTAAAAAAGAAAACGAGTCATTTGTGCTTACTACTTGATCAACGATAAGTCATTGGCGTGTCTTAAGTGTCACCAAAAGAAAATTTTGACTTCTTCTCCAAAAAAAAAAAAAAAAAAAGAAGAAGAAAAATAAAATTTTGACTAAATATCAAAAAATGGGGCCCAGACATACAAGTGGACTACTTTCTAAAATGTGTAAAATATTCAAAAATAATTTTTGTTTAAAATCATTTTAAGGACTATTGACAGACTTTTTGACTTCTTCTCCAAAAAAAGAAAAAAAAAAAAAGAAATTTTTTTTTTTGACTAAATATCAAAAAATGGGGCCCATACATACAAGTGGACTACTTTCTAAAATGTGTAAAATATTCAAAAATAATTTTTATTTAAAAATCATTTTAAGGCTTATTGACAGACTACTTTCTAAAATGTGTTAGATGAGTGAATAAAAGTTCTCTAACAACTTCTCTAAGTGATAAAGTAATGTGGATTAAGTTTATAAGCCTAGGTCTTAACTCACCTATGCATTATGGTCATGTTGTTGCTGTACCTACCATCAAAACTCAAACGAATGATACAACTGTGAACTATGGGGCTCATACTTAGAATAGAATATTGTTTTGAAATGATTTTAGAGCTTTAATAATGATTAAATGCATGTGAAGTTGTTTCAGAAATACACAATACTTCTTCACTTTCCCCAACAACCGCTACCTTTGCCTCTCCTTAACAATTGTAGACTGAGAGGCTGTTTGGGTGAAAAAAAATACTCACTCATTACTCCTCACTTATCACTCTATAACTCATCACTTTTCACTGAAAATATCTCAACTTTCTAAGGTGGCATGTTTGGCACTTGTTTCCAACTCTTGATAACTCAAAATTTTTTACTTTTTGTGGGACCCATGGATTGACTTGGTGCAGCTTTTACTTATTATTATTATTATTATTTTTTTTTTTGCTTCAACCCCCAATACCCAAACTCACCGAACCCAAACCAGAACTTCTTATTTTTATTTTATTTTATTTTAATATTTTTTTTCCTTCAACCCCCAATACCTAAACTCATTGAACCCCAATTGAGTTAGGAATTTTGTGGGTATATCGGTGATGAGTTGTGTAAATGCTGATGGGTTTCCTTTGTATGGGTTTGGTGCTTGTAATTTCCTCTTTGATTCAATGACAGTGACAGTCATGGTGTACTGATGATCTGAATTGATGGAGACCCATTGCCAAAGTTTAGATGGAGAAGTCGGCCAAAACCCGTTCCTCTCTTTAGCTGGAGTGGCAGATCGGGATGAGAGAGAGTAGCTACCAGTGAGTATGGAGAGACCGGCTTAGGAAGAGAAGAGAAAGAAATTAATGGAAGGGTGTTGAAGAAATTAAAAAAAGGGAAAGGGGTTTGGTCTGGTATGAAGAGAGCCATTGGGGGAGTAAAGGCTGGCATTGAAATGACTATACACTGACCGTGGGGCCCATTAGTTGAGTGAAATTACCAAAATGCCACCATAACTCTATTCCCATAACTTGAAAATACCTAAAACTTGTTTTCAGTTTCCATAACTCATCACTTAATTTAGTGAGAATTGAGTGATGAAAACAAAAACTCAGAACAAATCCAAACAAGTGTTTGCTTCGTGGGACCCACTAGTTTTGAGTGATGGGTGATGAAAACTCAGTGATGAGTGATGAAAACACCCAAATTCAAACAGCCTCTGAATGTTTCAAATGATTCTTTTATTTATTTATTATTTTGCTATAAAGGGATGATCACTTTGGTATTGAGCAAAGTAAATATATAAATGACAACTTGCTATTATGGGCTTCACATGGAAATATGTACAAATTTGTGTGAATAGAAATAAGAAAAAAGTTAACGGGCATCTTAAGAGCATTGATTTGAGAAATATATTTAGAAACCTTTTATGAGGAAATAAAAATGCAATTAATTTTTTTTTAATGATTTTTTATATTTCCATGAAAGTGGTGTAAATTTTTTTTTCTAAAATAGTATACTAACAATTGGCCTAAGGGCACCCATTAACAAGACCCACTAGAATTAATAGTAAAATGTCATGCAATTAAAGTTATAAGAATAAATCACTCTACAATAACAAAAATACAATGAGCATGATATCTGATAAATTAAATTAAATTATTAGTAAATTACAAATTAGCATAAATTTTTGCACTTATATTCGGCATGATACATGATATATATATATATATATATATATATATATATATTTATATACTTTTTTTAATGAAAATACATGATATCTTATTATAAATAGATAGCAAATAGTTCAATAGGCATATCCATTCCTACCAAACTTCACTTTTGTAGGAATATAAAATTTCTTTTTTCAAAAGGTGAGTATTCACATTCCTAGAAATGTTCACAAGTTGGTTGGCCTCGGGTTGCAGTTACACCAAAGCCTATCACTCAAACCATAGAGATTGGCTGGATGATGGAGGAAAGTGATGCCAACTTATATTGCTTGAGAAGCTGATTGAAGTATAGTTTTCAATTTAGGTCTGTTTCAATTTATTGATATTCAATGATGGTAAGAGTTTGAAGAGTTTGAGAGAGTTAACAATGGACAAAGCAAAAGAAATTCAAAATAAAATATGATGGATTATGACTTATGAAGAGATCAAGAGTCACTTATTGACAATAAATGAAGAAATGGAGAGTAGAAAGAGGGGAAAATACAATAAATTGTAGAATTTTCATATGAATCGGGTTGGATTTAGTCAAATTATATTCGTGAAACTCACGGTTAGGTTTTCTGTCTTTAACTATCAAATTCTTAAAAGAAGAAAAAAAAGAAAAGAGAAAATAGAAAAATAAAAAGATTCTTTAAGGGAAAAATTAATAAATATCTTAAAAACATTAGATTAAAATTTTTATATTTTACATAAGAATAATATTAAAAACATTAGTTTAAAATGATAGTTTTTATATTTTACATAAGAATAATATTAAAATTTTTCTAAAATAATTGAGTAATTAATAAATATTTTAAAGATACCTGTTAATCGGCTCATTGTTTAAACCAAACGATAAGTTAAATGTGACCCAAGTAGAGGAGTCAACACAACAACCATATATTAGTCGGTTCATAAATGATAAACCACAAATTCTTGCCCCTTATTTTCCGTAGAGGAAAATGGACCCCACATTAAGCTGAGCTGATATGGCAAGACAGTATTGGGTGGCATTAATAAATTCCAAACAAATAATAATTTTCCTTTCCAATCCATACAGTACTGGAATGGTGAATAAGTAAGGTAAAGTCACACCACACTAGGCAGCTGTCTAGTTTGGACTTCCAAATTCCAAGTTCCAAATTCCAACTAAACTTTTCCTAGTTTTCCACACGTGAAGGTCCCACCCAACGCGGCAGAGGTTCTTACACTCACACTCACAGACACGACCAATGCGTGACTTTCCTCTCTCCTTCTAATAAATAAATAAATAAAAATGTTACATTCATCTTTATTAATAACGTGTTATAAGTGATAAATTGTTACATCTCATAAAAAAAAAAAAGTGATAGATTATTACGTATTGTTATAGGCAAAATGATAATTTAAGTGATAAATTTAAAATGTAGGTTCCAGTTAGCTCAATTAGTAAAGTCTCTGATGGTTGAATAAGAGATTTGGGGTTCAATTCCCGTCTATATTAAAAATTAATTGGTATCTTGATCTGATGATAAAGAGTTTTTAAGAGCGGACGACATAGGTTGAAATTTTCTCTCAACAAAAAAAGTGATAAATTTAATAACGTGTTATAAGAGATAGGTTGTTACATATATATATATATATATATATATATATATTTGATACGAGGTTAAATATTGTTATAAGCAAAATGATAATTTAAGTGATAAATTTAAATTAAAATTTATAATAATTTATTATATAAGATTTGTTATGAAATTATTATAAAAATAATATAAACATAAGACTTCTCATAAAAAAAAATGTTAGGACCTTAATAAAATACTCAAACTATTATTTTTTACCACAAAATATGATAGATTTATATTTCTATCCATCACAACTCGTAACGCGGCAAGTTAGGGTGGGAGGTGGAAAAATAGTTGTGTGCGAAGAACGTTCCCTTCCAATTGGCCTGTCTTCTGTCTCTCTGAAGCACAAAATAAACTCTGAAAGACTGAGAGAAGCACAAAACAAACACTATAATGTGCATTTGACTTGACTGACTCAACCAACAACAACCCCACTTCCACTTCTCTTCTCTTTTTCTCTCCCACACATTTTGTTTCTGTTTTAGGTTGTTTTAGCTACTTTCTTTTAAATACCTGCCTTTTCCTTCTCTCTCTCTCTCTCTCTGTGTAATGGCTTCTCTTTCCCTTTTCTCTGTCTTTGTTACTTTTCTTCTCTCTCTCACTCCTGCTCTCTCGACCAACTCTGAAGGTATAATCCCGACCCATTAACTCTTTTCTCTTTAGATTTCCAATTTTTCATATTTTGCTCCATATGGTTCCTGTTTGTTTGTTGAGAAACCCCAGGAAAAAAGAGAAGAAAAAGAAAAAGAAAAAGAAAAAAAAAAAAAACCCTTTTGAAAATATTAACTTTTCTGTCATGAAAATAGAAAGGAAATGAATTGTTCAATTATTTACTCTTTTTTTCAATTTTCTTATTATGGAAAGGAATAAGTTGAGCTTCAAATTTTCTTCACAGTTTGATTTTTATTAACAGTAATTTTTTGAATGGTCTTGTTTTCAGGAAATGCTTTACATGCTTTGAGAAGAAGGCTGTCTGACCCCACCAATGTGTTGCAGAGCTGGGACCCTACTCTGGTTAATCCCTGCACATGGTTTCATGTCACCTGTGACTCCAACAACCATGTGATTCGCTTGTAAGATTCCCTCTTTTAAGTTGATATTGAATCCTACTAATTAGTAACCATTTTTAAGTTTTTGGGTGCTTTGTTTATTTTCCTTCTTGTGAATTTTTTGATTTATTGTTTGGGGTATATTCCTATAATTAATTCTCTTTGCTTTGAATTTCAGGGATTTGGGCAATTCTAATGTGTCTGGGGCTTTAGGTCCAGAGCTTGGCGAGCTCAAGCACCTGCAGTACTTGTATTGCTCTTTTCTTTCAGCTTTTACACTAGTTGTTTTAGATTCCACTTTGTGCTATGTTTGGTCACTGAAAAAAACTAGGAAAAATAGAAGAAAATCTGACTTTTGAATCTCATGTATCATATGATTCATATCTTTTGCTTTTTAATATTGTTTGTTCACCTCGCATGATTATGTTTGCTGTAAGGAAACCCAGTTTTAGTTTAGTAAAAACGATGTATAGATTTTAATTCCAAATCTTCCCTAGCTATATATGGCTGTTATATGAAGTAATTGGGTGTGAAATTCTTTAATGGGCTGCAGGGAGCTTTATAGGAATGAAATAGGAGGAAAAATCCCAGAGGAGTTGGGGAGTTTGAAAAACCTTGTTAGCATGGATTTGTATGAAAACAAATTTGAAGGTGAAATTCCAAAATCTCTTGCCAAATTGAAGTCACTCAGATTTCTGTAAGTATCAGCATCTCTTCATTGATTAGCTGGAAAACTTTAAACTTCCACAATTGACATTTGGAATGAAATTTGTATTTGATATGTTTGAATCGATACAGACGGTTAAACAACAACAAGCTAGCAGGATCAATTCCAAGGGAACTCACCAGCCTCTCTAACCTCAAAGTTTTGTAAGTATGATTCTGAAAAATAAAAAGGAATTTCCTTAAATGTTTTATCTGATTGTATTATAATAAGCTCCGTCTTGAATTCATAATTGTGCAGTGATGTTGCGAACAACAATCTTTGTGGAACAGTCCCAGTTGATGGCCCTTTTGCGACATTCCCAATGGAAAGGTACCTGTTACCTTTCTCTTCTTTAACCCTGTCAAGTGTCAATATATTTACCATTCTATCTATTTCATGGATTACTAGGACATAAAGAGTGATTTCTTAACTCCATGCCTTTCCTTTTGGGATCTCAAAATACCTCATGGAACAAATTATTGCCAGAAGGAAAGCATGAAAATATGTCAAATTACTGAGTTCCCAAATGACTTCATATGAATGTTTGGTTAGCCATTTGGAAAAGAAATGATTATGATAGAACCAGGTTCTATCAAGTTGATGGTAAATAAAATTTAAGCAGTAGTGGTCAAGGATGACCTGCCTCCTTAACGAAAAGAGAGGACATGATATAATTCTTCTGCTTGATTTTGTTGAATGAAAACATTATAGTAAATGGCCGGTTGTCTCTCCTACTTATACTGAAACAGCTGATGGATAACATAAAAAGCATAATCAACCCCTTCCTCTTCTTGTAAACTCAAGTAACTAACCATTCTTCTTTGATAAACTGCATTAATCACATTATCCCTAATGTCTCCTAACTTTAACCATTGCGTGCCTCCCAATCATGAGATC
Organism: Quercus tomentella; assembly: GCA_028535165.1. Lineage (NCBI taxonomy): Eukaryota > Viridiplantae > Streptophyta > Magnoliopsida > Fagales > Fagaceae > Quercus > Quercus tomentella. Next base: position 25,153,096 of record JAPQVY010000111.1, on the reverse strand, counting down.
ATGTAACGTGACCTTGGTTCACAGCAAATTATTTACACCATCTCTACATAACAAAGACATTGGAAAATGCATCAGTATCCGAGATATAATTTTGTTTGAACTGATGCTCTTTGGAAAGGCCAAGATGGCCTTTTGCTGCTGAAGCCCAATATAAACTAGAGGTAGCATGTGCCACCTTCTAGTCTTGTATTATGCATTACTCAAATGGTGACAAAATCATTAAGAGGTGCATAGCTTTGGGTACCATTTTTCATCTCCACTTTCCTGTTGGTGACGAATTATAAACTTTCCAAAAGATATTTGGACATTTTTTGTCACCCAGTATTCTGTACTTTTGCTCTCATCATGCCCCATGAGTGCAATGTTATTTAACCAATAGACTGCTATAAATCCCTAATAATTAAATTACATTTGATATAAGTGAATTTGTTGCTATGAATTCCTGTATGCATGTAAATCCAAGGTTATTCTATGCCCTCATTTTTAAGTTTTATCAATTTTACTCATCAAAAGTTCATGCAAGAAATTTATTGGCATAAGCAGTCATCGTCTGGAATCTTTGACACAGTTTCTCTAATATTGGATACACTTTGATCTACTGGGAATGATGCTGTAACTGTATTTGCCCCTTTTTGTTTCAGTTTTGAGAACAACAGACTCAATGGCCCAGAACTGCAAGGACTTGTGCCCTACGACTTTGGATGCTGAAGCAAGCTTGTATTCCCCGACCGTCCTCTAGAGAGTGCAATTCTAGAGCTTACTGTATGATAGAGTGGCACGATAGAATGCCTAGTTGCTATGTTATGTATTTGACAATGGCACACGCTGTTAATGTGTCAGTAATGAGTATTGGAAGAAAGCAAATAAGATGATTGTGCACTTGGAAACTTAATATAATCTTTGCTAAGGAGCATACCCATCCATACTATTATCATATATTTGACAGTGGCACATTGAACATGTGAGTTTAAGTGAATCAAACGAGCAAAAAGGTGATTATGGGCTCATCGTTCCGATCTTTTCTTGCTATGTTTATATAAGAGATTTAGAAAAAGACCTTGACACCCCCTGAACTTGAAGGTAGAGCCTACTACCCCTCTTGAACTTTTATTTTGGTTAATTTACTTCCCAAATATCAGAGGCTAATATTTATATACTAACAAAAAATGCACGTGATATACATCATGAAGTTTTAAATAACATATTGAGCCTTTGAATTGATGAAAAGAAGAAGAGAAATGTAGGTCGAATCTAAAAAAATCACAGCGGCATCCCTTCCTCCAATGCCAAGGTTCTTTGACCTGCCGTTGATCTTGCTATCCATGGTCTCGACGGTACCCTTCTTGGTCCCTCCATGTCATTCAACTGTGGACAAGCATGGACATTTTTGAGAGGCGTTGAGTTTGAATGATGGGTTTAGGTAGGCTTGGAGAGGCAATGAGGGAGTGTGAGGAGGCCGTCAAGTTGGATCCTAACTATGTGAGGGCTCACTGGTGTTTGGCGTCTCTCTGTCCTAGGTGGAGCTTGGTTTGCCAAAAAAAAAACCTTATTTTTGCTTCTCTCTCTTATTGACTGTTTTGGTTTGGGTGTCTATTTGTGGAAAGGGAATAATAAATCGTTTATGATAGATTTTTAGATCTAGTTTGTGTGTTGTGGACATTTTGGTTTGTCCTTTCGGTTCTGATTTACAAGAAGGCCCATTGGGTTGTTGTGTTTGAACTTGGATAATCAGTTTGGGGTCTTTGACGTTTTGGATTTGATGGTTTTTGTGTTATATATGTTTCTTAACATTTTGGTTTGTCCTTTTGGTTTTGATTTACAAGAAGGGCCATTTGGGTTGTTGTGTTTGAATCTAGATAATCAGTCCAATGTCTTTAAAATTTTGGATTTGATGGTTTCTGTATTTCACTCTTTTATGCTGATGAAGAATAATTTTAAAAGTGCTATGTGTTGGAAAAAATAGTTTTGCATTTCATTATAAAAAAAAAAAGTTGAAAGCAATAAAACAATCTACTCATTCATGAGAAATAACATACAAATTTGAATTTTAAAACAAAAAATAGAAAGAGTATCTTGATGTAGTGCAATAAAAAAGAAAAGAAATAGATAGTATCTTAAAAAGACCTTTAATCTTTATCCTAATTTCACATGGTGCTCAAAATGTGTGGTCTTTCAATCAGATCTTAAATATATATATATATATATATATATATTTTTTTTTTCTTTATGGAAAAACATGTTTAAAAGATATCAAAGAGAAAATTGTTTTCTCTCTCTTTAATATTACGTACGTTTAACTGCCAAATGCTTTTTTATTTAATAACTCTTATTAAATAAACACTAATTATCTAATTGAGCTTGCCTTTTGGCTAACTCAATTGGGATTTAGTATGTGGCTTGGGATGGGAACAAATGGACAAATAATTCTAACTCCAAAGGACATCATGCTTTCCATCAACTCTAGACAAACCCAAAGTTACTATTAATTACATAACAAGTATCACTATGGAAATATAATTGCACTCTTAGCCTTATTAATAAATTATATCCAATATAATATCAATTGATCACTCCATGAAAACATCCATAATGAACTAAGTTATAATTAATTGCCATATTATAAATCACTATTTTATTCCTTGTGTCCCTAGTTTAATATTTTAGTTATTTATATATTTTATGAAATCTAATTTTATTAAATATAAACTTTAGTAACTTTTGACTAATATGGTTAGGCCCAACACCTTGAATAACTAGTTTTCATTAAACTTATCTCAACTAGATATTTCACGTTTCTAGAGAGATTATGGATTCTATCCTAAGAATATGTGTTCTTTCAACACTATGTGTGGTTATCCAAAATATTGAGATTTGGACAGTTAGATTAGATTTTACTTCTGATATATCTAAACAACCTACATTTCAGAATATGTGTTCCTTCAACACTATATTGAGATTTGGATGGTTAGATTAGATTTTACTTCTGATATATCAAAACAACCTACATTTTCATGATTAGGTTCAGAATTCTCTTAGGAGAGTGTTTTATGTGTGGTATTACTTGCTCTACCTTCCATTAAAAGTTAGCATGGCTTTTGAGTGTAGTTTGTGGCTTTCCTTTGTATTTAAACCTCATTCCCTCTCCTTTGTGAGTATGTTTGTTTCTAGATTTATTTATTTTTTATTTTATTATTATTATTTTTTCATAAGAAGGTCAGATGGTAAATAGGGATGGTTTTGCAAGGAGTTTCATGAACTCTTCTAGGGACACACCTTTTGGTATATATTTTGCCATAAAAAGTTGAGTTTTCTTGAAATTCGGGTATAATGAGTTGAATTTCGCTATAGCTCAAGGTGTCAATGTAATTAAGATCTAAAAGAAAAATTATAAGCAAAAAAGATAATTAAAACAGATGAACAAAGCATAAGACTTCCATTCTTTTTTTTTTGATAGGACTTCCATTCCACTTTTTGGCTGAAATCCATGTTCCAATTACAACAATTTCTTAGAGACGTAAAATTTTAAAATCCACCCTTTGGATGATTCCAAGTTACAGGTGTTAGACCCACATTTTGTCACAATTTGTTGAGCTAGTTCTATATTTCTCACTAGTCACTCCCAAGGATTTTTTTCACTACAAGGCCATCCAAATATCACGTAGGTACCACATTCTTTGCCTTTTTCTCAATCACCTTAGTGAATTGAATCAAAACAACAAAATTTCCATACCACATTTTCAACTTTACTAAATTGGATCAAACAAACAAAATTCTATTAAGGTTTAGGCCTGATCTCAATGCCTTGAACAATGAGGCCACCCTTCCAGCTACCCCCATTGACCTCTAAAACACTCATTTCTAGCTCCCCATGATCTTTTCCTGATCTATTGAAGAACTTACCCAACTCAATTTCTAACCACCCATCTACTCTCTCCTTGGGATACTTAAGGCCATTCAGCTCCTCATTTTCTTTATGTTGTGGCTGTGGGGCTTGAAACCCCGGAATTCGGCGAAGGGGGCGATTAAAAACCCCGATTCGCCTTGGTACAATCTGGTATCTTAGCCTCCGCCCTCCATATGCATCCAAATAGACAGTTTGCTTATGGATTTCACCTCCAACAAGTCCAACTTCGACCTCAATAGGCTGGGATTCAAATCCAAAGGATCCTGTAGTTGTCTTGAACACAAGGTAAGCTGCATATAGTGTGGCTGGGGACAACATACAAGTGTTTATCCTGCCACGGATTTCCAGCCAACACACCTTGATAAGCTCCGCCACTTCTGGGAACCTGTTTTGATTTTGGCATTGCATGTTAAGTAATGAAATGATGAGCTAGCTAATCATATATAGCACCAGTGCTAATGTTGAGAAATTGCCTTCTTGGTCTTAAAAATTAGACAAAACTAAAATAATGTACTACTTTAAAAGATCATATATATACCTTAAAAATACAAATCATTTGTCTCACTTTTGGCACTTTTGGTAATTTACTTTATGCTCCACTAATTATAGTTTGCTATGTGTTTGAATTTATTTTTTCTTTAAAATTTTAGTTATTTTAGAAGGAAAGTCAATCAAATATATGACAAGTTGTGATTGGTTGAGTCTAAAGTGGAAAAAAAAAAAAAATTGCTAGGAGATTTGTATTCACTCAAGTGTGCATTTGGGACTAGATTAAAAGTTAACTTTTAGGTCTTTTTTTTACTACTATTTGTGGGTCCCGCAATAAATGATTTTTTTTTTCCCTTTTAGTAGCTTATTGTTTGCAAGTCCCAAAATTATGCTTTTGTTAAAACATCAATACAATTAACTGAATGTAAGTCCCACACTATAATTTTCTAAAAATTTCAAGCACCTTTGGCTTATTGCGGGTCCCACTTTATTTATTTATTTATATTTTTTACCATAGCACTTTAAAGAAAAAAAAATCAATCACTTTTTATTTTATTTAGCTTTTAATTTCAACAAAACGTTAAATAATCCATTTCCAAACAGACATTTAGAGAGCGTTTGGATTGGGCTGAAAGTGACTGAAAGTTTTGTTACATTTTCAAGTTTTTTTTTTTTTGTTCCAGTCGCACTATTTGACCAAGTCAACCGTGAATAGTGCACCCGTGCACTATTTACGGACCCACAATTCCACTTTTCAGCAACTTTTTCATTAAAAATGGGTCCCACGACACTATTCACACATTTAAAAATTATTTTGCTATAGTGTTTTCTGTTTCAGTTTTCAGTTTTAGCAAAAATAAGCTCAATCCAAACAGACCCTTAATAATTTCTTATAAAAAGTGGAATAGAATATTTGTTCATTCATGCCTTGGAGGAAACCCAATCCATGTAGTTGGATTTGGGTTGGCCTAAACCTCAAAAAGGCCCCTCAACACTTACGGTATAAGTTAAATTAATCATTCTCTATCAAAAAAATGGCATAGAGAATTTATATTCATTCGGTACCTAACAGTTTAAGTTAAATTAATCATTTCCTAATGCATAAATTAAATGAATACATATATTTTGGATAACTATTATTACTAAGTTGTTAATGTATAGTACAAGAGTTGGTGGTCATAGTTTATTATCAACAAGAACAAGAAATGAGAGAGAGAGAGAGATAGACCTGGTGTCAGGTAAAGAAGTCCATCTCCAATAGTCAGGAGTATCAATCCAGACAATGATGAGGTCCTTTGGAGATAGCATGTAACATTTCTTCCCGCTCTTTTTCTCCAAGGAAAGGCTCTGAGGATGGGGATGGGCATCCAGTACTTCTTAGTTAAAACATTAGATAAGGATAGCATATAAAGGTCATAGCTAGAACTTAAAATTAGTAGTTGGCACCTCCAAAAAATAAGAGCAGCCTCCTAAAAAAAGAGTTGAACAACTAATTGTTGGGTTCTAAAAAATAGTTGTTAATAACAATAAAATATCCACCTTGTAACCAAATTAAAAAACATACTACTTTTTAATATGGTTGTCGAGTTAAAATAGTAAGTTTTTAACTTTTTGAGTTATTTTATTTGGTACTAAGCCTTTCTTTGTTGTTGTTAAGTTTCAAATTGTTTATTAATACTCGATTTTGTCACAAAATGTTAAATGAAAAAACTACATTGAGGATATTTAATGTTAGGGGGTGATAGTACTTAAAAAAGCAGTTTTCTCTTCGATAAATAAATAAATAAATAAATAAACAAACATATATTTTATTTTATTTTCCATTTTGAGACTAAGTCTTTAGTTGTTATTGCTAAAGAATAGAGAATTTTTAATAGTAGGGGTGATAATACAAAAAAATGAGAGATAAAATTACAATTGAATTTTGGAACTAAGACTTTTGTTGTTATTGCTAAAAAGAAAAGAAAAAAAAAGAAGAGAATATTTAATGCTAGGGGGTGATATGGTACTCAAAAATGAGAGAATTATACAATTGAATAATGGTAATACATTTTTGTACATATTGATGGCATAGTAGTACATTTGTGTATATTCATTAATGTATATATATATATATATATATATGTGTGTGTATCAATCAACATGTAGTATTTTCAATTAAAAAAAAAAAATGTAGTATTTTTTTTTAAAAAAATGTAGTTACACTTAACCAAAAAAAAAAAAAATCCTTATGTAAATGTGTATATATATATATATATATTATCAAAAGTAAATGTAGGTATATATCAATATGTAATTTGGCCCAAATCAAAATTTTTGGCTCTGGTGAACTCAACTAATAAAATTTCTGATAGTTGAATAAAAAATGGGGTTCAATCTCCGCTTATGCCAAAAATTGATTAGTATTTTGGTTTGATGATAAAAAGTTACCATCAGGAGTGTGAAACTTTCTATTAAAAAAAAAAAAAAAAAATTCTGGCTCTACCGCAAGCCTTTTTTAATTTAAAACAAAAAAAGAAAGAAAGAAAGAAAGGAAAAAAAGAGCTAATAAAGGAAATCTAACATTTATAGGAATGCTAAGCTCAGATCCAAATTTTACGGGGTAAAGAAAGAAAAAAAGAAAAAAAATGAGTGAATAAGAAGAATAATAACGTAGAAGAAAATTACCAGTTTGCCGTCGTGGATAAGGAGGGGATGGTGGCAGAGATGTAAGAAGAGTTCCTTCTTGGAAGAAATGGGGAGAGAAGACGAGGACGACGAAGAAGAAGAATTATTGAATAGATAGTCAGACTCAGGTGGAACAAAGCAATCCCAAACGGCATTGGATTCAGCCACCGACTTGAATGATGTTGAAACCAAGGACGACCTACAAGCATCAGCAGGAGTCGTTAATGACAGCACCTTTGCTATGCAGTCCACCGGTAACACCTTCAACATGTTCACTGCTTCAGCCTCATCACTTTCTTCTCTTCTTGTTGAAACTGTTGGATCCATATCCGTTTCTCTATTTAATCTCTCTCTCTCTATAATGTCATTGAGTCCTTATAGTTTATATAGAGAAGGAATGCTTAGCGGTTAAGATTTGAAAGAGTTTATCGTGTATCGCTTTGCTGTCATAAAGTTCTTGAAACACGATGCGCCACCCAAAAAGATGCCTGGCATCCTTTTTTATCTCCTTTTAAATTATTTTAAAATAAATTTTCTATTTAATAAGATGGTTGAGAGTAGAACCCTAATAGGGTAAGTTTTGGTCGGTTGATGAAATCAACTTTTCTAAATATACACCTTTTCACATACCACATAAAATGTCACAATTATTGCCATAAATATCGTATGTTTTAGATTGTGATTGGTTGTCTGTTACTTTTACATGGACCTATCATTTTTTCTCTACCACCCACTGTTTGTCACATGGATAGTTGTGACATAAATTGTGACATTTTATGTGGTCTTAAAATTTTTGCCTTTGTGCACATACTTAGCCACTATTTGCTAAGATGTCAATTGTTAATTGGATTATATTACTTACATATGGGTTCACTAATTAAAGTACTTCCAATCACTAATTGACATTTAAACAATTAACTTGTATCAAAGTTTATTTTCTCAGACTTTTTTGTATATAAAAAAAAAAAAAAATGAGGATAAAAAATATAGGAAAATTTATGTTGATATAGTTGAGGTTGACTCATTATACTCGATTTTTAATAAATGACCCTTGGGCCCTAAAAGATTTTAAAAATTGACACTTTATCGGGGGCAAATTTAAGTGTTAATTACATTGATCATTTGGAGGGTGAAAAATGGGATATAGTGTCAATTATTTAAATAATTAGGGTGGTGGAGTGTCATTTCTCAAAAAAAAAAAAAGTATAACAAGTCCAATTTCGTTGTAGCCTAGGAGTCAATGTAATTTACCTTTTGCAAATAATAGCCATTGATTAAATTTTTTTATTCAAAAACACTAATATATATATATATATATATAGTAATATATTATATGAGTAAGCTATGACATTTTAAAGATTATTGTTGAAATTGAAATAAATTTGAAAAGTTAGGGGATAGAGGTAGAAGATGATGAATAGTATTTGATGAGCATGAAATATATACAATAAAGTACTTTCATATTTGCATTTTTAGTCTTAATTTTATACTATTTTGTGGCTGATTATAAGTTGTCTTTTTTTTTTTTTTTTTTTTTTAAAATTATATATATAGGTAATAAAGAATTTACATGCTAATCAAAATTGGTGGCAGTAAAGGGGAAAATTATTAGCTACTCATGGAGTATAATGAAATGGTACTCTCTCCTCTCACATTCATGGTGTACCCCACCAAGAATTTAATTATTGGACTCCATCATGAATGTGAGAAGAGAGAGTATCATTCTTTGTGCTCCGGGAGTAACTAAGAATTACTCCAGTAAAGGAAGAATTGCTTGATCTGAGTTTTGTTTCTTGGCACACTTTCCACGTCAACTTGGAGTCTTGGCCTAATTCTTCTCTCTCTCTCTCTCTCTCTCTCTTTTTTCTCTCTCCATGTCTGGCTACATCTCACTTCTTTTCTTTCTCCTTTGTTTAATTTCCTTATTTGTTTAAAATTTTTGCCTTTTTGCACATACTTGGCTACTCTTTGCTAGGATGTCAACTGATAATTAGATTATATTACTTACATATGGGTTCACTAATTAAAGCACTTCCAATCACTAATTGATACTTAGGCAATTAACTTGTGTCAAAATTTATTTTCCTAGAATTTTTCATATAAAAAAAATGAGGATAGAAAATATAGGAAATGTTATGTTGATATAGTTGAGGTAGACTCATTATAATCGATTTTAATAAATGACACTCGCTCCATTTGGAGGGTGAAAAATGTAGTGAGAAAGGGTGAGACGAGGATAGACACACAGACAGAGGGATTTAAAGAGGGTGTAAGAAGATACTTATAGGAGTTGGTTAAGAAAGTAAACTACTAATGAAACATAGAACATGACTTGGAAACATAAAGTAGAACGGAAGATTTTATAAAACATGCTTACTAATATTATTATATTGAACAGGGATTTTACATTAGTCATAAGGGAAGGATTTCTGAGGTAGGCTAAGTTCTGCCTTTCTAAAGTTACAAAGTGGCTATTTATAGGCCATAGAATTCAAACCAACTTAGCTATAATTTACAATTAGTTTTGTCCTATCATGCATGAGATGGTAGGGGCCTCGCTTGTGGCTGACAAGTGGTTGAAGAGGTAAGGGCCTGGCTGAGGCAAAGCTTTTGCCGGATAAGGCTGCTGTAGAGAGCATTAAGTGCATCTAACATGCATGGATAAGGGTGAGTGAAGTTGCTTTAGGATATTTCTGGGACCTTTTTTTTATTTTATTTTTATTTATTATTATTTTTAAATGTTGAACATACTTAGTCCCATCTGTCTCTTCCTTGGAACCAATCTTTGTCAAAGTCAGCATATGGGTCGTGATTATCATCATATAGGTCAGGGGGGCCTATTTGAAGTGGATTGGGCATTTCCCAAGGGTTGTCTTCATCTGGCCACTGTTGTTTGTAAGCTTCTGGAGTATCTGGTCCTGTTTCGGATAAGGTTCCCATATTAAGGGATTCTGTCCTTCTAAGAGCATTTTGACAACATGCCCATGTGGTGTCCATGTGTAAATGTAGGGAGTCATCTAGGTTAGTGAGCTTAGCAATCATGGATCCTGTAGTAATTATGTGACCAAATCTTGGATGTTCTGTGGTAGGATACTTTTTCCAATCTTTATTATGAGCATCATTTTTCAGAATTTCAAACCAGAATTTTTGAAAATACCTATTTTCATGGGGGAAAACAAGTCTGTAAAATCCTAGTTCAAAATGAAGACACAAGCAATACTCATTGCGTAAGTACCACCTATAAAGATAATGTATGATAGCCCAGTTGATTATCCAAAAGGCAAAAGGGGTTTTCCATGGTTGGTTTGGGTCAGGATAGAGAGCAAGGAATTGATTGTGGTTTTGCTTAAGGTAATTATGGAGGACTTTGATGATTCTTTTAGATCTGGCTTCAAGGGTCAGGGTTTTTATTTGGTCTTTTATTTCTGGAGGAAGGTCTTCTATCATATTAAGTATATCATTAGGGGCTAAAGAGGATGAAGATGAGGACGGGTCTGTAATAGGATATACACACAAGGGTGAAGGAATTCAGTGATCAGGTTGTCTTTTCCTTTGATATGTCTAACTTGGAAGGACCATTGTGAAAATCAATTTGACCATCTGAGCAACTGAGGGTGAGGGAGCATTTTTCGTTTGAACTGAAGCATTTTTGGAAAGGAGGACATGTCCATTTCTACTAGGAAGTTATGTCCGAGGAGATGAAACTAGAAATTTTCAATTCCATGTTTTATTGCAAGTATTTCCTTGAAGGTGGAATGATAATGAAGTTCTGAAGGCTCGAATGCACCACTCTTATATCAACATATGTTTCTTTTTCCATCATTTCTTCAAAAAGGGCTACTACCCAATACTCATCACTTGCATTCGTTTGCAGAATTCGTTTGCCTGGTCTTAGAATCTGTAGTGGGGGAAGCTTTTTTGCTAATTTTTTCAATCGTTGGATTGCTTTTATATGAAAAGAGTTCCATTTTGGAGGGGCTTTCTTTAGGAGTTGAGCTAGATAGTTCCTGTATCTAGAGATCTTCGGGATGAAGTCGGACATGTAATTAACAATTCCAAGGAACTATTGCATCTGTTTGGCACTTGTGAGCTTATCTAGAAATTCCCCAAGAGAGGCAGCAATGTGTGGCTACAAAGTGTATTTCCTGTCTAAGATACTTACTCCCAAAAATTCTATAGAAGACTGTCCAATGACCATTTTCTTTTCTGAGAGCATAATTCCTTGAGATTTCATTAAATTATAAAATTCAGTGAGCATTTTTTCATGAGAATTTGCATCTTTTGAGAACAGAAGAATATCATCCACATAGATTAATGCATTAGCCAAGAGTAGTTGGAAAAGCGTTACCATTGCTTTTTGGAACTGAAATGGGGCATTTTTGAGACTAAAGGGCATAACTTTCCATTGGTAATGGTGATCAGGGATGCAAAACACTGTTTTGTACCTTTCTTCTAGATAAATTCCTAATTGCCAAAATACTGCTTTAAGATTAAATTTTGAGCAAACTTTTGCATTTGAAAAATGTTGGAAGAGAGCAATTTTGTTTGGCAAAGGGAACCTATCATCTGCAAGAAAATGGTTGAGATCTTGGTAATTAATTACCAGTCTGAGTTTTCCTTGGATTAGCTTAGCATGCTTGTTGACATAAAATGCTTCACATGCCCACGGGGAGGATGTGGGTTCAATAAGGCCTTCTGTGAGGAGGGTAGATAACTCTTGTTTGGCTAAAGCTAAATGCTCTAGGTTCATTCCTCTATGGCTTGTTTTTGTGGGATTTACATCTTCATTTTTTTTTGAAAGGGAGGTGTATGAAAAAGTCTGGATTCTTCTGTAAGGGATTTAGATTTTTAAGGAGGAATTCAGAATGGCTATTTGCACAACAATTATTGATGATCTTAGTTCTCCTAGAGTCATAGGGGTCAACTGTAAATAAGTGAGGAACTTGAGTCCAAGTGAGGAGGTGTTGTTTGTGCAAAAGTCCTTTTGAAGGCCATTTAAGGCTAGGTATTTGATGAAGGAGATCAAAACCTATATGGAGGTCTCTGCTTGTGAAAGGGGATCCAAGGACCTAGTGTCTTATGGTGAGGGTTAGGAAAATTCTGATGAGGATAGGCTTACTTTTATGGGTGATTAAAAATGTTTCTCCATTTGTTGCACAAAACATCTGGTTATGGGGCAACCAGAATTCTATAGGTAAAATCTTGGGATGGAGAATTGTTGCTGTAGCTCCAATGTCAAAAAGGGCTATAACTGGAATGGGTCTAGAGTAGGTTTCTAGGAGGATATGTACTTGGGCTATGGGAGTAGGGCTAGTTAAGGGGGCTATAATGGGCTAGGATGTATAGATGGTTTGGATATCTAGGTTTGAGGCATCCGAACTGAGCGAGTTTGAATCTTCTTCTAATGTGGAATATGCCATGACTACTAGAGCTTGGGGAGAATAGTAATCATCAAGTGCAAAGAGTGATTCTACATCTGAGAAGGGAGTGTCCTTTGCATGGATTTGTGTCTGTTCAAGAAGCTTTGCTGCCTTTTCTTTTTTTTGGGCAGTTTTTTGAAAAATGGCATGGTTTTTCACACATAAAACAAACTTTTGAAGTCTTTCCTTTAAATTGCTTTCTTCTGAGAAACTTCCATTTTTTCTTCTTGAAAAATCTCTTTTTTGGTTTTGCATAGTATTTCTTTCTCAAAGGATACTTTTTGAAATGATTCCTACTTTTCGTCGAACAATCATAGCTTTTCTTATAACACTTTATCTGCGAATCTTTCCTCTTGCAGAGCTTTTCTAGAGCAATGAGCATGTGCTGATATATTTCTCCCAAGGAGGCCTGTTGCAACGTTATTCTTTGGATGTTCATCATGCGAAGAGTTTCGTCTCCCAATGGCTCTGGGAGGGAGTTGAGGAAGGTGCGCTTAATGTTTACATCATCCATACCATTGATAGAATAAAATCGTCTTGACATTCTATCAAAATGCTTTTCCAAATCTTTCCTTTCAAATGAATAACATTTAATGGCCAGGTATTCTTCTCGTGCAACTTCTGTATAATGTGTCGGTGCACCAAGAAATTCATTATGAAGGATTGTGAAAAAGTCTTCTAGTGTTTGGGATTGGGCTACCTATCTTTGCCGAAATTCTCCTAAATTGATCCACCTTACTCTTATTCTTCCAATGAGTCTTGCAATGAACTTAGCAATGACTTAGGCAACAGTAAAATTGGAGTTTGGAGTTCAGTTGTGCATCAGGAATACATGTTAAAGAATTCTTCATGCCATTTGGAGGGAGGAACATTATCAATGGTAAATAGGTGCTTTGAATCTGTGTTTGATGAGTGAGGAAAAATAGGCGGCGGTGGTAGTGGAGGACATCATCTTCTTCTACAGTTGGCTGATCTTCTGGTTGATGCATGAACACTTCTTCTAAACTAAGATCAGACAAGTCTAAATTAGTGTCAACAATTACCGGGAGCTTAAAAGGAGACTTTGGATCTTCAAGAGTAAGGTTCTTCAGGAAAGATGAAATTGGATTTGGAGGATCAGGATCTACAGCCAACATGTTCATATCCAAAGGTTTTGAAAAAGCACCAATGGTTGGATCTGGAGGTTGGTATAGTGGTTCTTTGTCTTTCTTGCTGGGAGAGAGTTTGTTTTGTGGCTTTGCTTGGGATTCTGGCTTAGGTTGAAGTGGATATGTTATGGCTGGGAGAATTCTACTTGTCTTGAAGGGGTTATAATCAGGATGTGTTGTGGCTAAGGGTTGAAGATTTTGTCCAAAAGAGGTTGATAAAAATGGGAAGGGTAAAGGTATAGACAAGTCTTTATACAATGATTGTTTGGGCTGGTAAGGGGTGCAGACAAACATTGGGGAGGGTTGGGTAGCTGACTTCTATGATCTTTCTATAGACCGAAGTTGTGTCAGCAATTTCTTTCTTTCATTTTCTTTCTGCCTTATGAGAGGGAAAGAAACATACATATCTTTGACTGTGGATACAATTGTTGCAAGCTCTTGTTCAATCATCTGGATTTTTTTTCTTCAAATCATTGATAAGAGAATCTGAGGATGAAAAGGTCTATGTCACCACTTCAACTAACTTTTGTTGGTTAACAAGAATCTTTGAAAGAGCATGATTTTGTGCCACAACATTTTTTGCTTTCCAATTTAGAGCTGCTTCTATTAATGAAACACTTTTTTGGGTTCCATCTGGGTTGGTTTTGACAAGGTTTTTGATTTTCCATACATGCTTTGTATTGGCTTAAGGATGTTCAAAACTTTCGAGAGGAGGAAAATCTTGTGAGTAGGAAGGTGAAGCACGGTTAAACATGTAACAGGATAAGGGTTTTTGTGTTTGGGTTTGACTAGAAGGGAGAGGTTGGTATCTAGGTAGTCGGGGAAGAACTTCTTGATAGTATGGGATTAATGGAGGTTTGAGTTTTTGGTCATGATCTTCCTTGGGCATAGTTTCTTTACCTGGAGAGGACTGGGTTTTTTGCTTTCTGGTTCTAGGATAAAGAACATAATAATCAAATTTTCCCGAGGGTTCTCCAAGGAGGTCTACTTCTGGATCATTTGCTCCATATCTTTTTTTCAAGATCTGTTGGGTAGATTTTTTTCTTCCTTCTTCTTGGTAGAATATCATCATCATAGATTGCTTCTTTTGTGCATTCATCACAATCACATATATCCCACCATATGTGGCTAGAGGGTGATTTGCCCTCATAGTAGGGTTTTCCATCTTCACGGAATGCTTTAATTTCAAGACCCTTTTCACCTAAATAGGATATAGGTTGGAGCATCGCCATCTGGGTTAGGAAAATCGTTACATTTGTCTTTTCTGGTGGAGCACTCAAGAATCTTGTTTCTACTTCTCCATTTTCTTTTCTAATAAAGAAAGGATTGTTAAACTGGACTGGCTTAATTGCTCGGTGAAGCACCTCATATTTCATGATCCATGATCTTGGAAAAAGAGAGGTCATTTGGTCTCTTGTAAGTTGTCTTGGGACAAACGACACATAGACGTTAATCCTAGATCAACTTGAATAAGCAAGACATCATTGGCCTGGGCCATGTTGTGGACACAAGGGGGAGTCGCCACCTAGTTTTTGCAATGGCCTAGGAACCATATATAGCATCCTTTCGAGGAAGAACCTTTTGATCTTACTACCAGAGATATGGGTTTGAAATTAAGGTACGGTCTTAGAAAGGTGTTAGGCACCCAAAACTGCCCAACCCTAAGGTTGGCTTCCCATTATTGTGTCTTATGTCTTAACCTTATTAAAGGCACACTCAATATTGTATCTATACTCACACACACACACACACACACACTAGCATACATCTAAGTACACAACATGGCATCAATCATCCCAAAAGACCTAATTATACATCTATCATACATGTCAAACCAACCTAACATTCATCTAGCATGACATCTCATGTCAACCTAACATAGATGAAATCATGCATATCATCACATATTACATTATCCAAGGCAGCAACATAGGCATAGAAAGATCCAAACAAACATGTGATTACATCTATACTTCAAGAAGAACTCAACCAAACAAACGTGTTTATCTCTATCATCAAGACAAAATCATATTCAAAGATGCATGGGAATGTGAATGCTTGACTTACCTCACTTACCTTGCAGAAACTCAGCACCTATGGCATTCATGCACGAACATGCATGTTCATGGCATCAAAACAAGAAAACATAAGACAAACCCTAATTTAAACATGTGAAAAGCAAACGAATAACAAACATGTGAAACAGAATATTAAAACCACAAATATATGAAAAATGATCTAAGACAGAAGTATTGCATGTGGAATCAGAAACAAAATCAGAAAAATTAGGGTTTCTAAGCAAGATCATGCACACGCATGAACAAGCCTGCGTGCGCATAATCAAGTCTGCGTACACAGCCAAGATTATGCGCATGGGGGTTTTAGCCCAGAAACCCTAGCAACATAGAAACTAAAGTAGAGCTTCAAAATGATAAATCTAACATCCTAACATACTACTAATAAAAATATAAACGGCCTAAACTAAGAAAAAATATATCAAAGATACACAAAACAAAAATTATTCCTAACATGCATTAGATTTAACAACAAACGAAAGCAACATTTAACACATCAAAATATATTCATCAAAACATCGAATCATATCAAATTTCCAATCGAAACATGATAAGACAAAACAAAATAAAATCAAACAAAACAAAACATATTTCTAAGCATGAATAACATATAAATTAACTAAGAACAACAAAAACACAAATTATAAAAGAACCAAATCAAGGAAAAGCCATGAAAAGAGACTCACCTTTCTATGGAACACAAACTTGATTGATATTTAACCGGCCCCTCAATGCCTATACAACAAGATTCAATGAGATATCAAGGTAAATAGAAGATTTCAATAGTTTATAGGTAATCACAACTTAAAAACAAGATTAGTTTTGAAAAGGTTTTGAGAAATCTAATTGAAAACAAGTTTCTGCCTTAAAACTAACTAAAGAAAGGTTTTTTATTTTATTTTATTTTATTATTAAAAAACGTGCTCAAGTCTGTGTGTGAGTTTAGAGAGATGAAAAATAGTTTTTAGAGAAGATGGAGGCAAAAGTCAACTCTCTCTAGCTAGGGTTTGAGTTTGGAGGCATAAGGATGTATTTATATGTTTAAACTAGGGTTTTTAGGCTTATTTTTAGGGTTTTGGACGTTCCAAAAGGTCTAGGGGCTGGGCCCATCAAAGAGGGAGGCTTTGAGCCTTAAAAACTGAAGTTCTGAGGTTTTGGAATGGGCCCTACGTACGTAGGTTTGTGTATGCGTACACATGAAGTTTCATGCGTACGCACAACTCTAATGGCCCGACTTCAAACGGTAATAACTCACTTAATTTAAGTCCAAATTAGGAAGAATTTGTGTTCAAATTGAAGCCTAGGATGTCTACTTTCCAATTCAATAAAACTCACTCAAAAATTCTATGTGGATCAAAAGTTATGGTCAAAACAATAAGCAAAGGTCATTTTCAGCATCGTTTTCAAAGCGATTTGAGCACTTTTGAGTTGTGATTACTTCCAAACTATCAAAATAACTTCAATTACCCTTTGTAGACATGTCAAGCTCATCATTGGGATCGGGGACTAAAGTTTATTAATCAGGTACAAAATGAGATGTCTACATATGTCTAGGACTACGATATCAAATGCATGATTTTAAAGTCGGTAAGCAAGTTGGTAATGGAGTGTAGTTGCATATGTGTCTTGTACTTGGGAAGCTCCTGTGATCTGGACTTGGACCTTGAGAGCATCTCAAAGATGAGGATCTTTGAGAGGTATGTTGAAGTTTGGAAAAAGTGTGACAAAGACAGTTCTCGCATTTAGAGTGGTCTAAACAATTCCTATGACCGCATTCTTGTATTCCAAAAATCTGGAGTCAAGGAGTGCAATCTTGGAAACTGCAAGGAGTCCCTTTCTTCTGTGGAAAGTTAGTGCTAATCTTATAGCACCAAAATGAAGGTGTGTGTACCCTTGTTTTTGCCATGGAATAACAAATTCTCTAGGAAGAGCAAGGGTGATGAAATTTCATTTTCACTTGCTGGGATATTGAATTGATTGAACTTGGAAGCCTAGACATATTCTTTTATGGTAGAGGGTTGAGAAGGGCCAATAAAATTTTTTATGGTTTTTTTGAATGAAGGTTGGGGTTTATTAAACACAATGTATGGATTTACAATGGGGAAGTCAGTAATAGGAATTTTGCTATCTTCGGGTACATGAGAAATTTCATACAAGTAGTCTAATCTATTCGCAGTAGATGTATGGAGGGAAAGGTCAAAAGAGGGTTTAGGGGTATCAGTAACAGCAGAGGATGAACTGGCCATAGTGATTTCTTCAGGAAAGAATTGTTTACCCAAAACCTGATAGGATTAGAACGCCAACTCTAGGCTTAGACGTCCATAAGGTAACTGTGGTAAACTAGATTTTTTGGAACTTTTGAAAAACAAACTCCTTAGTATTCTACTCGATTATCAAATCCAGTATTCTGATGTGAATAATACAGAGGATCCACTTATTGTGGCAACTATAAATTACAAAGCATACTAATTAGGACAATAATCAAGGTATACTAATCAAAGGAGGTGAAACCTGTATGGCTTTGATACCAAATATGTAGTGAGAAAGAGCGAGACAAGAAGAGACACACAGACAGAGGGATTCAAAAGGGGTGTAAGAAGATACCTATAGGAGTTGGTTAAGAAAGTAAACTACTATTGAAACATAGAACATGACTTGGAAACATAAAGTAGAACAGAAGATTATATAAAACATGCTTATTAATATTATTAGATTGAACAGGGTTTTAACATTAGACATAAGGGAAGGATTTCTGAGGTAGTGTTTTTGAATAAAAAAATTTAATCAATGGCTATTATTGTTGAAATTGAAATAAATTTGAAAAGTTGGGGGATAGTCTGGTAGAAGATGATAAATAGTATTCATCAAAGCCCATTCTCAGCCAACAAAGAGTGGTAAAGCTAGGGGCCCACCTAGGTCAGTTGGGCCCCCGTTTGACTAGTTACAATCGTCTCATGTATATGTATTAGTATTTTTTTTTTTAATTTTTTCAAAATTTTTGGGAAAATAAATTTTTAAATAAATTTGTAATTAAAAAAATGCCTGGAAATCCCAATTGCACAAGTGAGGGCACGTGACACCTCCATTGGAATTTGATTTTTTTTCTACTCTTTAGGAGGTGAGTAGGCCATAAGGAGAGGAGAGAAAAAAAAAAATCCTTTTAATATTTTTCTTATTTTTGAGTTACTTGGAAATTCAATAAAAATGTTATAAAAATTATAAAAATATCCACAAAATTATGGAAAGCTATTTGAATGTATTAACATGCTCAGAAAAGATAAAAAATTTATTTTCCCAATTTATGGCATGGGTTGAATGTATTTCTATAATTTTTTGATTGTTTGGAAGAATATGCTAAAAAATATAGAAAACCTATCAAATGTGACAAAAATATAAAATTTTGTGATTTTATGATATTTTTTAATTTTCTATGACTTTATTACTTTCTTTGAAAATATAAATAAAATATAGAAAATTATTATAAGTCTGGGAAATTGTGTATGATTGCACCAATATATATATAGAGAGAGAGAGTATTAATTTAATCATACTGCCACCAACACCATATTATTTCCATTACTATTACCATCATCATTGTAAATATTAAAATAATCTAATTTCTTAAATTTTAAACATACTCATAAACAATGGAAATTTAAAATTGATGAGACTGCAATTCCCATTATTTGAAATTCCATTATTTTCTTGAATTACTCATTCAAACACAAAAGGAAAAAAGAAAAGAAGAAGAGCAAATAGATGATTGTGCACCAGGAATTGAATGATCACTGATCATTCATCAACATCACAACATATACCCCATTTGAATGAGTTAGATTCTAGATAGATTTAAGGTAGTTAAACGTAATATCAATATATTCCTCAATATTTTTTACAAGGTTGTCAACAGAAACAAACTTCTAGTCACTGGACACTAATGGATCATCCTCCAAAGCTGCTAGTATGTCTTTTAAAGTAAGAGAAGAAACCATCTCCAATTGAGGTGTTAGACAAGGCTGTCCCAACAATTGGTCTTCAGTCCCTGTCACAGATGAAGAAAACAATTATTATGTATTTTTGCATCAATGGTCAAGCAGATTTTCAAACCATGAAGTTCATGAGAGATTTTAGCCATTTAGAAGCTCATGTTTATCCAAAATACATGACAGTGGAGGTCTCAAATTGATTATAAATTTGAGTACCTACTGTTGTACTGCATGTATATGGACAATGCTCATGCCTTTTAATGTTCTATTTGTACACTTGAAACTGACACTTGAAGATATACACGTTTTGATGATTGATGGAAACATATTTTTTATACTTCATCTAAATTGACAACCCAAAGGGTTTTATACTTCAAGAACAAGATAAGCATCGCACATCTTTAGGACCAAAATAACACAGATTTTAAGCCATAATACAATTTAGGGATAATTGCAATTAACCCACCCGTGGTTTGGCCGGTTTTAACTAAGCTTACGCGTGGTTTAAAAAGTGTCACTTAATCCACCTGAGGTGTCCTCCGTTAGACATCCGTAACCCACCTCAACATTTTCTGTTAGAAAAACAAGGGTAAAAATGTATTTTCAATAATATTTTGTCTCTCTCCTCCATCTACTCTTTTGAATCCAAAGCTCCAAAAAAAAAAAAAAAAACCATTTTTACTAAAAATCTCAAGATCAAAATTTCGCAAATTCATCCATTAATATGAATAATCCCCTAGCACAAGTTAGTTTTGACTTTTTGTGATTCTAGGTTTCCATTTTTGAATTTAAATGCATTAAAAAAGGGCAAAGATAAAGAAACTTCTGCAGATGATGCTGCTGAAACTGTGAAAGACTTTTGCAAATGTATGAACAAAGGGCAGCAAACAAATGTTTTGGGTGGGTATTGGGTAGTCATGGCATTGGTGTGGATTTGTGTGTCCTCAGTTGTGATTGTTTAGGGAGAAAAAAAAAAAAAAAAAACAAATTAGGAATAAAATACACCAAAGAGATGTTTTGAAGCTTTCAATCTATCAGAACATAACCCAAAACTAAAGCAACCCCACCTTACATTTTTTGATGTGTTGTTTGTCTACCAAGAGGCTTTCTTAATATAGCAAGCGCTCATTTGCAAAGCACTACGACCCACAAAACCCAATCTCCACCACTAACCCCCATCCACACCACCAGCCAAGCACTACAACCCACAAACGCAAATAAAAAACCACATCTCATCAAATACACCCCAAAAATCCAAATCCAAATACAAAGAAACAACCACCCTTTCCAAAACTAGCCATCAGATAACCCAAGAGTTCCAATTCATCACCGTGAACAGATCGAGACAAAATAAAAGAACACACAACCATAGAACCACTTGGAGAACGACGACAATGAATAAGGACCTAGCGAACTTGAACTTAGTCAGGCAATCGAAGTAAAGAGAGAAAGGGATAATGGGTTTGGGCATTTTTAGGGATTCTGAGGTAAAGAGAGGGAGAGAGCTCGTTCTTCTTTTTGGGGTTTTATTTGGGTTCTAATTTTGGCTTATATAGTAAAGGAGATTTTTTAACAGAAAGGGCAGAGGTGGGTAACGGGTGTCTAACGGAGGGCACCTCAGGTGAGTTAAGTGATAAGTTTTAAACCAGATGTGGGCTTTATTAAAACGGGCCAAACCATAGGTGGGTTAAGTGCAATTTCCCCTACAATTTATTAGATTCTTGTGTATGTCACCAATTCCCATGAAGAAAATTGACAGCCCAACATCAAATGGCCCCATTAATACAATCGAGTGCACTAAATTTGGAAGGTTTCTTTGTACCTAGGAAAGCTCTCCAACTAGCTTTCCTTATATAGTAGAATAGAGGTCCCTTTCTTAGAAAGGAGCGATAGTACTCCTTGGGATAACAAAGTTATCCTAAGGCTTGTTGGGATCTTTTCCGGGGGTACTGGGAAACAGTGAAGTTTTGTATCCATCTGTGGTTTGGTGCTTTTTTCTCACCACCATGAATGATCTGACCTCTAATTGGATTCGACTTACTTTATTAGAAAAAGAAGGTCGGGGTTGTTGCCTAGATGAGGAATTGAGCTCTCCAGAGTTCAGCATTGCTTCAAAATTCCTCACAAAAAGAGCATTGAACATTGATGCTATTGCCAAAACCTTCATTCCACTTTGGCGTTCAAAAAATGGATTTAGGGTATGTCACTTGGGGGACCACAGAGTATTGTTTATGTTTGATAACAAAATGGAGGTGGACAGAGTGCTACAGAGTGAACCATGGACTTTTGACAAACATCTGGTAGTCATTGAAAGATATGATACTAATTCCTCTGTTGACGAACTCAAGCTGGATAGGACTTCCTTTTGGGTGCAAGTACACGGCCTCTTGATTAAATTTATGAATGTGAGGGCAGCGGAGAAGATTTGTGAGGTGCTGGGAAGGGTCATACCTACTGCCAATCCGAGGGAATCAGAGGGAGGTAATTTCTTTCTGGTTAGAGTTTCAATGGATGTTATCGGTCCCTTATGCTGTGGACGTTTGGTTTCGATTGGTAATGAAAAGCAGGTTTGGATTAGCTTCAAGTATGAGAGATTACCGAATATATGCTATTGGTGTGGCTGCTTTGATCATGATGACAAGGATTGCAAAATATGGCTGAACAGTGAAGGATCGCTTAATTAAGAACAGAAGCAATTCGGGCCAAATCTTAGGGCAGCACCGTTCTTTTATTCTCGCAAACAAGTTATCCAAGTTCCTGGTTTCTACAAATCTAGACCAACGAAAAATCAGACCTCGGCAGAGAAGGGAACGGTGGAAAGTAAAACCAACGTGGAATTAAGAGAGCAGATGGAGGCACAGGCAGAGGAATGTCGTGAATCACCATCAAGTTGAGAAGAAACTGATGACCAGAGCCGTTGTGATTCAGTTCACGTGGATAACCTGGAGTTAAGGCAGACTGTTATGCCCCCTTTCCCACCTACATCCCCACTTTCCCCACCTACCCCCACTTTCTTCTTTTCTTTCTTTTCTCTTTCTTTGTTTTTTCTCTCTTCATTCTTCACTCCTCCAGCGTAACTCTTCAGGTTCTTTTTTTTTTTTTTTTTCCTCACATTTGGGTAACTCTTTTTTTTTTTTCTTTGTTTCTTTGGAGCTGCTGCTTCTTTTTTTCCTTTTTCTTTCTTTCTTTTTTTCTTCTTTTTTTGCTCCTTTCTTTTGCAAGTCACTCCAGGTTCTTCTTTCTTTCTTTTTTCTTTTTTGGTTATTTTATGTTTAGTTAGTAAGAAAATGGAGGAGATGCTGAAAATTTTGAATGAAGTGGATAGCTCGCGTTTTTTGAATTTTGTGGGTGTGTTTGTATTGTGAGTATGTTGTGTTTGATTTTGAATTTTTTGGGTTTGTGTTTGATTTTGAATTTTCTGGGAAAAAAAAAAAAACCTATAGCCGCGTTTTTAAAAACGCAGCTATAGGTCTACAGCCTATAACCACGATTATAAATGCAGCTCAAAGTAGGTCTATAGCTGCGTTTTTTTAAAAATGCAGCTATAGGTGTCAGCCCATAGTCGTGGTTAAAAAATGCAGCTATAGACCCGCAGGGCTATTGCTGCCACTACAAAAAAAGGTTCTATGGCCACGTTTTTAAAACGCGGCTATATGTCAAAAAAACGTGGCTATAGCCTATAGCCACGTTTTTTTAGGCCGCGCTTTCTAATGTGGCCTAAAACCTGTGACTATAGGACTGACGGTCCTATGGCCGCACTTTTTAACCGCGGCCCAAGACCAGGTCCTATAGCCCCGTTGAAAACGTGGCCTAAGGGTCTGGTCTTAGGCCGCGTTTAGGGTCTGGTCTTAGGCCGCGTTTTAAACGCGGCCTAAGGTTGTGGTCTTGGGCCGCGTTTTAAACGCGGCCCAAGACCAGGACATATGGCCGCGTTTGAAAAGTGTGGCCATAGGACCCTTGTTGACAACTATAGGTGAAAGCTATAGCTGCGTTTATAAACGCGGCTATAGCCCTTTTTTTTTCTTTTTTTCTTTTTCCTAGCCCAGATGCCTTAAGGACCTCCACACCTGTTTTCTAGTGCAGTCACCACAAACCAAGCCCTCATTAAACAGTTTTAATCTTGCATTAGTCTCACATTTACTATAAAAACTTTGAAAGTACATACATAGTAATATCTCTTGCAAAGATAAAATGCAAGAAAGGAGGGCAATTAACTCACAGTGCACTTTAGATAAAATTTGTGGTGAGGACTATAAAATTTGACATGCCAAGTTTCTTGATTAGTATCTAATCCATCCTACAAAGCGAGATAAAATATTTTCATTCAATAAATCACCATGGATGGTCTTTGAAAAAAATACGCAAACTTCAATATGTCTATGTTTAATCATGATCTCCTCCATCCTAGATTAAGTATCCCTAGTTTCATTTATTTAATTAAAATATAATTAGCCTATGAATTATGCCATTAGATTTCAGTTTCATCCTTAGGCTCTATGCTAGTCTTCCAAAATCAATATTTAAATATTTCTATTTATCTTGTGTTTTTTTTATTTTACCAGAATTTTGTGATTTAAGGACACATATATAGTAAATGTGTATCACATTAGCAATTACTGTTCTCATATAGGGCTAATAATTATTAAGGGTCCAAAATCATATTTTTGACCTCAAATTAGCAATTGTCATTCAATTTTAAAATTTTAAAGACTAAATTAAAACAATTGATAACTTAGGAACAAAAATGCACTTTGATACATAGCTCACTGACCATTAATTTTCTTCTAAAACAAATCATAGTTAATTTAAAACTTTTATTTTGGCTCCATGACCAAAGTGGGAGGACAAGTTGATAGAAGCAGACATTGAAAGTGAGGTGTGGCTGTGGGCCTCCCCTTTATATGCCTAGAGTGATGATACAATACAACTGGGGGTTATTATTTTGCTTCAAGAATGAAGATAAGAACGAATTAATGTTGGTTGTTGATACCTAGCTCCAAGAATTTAATAAATAAATAAAAAAAAAAAGAAAAGAAGAAGCTCGGTAAGAATTAGTTTGCCATCTGGGAAGGTACTTTACATCCTTACCAAACAATTTACTTCCCATCCTTAACAAACAATATAGTGAACTCTTTTCGCTTATGAGATTTCTGTTTTAATTAAATTACAATTTACTTAGTCTAAGACTCTTAAGTTTAATTTATTTTCAATTCAATCATTTAAGTATCATTTTTCTCTTTCATTTCAGTTATTTCATTTCAGTAAATTTACAGTAAACGTAAAAGGTAGCCCCCTTTGCTATCTTAGGCCAACATTAAATAACAATGAACAAATTTTATTGTTACTTGTTTAGGTGTCAAACAGGTGGGCATATTTCTACTAGTGTTAGATTACAAAGCTAACAGATGAAGTTAAGCAAAAGTGTGTCCCATATAATAGAGCTTATTGGCAAGAAATGAAATTAAATATTCAGGGGATTCCCTTCCATTTGATATTTGACAACCTTGCAACTTGAAACTTATGCATGACAAATATGAACCATCTTTGAGAGACTGCACTTCCACAGCCAATAAGAAGGTATTATCTAGTTATAATAACCAACAGGATTAGATAATGTTTTGAACGTATAGGATCCTAAATAGGTCTTGAATTACAACAAAACCATTGACATTCTTATACCAAAAAAAAAAAAAAAATCCAATCTAAATTGACATAACAACATCAAAAGGGTATAGTATAGAATTCTAATTCCAATCAATTGAATCCACACAAGTCCTCAATAGAGTGGCAACATTCAGAGAATCCCATATCAATGATACTAACAAATATCAGCATTTAACAAAATAAGATGTATATGTAGATTAATTACACGCGTTGCATGTCCTATTGTTTTTGTTTTGTCTTAATTACTTAATTGTGCATCAGAGAAATGAGTACCTTGAAGGAAGGTGATGTTGAGGTCATGGAGTGGGATCATGAGGACGGTGCGGGAGAGATCGGCGCTGAGAGGGAAGTGGAGGGAGCCGGCGTGGTGGTTGAGCTTGGCGAGGCGAGATCCGAAGGGGCCACCGGAGATGTCATACAGGATGAGGCGGTAAACGTCGATGACGGTGACGGCGTCACAGAGCTCGACGCAGGTCACGAGGAAGAAGACAAGCGCGATCATCGAGCACACCGAGTCCAGCATTTATCGCTCACGAGCTTTGATGGCGGCCACGTAGCCACCAGGGCCACCGCCGATGACGACGACGTCGTTTTCCGCTGAAGGTGATGAATCCCAATCCTCTAGATCTACCGGTTTCACGGTCATTGATGATCTAAAAACAACAAAAACCACAACAACAAAGAGAAAACACACCAGATCTAGTCAGATCCACATCCAAAAATCATCAAACTAAGCAAAAAAAAAAATAACAAAATCGATCGATCTTCGCTTTTTTTTGAAACAAAGCTGAAGATGAACGTACTGATTTGTGTGAGTAATAAAAGAATCAGTTTATAGTAACAGAGAAACAAAGCAAAACAGATCATCAAAACATTCGATATATTTTTAACGGTGGGGTGTGCGGGCTTGAGATTGGAGATGGAGGGTGAGGGCTTGAGAGATGGAGGCTAGGGTTGAAAATGTTTAAGTTTCCTATTTAAAAAAAAAAAAAAAGGTTTGCCAAAAAATAAAATACGGAGGTCCTTAGGCCGCGTTTTTAGCTGAAAAAAACGCGGCCTAAGAATCCGTCTATGGCCCCGCTTAAAAAACGCGGCCTAAGAACCCGTCTATGGCACCGTTTTTAAAATGCGGCCACAGTTAAGGAAAAGAGAAAAAAAAAAAAAAAAGGTTTGCCAAAAAATAAAATACGGAGGTCCTTAGGCCGCGTTTTTAGCTGAAAAAAACGCGGCTTAAGAACCCGTCTATGGCCCCATTTTTAAAATGCGGCCACAGTTAAGGAAAAGAAAAAAAAAAAAAAAGTTTGCCAAAAAATAAAATACAGAGGTCCTTAGGCCGCGTTTTTAGCTGAAAAAAACGCGGCCTAAGAACCTGTCTATGGCCCCGCTTAAAAAACGCGGCCTAAGAGCCCGTCTATGGCCCCGTTTTTATGAAACGTGGCTTCAGTCTATCTTGGGCCGCGTTTTTTATATCCTATAGCTGCGTTTTTGGGGTCTATAGCCGTGTTTTTGAAACACGGCTATAGACCCCTTTTTTGTAGTGACTCGATCATGGACTAGGATAGCACATTCTATTCCAGAATAATGTGAGAAAACTATTGTTTGGATAATTATTTTTATTTTTATTTTTGGAGAAGGTTTTGTTTCGATAAAGTAGTTTTTCATTTTCTTTTAATATGAATGTTTGGATATATTAAATTGGCTTTGGAGGTAAATAACGTACAGGCGAAGTGCCTCTTCATGGGCCTTAAACTTTTAACCCTTTTATAGTTATCTTATTTAGAATATGTCTTTACTATTTAAAAAAAAAAAAAGGAAAGAAAAAAAGCAGTGCATAATTTCATTCTTCACAATGCAACTGCATATCTAATTGCGAAAGACTATTGTATGCCCATTGATTCTAGTTGGGATTTTGGGCATTTGAATAATGATTTGAACTGTGGATATCTCCTTTAGAATTACCAAAAGGCATCGGCTCAGTTGCAAGCTCTTAACCCTGTCTCTTAGTATTGAAATGAGTATCATCCTATATTAGCTCAATTGATTTCTTGTCGTTGAATAAGAAATTAGATTTGAATTTAGTCTACATAAAAGAGATATTTAGTTGTCTCTGTTTGTTTCAACATTAATATTTTCTAAAAAATGAGTCATTTTTCAAAAAGTATTTTTTGGAAAACTATCTCATTTTCTTATGTTTGGCAATGACTTCAAAATAAGATAGAATTGTTTTCAATAGTTTCATATTTGCCTCTTAACTTCCTTTATCTATCATGACTAAATAAATGATTATTTTGTCTACTACTAATACTACATTTTTGCTCTTAACATCAAATTTTGATTCTTAAAAAGATAAATTTCAATTTTTCTCTTAAATTTATATATATTTAACAATATATTAAAAATAAATGATTAACAATATATAAAAATAAAAATAAAAATAAAATATATTTAATAATTAATAATTGATTAATACATACCTCCCTATTGTACATGTATCCTAATTTTTCAAGAATTGTCATTTCCCTATATCGTACCCGTATCAGTATCGATGCTTCTTAGGGTTTAATTTTCTCTTTATTGAAGAAAATGATAACAAATCATTTTGTATGTAAGAATGTGTTTGAAAACAATTAGTTAGTGCAAAGTCATTTGATTTCTTGAGTTGCATAAAATTAAATGTAAATATATTTTTAAAACATAAATATAAACTTTTTGTCTAAACCTTTTCATAGGAAACGTACATATACTCTAAGAAAATAGTTTTTTTTTTCTTTTTTTATTGTTGACATTAATAAACTAAGAAAAGTAGTTATGTTTATAAACTATTACATTCTAAATCTATGTAAACATGATGTAAAAAATCCAAATAAATATATTGTAAAGGAATCAATGAATGTTGGGTACACACCTTTTTTATTTATTTATAGGAACTGTTGGGTGCACACCTGTGAATAAAGTCTCACATTGAATAATAACGACAAGGACATATAGTTAATATAATATTGTTGGGTCTAAACTCATAAACTTAAATTTTTGGGGTTAAGTGATATTCCTATATGTTATATCAATTATTTTAAAGGTTGAGTTTTCAACAGTTGCATTCTCTCTCCTTCTGTCATATATCAAATTCCTTCTTTTTTTCACAAGTTATGTGCATAATATAAAGGGAAATGGATACAAAGTGTTGGTTAAGGAGTTAACAAATCACAAATATATTTTTCTTGAAGGTAATATGCAGTTTTGTCAAACCATTACCCTGTACTTGCCACCATCATTGTCACCTACTACTATTGTAGTACTGCTGCCACTGCTACCACCATCACCACTAACAGTACGGCATCATACTGCCACCAACATCAAATTATTACCATTACCATCATCATTGTATATATTAAAATATTCTGATTTCTTAAAATTTTAACATACTTGTCTAAACAATGGAAACTGAAAATGATGAACTGAAATTTTATCATTTTCTAAAATTCTTAGAATTTCTTCAATTATTCATCCAAACAAAGAAAAAAAAAGAAATGGAGAAGAGCAAATAGATGATTGTGCACCAGGAGTTGAAAGATCAATGATCATTTTATCAACATCACAACATATACTCCAATTAAATGAACTTCTGTCAATTAAACCACAAGATCTTCTTAACTCATCATCAGTTTTTTTAATGTATTTGTCGTAAGTATGAGAGATATGATCTTGAGTGTCGTGGATCATCTTTCAAAGCTTCTAGTACGTCATTCACAGTAAGAGAAGAAACTATCTCCATTTGAGGCGTTAGACACGACTTTCCCAACAATTGGTCTTCATTCCCTATCACAGATGAAGAAAGCAATGATTAAGTATTTTTGTATCAATGTTCAAGCAGGTTTTCAAACCATGAAGTTCATGAGAGATTTTAACAATTTGGAAGCTCATGTTTATCCAAAATACATGACTATGGAGGTCTAGAATTGATTATAAATTTGAGTACCTACTGCTGTACTGCATGTATATGGACGATGTTCATGCCTTTTAATGTTCTATTTGTACACTTGAAGATATACACGCCAGATTTTGATGATTGATGGGAACATATTTTTTGAGCTTGGATTACAAAGAATTTATTAACCCTATTAGGCAATCATAGTAAGTGAAAAACAAAAGCTTCCCTAGACATTGCCAAAAATTTTCAAGTCTCGGCAAAGAAAAAATGAGACAAATATGTTACCTTTTTCTTCCAAGTCTTTACTGGCTTCAACTGTTTTTCCTGAAGTACCAGATGATGTGCCCAATTCTCCATTATGCTTCTGAGCAAATAGAAAAAGTTTTGAACATGCTTAAAAAACAGCTAAATACAAATAAGATATATCACCATCCATATGACAAGTTTCTAAACAGAATGGTTTGATGATATTTTTTCCCACATCATTGAATGTGCAATGCTTTACCTCATCAGTCTGTTTCCTCTCCTGCTGCCTTGCCTTTTCAAGTTCAATCCTCTACAGAAGATGAAGTTAGAATAAAAAAAAAAAAAAACATCATGGAATACAACCAGAGTTAGCAGCAATATTATACTATCTACTTACCCTTTTTGACAATTTAAGTGCACTTTCTATCCATTCCTGCATTATTATCTTCAATGCCTGGAGTTTCAGATAAATAGAAACTCAACACATATGACAACTTTGAGTACTGGAAATCTATAAGCTAGAGTCTCACCATTGACAGTATATGCTCCACGTCTTCATCCATATTTTCAATTCCATGCGCGGAAACTGTTACAAACATTAGAAATCAAGTTATTGTACTCATCTCTGGACAGGCAGATATCTCAAAGTTCAAGAAAAGTTTTCTCAAGGAAAAAGACTAGGGAAGTTTTTACTGATTTCTGCCACTCTTTTCTTAAGGGGACAATTCTGCGAAACTTCTTCCTGATCAAAATCAGCTTTTTTGAATAAATGGTGAACCTCCAAGGTTTAAAATTCAAATGTAATGATATGTTCTTACTACAAAAAAAAAAAAAAAAAAAATCACCAAACAATGTAATTACCGCTAAATGACTTGCACAGAGAGAGAGATTAAAATCACGTTGTTGAAAGTCCTGATCAACCTGGTTCTTCTGGACAAAATACATATTGGATGTCTATCAAAAAAAAAAAAATAATACATATTGGATGTATTGGAATTATTTACAGTCCAAACTGAAGTAATAGCAGATGAGATCTGAGTGTGATTCAGGTGAAAGAAAGGAGTAATTTTACATCAACCAAGAGCAGTCTCTTACAGCATGATCTGTCTACCATACAGGGTACAAGTATCCAAATTGACCAATTCCAACAAATATAAGGATATATATGATGTGGCACACACAAAGAAATATTTATCGTTTGAATCAATAGAACTCATCAATTAAGCATGAAAAACCACTATATCAACTTTACCTAGTAAAAACTCAACTGAGAAATGTATTTAGTTTATCCATGTCTGTTAGCAGAAGTCTCATGCATGGCCAACATAAAATGCACAGTTCAAAAATATGAAATGTTCGTCAAACACATCAGTGCCACACTAATTAACATGATTGATGCTGCTTACCCTGGCTTTAGACATTTGGGTTACTTGCATCCTTGGCAAATCCAATTCGTGTTCTGCTTCTCCAGTTTCTTGATCACAATTTTTTCTGGTTGAAGGGCTTGAATCAGGCTGCACTTGAACTTCTGATGTGGGAAAAAGAGGTCTTCCTATGGAAGGCCGGTGTCCGTGTTCAATCTGATAGAGCAAAAGAATGAATTTGTAAGCTTCTAAGGAAGAGCTAATTACTATATCAACTTGACCTAGTAAAAACTCAACTGTAAAATGTATCTAGCTTATCCATTTCTGTTAGCAGAAGTAATGCAAGACCAACATAAAATGTACACTATAAAATCATGATAATGTTCTGTCAAACACATTGGTGCCACACTAACTTGATTAAAGATATTGCTTACCCTGGATGTAGACATTTGGCTTGCATGCAAACTTGGAAAATCCAATTGGTGTTCCGCTTCTCCGGTCTCTTGAGCTTCTGGTGTGGGTACAGAAGGCTGGTGTCCATGTCCCATCTGATATAACAAATGAATAAAATTTGTAAGCTTATAATTAATTGTTACATATACTACAAAAATTTCAAAACCATTTGAGAATAATCTGAAGACTTGATCCAGGATGCTTGAGCAATTACGTATACCCATCTATCAACCTTTTTTCATTTAAATTTTAATGAAAAATATTTAAAAAATTAGGTTCATGACCAAAACTATCATTAAAATAGTCTTTCAACATGAATTTTTCAGTGAAATTGTTGAAACCAATTTCAGAGTTCAGTCAGCATGGCTTTAGATTGTTTAATGTGGCTTCACTTAATATTCCTAATAGTGCAAGAGAATGTTTACTGACTTACTATTGATGTTTTCCACTTTCCATTTCTTTGTAAATAAAAAATGGGAGACACAACCACCCTTAAGAAAACTACAACAATCAAAGCTCAAAGCCTGATAAAGTAATCAAAATTGGTAAACCACCAATGTGGATGATGACTCACAAGACAAATCCCGTTTTGTATGCACAGGAACCATGATGCATGTAACCAATTTTAGATATTCTGGAAATACATAAACAAATTACCAACAACTAAAATGTAAAAAGATATCATAAAGCATTCCTCATTATTTTCCAGAATAAAGTATGATAAAGCTGGCCTGACCACTGACAGGGTTACCTTGTAAATCTCTAAATACTTTTAAAAGTAACCTCTAAAAGTGAGTAAGCAAATCCAATTGAGATTGAAATCAAGCAAAATTTTCACTTGGCCATAAAAAGGTTTTGTATGGATGAATTGTATCATATCATTGAAAAACCTCTGTATACAGTGACATGTATTCCTGCTAAAAACAATTATTAGACAAAAATAGATCTTGCTGAATAATCATGTTTACAAAAACCATTTAGGAGCATATACAATAAGCCTCCGTTTGGATACCAATGAAAAATGAAAATTATTTTACTATTCAGCTTATTTTTGGTACTATTTATGGGTCTCACTGCACTTTTTGGTACTATTCATGGGCCTCACTGTACTATTTCAGCTAACTTTTACCTTTATCTACAGTACTTTCAGTAATAAGTTTTCAGTTTCAGTAAAATAAGCGGTATCCAAACAGACCCTAAGTCATTAAAATTTCATTAATTGTGAGCTGATGCTTGTCTTACTTATTATCTCAAGTAAATAAAATGTGCAAAGGTTTAAAAGGGGATAGTCCATGACTATTATATATGGTGTGTCAGTACAACATTCATCCTTTAGTTATGTTTTTGTTAGTCTGTACTTGTCTATATATCCCATCTTTGAATTTGACTATGTAAATGCATATTCACTTTTACAAATCAAGTTTTATCATTCACTAATCACAAACTAGATGAGCAAAAAGGTAAGGTAAGTTAAACGTGTATTAGGTTTGGGCAAGCTCCAAAACCCATTTCTAGGAACTGTGGAATCAGATAATTATAATTATCACATATAACATCTAGTAACATAGATTCTAAGAGAAGCATATCATGTATAGTATGCATACCAATATGACAGCACAAATTAGAGAATTTAACTATGAGTGATTGTTGCGGGTTAAGGTTTAGGAGGATTTGTGTTTTTTTTTGAGTTTAGAACAGTTTCAGAAGCATGATTAGGTTTCAAAAGAGGAAAGCTTTGATTTATGGTTGAAAAGAGAAGAAAGAACAGAATTTAAAAAATTATATAAAAAAAAATCTGTGAACAGTACCAATGAACAGTGCAGTTAACGTTACCTGTAAGAAAGAAAAGAAGAGAGAAAGCAAAGAGAAGGGAGGTAACACTAAGGACAATGTGCCGGAATACTCAAAACACTTTGATTAACTCCATCCCTCTTTGATTACACACAATTACATTTATAAGACTCTTTCTTGTGCTAGTAGTATTAGGATTCTTAGTTTGACTGTTAAACTAAAATCTAAAAAAAGACTAACTTGCACAAGCATGCATAGCCATTCATATGAGCAAAAGTGTAGAGGACTACAGGTAGAGCATGAGGGAAAGTAGAAAAGCAAGCATATTTGGTTAGCCCTTTGTCTGGTCATTCTAAAAAAACATATAAATAAATAAAGATGCTTAGTGGCTGTTTTCTTTATTTGATGAATAATAATATCCAAGATAGCACTTTTCAAGATATAGCAGCATTTGATCTTCTAAAGGTTTGATGTTTGCATACAACACTTGTTCACTACACGCACATCCCATCACCGATTTTACACCTAACAATATGTATTACAAATATTAATAAGGTTTGTCTCCTATACATAGGGTTCTTCTATCCTTCCTAAAATATTTTAACAAGGCACACATCCATCCCCTGTTTAAGCACTTACATTTGCTTCTTAAAATGTCCAAACATAATGCCAATTGGGTGCATTCTAATCTGAGACAACATCTTGATACCCATTGCCAAATTTCAGTGTTTGTACATTTTTAAGAATAAATTAGCAAAGGCAATTCCACATGGTTCTTTCTCATGTGTCCATACCAACAAACACAAAAATGCTCAAAAAACAATATCCCAATCTACTGCTTACAGAGAACAAATTTGATATATCATCTGAAAACCTTTCTTGAACAGAAAACCACATTTGCAAATGCCAAGTGAGAATTAGGCCAATGAAAAGAACTCCAAGAAGTACATCCATCTAAATTAACAACCCAAAGGGCTTTATACTTAAAGATTTTAACACAGATCATAAGCCTACTACAATTCATTAGATCCACGTGTATAATCATGTACACTAAACATGATTTGATTAGTTTTCACTTTTCAACCATCAAATTAGAACATACATATAAATCTTCCAATATATGGATAACTTGTAAGAATCCAATAAAAAATGAAAGCTAGAAGCATCATATCAAATTTAGTGTTTTACTAAACTAAATTTATTATAGGAACCAACTGGACCACATGGGCCTAATCATATATTTCCTTAAGATTGACATAGTATATCAAAAATAATGATCGGT
Organism: Quercus tomentella; assembly: GCA_028535165.1. Taxonomy (NCBI): domain Eukaryota; kingdom Viridiplantae; phylum Streptophyta; class Magnoliopsida; order Fagales; family Fagaceae; genus Quercus; species Quercus tomentella. The sequence goes on along the minus strand of JAPQVY010000111.1, from coordinate 25,118,679 downwards.
TTCTTGGCGAACAAGAAACTGACTGTGGAAAGTTTTGAGCAGAAAAAGAAGGCAAACCCACTAAACTAGCTGAAAAATGCAACATTAACAAGAATTGTAATAGTTCAAATATACAAGATAGATAATGTATCAGCATGCATGAATAGAAAAAACTAAAGAAAGATGTGAAACGTAATGTGTTTATGAATGAAATAGTTCTGCACCTATAAAGAAATGTAATGCTACGAGAATCACAATGCTGCTATGGAACTAAGAATGAAGCAAATGCGTCAAGAACTGTACCTTGTTTTCTGAGAGAGAGAGAGAGATTCTTAAAATTGCGCGCGCAGGACTAATTCTGTTTTCACCTTTCTCGTTTATATAGGGACTCGGATTTATATATGCACGGTGTATGGTCCTCGCTATTATGGTCTGTTTGGTGCGTGGGATTTCGTTTACTCCAGAATAATTTATGGACTAGGGTAGGATATTTTATTCCAGAATAATGTTTTTTTTGGATAAATTAGTTTTTCTTTTTGTTTTCTTTTAAAATTAATGTTTGGAATATATTAGTTTTGTTTGTAGTTACCTTATTTAGAATAGGGTTAAACTTGTTGTACATAAACTATTTTACATTTATAATTTTACACATCCCAAAAAGCAACTTAAATCCTGATTTGTTTGTGTTTATAAAATTTTTTTGCTAAAAGTACTATAAATAAAAAGTAAAAGATAAATAAAATAACTAGGTGTGTGAGACCCGCAAATAATAGGAAAAATAAGCAATAAAACACGTTTATAATCAAGATTCAAGATTAAAAATGGTTGATTATGTAATACTGTGCCCTTGTAAGTTGTAACTCATCATCGAGAGGTTTGATAGGAAATTTAACCAAAAAAAGAAAAGAAAGGGAGTAGTGCATAACTTCTTGCTTCACATTGATCAAAATATCAAATAGCGAGAGATTATCCTATGCCCATCGACTCCTGTTGGGCTTTTTAATAATTGGATTTGCGGGCCATTGGCCCATTTCTATATCGGCTTACAATCAACTTTAATTTATGGATGCCTATGTCTTTGGGTTTTTTTTTTTAAATTAATTTTTTTAATTATTTTTATATAGAAAGTTCAATAGTTAAAACTTAGGAGAAGAGTGATTTGAACGTCTTTATTAGAAACACTAAGAGATGCCAGTTGAATTATAGGGCTCTTAATCCTATCTCATAGTATTGAAATTGATATTTTACTATATTAACTCAACTGTTAAAGTTTCTTAAGATCAAATAAGAAATTAGAATTGAATTTCACTTACATAAAAGAGATATCCATTTTGTGATTTGGTTTGATAATAAAAAAGAAAAAATTTAGATCATAGAACAAACATGAAAGATTTTAAATCTTATTATATCTATTAAAGTAAAATGGATATTGTCGGATATAACCTCCTAGTCATGTATTCTTACTAATCTAGTCATGTATTCTTACTAATAATGTTTAACTTTCTCTCTATTGAAGAAAATTATAACAAAGAATTTTGCATGTAAGAATTTATTTGAAAACATTTAGTTAGTGCGAAGTTATTTGATTTCTTAAGTTGTATAAAATTAAATGTCAATATATTTTTAACGTACATATAAACTAGGACAAATTACACTTTGTCACTCTAAAATATCAACTTGATTCCACTTAACTCCTTGAACTATCAAAAGACACGATCAACTCCTCAATAATTAAAAATATGTTACACTAAACCCTCTACCATTTGTTTTGCATTAACTTTAATAGAAAATTAGCATCGAAATACCAATCCCTCAACCATTTGTTTTTAAAGAGGGGTAAATTGGTCTTTCAATACTAAATTTTATTAGACTTAACAACAAAGTGGGTGGTAGTGGAGACATTAAAGCAAAGTTATAACTTTTGGGAGGTTTTTTTTTTTTTTTTTTTTTTTTTTTTGAGGGGAATAACTTTTGGGAGTTAATCATGCGTTTCGATAGTTTAGTGGTTAAGAGTACAATCGATGTGATAGTTTAGGTCGAAAAAATGTAATTTGCTTCTATAACCTAAGAAAACAAGTTTCATAATGTAACAAGGGTCCGGTTAATGTGTGCCCTTAGGGCACACATTAAGCCATCCATTTTTGGAAACATTTTCTCGAGAATTGAAAAAACTGTCAATACTTTTTCAATTCCTGAAAAAATATTTCCAAAAATGATTAATTATTGTGTGCCCTTAGAGCACACATTAGTAAAATCCATGTAACAAAATCCATATAAACATATTGTAAGGGAACTAGTGGATGTTAGTTATATGCGTATGAGTAAATTCCTATTATGCCTATCCTTGGCTCGACCAACGGTTATTTTCTTAAACTAAGGAATAATTATTCCTTTCTAACAAACTTCTTGATGTGCGTACTAAATTTAAAAATCTCTCTCTCTCTCTAACAAACGTGCATGCTTTTTAGTTATACAGTTGGGATGCAAAAGTTATTTATTTATTTTTTTTCTCTTTTTACATTAATTTTGATATGCATAATTGTATATAGATTTTAACATCAGACAATTATTTTCACTTAAAAAAAAAATTTAGGATAATTATATCCCATAACACAAGTATAATTATTTTATTACTATTTTTTTTATAAGACTCTTTTTGAAAAAAAAATAAATAAATAAAGACTCTTTGCTTTATGACAACATCTTACATTACTAATAATAAGAATCCCTATTCCTAACTTAATTTTCATTCAATATACTAAATATGCTGGTGCTTTTATCATCACTCACCTATCATAAGTTAATATTTTAATATGGATGAAGGGTCTACATTTCTTTTTTTTTGAAAACGGACTGAAATTTTATTTAAGTAGCAATATGAGCTAAATCAAAGTACAGAGATTCCAAAGCCTAGCAAACCTAGCTAACGAGTTCAATTTGTGAGACATGTGTCAAGAAGTTTAGTTATATACTTTATTATGTTTTTAAATCACTCGTAAATAAATTGAAATTGAAATTTAAATGTATATTCTTGATTTTCTTCCTTTTTTATTATTTTTATTTTTTATAATTCAATAGTTAGAGACTAGAAATTTGAATCTTAATGTGCTCTTTAGAAACACCAGAAAGTGCCAACAAGTTGAGATACAACAAGGCTCTTGAAAATTTCCTTCTTAAAATTACTCCTAAATAAATATGACTTTTGATTTTCCTCATTAAATTCCTCCCCCTAAAATACCTCCCAATATTTATGTTAGTTTGTTTGCATCTGTTTCAAAATTGCCCATATAAAAAGAGAAAAAAATTAGCAAATGTAACTCAATAAAATTAATTAATACTTCACTTCAAAAAAAAAAAAAAATGTTAATACTCAGTCTTTTATCAATTTTTTTAAAAAAAAAAAAAAATACTACATCAAATTTAAAATGACATTGTTTTGAAGGAAATTGACTTAAGGGTTTTTAAGCTTTTTAGCAGTTTGGTCGACTGCTCTGCTAAACCAAGGAAATCCTTTTATCTCCACAGACACCACCACCGCTGCCATTATAAGACATACTTACACCAACACCAAATTATGGCCATAACATCATTAGTGTAAATATTAAAATACTCTAATTTCATAATTTTTAAACATACCCATCTAAACAATAGAGATTAAAATTAATGAGACTAAAATTCCCATCGTTTTCAAAATTATAATAATTTTTTTGAATTATTAATCCAAACACAGAAAAAGAGAAAAAAGAAGAGGAGGATAGCAAATACATGATTGTGCACCAGGAGTTGTAAGATCAGTGAAAATCCATCAACATCACAACGTATGAAGTTTTGTTGTCTTCTAAACAATTCAAGGTGGTTACAAAAACATCAGCATATCCCTTCATACATTTACAAGGTTGTCAACAAAAACAAACTTCTAAATAAGCAGATTGTTATAACAACAAGATCTGCTTAACTCATCATATTATTATATCTTTACATCTCTCACCTAAGTATATGAGATATGATCTTCACGTTCATAAAAAAAAAATGAGATATGATCTTCACAGTTTTTGATCATCTTCTAAATCTTCTTGTAGGTTAACCAATGGATCATGATCTTCCAGTAGGCCATCAGCCCATTGTAGGTCTTCAAGAACTTGTTGGTCTCCGGCCCCTATCACAGATGAAGAAAGCAATGATTTTAAGTATTTTTGTATAAATGGTCAAGCAAGTTTTCAAACCATGAAGTTCATGAGACATTTTAGCCATTTGGAAGCTCATGTTTATCCACAATACATGCCCTTTAATGTTCATTCGTACACTTGAAACTGACAATCCAAGTTAATCACATCTAAATGGCTTTGCACAGAGAGATATTACCACCAGCAGGTTGTTCAAAGTACTGAACAGGAATTTCTCCAGGTTGTTCACTGTGAGGAATCGCACTAAAATAAGAAGGCAAGGTTAATAGAAGATCAGGTGCAAAACTAAAGCCATACTCTTCCATCAGAAACTACCCATAAATTCTGACTGAAACAAAGAAAATGACCTTGAAGGTGGTAATGGGTTCACAAGTGCTTCAACCTGTCTCTCCTGGACAAAAGATATAATGGATGTATTGGGATAAGTTCCAGGTGGAGATATTTCCAAAAATGGTGTCAAAAGTGCTTAATCCAAACAAGCAAGATTTGAGTACAAATAGCAAAAGTTGAATGACATTAACTGGTCTCTTTTTTAAAGAGTATCAGGGTTCAAATTCCTCAGATCTACTTCTTGTAATAATTGGATTATAAAAAAAAAAAATTAAAAAAAAAAATCCTGAGTACATATTGATAAATATAAAGAACAACTTACCTCTGGAGCCAAAGACCCAACAGCACTGTTCCTCAACTCCTTGAGCCAAAAAAAAAAAAAAAAAAAGAACAAAACTTAGCCAAGTAAAAAGACCCAGAATATAGGACTAAGAGAACCTGTATGATATTACAGGTTTGAGAATTGATACAACCCACCTCATTATCTGGCTTGCAGATCGTGTAGGGATTTTCATTCACGTTGATGAAATTCTGCACATTATCTTCATACACCGCTAGTCCCTCTGTATTCGACTGAGTTGAGGAAGCCCGAGAAGCAGAAGTTTGGTATGCCATTTTGAGATCAGCCCTCTTAGCCTGGGCGATCAAATCTCTCTCCTTCCTTCTCTCTTGCTGCTGCTCATTGGATAGCAAATGTGGTTGTGAATTAATGCCGATTTCAAAAAGAAATGAACAGTATGTGAATGCACAAGCTCCCTTTTGAAAGCAAAAGGATTGCCTCCCAACATTTCATGCAAGACCAACATAAAGTGTACACCTCAAAATGCATCCCTCGCTGTCCTACAATCTCATCTAATTTCTTTACTCTTGCAAGCAATGTCATGACACAGGACAAGTTTTTCAACTTTGCAGAAACAGCATAAAAGTGAGGCAATGGAAGAGCATACCTTCTGCACAATCTCTTCATTCTGAACTTTCAATTTGGTCGTTGGAGTGTTCCACTCGTCCAAAACGGCATTCATCTCAGAGGATATGTGCTTGAGCTTTTCAAACCAAAACTTTTGTGCAAATTGGCTTTTCTCAACCTCTTTGAGCTCCGCCTTCACTGTTTGTAGATTGCCTTGAAGCTTTTCGATTTCTTTATTATTGCCAACCACCAAACTTCTCTGTTGTTCAGCCTCCTGAGCAGCGATTGAATTGAACTTCATTAAGACACCATAAATGACTGCATCAACCATAGTTGGAGTTGGACAATACAAGAAATAGAACTCATCAATTAAGCATGGGATGGATAACTGCTATATCAACTTGACCTAGTAAAAACTCAACTGTAAAAAGTATCTAGCTTATCCATTTCTGTTAGCAGAAGTCATGCAAGACCAACATAAAACGCACACTATAAAATCTTGAAAATGTTCTGTCAAACACATTGGTGCCAAACTAACTTGATTAATGATGCTGCTTACCCTGGATGCAGACATTTGGCTTGCATGAAAATGTTCTGCTTCTCTAGTCTCTTGAGCTTCTGATATGGATATAGCACGCCGGAGTCCATTTCCAAGGAAGGGCTAATTAATGAAATTTTTAAGTTTCTAAGGAAAGGCTAATTAACTGTTACTTATACTACAAAAATTTTAAACCTTTAGAGAATAATCTGAAGACTTGATCCAGGATGCTTGAGGCATTACATATATCCAACTATAAAACTTTTTCCATTTAAATTTTGAAAATGAACTATCATAAAATAGTCTCTCAACATGAATTTTACAGTGAAATTGTAGAAACCAATTCCAGAGTTCAGTCATGCTCTTTAGCTTGTATACAGTGGCTTCACTTATTCCTAATAGTGCAAGGGAATGTTTACTGACATGCTATTCATCTTTTCCCCTTTCCATTTCTTTGTAAATAAAAAGGGAATACAGAACCACTCTTAAGAAACTAAAACAATCAAAGCCCAAAGCCAGTTGAAGTAACCAAAATTGGTAAACCTCCAAAGTGGCTGATGACTCACAGGAACCTGGATGCACGTAACCAATTTTAGGTATTTAGGAAATGCATTAAAAAATTACCAACAGCTAATGGGAAAAAAAATGATACAGAAATCCAAATTATTTCCAGATTAAATATAATAAAGCTGGCTTGACAACTGACTGTGAGCAAACAAATCCAGTTGAGATCTAAATCATGGAAAATTTTCACTCGGCTAAAAAAATATAGTATGGATGACTTTGTATTATATAGTTGAAAAATCTCACTTTACAGTGACATTTAATGCCCAAAATATTATTAGATGCATAGATCTTGCTTAATATCATGTTAGGAACACCATTTAGGATCATTTACAATAAGTCATGACAATTTCATTAATTGTGACCTGAGGATTAGGCTAATAAAAAATGACTGAGGAATACGTCGATCTCAATTGATAACCCAAAGGGCTTTATACTACAAGAACAAGACAACCATGCATATATTTAGGACCAGAGTAACACAGATTTTAAGTTGTACTACAATTCTGAGCCCAACATTAAATGGGCCCATTAGTATGTTATTGATCAACTTTATCTCTCTTTGACTACATTGAGCACAAATACATATATTAGATTCTTTCTTATCTTAGTAGTATTAGGACTCCTAGTTTGACTATTAAACTAAAATCTCATAAAAAAACTAACTTGCACAAGCATGCAGAGCCATTCATCAATTAAGCATGGAATGGATAACCACTATATCAGCTTGAACTCAACTGTAAAATGAATTTATCTTATCCATGTCTATTTAGTCTCATGCAAGACCAACATAAAAATACACTTTAAACTATGAAATTACTGTCAAAAAAATCACCGCCACACTAACTTGATCGAGGCTGCGTGATCTGGTTGCAGGCATTTGGCTTAAATGAGGCATCCACACAAAGTGGCGTGATCCTTTTTCAGCAGGCACCTGTCCTTGTTCCAACCTTGGCGGATCCAATTGGTTTTTTATGGTTGAAGGGCTTGAATGAGGCTGCACATGAGCTTCTAATTCAGGAAGAGGATATTTTCTTACAGAAGACTGCTGTCTCTGTCCCATCTAAGAGAGCAAATGAATGGAATTTGTAAGCTTCTAAGGAAGGGCTAATTACTATATATAGATGACCTAGTAAAAACTCAAATGTAAAATGTATCTAGCATATCCAGTTCTGTTAGCAGAAGCCTCATGCAAGGCCAACACAACATGTATACTTTAAAATCATGAAAATGTTCTGTCAACCACATTGGTGCCACACTAACTTGATTAATGATGCTACTTACCCTGGATGTAGACATTTGGCTTGCATGCGTCCTTGGCAAATCCAATTGGAGTTCTGCTTCTCCAATAAGTTGAGCTTCTGATATGGGTATTGAAGGCTGGTGTCCATGTCCCATCTGATAAAGCAAATGTATGAAATTTGTAAGTTTCTATGGAAGGGCTAATTAACTATTACTTATACTACATAAATTTTAAACCTTTAGAGAATAATCTGAAGACTTGATCCAGGATGCTTGAGGCATTACATATATCCAACTATCAAACTTTTTCATTTATATTTTGAACATGAACTATCATTTAAATAGTCTCTCAACATGAATTTTACAGTGAAATTGTTGAAACCAGTTCTAGAGTTCAGTCAGTATGGCTTTAGCTTGTTTACAGTGGCTTCACTTCTTCCTAATAGTCCAAGAAATAAGTCCATCTCAATCGACAAGCCAGAGGGTTTTAGACTTCAAGAACAAGACAACCATGCATATATTTATGACCGGAGTAACACAGATTATAAGTTGTACTACAATTCTTTAGGTTCTTGTGTATCTCACCAATCACCTTGAAGAAAAATGACATAGCCTAGCATCAAATAGCCCCATTAGTATGTTATTGATCAACTTCATCTGTCTTTGAGTACATTGAGCACAAATATATGTATAAGACTCTTTCTTATCCTAGTAGTATCAGGACTCCTAGATGACTATTAAACTAAAATCTCATAAAAAAAACTAACTTGCACAAGCATGCAGAGCCATTCACATGGACAAAAGTGTAGAGGACTAGAGGTAGAGCATGAGGGGAATTACAAATCACCAGTCAATGTATTACCGCTAAATGACTTGCACGGTGAGAGATATATCCAGTTGGTTCAAAGACCTGATCAGGATCATTTCCAGATACCATTTTCCTCTTTCTGTAAGGAATCACATTCAAATAAGAAGGCAAGGCTCATAGAAGCTCAGGTTCAAAACTAAAGCCATACTCAGAAACTACCCAAAAATTCAACAAGAAAATCACCTTGGAGGTTGTGATGGGGTCACTGATGCTTCAACCTGTTTCCCCTGGACTATATTGGATGTATTGGCATTAGTTTCAGCCCGAAGTGGAGGAAGTGCAGGTGTCATCTCCACGATCTGTCTACCATACTAGGGTATAAGTATCCAAATTAACCAATGCTAACATATATAAGGATCTATATGTTTATTTTTAATTTAAATTTGCAAGTCTGTGTACTCTTGGTCAGTTGTATTTAATTTATAGGTCCTAAAACTTTATTAGGTTTATTATTATTTTATTTAATGTAAGGGTTATTTTTATAATATGCTATTAGGGTTTTCTATGACAGTTAGAATTAGGATTCAGTGTTCCTGTATGAACAAAGTATAGTTCTCCTATCAAAGAGGACATTATTTTGATGAATAAAATTTTCTATTGAAATTCTCTCCATGGCCTGGTGTTAACTCCAACCAACGCTAGGTGTCCTTAGCTTGGTGTTAACTCCTAGGTTCTATAATTATTTTCCTGTTGTTTAATTTTCATGTTGCAGAGGTTTTACTTGTTTTGTGTCACTAAGCCTAGGTTATCATTTCAATCAACATAACTTATCAATTAAGCATGTAATGGATAATTACTATATCAGCTTGACCTAGTAAAAACTCAACTGTAAAATGTATTTAGCTTATCCATGACTATTAATTCTCATGCAAGACCAACATAAAAATAAACTTTAAATTATGAAAATTCTGTCAAACAAATCGCTACCACACTAACTTGATTGATGCTGTTTATTTTGGGTACAGAGTTTTGGCTTAAATTAGGCTTCCACGCTAAGTTGCGTGATCCTTTTTCATCAGGCTCCAGTCCCTGTTCCAACCTTGGTGGATCCAATTGGTTTTTTCTGGTTGAAGGGCTTGAATCAGGCTGCTCTTGAGCTTCAAATTCTGGAAGAAGAGATCTTGTATAAGAAGGCCGTTGTCTGTGTCCCATCTGATATAGCAAATAAATGAAATTTGTAAATTTCTAAGGAAAGGGCTAATTAACTCTTATATCATCCAAAAACCACATTTCCAAATGCCAGGTGAGAATCAGGACTCCAAGAAATACATCCATCTAAATTGACAACCCAAAGGGTTTAGAGTCCAAAAACAAGGTAACCATGCATATCTTTAGGACCAGAGTAACACAAACTTTAAGCCGTAATACAATTCATTAGATTCTTGTTCTCAACCATCAGATTTAAACATAGAGATAAATTTTCCCCTGTATGAAAAAACTGTAAAGAATCCAATAAAAAATAAAAGCTAGAAGCACCATATAAATTTCAGTGTTTTACTAATCCTAATCTGTTATAGGAACCAACTGGACCACAGGGCCTAATCATTTTCTTTAGATTGACATAGCAATGCCTTCAAAGCGATTATTCTTATAAATCGTAATCGTACAGTATATCAAAATAATGAATGGTTTCTTGGTTAACAAGAAACTAATTGTGGAAAGTTTTGAACAGAAAAAGAAGACAAGCCCACCAAACTTGCTGAACAATGCTAACATTAACAAGAATTGTAAAAATTCAACTATGCAAGATTTATAATGTTCCAGCATGCATGGATAGCAAAAACTAAAGAAAGTTGTGAAAGGTAATGTGTTCGTGAATGAGAAATGGTTTTGCACGTATAAAGAAATGTAATACAACTAAGAATCATAGTGATGCTATGGAACTAAGAATGAAGCAAAGCAACAAGAATGTACCTTGTTTTCTTGGAGCTATTACTTGTTTTCTTGAAGCTTTTTTTGTCTATGATATTGAGACTTGTTTTGAGAGTCTTTCTTAAAATTTCGTGCACATATAATTTTATGAACTTGTTTTTTTTTTGGGTAACGGAAACGATATAGGGTGTATAGTCCTTGCTAAGGGTGTGTTTGGTCGTGGAGTAGGATAGCATATTTTATTCCTGAATACGTGGGAAATCTGTTGTTTGGATAAATTATTTTTTGTTTTTCTTTTAAAATGAATATATGAATTATTTGAATTGGTTTTGGAGGTAAATGAAAAGTGCCTCTTTTAAGGGGTTTAGCCTTTTCTTAGCTTAGACTCCTGCACAAATTAATGTTTATTTTAGCATAATAATTTATTTTTCTTTTTTACATAATTATTTTTCAAAAATACTCATATCAAATTATTTATCCTAAATTTTATCTTATTAAAATATCAAATTTTATTGAATTTTTAAAATAATAGTGACAGCATAAATTTACATGAATATTGTATTTGTGGATAGATTTTACATACATAAGTTAATGTGGACAGTTTTGGGAATTGGTTGGGCAAAATGTGGGACTTATTCTATTTTACAAAGACACTGTGTGAATGCTCTTATAGTTATCTTATTTAGAATATGTCTTTATTATGTTCTTGATTTATAATTTCCATAAAACAATTTATTATTATTATCTTTTTTGAGATAGTGACAATATGACATTAACCCTCAACTCAAACACTTTTTCCTTAAACCTCCAAATGCTTTGTGCATAGGGAGGTGCTAATTAGGCTACAGAGCATCAAACAAAATTCTTGATTATGTAATAATGTGCCCTTTAACCCATCATCAAGAGGTTTGATAGAAATTTTTTTAATAATAATTATAATAATAAAAAATGAAAATAAAAACCCCGAAGAAAAGAAAGAAGTGCATAACTTCATACTTCACGTTGGTCAAGGGTGCAACTGCATATCTAATTGCAAGATACCATCTTATGCCCATTGACTCTGGTTGGGCTGTTTTATAATCGGATTTGGGGGCATTTTTATATTGTCTTACAATCATCTTTTATTTATGGGAGGCCTATCTCTCATTCTTTTTTATTTTTTTATTTTTTTTAGGGGGTGATAATTTAATAGTTGGGGTTGAGGTGATTTGAAACATGAATGTTTCTATTAGAATTATTATGAGATTTCAATTGAGTTACGAGGCTCTTCGTCTTGTCTCTTAGTATTGAAATGGGTGTTGTCTTATATTAGCCCAATTGTTAAAGTTTTCTGTCATTGAATAAGAAATCAATATCATATATCATATTATATATAATAAAAGTTGGGTTTAGACGTCGTGATTACGCCACGTGGCTTCACCAAATTGCAGAAATTTTATTAAATTTTTAGAATTTTAAAGAACTAAAAAAGAATAGTATACTACTAGGACTCTAATTTATTCTTAGATTAACATTATTTTTTATTTTTTAGGATATATTTCTTAAATTAAGGGATAATATTTAACATACAAAAATTTAATTTAGATAATATTTATCATCTAATTTACATTATTTTTTATTTGTTAGGATATATTTCTTAAATTAGGGGATAATATTTAATATACAAAAATTTAATTTAGATAATATTTATCATCTAAATTTTCAAAATTTTAATATTATTAAATTAATATTATTTTATCACAATATCAAGCTACAAAACTTGATTATTAAGGGATAAACACAATCCAAATTCTTCAAGAGGTGATTAATATAATCTATCTCAAGAAACAATATATATCTCCAATAATTTGATAATCTCTATCTATCCCAAAAAACAGTATGAATCTCCATTAATTTGATAATTTCTACGTTGATGGAATTTATATATATATATATATATATATATATATATATATATATATATATATATATATATCAAAATTCCTTATAGCTATCAACCGCGTTCTCTTTCTCTCTCTCTCTCTTTTTTTTTTTTTTTTTTTAATTCCAATTTTTATGGGATAAAAACAAACACATTGATTAGATATCTTTAATTTCAATAAGATTTAAATGAATTATATTTCAAATGGAACTCTACCAATATATATAATCCTATATATCCTTTTTGGAGTGAAGCTTATTTCAATATGTGAATGCCTAAATCCCATGACAATGTAGGTATGCATTCTTTCTTCTTTTATTATTAATATTGTACGTTTTTAGACCCCTTAAAACACAACTGAAATAACCTAGTAAATTAGCCAAGTGATTACTTAGTCCAAATTTCAGATCTAGGTTAACACAATCATATAATCATATCAATGTAAAGTGCGAAATATAAAGAATACAAAGATATGATGACCCAAGAAACCAAACTAGTAAAAACCTGGGGAGGATTTAACCTAGCTAGTTCTTGACATAGTCTTGAATCTTGGAAACCCTAAGTATGTGTGAAGGAAAGCTCCTCTCAGATCTCACAAGAGATTCACACAAACAGCAATATGAGTAACAGAAAAACGTGGCTAGAGTTTGCCTTTTTATACCTAGGGCAAAACATAAAACCCTAAACGTTTTAATGAGCTAAAGCTGAGTTGGAATTCTGCAGAAAAATGCATTTTGCTCGAGATTCGATCGATCGAGCCAAGCCGAAATGCACTAATACTTCTGCAACAGCTCGATTCCAACTTTACATAAAAGACTCAACTTTGAGCAATTCTAAACAAGACTAAACAACCTGTTTTGATCATGGTTTGCCAACAATACACATTAGAGTTCTAAATACATTAGTTCCTAAGTCTTTAGAACCTAACAAACTCCCCCTTTGGCAATCTGTGACAAAACACAATTAAAAGCTCAAAGTTTACAAAGAAAAGTCCTTTACAAAAAAATGCTCATTATAACAAATCCAATCCTAACTACTATCCATTAGTTGCAAGTGTAGACAGTAACTCAATTGAATCAACCTATATATTTCCTGAAACACTAAACAAGACGCATAACCGCATTGTGTGGAAAATACAAGGAAACAAAATAAATTCTTGATTTCACTCAACACAAAATAAAGACATATATCAATGAATAACTCATAAATATAAATCAATAGGCAGTGAAACAAGAAACATATAAAACAATAAATGTAACTCCCCCTAACATGAATAGCCCAACAAAAATACATCAAGAGCTAAAAAAGTAAATACAAAGTGAAGCACCTAGATACAATCTAATCTCCTCAAGCTCCAACAAACAAAAAAACTCTCCCCTTGAGAACAAAAACCTCTACAAGTGTCTCAAATCTAAAAGTACTCCCCCTTTTTGTGATGGAATGCCAAAGGGCAATCAAAATCCATCATCAAAAGGAGGTGGCAGTGAGGATCGTGTTAACTGTGCCAACTTTGCTGGCAAGACACGGATCTCATCGAGCACATCCACCAAAATCTGTCCATGAGCCGCCTGAACGGTCAAGACATGATCCAACGTACGTCGAATGTCTGAATCATTCGAAGTAGTCGGTGGAGGAACATCAGCATTAGCAACAACAGCACCAGACGTCTCAGCCGTAGCAGCACCTGTAGAAGAGGGAGGAGGGGGTACAGCACCAGACGACTCACCTCTAGGACGCGTAGAGCCAACTCTCAAGTAAGCAGCCCTCTGCCTAAGGAAGGTGGCACCTATGGGAGCTATAACATGTACGGGCTCACCAGCAGGGAAGTCAACTAAACCGAGAAACAACAAAATCCTATGAATGAAAATAGGATGAATAAGAGCATGGGCGACGGTTGAACTCCTATGAACTTCGTTCAAAAAATGAAGAAACAGATGAGGAAAACTAATAGACGCACCAGAAACAAAAGCGTACAAAAACACACATTGCTCAAGAGGGATGGTGTGGAGATGAGAAATAGGCCACAAAGAATGATACGCTATCCTAAAGAAAAAAATAGGTAGTCTCAGTAAACTAAGCGGACATGATCTGAGGATCAGAACCCCACTGGATAGAAGACCCAGTGATGTATGACATAACGTCATCAAGGGGTGGAGAATCCTCATAAGGATAGATAGGCTACCTAACGACCTGAACCCCAAGAGCTTCAGCCACTATCCTAGGGGTAATGGTGAACTCAACACCTCGTATCCAACTCCTAACAAGGGTGTTGGAATCATAGATGTGGCAAGAGAGGTTCGAGAAGAACTCTCTAATCAGGGCGGTCGGGGGTGGATGATCTACCTCCAACAAAGACAACCAGCCCCTACTCTTAAAGTTTGCCCTAATGGCAGGATCAAGCTCATCTAACACAACAGAACGCTCAGCCCAAATCTTTCTCTTACTGTTTAGCTTCTTATAAACCTCTCTGCTTTTGTCATTCCGAAACAACTTACTCCTAGAGGGAGACTCAGAGGAAGTGGAGGGTGTCCTATGGGCTTTAGTCTTCTTAGGCATGGTGCTAGGATAAGGACAAAGACACAAAGCAGAACAAAACAAGAAAAAAAACCAAGGGCAGACTGCAAGTTAGCACAAAAAAATATAAAACAAAAATCTATATGATGCATGAACAGTTAAATGTCATGATGCACGCTCTAATGCAGTGAAATTTAGTTCAAATTAAGTTCAAATTCACAAAATTGGCTTGAGTATAGAGTTTCTAACAAAAACCCCAAAAATTTTAAAGAACCACTTGTTCGATTTGAAAAAATTGATCAATTGATCATCACACAAGATATAATACAGTTTATAATGATCAAATACATCAATCCAACAAGCCAATTTTAGCAATTTGTACCTAATTGAACAAAATCCCCAAATCAGATACATATAAGCCCTAGAAATTTCAATTTCTCAAAATTCATCAAATTGATCAAATTAAACCATCAAGATCAAGTTTATAACATCCTAGAACAAAAACCTATTGATCAATTTCAGAAAATGTGGCTTGAATCATCAAAAACCCCAAATTTGAATAGGTCCAAAAATCCTTAACAAAATGCATGAAAACAAAAAAAAAAAAATGCAAAAGGAAGGGTATAATGGACTTACCGGCTTAGAGAGAGGAAAACCTTGCAAAAAGACAGGAGGAAAACGACAAAAAATTGATAATAAGCCTTGTCCAAATCGGAGAGAGAGAGAAAAGTTTGAAAAGCTTTTGAAAAGTGAGTTTGAACAAGTCAAACTCAGTTTTTAAAAAACTTGAATCATGATTTTCGATTGATCGAAAATTAGTTTCGATTGATCAAAATAGACAGAGGCTTCCTTAAATTTTTAAAACAATTTCGATTGATCGAAAAATAGATTCAATCAATCGAAATAGACAGAGGCTCATTAAATTTTTGAGAAAACATAGTTTTTTAAAAAAACAAAACACATTTTAGAAACACCTCAAAGCATTGAAATTGATGAACAAAATGCATGAGTATGTGATGAAATGTTTTTCAAAAACAACAGTCTTAAACCTAGTTTCCCAAAATTAAGATTTTCAAACATTTTCCATAAGTTCTCAAGCATCAAATCTGTTTTGCATAAAAACTCAAAGTATTTGCAAACTCGGTTGGTTAGACCAAAAACACACACAATAACATATACAATGCTTAGCAAAGAGTAACTTGTGTAGTGTGTGCAACTAGCAAAAACTTGAGATACATGTGAGGTGATATGTGAATAGCAATCAACCACAAGGTCTACAAAATTCATCACATAGGATTTGAAAGAGACTATCACCTAAAGAGTTACATCATATAACTCCCACATCTCCTAGATCATAAGCTTGCAATCATGTAAGTTTCTTGATTTTACCTCATATTGTACACACAAATTTTAATTGTTCAGAAACTTATTAAAAAAGCCGGGATAATGTACACATCAATTTTAGCATTTATTTGATTTAGCTTTAAGTCCAATAATGTACACACCAATTTTAGCATTTAAGCCGAGGCTACACCTTATAATCTTTTTGTGCATGTACTACACTTTCTCGAGCACAAAATCTTACGATATGCACTAAGGTGTGCATGATTAGCTAATGAATAGTGGTGAGATGGTTATTTATGCATTTCTCAAAAGGTTCAAGTCCAACAGTCAAAGACATGTGACTTCAAGATCAAGACAAAGTGATCAAAACCATAAACATCTATCCCACACAACGTGCACTGCAAAGCTTCAACTAGTAAAGTGCAATATGTAAGCTCATCAAAGCTAAACAAGGTACAAAAGACATGTTATGTGAAAATAAATTGACCAACCTTGTTTTCAAAACCAAGAAAATAGTGCAAAACACAACTTGCTTCCTTTTTCTTCCTTTTTTATTTTTTTATTTTTTTATTTTTTTTTATATTTAAAAAAATAAACAAAAACAACCTAGAATGAAATGTGTACGGCACCTAACGTCCAAGTTCATTTGGGCCTTGGGCCATGAATTAATGATATGGGCCAGGGGTCCAACCTTCTCACTGACAAAAGCCCCGGCCCAAGCCCACAATAACTACTAGTCTAAACTGGGTGTTGTCCGGATACTTGGAAAGCGGACTGTGGATGCCCCGCTCGCATGCTGCCGGGGAAACCATTCCTGGGCTCTACACACATACCCAGTCACATCGCCATTTGAGTGCTCGGCAGAACCTTAGGAAACTCCACTGCTGAACATATTTGTTGTAGTGGAAATCATTTCCAAAGCCACTCGTACCTAAAAATCCACTTAAGTTTATCGACATTGGACCTCTCTTTGCACTAAGGAAGAAAATAATGATGATCACCCCATTAACAAGGGCTATAAATAGGAGAAACAAATGAATGGGAAGGGGATGCAAATTTTGGGAAAGAAAAGAGAGAGAGAAAAAGAGAGTTTGAAAGGAAGAATCACAGAAAAAAGAGAGAAGAGTTGTCCCATCGGGCCTCTAAACCTAGAACAACCCAAAGTAGGAAACCCAGACCCACCATACAAATAAGTTGTGAGCCCAAATAACGGTTTGGCCCAGTAAACCTGTCTTTGGTGCGCACAATTGGCGCCCACCGTGGGGCTCTCCTACGATGCTGTAGTTCTAAAGGGACTCGAGTTCGGGAAAAATGTCTGAAAGGCATTCGGGGGGTCACGCAGAAAGTGGATCCGTAGGGTCTTCTCGGGGGTCTAGCTGGCGAGAGCGTAGACAGAAGGAACGAGAGGATAGCGAGCACGACCAACGAGAGGAAATGTCCGGCACGGGAGAAGGATCGTACCAAACCCAACGAACAATCTCTGGTGCTACGGGACGTAGACAGAGGGAGGAACGAGATGAAGAGTTTGAATGGCTATGCAGACTAGTCAGGGATTTGGAGCTAGATGTAAGGGGTGGACATCGGAGAAGAGACGGGGATGACCAACAACGGGGGGTCGGCATCGGGAGAAATAGATATGGGGAGGGATCTAATCAGTCTGGATCTCGACTACGGCGAAGCCATTCACATTCCCGAGAATCCCATCAATATCGAAATCGTTCACATTCGCGGGAATCTCGACAATATAGGAATTGGTCTCTATCCCGAGAATCGGGGCAACGCCGATACCGCTCACGTTCTTGGGAAAATCATGATAGGAACTCAGTCTCCCCGGAGGAGAGGCGGCCCCAAAATGCTGCCATGTACGCTATGAGTCGCGCTTTGCGAAAAGCAACTCGGTCCCCTCTTTCGGACGAAATCGAGCGGGCTGAAATGCCAGACAGGTTTACCCACCCACCGTTCAATTGCTACGACAAAAAAACCGATCCAGTAGAGCACGTCAGTCATTATATTCAGATGATGTCTTTGCATACTTGTAACGATGCGCTGATGTGCAAGGTGTTTCCTTCGAGTCTGGGACCAACCGATTTGAGGTGGTTTAACGGGTTACGGAAAGGGTCCATTCGTAGTTTTTCTGAGCTGATTCAGGAGTTCGGCGTTCGGTTTGTGACCTGCAGCCGAGTACCTCAACCGGTAGATACGCTTCTGTCCATGAAAATGAAGGCGGGAGAGACCCTTTGTAGTTACGCCAGCCGGTATTGGGAGCTATACAATGAGATAGGTGGGGACAATAAAAAGGTTGCATCAAGCACTTTTAGGATGGGGTTACCCGAGGATTTCGGGCTACGGGAGTCGTTGACCAAGAAGCCTCCCGAGGGCATGCTGCAGCTTATGAGACGCATCAAGGAATACAAGCGATTAGAGGATGACCGGCTGCAGAGCAAAGGTAAAGCACCAATGATGAATCGTCCCCGGCAAACTGGTTTCCCGTTCAGACCTCGGGGGGGTCTGAAGATTCAAGAGCCGGCCGCACAGATGGGGGAAGTGGATGTGACGTTTAAGGAGTCGGTACACAGGATTCTTGACCGGATCGAACACGAGCCATTTTTTGAATGGCCGAATAAGATGGGAGGGGACCCATCCAGGAGGAATCAGAATCTGTACTGCACATATCACCGGGATAAAGGTCATACTACCGAACAATGCTGGGTGTTAAAGGATCACCTCGGGCAATTAGTCAAGGCCGGGCATTTAAAGGATTTTGTGTTGGACTCGGGGGACAGAATTGTAGGGTAGGATACTCGGCAACGGGGAAACCCTCTCCCTCCCCCTGTAGGGGTGATTGAAGTAATCCACGTTGCCCCGGAAAAGCTTATTACAGGAAGAAAGAAAGGAGTGTTGACAGTAATGCCGGTAAAGGGTAATCCGGGTCAAGAGTCGCCGGGCAAGAAGATAAAGTTTGCACGGGAACCCATCTCGTTCGACGATGACGATTTGGAGGGGACGATCCAACTGCATGATGACACATTAGTGGTAACGGCCCGGATAAATGGCTTCGTAGTAAAAAGGGTGATGATAGACCAAGGAAGCGAGGCTGACGTAATGTATCCGGATCTGTTTAAGGGACTTGGACTAAGGAAGGAGGACCTGATGAAGCACACTTCGCCTTTGGTTAGGTTTGACTGTAAAGTAGTGATTCCTGATGGGCAAATTTCCCTTCCCGTGATTATGGGAGGGAAGGAGGTGGCCGTGACGTTTACAATAGTAAGTTCATTTTCCCTGTATACTGCTATTCTGGGAAGGCCGTGGATCCATTCAATGAGGGCTGTCCCGTCTACACTACATGTAAAGATCAAGTTTCCAATCGAGCAAGGTGTTGCCGTGATAAGAGGAGACTAGCAAATGGCCAGACAGTGTCTTACTGCCGTAGTTAATTGGAAGCGGGGGAATTAAGTCAATCAAGGAGAAAAAACTGGACAACTGGTAAGGGGCCAGGAAATTGGGTGGTCCGAACAGGAGCATCTTGAACGGGAAGATGAGTCCCGGAAGAGCGCTTTATAGCAATCACAGGGGCCCCGAGAAGAAACGGGGGCTGGCTGTGCTGAGGAGTTAGTAAAGGTAAAGATATTACTGGACACTAATAAATATTTTCAGGTTGGAGTGAGTATAAGTAACAAGGAAAGGATCCAAGTATTGCTGCTTCTGATTCAAAACATGGATGTTTTCACTTGGAACCCCTATGAAGTTCCCAGGGTTGATCTCGGGTTTATTGTCCACAAGCTCAATGTGGACCCCTCATATCCCCCGAAGAAGCAGAAGCCGAGAAGGTTAGCCAAAGACCATGTTGAGGCAGTAAGGCAGGAGGTAGAGAAGCTGAAAGACGTAGGAGAAATAAAGGAGACCTTTTTCCCAGAATGGCTGGCAAACACCGTGGTCGTTCGGAAGAAGAATGACAAGTGGAGGGTCTGTGTGGACTTCACGGACTTGAACTGAGCATGCCCGAAGGACTCGTTTCCCATGCCAAAGATTGATCAATTGGTGGACGCCACTTACAGGCACTTGAGGATGAGTTTTCTGGATGCTTTTCAAGGGTACCATCAGATTGCCCTGGCCACTGAAGACCAGGAGAAGACGGCGATCATATCCCCCGAAACTAATTATCATTACACCGTGATGCCCTTTGGGCTAAAGAACGTCGGAGCGACATACCAATAGATGATGACGAGGATGTTTCGGGATAAAATTGGGCATACAATTGAGGTGTATATTGATGACATGGTGGTAAAGAGCAAGTAAGAGGCACGACATGTAGAGGATCTCCGGGGGGTGTTTGAGGTGTTGCAGAAGCATAGATTGCGCCTTAACGCAGAGAAATGTGCCTTTGGAGTGGGGGCTGGCAAATTTTTGGGGTACTTAATCACCAGCCGAGGGATAGAGGTTAATCCTGACCAGATAGAGGCCGTGAAGCGTCTCAGGTCACCGAGCAATCCGAAAGAAGTACAGGTGTTGACCGGGATGCTAGCCGCTCTTAATCGGTTCATCTCAAAATTTTCAGATCGCTGCCATCCATTTTATCAACTCTTAAAGAAGTGGAAGGGATTTCGGTGGGATAATGAATGTGAAAAGGCTTTCCAAGACCTCAAGGAGTACTTAATGCAAGCACTGATGTTGACTGCACCAAACCCCGGGGAGGAGCTGTTTATGTACCTCTCGGTATTCGACCATACTGTAAGTGCCGTGCTTTTGAGAGACCGGGGAATACTACAACTCGTGTATTATATTAGCAAGACCCTAGTCAATGCCGAGACCAGGTATTTACCTTTAGAGAAATTGGTGCTGGCCCTAGTGCATGCTACCAGGAAATTACCTCAGTACTTTCAGGCTCATACCGTACATGTGTTGACCGAATACCCCCTACAGTCATTATTGAAAAGATCTGATTTCACGGGGCAAATAGCTAAATGGGGGACACGGCTCGGGGCATTCGATGTAAGGTATAAGCCGAGAAGTTCAGTAAAGGGGCAGGTATTAGCTAATTTTGTGGCGGAATTCTCTTCTAAGGGGAAATGGTCTGTCAGTTAGAACATCGCCCGTGGAAGGTGCATGTGGACGGGGCTTCTAGCACCAAGGGGTCCGGAGCTGGGATAGTCATAATTACCCTAGAGGGTATTCTCTTAGAACATTCATTTAGATTGGGGTTTAACGCCTCCAACAACGAGGCGGAGTATGAAGCTTTGCTTGCCAGATTGAGGGCAGTCTCAAGTTTAGAAGCCCGGGATGTAGAGGTGTATTCGGATTCACGGCTTGTAGTTAACCAGGTGCAAGGGAATTTTGAGGCTCGCGATCCCCGGATGAAAGCGTACTTAGAATTGGTGAAGCAGGCCATAGGTAACTTTTGTACGGTGAAGGTAATTCAAGTGGCTCGAGCACAAAACAGACATGCCGACTCTTTCGCCACCCTGGCATTGTTAATTGCCAAGGACATTCCCCGACTAATCTGAGTGGAACTCGTCCCTGAGCCTAGCATTAAGGTGGCAGGAGGTGAGGGGGCTGCGTGGATCAAAGTCACAACAGTAGCAACACTTCAACCGAGCTGGATGGATCCAATCATTGATTTCTTAGCCGACGACCGAATCCCGGACGACAAGAAGGAAGCCAACAAGGTCTGCAGGGTAGCTGCCCGATATTGGTTGTCTAGAGAACGGAAGCTCTATCGTAGGTCATTTGGGGGACCGTATCTTTTATGCTTACACCCAAAGAAAGTAGGCCAACTCCTGGCCAAGCTGCATGAAAGGGTATGCGGTAGTCATGTAGGGGGACGGTCGTTGGCACACTGAGCAATGACTCAGGGATTCTGGTGGCCCCAAATGCAGAAGGATGCCACAGAATACGTTCGAAAGTGTGAGTGATGTCAGAAGCATGCCCCTCTGATACACCAGCCTGCCGGACATTTGAACCCGATTAGTAGTCCTTGGCCCTTCGTGCAATGGGGGCTGGATATACTCGGACCTTTTCCCCGAGCAACAGGCAATAGAAGATTCATTTTGGTAGCCGTCGATTACTTCACCAAGTGGACAGAGGCAGAGGCTCTGGCTAATATCTGGGACGTAGATGTGAAGAAATTCGTATGGAAGAATATAATCACTAGGTTTGGGGTTCTGGACTCCCTTATATCAGATAACGGGCTGCAGTTTGACAGCCGAGCTTTTCGCGAATTTTGCAACAACCTCGGTATCAGGAACAGGTATTCTACTCTAGCGTATCCCTAGAGCAACGGCCAGGCTGAGGCCGTGAATAAGGTAATCATGAACGGCCTAAAGAAAAGGCTAGAAGGAGCGAAGGGCAACTAGGCCGAGGAATTACCCAATGTTTTGTGGGCATACCGGACAACTCCTCGGAGGTCCACGGGCGAGACCCCATTCTCTCTCACGTACGGGGCTAAAGCCGTGATACCAGCCGAGGTCAATTTATGTAGTGCGCGAGTCTCAGGATTCAATGCGTCCCAGAATGACGGTCAGCTGATGCAGCACTTAGATTTACTTGAAGAATATCAAGACGCAGCGACTATAAGACTAGCGGAGTATTAGGAAAAGCTTGCCCGGTGATACAACCAAGATGTAAGGGTGAGAGAATTCAACGCCAGAGACCTGGTACTGAGGAGAGCAGTAGGAAGCACGTGTGATACAAATGCCGGGAAGCTAGCCTAAACTTAGGAAGGACCATACAGAATTACAGCTGTTGCAGGTGTAGGGGCATATTATCTGGAAGACATGAAAGAAATACCATTGCCCCGACCTTGGAATGCTTATAATCTTAAGAAGTTTTATCATTGACCGTCCATGCACGGAAAAATGTAAGTTGTACTAACTCATATGATAATGATGCAACTAGTCCTTACTCAGCCCAGCCAATTCTTTTTATTCACTATGTTCGTTTGATAGACACGGAGGAAGCTAAGGAAATTCGAGTAGTTGAAAAGTTTTTCCAAGGACAGAAGCCTGCTTCTTGGTTTGACCCTATCATCGAGCAGGTGGAAACCTTACAAAAAATTGTCTAAGGACATAAACCTGCTTTTCGGTTCGATCCCTATCACCGAGCAGGTGGAAACCTTACTCAAAATTGTCTAAGGACAGAAGCCTGCTTCTCGGTTCGACCCTATCACCGAGGAGGTGGAAACCTTACAAAAATTGTCTAAGGACAGAAACCTGCATCTCGGTTTGATCCCTATCACTGAGCAGGTGGAAACCTTACTCAAAATTGTCTAAGGACAGAAGCTTGCTTCTCGGTTCGACCCTATCACCGAGCCGGTGGAAACCTTACAAAAATTGTCTAAGGACAGAAACCTGCTTCTCAGTTCGATCCCTATCACCGAGCAGGTGGAAACCTTACTCAAAATTGTCTAAGGACAGAAACCTGCTTCTCGGTTCGACCCTATCACCGAGCAGGTGGAAACCTTACAAAAAATTTTCTAAGGACAGAAACCTGCTTCTCGGTTCGATCCTTATCACCGAGCAGGTGGAAACCTTACTCGAAATTGTTTAAGGACAAAAGCCTGCTTCTCGGTTCGACCCTATCACCGAGTAGGTGGAAACCTTACAAAAATTGTCTAAGGATAGAAACCTACTTCTCGGTTCGATCCCTATCACCGAGCAGGTGGAAACCTTACTCAAAATTGTCTTAGGACAGAAGCCTGCTTCTCGGTTCGACCCTATCACCGAGCAGGTGAAAACCTTACAAAAATTGTCTAAGGACAGAAACCTGCTTCTCGGTTCGATCCCTATCACTGAGTAGGTGAAAACCTTACTCAAAATTGTCTTAGGACAGAAGCCTACTTCTCGGTTCGACCCTATCACCGAGCAGGTGGAAACCTTACAAAAATTGTCTAAGGATAGAAACCTGCTTCTCAGTTCTATCCCTATCACCGAGCAGGTGGAAACCTTACTCAAAATTGTCTAAGGACAGAAACCTGCTTCTCGATTCGATCCCTATCACCGAGCAGGTGGAAACCTTACTCAAAATTGTCTTAGGACAGAAGCCTGCTTCTCGGTTCGATCCCTATCATTGAGCAGGTGGATACCTTACTCAAAATTGTCTAAGGACAGAAGCCCGCTTTTTGGTTCGATCCCAATCGCCGAGCAGGTGGAAACCTTACCCAGAATTTCCAAAATGCGTAATCCGACTTCTCGGTTCGATCCCTATCACCGAACAAGGAATAACCTTATTCAAAACTCTCTGAGGGTAGAAGTATTACAAAAATGTGTTATATTCCAAGTCGGAAACACGCCTTGTACATTAGTGATACATGCATGCCCAGAAACGTTGAAGCATGCACAAGAAAGTTAAAATATATATGCATAATCATGAAAACAGTTAAGGTAACTGATCGGCAAACAAACCTAAATCAAAACTTAGCATGAGAAATCAATTACTTTGTCACCAAAACCCGGTGACATTAAGTTAAAAATCCAGGAATTCAGTAGCAGTTTAGTAAAAAAACCAGAAAATAACCGTTTAGTCGCCACAGCCCGGCGACATAGGCAAACCAACTTAAAATAAAAAACTGTTAAATGAAAGCAAGTAAAGGTAGAGTAGGACAGGTTCGGCAGTCAGGAGGAAAGATCCACAGGTTGCGTCTCAGAGGTCATCTCCGCTGAATGGTGCTCGGGTACAGGAGGCTAGAGATGACCATCTTCACCATGAGGGCCGTTAGTAGGAGGGTTGCTGGTTGCTTTTGTCCCGATCATCTCCATGTGGGCGTCAATCTGCTCCACTAGCTCCTTCAAGCTATCCGTCTCCTCCTCATTGTTTGGATCGGCTGGGTTCTGAGCAGCTAGGGCAGAATCTGGAATGGGGATCTGGCCAGGGTCTCTAAGAGGGGAGTCCTCGGGCACCCCTAAGGCCTGTAGAGCAGCCATCCAACCCTCCCGAAAAGATAGCTGCCGAGCTTATAGCACTACCGGCTCCACGCCCTTCTCCGCGTCAACGAACCCCTCGTCATACATTTGCCCTTACAAGCTTCAAGGGCCACCCGCAAATCAGCAACTCCTTCGGACAGGGTGGAGTTCAGGCTTGCTGCTTTAGCCAATTTCACTTCGGTTTCATTATGCCGCATCACCAGCTCTGCCGAGGCCCGGGATTTCTCCACAGCAGTGGCCCTCTTCTCGGCAGATTCAGCAGTTTTTGTTTTCTCCTTGGCCATTTTTACGACCTCTTCCCTGCCAGCTTTCTCCCGATCAACCTCCTCGGTAAGGTCCTTCACCCTTTCGTTTAGGATATGGGCTAGCTGAGCGGCCTATTAAAGACAACATTATTCATGCACGGTAATTTGAAGGAACAATGAATACGGAAAAAATAAGAATATGTGCAAAAGAAAAAATAAGAGTGCAAAGGAAGAGAACTTACCGCGACAGTATGCCATTGGAGTCTTCTCCCCATGGACTCATTGGTCCTATCAGCAAATGCACTCACATCCTCGGGTAAAAGGAGACCGTGGACCAAGTTTTGAGCAACACGGCCCCTTTTGCCTTTCTCCCATGCCTAGACGCTTGCACTAGCTGGGAGGGGCGTGCCATCTATCTCAAACGTAGGTTGCCATAGTTGCGCCGGTCTAGAGGATGAGGCCACGTTTGTTCCAACCTGGGCCAAGGGTTCCCGAATAGTGATGCCCCCAGACGGTTGGTGGGAAATTTGAACTTGACCCTCTCCCGGGCCGGTAGAGGATAGGTCGGCAACCCTTTGTCTCTTACATTGCCGCCCAGAAGGAGGATGAGGTAGAGGATAAGCGAAAGGAGGCGGGACACGCCTTTGAGGTGGCTTCTGCTGTTGAATGGCCTGGCTTGCCTCAGGAATAAAACGGCTGACGGTCAGGGTCCTTCTGGTCACCATGTCTTCGGGAACAGAGTGTGTCCTGGAAGAGTCACTAGATTCTGCGGCTTCTTGTGCGGCTACTTGAACTGGATTCTCGGGTTTTGCTGGTACAACTTCACGTTGAACGGCCTCGTGAGCACGTTCCCGGAGATATCTGGATGCTGTTTCAGCTGATTCGTCCCTTATAGGTGCAAGTTCATCCGAACAGGTGTACCACGAGCTGAGGTCTCGGGCTTCGCCTACCGTGAAATTGGGAGGAAGGAAGTTCGTGTGCCGAACATCTATGTACGAAAGGAGTGGACTATCAACAATGAGGGCTTGGTTGAAAGGTTGCCAAATGGAGTACATCGGGTCCACGCCGAGAATAAGGTGAGATGCACGGAGTTGCCCGTCCTTGTGCACAAAAATTTTGGACCTTAGCACAAAATTCAGGTCTCGAACAAGAATCGTTCTGATTTCTTGGGTGAACACTAAACCATCTGCAGCAAAAGAGGACGAGTCAAAATTAGAATGAATAAAATGGTTACAAATAGAAGGGATATGAAAAATTAAAGGTTAGAACAACCCAAAGTAGGAAACCCAGACCCACCATACAAATAAGTTGTGAGCCCAAATAATGGTTTGGCCCAGTAAACCTGTCTTTGGTGCGCACAAAATGCATGAATGTTATGCAATGCAAATCCTAGAAACAAAGAAAACAAAAAACCAAAGAACAATGGTCACAAAGAATATAGCAAAGAAGCACAAGGACCATGTTAAAAGGACTCAATTAGATTGAGCCTTTTGCATCCAAAACTTTTTAGATGCACCACGAGCATTAGAGTTCTTATTCACATAGGAATGATTTCCAACTCTAGGATTGGAATAAAGGTTTAAGGCCTTTACCAATTCACCAATGAGTACCATAGGATCTTGTGCTTGAGGCACAGGTACTTTTGATTTGTTTGCTCTCTTGGCAGCTTGCAGCTTGTAACAATTTGGACGGATGTGTCCAGACTTTCCACAGAAATGACAAACCCATGCAGGCTTATCATGTGACTTGTCCTTAGAAAGGGTATGTTGCTTAGGTTTAGACTCTTTTAGTTCAACTCTAATCTTCCTAGGAGGTGTAACTTCTAAGGGTTTGACAACCTCACTCACAAGGGGTTCAGAAGAAGATGAATGAACAAAGATAGTGGAATTGGGTGCAGACACATTGATGCTTTCTACAAAACCTAATCCAGTTTTTTCAGAAGGAGACTTTTGAACACTAAGTATATGATCAAGCAGACCTATTAGTTTGTTCTCTAGCAACAAAAAGCTCATGTTCCAAATTCTTAACTTTATCAAGCAAAAGCATGTTCTCAGTCTTCACATTATTCAAAAGTTTAGTAGCATTAAACAATTTAACAAGCAAATTTTTCTTATCAAGCTCAAGAGATGCAATTTTCTTCAAGCCTAATTCAACGTTCATAGCATCCTTTGCAGCAACTTTGCAAAGTTTATTGTAGGCTTTTTGAAGATCTGCATCCTCAGAGAGTTCCCCATCAGAAGGGTTCTCTTCAGCAGATACACTTTCATTTACTATAGCAGTAGCAGTGAAAGCAATGAAGTTTCCATCCTCGTCACAACTAGACTCATCATCAGAAACTTCACCATCACTAAGGGTTACAGCCATAGCCTTACCCTTAGACTTCAAGTAAGTAGGACATTCAGATTTCATATGACCATACCCTTGACATCCAAAACACTGAGGACCCATAGAATTATTAGAAGATTGATCTACTTTTTCTCTAGGTTTATCAGTGTTGTTAACCTTAGTGGGATCATTCTTCCTAAAGTTTCTAGGGTCAGCAGTGTTCTTATCTCTTGCCCTTCTGTTGCTGTTTCTAAGGAAATTCCTAAAGTTCTTGGCATGGTAAGCAATCTCTGTAGCAGAGAGTTCATCATCAAATCCACCAACATCGACATCATCAACTGACTTAAGAGCCATTGATTTGGATTTGCTAGTCTTAGGTAGGTCCAACTCATAGGATTGAAGAGATTCTACAAGTTCATCAACAGGGATGGAGTCCACATCCTTGCTCTTAGTGATGGCAATCACTTTGGGTCTAAAATCTTCAGTCAAAGATCTAAGAATCTTCCTAACAATTTTAGGTTGATCATAGATTTCACCCAAATTATATGCAGAATTAACAATATCATTAAGTTTAGCATAGAATTCATCAAAAGATTCATCATTAGACATCCTAATGCTTTCAAATTTAGAAGTTAATTGCTGCAATTTATTGATTTTGACAGCCTTTGTGCCTTCATGCACGGTCTGGAGGATATTCCAAGCAGTATGAGCAACCTCAACGTTAGAGATTCTCTTAAATTCCTCCATAGAAACAGCGTTAAAGATAGCATTCATAGCTTTGCTATTGAACACGGCTGCTTCTTTTTAAGAAGTTTGCCACTCACTAACAGGAGTAGTGGGCTTCTCCCATCCGTATTCGATGGAGTTCCAGACTCTCTCATCAATTGATTTCAGGAATGCTTTCATCCTTACTTTCCAATAAGCATAATTGTTCCCATCAAAGTGAGGAGGAATAACAAGAGAATGTCCGTGTTCCATGACAATAGGGGTCAAGGATCAGCTCTTAGATCAAAAGATCTAAAACAAGAGAGCTATTTGCTCTGATACCACTTGTATGTTTTTAGACCCCTTAAAACACAACTGAAATAACCTAGTAAATTAGCCAAGTGATTACTTAGTCCAAATTTCAGATCTAGGTTAACACAATCATATAATCATATCAATGTAAGGTGCAGAATATAAAGAACACAAAGATATGATGACCTAGGAAACCAAACTAGTAAAAACCTGGGAGGATTTAACCTAGCTATCCTCAAGGTAAACCTGAATCCACTATGAAAGAATCAAATTTTTACAATAGGACTTAGACCACTAACATCCTATTGCTACCCACCAGTAGAAACTTACTGACACGACCACGTGCAAGCTCTGAGACCACGGACTCCTTCTTTCTTGGATTCTCCAGCAAGTACAAGCACTCCCGCTTGTGTATCTTTAAGCTTTTTATTGCAGCAATTGAATGATCACCAAGTTCTTGACATAGTCTTGAATCTTGGAAACCTTAAGTATGTGTGAAGGAAAGCTCCTCTCAGATCTCACAAGAGATTCACACAAACAGCAATATGAGCAACAGAACAACGTAGCTAGGGTTTGCCTTTTTATACTTAGGGCAAAACATAAAACCCTAAACATTTTAATGAGTTAGGGTTGAGTTGGAATTCTACAGAAAAACGCATTCTGCCTAAGATTCGATCGATCGGGCCAGGCCGAAATGCACTAAGACTTCTGCAACAGCTCGATTCCAACTTTACATAAAAGACACAACTTTGAGCAATTCTAAACAAGACTAAACAACCTGTTTTGATCATGGTTTGCCAACAATACACATTAGAGTTCTAAATACATTAGTTCCTAAGTCTTTAGAACCTAACAAATATTTTCATTTTGTTTATTTTCTTTAGTGTTATTATTGGTTTTTTGTCTTCATGTGATTTTAATTAATGAATTCAAAACATTCAAAAACATTGTCAAGTAAGTTTCTAAAGGCTCCTTCTTTGTTTTTGTATTTTGTTTTTATTAAATTGATTAGGTTTTGTGTATTGGTTGCCTTTTGTTTAAACTAATTTTCTTAGCTTTGATCTAATATATATGCTTAGGGTTAGGGACTTAGAATTAATGATTAAATATGGTTAGAATTAATAGATTAATTTTAACAATTTTCTTATTTGATTTTTATGTTACATCAAATTATCAAGATGTTCTGCACATGTATTCTTGAATTATCAAATTTAATTTTAATTTATAATATTATCAAGATTATATTAATTTTAGATTTATCAATTTTTTAGTATGTTTTTTTTTTTAAATAATTATCAATTTAAAATTCAATTTAGAATTATCAATTTAATTTAGCTTTAGGAAGAAATCTTACCCCTTATTTTAGTGAGATAATTATTTACACTTGATAATTTTTTCTTTTATCTTTATTGAATCTATTAAAATATATAATTATTTATATATTTATTTTATAAGTTTTTTCATAAAACCGTGCAACGCACGGGCCTATAACTAGTTATATAATAAAAGTTGAGCTTAGACATCGTTGTTGCTCCAAGTGGCTTTACCAAATTGAAGAATTATTTTTAAAAATTTTAGATTTTAAAAAGAAAACATTTATATATATAAAAAAATTCTAATGCATCTTAAATTGTAGCAACGTAGAAGTAGTGTAATCTAATTCTTCTTATTTTTTAATTATTACACTAAAAAAAGGTCTAATGCATTTTAAATTGCAGAAACGTATACTACACTTAAAAAAAAGAGGTCTAATGCATCTTGATTTGCAGCAACGTATAATTCTTAGTTTTATTTTTTATTTTTTAGTGTAGTATTTGGTGGATTTAAGAAAACATTTATAATAAAAAAATTCTAATGCATCTTTTATCAACGTAGAGTATTATAAAAAGAAAAAAGAAAAAGAAAAAGCAACAATGTAGTGTATTATAAAAAAAAATAAAAGTCTATTATAGAATTCTATTCAACTAATATTAGACTTTTTGTTCATATCAACTTCTAATCACAAAGATCAACAAAAACTAATTAGATAAACCCAATCCGAATCAAATATCACTCCCAAAACTAATTAGATAAAACAGGAATACAAAAACTTCTAATTAAAATGAATTAAAAGGACAAAAAAAAAAAAAAAAAAAAACAGAACGGAGAAGATGAATTTGATCACAATTGAAATCTTATCCGCATCAAGTACCACTTCCAAATATTAATATTTTACTATTATATATTGACTCCTTTAATTTTCAAACTAAGTTTCTCTCTTGGTTTTATTTTATTTTATTTTTTTTTAAATAAAAAATCTTTCTCTCCTTCTCCTAGAAGCGGTTTGACATGGAAGACATCACTACCACCACAGGCAATTATTTTTTTACATTTTACATGCACTTGATTTGTCTTTCAAATATGCATAGGGATTACACTTTACATGCACTTGATTTGTCTTTCAAATATGCATACAGTTTGGTTGTGTATTTTATAATCATTATCAAGATTAAAATGAAAATCCATTATGAATTTACTACTATCAAGATATGTAGATTCAGCCAACAAAAAGTAAAGAAACACTATTCTTGCAAATATATCATATAAGCAATGAATAATTGAAGGTAACCAATATAATCATACATTTATTTTACATAATAAATTTGTATCGAATTACAAATTTATCTACTTCAATTGTGTACATTTATTTTATAATAAATTTGTTTTATTAAACTAATCTTCTTGAATTATGAATATTTCAACAAACCAGGATGCTAATGCTGTTGCAATAAATTTGTTGTAAAAAAAACAGCAAACTCATCTATTTCGGTTGCGCACATTTATTTCATAATAAATTTGTTGGGAAATACAAATGAAGGTAATAAACTTAGTCGTGCATTTTTCATATCATTTTTCTTTGCAAGTACTTTTTAACATTTTTTTTTTTTTTACTTTTCTTAATTGTATCTTTATTAATTTAGTCAATGACAATTCCTATAATCCTACTAACATATGGAAATTTTAAAAGATGAAATTTTGTAAACTAAATCATTATTTTTTGAAAAGAAAATGATTTTAATCGTTTATACTATTTCATTATGTTTACTTATGCAAAAATCTATATTAGTTATGCCTACCTTTATCTAAAAATAAGGTTATCAACAATTTTTTATTTTCATATTTATCTTCAAGTATATTTACAACTTGAGATTAGATAATAGGGAATAATTTGATTAGATTTTATATTAGAGTTTAACTTGAAATTGTACTATCTCTTAATAGTAAAATCAGTCGAAAAAAAAATATAAATATTTTCTGCTAAATGATACTTAAAAGATGCCTACAATGAAAGCTACAAGTTCTCTTTTCCTCTCCAAGGTTATTTAACTCTATAATTATTTTTTTTCCCTATTTCATTATACACATATATTTGATAGGATCTTTTTTTTTTTTTTTTTTCCTAATTCATAATACACATATATTTGATAGGGTGAAATTCAGTGCCTCCTCCCTCGCTTTCAAAGAAAAAAAAAATTCTCATGTAAGTCTCTCTACTTTTATTTTTTAATGTTTAATAATTTAGGTTTTTCTTAATTCTTAACTATTAAATTGAGGTTACAACTTAGATAAGCTTTCTAATATATATATATATATATATATATATATATATATATATATATATATTTTATTGTTTTTAATTATTGAATTCAAGATTTTTGTTTTTCATTTAAATATGCGGTGGTGATTACTTGAGCTTTAAAGCTTAATATATTATTTTGCAGACTCTTTTTATTTATTTTTTAGCCATCTCTTTTTATATTAGTTACATAGTTAATTTTGGACTTATATATGATTTTTTTTTTTAAAAAAAAAACTTAATCTTACACACATGCATTCATTATGTAACTTAAAATAAAAGATTACTTCTCTTTAATTTATTTTAATTATCTATTTTTTTATTTTATTTTAATTTAATTAAAAAATATTTTCTTATTTTCTTTAGTTTACACATGATTTTTAATTAAGTTGTGCATCGTATGGGCATAATACTAGTATATGTAAAAGCAAAGACCTCATGCGGGAGTGCATGAGGTCTTACCATGTGGTGCTTGTTGATACCCATTTTCACAACACATTTTCAATCATGCTCGACTTCCTTATGGGCCCAATTCATGTATTATATTATTTTTTATTCTTTTAAGCGTGACCCAAGCCCATGTAACTTGGGGGAAATTAAGGAAGTGTTTCTTTCGAACCTTTTGCATGAACCCAGCCCATGTGTGCTACCAAGTTGGCAAGGGACACTGGTAGAATCTCAGGCTCATGGAGGAGGTCTTGTACCCGAAATTTCCACCTTAAAAGAGCTTTTATGCTCTGGCTGTCTGTGGCCCAAATTTCTGCTCTACCATTTTTTGCCTAAAACATATAGCTAACCCTAAGTGGTTGACTTTGTCTGCTGCAACAACCAAATGCAGACTCCAAGGGCCTGCCATGTCTAGGAAACATCAGCCCATGAATTTAGGCCACTCCATTTCCCAAATTATACAAAAAACAAGCCAACCCTTTTACCCAATTAAAGCAAATCTGACCATAACCTCTTTGATTGAGATCTTGGGGTTCAAAGCCTCTTCTATTGATAATAAAAAAAAAAAAAAAAAAAAAAAAAATCACTTAGAGCACCCTTAACTCAATACAAAAGGCCCCAATCAGATTCAAAATGAACCAACCACCTTTTCCCCCATAGAGCTGAAACTTGAGACCAAAAGCCCATTCAATCAGCTAACATTCTCACAATTCTGAAATTTAGGGGTGGAAATATGGATACAAGGGAACCTTCCCTCTCTTCCTCATCACCTCTCTCAATTTCCTCTTCTCACTGACTGTGGGTTTTGGACCTATGTACTTTTTTTGCATTTTCTTGTATTTCAGTTATGACAATTTGATTTCTCTCTTGTTAAAGCACCATTAGCCTTTATTTATTAAATATTGGAATTTTGGGCTTGATTCATTACAAATTGGCACTTCTAAAGAACCCAAGGGGAGATATAGGCTAATCTTGCAATTTTGGCCCTTTTGCAAAAACGTCCCTGACATTTTGGCCACTTCACTGGGGAGTCAAGCAGCTGAAACAAGAGAAGTCATGTATCCGAAGATGCGAAACTAGCAAAAAGATGGTGTTTCTCACACCAACTTGTGGTTCCAAGAGAAACCTTATGATGCTTTGTTGCACAAGAAAAGCATGGTGAAGTTGAGCTGAAAAAGAGTTCTATCCTTAGCTCGTTGAGCTGCTGGAGATCCTCCAAATCATGTGACAAAATCGCTTCAACCTCCGGAACCCACCCAAGAAGTGAAGGATGGAGGGAGAATCAACTTTCTTATTCAAGGGAAAAATTTTCTTCCACTCATCTATATAATTTTTTAGCTATCATTCTTATGGATAAATCATCCCACATCTCTTGCTTTATATAATATTTGTGAACATTTTTTATTATAGCTTGAAAATGCAAAAATGGTGAGCCGCAAGTCCAACCGCGAAGACAATGATGGCTTCAACCAATAATCAACAAAACAAAGCTCTAAACATCAATTTCAACCCAATAACCCCCAACGGCAACACTAAAAGCTCATTATCAACATCTCCTCAACATATGTCTCCTTTATGTTGCTAGGGTTAGCGCCGAGCATATGGGTGCTGTTGCGAGTGATTGACTTGTTTTGGGACGAGTATAGTTGATGTTGTGTGCAACCCTTCACAGCTGAATATTTTTTGCGTCACTGTTAAATAAATTCTTCACCAAATTACTAAAGGCCATAGCTAAGTCCACTGCAAGTCGCTAGATATTCCACACACCAAGTCTTCAAGTAGCGACATTTCATAAACCAAGTCTTGAAGTCATACGAGTGATATACTATTGTCAAAGCATGCTTAAGCTAAGACTCTCAAACTTTCTTTTTGCTAATTCATCTTTTTTATATATCACTTGAACCATTTCAATCCTTCAAATTTTTAATCAAAATATATTCTATAAGTCATTTGTGCTAATACGTAGACATGATTGTTGTTTACTAATATAAATGATAATACACTAGGGGTCAAAATGAAAACCTTCTCGGAGCATCCGACAAAGAAGGAAAGTCAGACTCTATTCCCTTTCACCAAAGCCGTGACTCGCTCATGCACTCTAAGCCATGACAAGCTCATGCATCCAAAATCATGGTCGATCTGCGCATGCCAAGCCATGGCATGTTTATATATCTTAAGTTGTGACAAGCGCATGCATTCCAAGCCATGGCGACTTCTTGACCAATCTTGAATTCAAGATTATTCTCGAAGAGAAATGCATCAATGTTGCCATCCTTAAGAAAATTGCTCTTAGCACACACCTTTGAAGAATGCTTTGCTAGAGCTTGCTCTAGATATTGATGTCAAATAGCTCAAAAATTGCATGCAAGTTGCTAGAAACTCATCCCAAAGAGTTTTGAGCGGAATCTTGGAATAAGTGGCATATAGGCTAACGAGAGAAATTGTTGTGCTAGAGATGCAACAACCTTACACTGACGTTTTTAATGCTTAGCCCATCATTATCCTAAAGTTAGAAGCCAAATAAGTGAAGTATGGAGCTGCTATCTGCAGTACCATGTATCTTCGACAAAGAGGCTAACCAAAGCATGAAAAAAAAATGTTGTGTTGGGAATGAAACAACCCTATACCAACATCTTTGATACTTAGCCTATCATTGTCCCAAAATTAGAAGCCAAGTTAGCGAAATATGGAGCCTTTGTCTACTGCACAACACATCTTCAGCAAAGAGAAATCATGTTCTGCCCTTTATATAGCAAATGGGAGGACCCCAATTTTTAGAACTTATCTTCGAGTAATATTGAGAATGCTAAGGGAAGAAGAAATCCCACCAAACAACTCTTGGCAATGGCATACCATTGGTTTGACATAAATAAATTCACTAAAAGTCGCCGCACTTCCAAGTGCACTCCAAGCTTGTACGCACACACCTTACAAGCATTCGAGACATGAGCACCTCATAGCCTTTTATACTTGGGGGCTTGATCTTATCGGACTTATCCATCCACCCTTGAATGGATACATTCGAGTCTTAGCCACATTAAGTAATTCATTAAGTGGGTGGAAGCAATTCCACTCAAAGAAAAGCAATAGGAGTGGAAATAGCCAGCTCCATCAAGGAGCACATCATTCGTCGCTTCGGCATCTTGCACAAGATCATATGCGACAACAATATATCTCGCTCATACCAATTTTCGAGGCAAGCCCTATAAAAAATTAGGAAGTTGACAAACTATCATATTTTCTAAGCATGGTGAAACCCCTACACGTGAAGTTGCAATGTCTTCAATGAGGTAGGGAAAGCCAATGCTTTTTCCTAATGGAAAACCTTGCGAAGTGGCAAGAAAGCCAACAAATTACTCTTACGGCAAAACCTCTACATGTGAGGGTTAAAAAACAAATACTCTCAATAAGGTAGGGAAAGCTAAGTGCATACTCCTTCAATGGTATGCCCTATCAAACAGTTAGAAAGCCAAAGAGATATTTCATTATGGCGATACCCCTACTTGCGAGGAAGCAACTAGCCCTCGACAAGGTAGGAAAGCCTATACATCCTCGAAGGTAAACCCTATCGAATGATTAGGAAGCCGACAAGATGTCATATCATTCATACGTGGCAAGACCCCTACTTGCAAGGGTATAACGCCCTCAATAAGGTAGGGAAAGCCAACATTTTCTTAACAGCAAGCTTTATGAAGTAGTAAGGAAGCCAACATAATATCTTATAATTCAAGTGCAATGATCCACTACATGTAAGGACATAACCATTTCTCAAGAATATGGGAAAGTCGACGCAACAAATCACTACCTCATTGCCACATGGTAATTCGCTATACGTGAGGATAAAACTCCTCAAGAAAATGGCAGAATTGTGCATTCTATAAGTTGCTATATGCAAGAACATGATATCTTTAAAAGATGATAGCAATACAAGCTTTATTCAAGCCGCTGTCTGTGAGAATGCAATCAGCCTCTAAGAAATGGTGACAAAAAAGTGCATAATAAGTCGCAATGTGCGAAAATATAGCCCACATGTGGGGTCTTCTTGAAACCAACGAAACAGCAACCTAATACATGTTAAGTATAAGTCAAC
Source organism: Quercus tomentella (assembly GCA_028535165.1). Classification (NCBI taxonomy): domain Eukaryota; kingdom Viridiplantae; phylum Streptophyta; class Magnoliopsida; order Fagales; family Fagaceae; genus Quercus; species Quercus tomentella. Next base: position 25,081,761 of record JAPQVY010000111.1, on the reverse strand, counting down.
TACCAAGCAGTAAGCCAAGTTTCAAAATATATGAGTTGTTGTCTATGAAACCAAATTTTCTCGTCAAAAGAGCTCTAAATAATTGGTGCACAAGCAGCAAGATGTGTGCTTAGCCAAAACCTGTCCGCGAAGGCATGGCAACTAAGTAACATGTTTACTAACTTGCCCAAGCAAAGGCAAAGCCATATTCACAAGCTATCCAATCAAGCACAAGTCATTCTCAAGAGACTACTGCTTATAATCTATCAAATTATGCTACTCAATCACAAGGTGCACATGACCTTTCCTAGCAAGCTCTCCTCAATATACTCAAACCCTCGCAGCTATACATAAGCTATGTAAAGTTGTGATTTACAAATATATATTTTGTTGGCTTTTATTCCATGCCAAATTTGATTGTAAGTTTATTCAATCTTTATTACCCTGTATTTATTGTGAGATTTGATTGTAAGGGTTGTGTGATAGAGAGAGAGAGTGTGAAGACTCAAGCAATTTAAGCCAAAAGATTTCTCGCGGGTAGCTCGCGACTAAGCATCCCGCGAAGTGAAGCATGTGCCTTGCACATGACTGGAATGCGAAGAGTCAGTATAGATGGAGATAGCTGTGTTTCGCGAGTAGCTCGTGGGTAAGGCCTTCTTGTGAGACACTCGCGAAACATTCTGTTCTACCAGACTGTACTATCTGATACACACTTTCTGTACCCACACTATTTATACCCTCATTACCCACAAATGTTAAGGAGCGCTTCTGAGAGAAAACCCTAGCCAAACACCTTGAGAGTTAGAGATTATCATACCCATATATCTCTACACATAAGCTTATGGATTTCCTTAACTCCTACCTCTTCATTTTCATACCATTGAGAGGTTGATAGCCCAAACACTTACCACACCTTTTTAGAGTGTCAAGTGAGGTTTTGGTGCTGCTGGGAAGCATTGGAAGAAGCCAAGGATGGCAGATGCAACATGGAGCTTGTTGCGGGATTCGAAGAGTTAGACAAGACACGGTTTCGAGGAGCCTTGTTGGAGTAGGAGCTTGGAGGGTCTCTTGCTAACTTATGTATCCCAATTGATTGTCTAGTGTATCAATTACCGCTTGGAGGGAAGGCGGCGGAGAGGTTTTTCGTCAAGTTCTTCGGTTTCCTCTTCAATAACACATCGGTGTGTTATCTGTGTTTGCATTCTTCTTCCCTACTCTTTTACATTTCATTTTACTGTTGTGATTATATGAATATGTGTTAGAGTAGCTTGTTTGTTTATCTGCTTGCATTTACACTATTCTGCACTTAGAATTAAGTTAGTGTAAAATCTATCGAGCCGTAACTTTTATTTGGGGGTCTAAACAGTTCTTGTGTTTGTAACACATTTTTGAGCTTTCAATTGGTATCAGAGCAGGTACACTTGATTTGGTTTCATTACCTAAGTGTGATCCTTGAACCCTTGTGTGTTTCTCCATGGATAATACTTTGTATGCTTCTATGGTTGTTGATGATTGTAGCATGCCATGTGTTTGTGAAAAATGCCTCTATTAGAGTTTATCCTCATGATTGTGATGCCATGTTACATGAATCTTTGGGTGTTGTTGATATTCCTAACATCAAACTCTTGAAGAAAAATGCTATGAAGTTTCATAAGAATTTGAGCAAGTTTGGGTGTGAAAAGGATGATTTGATTGCTAAGCTTAATGAATCCAATAAATTGGTTGAAAAGTATAAGGAGCTTGCTGAAATTTCTCTTGAAAAGTTGAAAGAGTTTGAATGTTTGAATATGGACTTGGATGCTAAACTTGTTTTGTCCAACAAACTTGTTGATGAGCTAAAATGTGAAAATGAATCTCTTAAGATGCATGCCAAGTGTTTGATTGCTGAACCTGCTATTAAAAAGGAAGATAATATATGTTGCAATCATGTTGTGGTACCTGATTTTGTGCCTATTGTGTGTTCTACCTCAAAGGACAAATCGGTGTACATTCCTCCACATAAAAGAAATCAAAAGGTGGAGAGAAAGGCTTTTAAGCCTAAGCCTCTGTTTAGGTCCCATCCTAGGGAATTGAGTGGATCTAAGTTTGTTCCTACTTGCCACCATTGTGATGTGATCGGTCACATAAGACCCCAATGCCCCAAGTTAAAGAGAGAACAAACTCATGTTGCTAGATCCCTTCCCAAAAGGCCTAGTGGACCTAAACACATTGTTTGCCACCATTGTGGGGCCTTTGGTCATCTAAGACCTCATTGCTCTAAGTTTCATGCTCTTAAAAGAATCAAAAGAAAAGAGAAACTTGAGCTTCTTGGAAGTTGTACTAAAAAGGGTAAACCAGATTTGAGTGAAAATAGCATGTTGTTAAAGAAAGTATTTAATGCTCTTAACTCGTTGTCTATGTGCATCTTCGGTTCTCATTCTTCCAACCTTCTTCTCACTTCTCATGAGACACTTATTCCAAACAATTGTTCCGTTTGGATGAGGAAGGGTTCCTATGGTTGAGCTTATGCTTTTTTCGTCCTTGATCTAATTTTTTCGATCTTTGTAGGACCCTTCATGCATTAGATGCTTCATTGTCATGCATTTGTGTATTTTGCATTTATTTGTATGCATTGCTTTTGTTTTTGATCTTACTTTATTGCTTTTGTTTTGTGTGAGTAAAAATCCAAAACCACATAAAAAGTGAAAATTTCAAAAAGTTTGATCGTATATGTTTGAGCTCATTTCACATGTGAGTTTGGCCTAGTACCTTCGTACTAATGGCATAGTACATTTACGAGCTTAACTTGTTATGTATGCACATATATCTTTGTGGGAGAAATCTTGAAAACTATATGTGATTGTTGTAAATAGATCTTCAAGCTTGTCATGAATAATTGGTCAATAGTCTTGATGGTCTTGATACTTGCATAGACTTGTGTCTATATCTCTTCCCACTTTATTTTTATGTTTTTGCTATAGAGCTCACCAAATGTAAATCTCCAAATGAAATAGATAATGAGTTGCAAAAGCCTGTTGCACATACTAGTATTTGACTAGGAAAAAGGGAAAGTGACTTTTGTATTAAAATGTATGGTGCTCAAAAAGCCAAAGGCTAACTCTACATGTTGAAATAACAAAAATTTCAAGCACCGATCTCAAAAAGGGATGTATAATCCAAAAAGGATCAATTGTTATGATTTATGCAGAAGCCAAATGAAAAGCTTCTAAGTTTTGTAATCATTCTCTTGTGGGAGGTCATATATGTTCATTTCTATAATTGAAATTGACCACTTGATTTCGTATCAGTTTTTGTATGACTTGATTGAATTGATCATTGAAGTTTCACTCTGGTCTATGGACTATTCCACATTTGATACTCACACACAACACATAAGACTTTGTTCAGATAATGCTTATCTCATTTGTGTGATTGTACATGTTCAAATGTGATGTGTATGCTCAAATACTTGCTGATCAAACCTAAAAAGATTTTTGAGTGTTTTATATGTTTTTGAAAGTGATTTGTATCACCCATGTTTTTCAAAGTTTTTTTCAAGTTGTTTTTGTGTGAAAAACATGTTTTTTGGGTGTTTTCGTGACCCATTTCATGTGTAAGCTCAACTGGGAGTTAAATGGTCAAAATCTCAAGTTTTTCAACTTTGGACAGAGATTTTCGCGACTGTTTTGTGAGTAAGGCTTACTTACGAAAAATTTCGCGAGTCAGCTTCCCGCGAAAATTTCCAGATCAGCTTTTTAAAGGGCATTTCGTGAGACATTCGTTTTAAACTTCTCCCATCCTCTCTCAAACCCCTGTTTTAATGTTTCTACATCAAAACCCAACCAAATTCAAGTGTTTTTTTCATTCCATTAACATCTCTAAGGTAATCTTTAACTCTTTTCATTGATTTTGATCCTTAGATTATGTTTTTGGGGGTTTTATGTTCATAGTTGGGATTTTCTCAAATAGGAGTTGGAAAACTTATTTTTTGTCAATCTTTTTGATTGGGCTTTGTTTTAAATGATGATTTACTTTGGATGTCGGCCCCTTGTGGCAAAAATAACATGTATTTAGGCAAGATTTTCATATGTTCATGCATTGTTAAACATACATGTGTAATGTGTGCACTCTAAGTGTTCGATAAAATGCCCTAATGACATTTTCTCGTTGTTTTGGACTCCAATGAGTACCAAACTTTGGGGATCATCATAATTATTCATGTTTATCATGTTTTGATCATTGGTGGTGTGTTTTATACACTTTGCCCTGTGAGTGCTTATTCATGCATTGGTCATGCATTTCACATACACACTAGATGCACACTAGATGCACCTTGCTGCACACACTCTAACACTTGACATGTTTTGCATTCACTCATACTAGTTAAGTCTTTTTAGACCTTTAAGCACATATTACATGTTCTTGTGTCCTTGTCGTGCCTAGGTTTATATCATGTTCCATCATCCTTAGCATGTCATGTTTACTTTATGCTTTGTAGCATTTTTTTGATGTTTTTGTCTTATGTTTGAGCTTCATTTTCTCATTCATCTTGCACCCCTCATGCATCATCTTTTACCCTTGTCATATCTTCTTTTCTTTCCCACCTTCCTCTTGATTCATTTGTCTATTCGTGACAAAAAGGGGGAGTGATATGATAGGGGGAGAAAGAGAGAAAGAGCTTTGTGCTACATTAATTATGTTTGCTTTGCTCATAGTTCATGATTATGCTTAGCTATTTAAAATATTATTTTGTGATTATCTCAATGCTTTGTAGCATTTTTTTTGTGCTTTTAAGATATTGCCAATATGTCTTGAGTACTCTACACTTGTGCCCTAGTAGGATCTTGTTCCTAGATGCATATACTTATCGTATTTTGCATTGGTCGTGTATTGGACATACAAGTGATCATAAGTGATTACTTTTTGTTTGCATGTCCGGATGAACACTTACTTGTTAAACGTTCATTGTAGTCATTCTTTAATCACTGAACTTGTTTGGTCAAGTTTTTGTTTACATGATATCTGATGTTTACATACTTGATCGCACTATACTTGCTCATGTTCATACCTTGTATTCAACTTGTCATAAGCTTAATGAAATTTTTGTTTGTGTGCAAGTGTTTCAGGTTACAGGTATAAACGTGCAAGTGCTTCATAGTTTCTAGATTAGGTGTGAGTGAGTTTTGCCATTGTTCCCAAACTCACGTTTAAGTTTAGAGTCTACTTTAGGGGTTTTGTCATGGAATAGCCAAAGGGGGAGATTGTAAAGTTGTGATTTACAAATATGTATTTTGTTGGCTGTTATTCCCTGCCAAATTTGATTATAAGTTTATTCAAACTTTTGTACCCTGTATTTATTGTGGGATTTGATTGTAAGGGTTGTGTGATAGAGAGAGAGAATGTGAAGACTCAAGCAATTGAAGCCAGAAGATTTCTCGTGGGTAGCTCATGACTAAGCATCCCGCGAAGTGAAGCATGTGCCTTACACATGACTGGAATGCAAATAGTCAATACAAATGGAGACAACTGTGTTTCACGAGTAGCTCGTGGGTAAGGCCTTCCCGCGAGACACCCGCGAGACACCCGCGAAACATTCTGTTCTGCCAGATTGTACTATCTAATACACACTTTCTGTACCCACACTATTTATACCCTCATTACCCACAAATGTTAAGGATTACTTTTGAGAGAAAACCCTAGCCAAACACCTTGAGAGTTAGAGATTATCATACCCATATATCTCTACACAGAAGCTTGTGGATTTTCTCAACTCCTACCTCTCCATTTCCATACCATTGAGAGGTTGATAGCCCAAACACTTGCCACACCCTTTCAGAGTGTCAAGTGAGGTTTTGGTGCTATTGGAAAGCATTGGAAAAAGCCAAGGATGGCAGATGCAACATGGAGCTTGTTGTGGGATCCAGAGAGCTAGACAAGACACGGTTCCGAGAAGCCTTGTTGGAGTAGGAGCTTGGAGGGCTTAGGTACAGCGGGTAGATTAGGCTTAGAGGGTCTCTTGCTAACCCATGTATCCCAACTGATTGTCTAGTGGATCGATTATCGCTTGGAGGGCGGCGGAGAGGTTTTTCGCTGAGTTCTTCAGTTTCCTCTTCGATAACACATCGGCGTGTTATCTGTGTTTGCATTCTTCTTCCCTACTCTTTTACATTTCATTTTACTGCAGTGATTATATGAATATGTGTTAGAGTAGCTTGTTTGTTTATCCGCTCGCATTTACACTATTCTGCACTTAGAATTAGGTTAGTGTAAAATCTATCGAGCCGTAACTTTATTTGGGGGTCTAAACATCTCTTGTGTTTGTAACACATTTTCAAGCTTTCAAGCTATTTTCACAGCAAAAACATGCTCATATCCTATCGAAGAAATGTACAAACTCATTCTCAAGGTACAAAATACAAACTATTTACATCCTTGAGGTACAAATCATTCTTTTCATTCCAAAATTCAATATTACATGTTGAAAAATCATATATGTGTTTCTTTGTACAAAATACAAATTGTATCTACTAACCATGACAACATAAGCTCAAAATTTCAACAAATACCAGTACATAGGAGTTGCTTTATACAAATAAGTGGGCTATCCACAAAAACGAAATACAAGAGAATATGTTTCCAAGGAAGCAGCCCCTATTACACATTACAACCAACTTTGGTTCCCAGGATTTTAGAAATTTCAAGCAACAGAAGAAAATAAAAAGAAAGGGGGACTCGTAGAAGATCAAGTCTTTCAAAAATATCCAAAGCTATTGCATTTGAAACACTCACTTGCAATTGATCTCTTTCGGAATTCAAACTCCAAGTTTTTTATTTATTTATTTATTTTATCTCTAACCAAACAAGCTGATTGTCAAAAGATGCAATTTGAACTTTAAAGCCTCACTTGATCCATGTATTGACAAGGCAATGAAGGTAGTAGAGAAGAAACTTTACAATTAGCCCATCCTCAATCAAGTTCTTGGCGACACTTTTCATTCGAACAGCTGCTCCTCAAACAAAGGAACAAACTGAGTCTTATGCATTTTCATTACCACAGCCACTCTCTAGTCATTAAAAAGAGAAGCTCCATGTTTGTTGCTATTTTTCTCACCAAGCTCAACCAAAGAAGCCTTGCAATCCTCTTGAGCCGAGCTAGGAATGAAAAGGCAAAAGAGACTCAATTTCAACTTTAGCACTCAATCTTATAGCAACTTACGATGTTGTCTCTTAACTTCAAAACTTAAAGCAAATTGGCCCTACGCATAGACAACAAGAGGACAAGTTCATTAATTGACCAACGCCAGCAAATAACGGACCAAAAAGGGTTCAAAGTTACTAATGATGACTATGGTACCATATATTGCATCTCTATGTTGATGTCCGCAACAACTTCAACTTTAGAAAATGATGCATTGGCAATGATATTGGCATCGTGAATAAAGGTCCCAACGATGGCACCGCAAATGCCTAAGCCAAAGTCATCCTACAAGAAACCATAGTATAACACGCTCAATATACTATTATGCAATCAAGAAATGCCTCAATTAGATTCAAAATGAACCAACCACGTTTTCCCCCACAAAGCTGAAACTTGAGACCAAAATCCCATTCAACCAGCTAACATTCTCACAATTCTGAAACTTAGGGGTGGAAATATGGGTACAGAGGAACCTCCCCTCTCTTTCTCACAACCTCTCTGAATTTCCTCTTCTCACTGACTGTGGGTTTAAGTTTCGTACCTGTGTACTTTTTCTGCATTTTCTTGTATTTTAGTTATGACAATTTGATTTCTCTCTTGTTAAAGCACCATTAGCCTTTATTTATTAAATATTGGAATTTTGAGCTTGATTCTCTACAAATAAACACTTCTAAAGAACCTAAGGGAAGATATGGGCTAATCTTGCAATTTTGGCCCTTGTTGCAAAAAAGTCCTCGACAACGCTTTAATTTTGCATTTAATCATTTTTACCTCTTTTTATTAAATTTTTTTACTGTTACCCAATAGATCATAGTAACTTATTTTTATTGTTATATAAAAATATGGTCTGCTCTTGACAATTAGACCAAATGTTATTGTCTACAAAATGGAATAACTTTTAAAAATAAATTAAACCTTATGAAAAGTTCAAGCCCAGTTATTACCTTACATATTATGACCCAAGTCTGATCCTTCCCATGTGTAAATCAAAGCCAAAACTCTTACCCATTTACAAACTCTCTTTCTCCTCCCTCATGTATAGATGATACTTCTAGAAAATCTAATTCTCATGAAATCATGTTTTCCTTTTTTTCTCAATTTCAATTCAATACGCTCTTTTTTTATTTATTAATAATATCCTATGCAATTTATGTTGGCATATTCTCTTTGTCATCAACCAATGCAACAAATATATATATATATATATATATATATATATATATATATATATATATATATATATATATATAAATCTTGAGATTCTGGAGGTTGTTGAAATAATTGACAAGTGCATATTTCTAAAATTTATAATAACAAAAAAAAAAAAAGTCTAATAAATAGCATATACTATCTCACAAAATGCCTTTTACATAATATTTTTGTAAGGACTATATTTGAATTCCTAGCTTATACTTCTCCTCTCATTCTTGTCCTCCACGTGCATGCCAGATGGCTGGTGTTGATACTTGTCCCATCAGCACCTTCCATAAGTCTTGTGTAGTAGCTATAAGGCTGATAACCACTGTTCAGATATCACCTCCACATTAATGCGGCCAGAGAGTTAGCTGCAGTGCATTTAATGAGGTGGTAGCAGCTTTCCCCTAAGATATTTTGGGACCCTTCCCTGTCTGATGTCTCTGTAATGCTTATTCGTACCAATGGAACTTCTTGGAATGTTACTCTGGGCGATAGACCACCTCTTCGAACCTTGGCTTTGGCTAGTCGAGGAGGTATTTATCCTCAGCTTACCTTTTAGAGTCATTATGACCAAAATTAACCTTTTTGTTTAATAAAGCAATCTATTCTAACCAAGATTTCCCCTCCTCGAACAACTTGAGTCCGCGGCTTGGGCCACAGGCCCAAAATATAAATAGATAATGAACTCCTGGACTTAACCTCCCTACAATAACCCCTTGAGATTCTTCTTTCTGGATCCTCGAGAAGAAAGGAGGATTTTGACGTCACTATACTTGCTCTGTGCTTACTTCATCCCACCTCTGCCTATGATGACGCCTTTTCAGTTGCCTAAGGCACGCTCCTGGTGCCGCGGCATTTGAGACGTGACTTTATTAAATTCTAACGGCTCCTTGTCCCCCACGTTCTATGGCATGATGCGAATCCAACGGCTGAGGATTTCATTGATAACCGAGAGGGAATTTTCCCACTCCCAGCTCTCTCCTTGGTATAAATACCCCTGAAATCAATCATTCACCTTATCTCAACATTCATTTTGTTCTAGCACTCATACACTGAACCTGTCAATTCTCCTAACTTACTCGTGCCCTTTCAAATACAAAAAGCCAGTCCGAGGATACTTCCCTTCTTTTTGTAACTCTTTACAAACCTTTACATTCTGTTTTTCCGTATATTTTTCTTTTCTCTGTACATTTCTCATCCTCGGCTTCGCTCTTTCTTCTCAATTTCTTTAGTTCTCACAACCCTTCCTAGAAATGGGTAGATTCAAGAGCTTGGTAGACTTCGAGGAGGGAATGGAAAACTTTAGGACTAAGTATAGGATCCCTCTAGGGGCGGGCACTAGGTACTGTAAAGAGGGGCAATGGCATGTAGATAGGCAAGAGGGAAAAGTAGTAATCCCAATGATTGCCTTCACAGAAGGAGGGATGAGAACCCCTATGGGTATAGTCACTAGAGACTACCTTAGGGCCCATAAGTTAGCTCCCACCCAATGTGTCTCCAACATGTTCAGAATCTTAGGTTGTGTAGATGCCCTTAATGAAAGGATGGGCCTAAACCTCACACACCACGATGTCAATTGGATTTATAATCTCCATCACTTAAGGGGGCAGGGATATTACCTCAAGTCTAGGTACCCTGAAGTTAGGCTCATCCAATGCCTCCTCGATTCCAATAAGGGTTTAAACAAAGACTTCCTGATTGTGTCCGGGGAATGGCATGATGGCCTCCCTTACCCAACGAGAGAAGGGCAACCAGGTGGGGTCTTAGGTCTAAGTTTGAACAATTGTAAAATTTTTCTTTTGATCAGCTCCATATATTTTCTTTGCTAACAATGTTTTTCTGTTTCTCTCTATGATTTCCCAGATAAAAACACCATTGTGCCCAATTTCAGTCTTGTTAACCAGTAGAGTCTGGATAAGATTTTGAAGGTTGAAGTATTCGTACATACGGACAGCCAACTTAGGGCAGCCCATTTGATCCTAAACTACACCCCTATCTCCAAGAGCTTCTTGGCGCCAAAGTGCGTCATCAAAGCCAGAGATCCTCGGCTGCATCGGATCAACGTAGCGGTACCAGGCTTTCTTCTCCCCGGCCTTGTCCTAGAAGGCATGCTCACCGCAGAACCCATATTTGAAGGAATACCAAAGTTAGCCTCACCACCACAACAGACGACCGGAGTAGCCACTTCTTCTCGCCTCACCAACATAGAAAAAGAAGAAGTAGTCAAAGTACCTGATTCTGAGGACGAGTTTGAAGTCTTCAACCAAGCTTTGTCCCCTAAAACTTCAACTCCTGATCTCGGCCAACCATTCTTACCTATAATTCATGAGATGGGGATTCAACACAAGCCAAAGTCCAGTCTGATGGACCTAATAGAGTCCCAACTAGGGAAGGACGCACTTGGGAAGGCAGCCCAAACTAAGCCTCCCACTCCCCCACCTGCCTTGCCTCTTTAAATTGGACCTGCTGACCTAAAAAGGAAGAGGGAGCCTAAAGCCAAGGAGGTGATAGACATTGGTAAAACCCACCCCTCTCAAGAGGATGAGGCCTAGAGAGCGGCCAAGTAGGCCAAGTTGGGGTAAAAGGGTACCGAGAGGAGGAGTGATCCTCAGGCCGAGCCCTCAGCTTGGCTTCCCACCCTAATGCTAGATGGGGCCCCTCTGCTAGCCGATGCCTCTATTAGGGATTTCAAGGGAGGAAAGGCCGGCTATGTGGCCGATGCGGTGGAGCAGGCTCTGCTGCTCCTCAGGGATATGGCTAAGCTACGGTCCATTAAGAGGCATGAGGTTTTCCTCAGCCTCAAGAGATATCTTGCCATGGTATGACCTCTACTTGGCCCTTTTTTCTTCTCTCTCTTCTTTTTTCTCTTAGTTACTTTTCTAACTTCCTTTTTCTAACCCTTATTTCTTTCCTCGGCAGGCTATTCAAGCCTCCTTCCAGGTAAAGTAGATGACCAACTACTACCACCGGCAGATGAATGAGGAGGAGGGAAGGCGTAATGCCACCGTGGAGGCCTTCTAAGTGGCCGAGAGGAGCCTTCAAGAGCTTAAGAAGAAGCTACAAGAAGAGAAAAAAAAAAAGAGAAAATATGCAATAGCTACTCTTGATAGTGCTGAGAAGCAAGCTGAGAGCCAAAGGGTGCTGCTTTGCAATGCTGAGGATCAGCTGGCCGCCTCTAAAACTCAAATTGTTGCGTTAAAGAAGAAATTGAAGGAGGCCGAGAAGGCAAGGGAACTGGCTGAGAAGGCTCGGGATTAGGCCGAGCAAAATGGATACGACATAGGAGTGGTAGAGACCAAAGAAGCCCTTAGGGCCGAGGTCCTGGGGGTATGCAAGACCTACTGCTCTTAAGTGTGGATTGAAGCCCCCAACCAAGCTGGGGTTGAGGCATCATCTGTGCTCAGAAGGGCAGACAGGGTTTACTACCCCTCTGCCATCCGAGAGTCTGTTCCTTCTGGTTTGAGGACTGATACCACCTCCGAGGTGGCAACGGCAGGTAAGGACAACACGGCCAATGTTTCAACTTCTTCGGATAGATCTGTCGAGGAGGTCGAGCAACCCGGGGTCATAGAGAAAGACAAGAACACTAACCAAGAAGCAGCCCCCGATGTTATGAAGCCTCTAGTTGTCACCCAGGACCCTCTAGCCGAGAAAGAAGCTTCTAAAAACATGGAAATCATCTTAGCCACTCTTTCCTTGCCTACCAAGGCTGATCCAGCAAGCAAGAGTCTTGAGGCTTCAGAAACAGCCTCCACTAAGCCTGTCCATGGCCCTCCCAAAGACAAAATTGTAATAAAGAAGAAAAAATTTCTAGTGTAGATTTTCCCATTTTCTTTTTATATTCAGTACTATTTGTACTTTCAAAGTTTGTAACTTATGCAACCTTTTTGCATCTAATCTGCCCCTTTCAGAGGCTTTAGTTAATGAAAGTTATAAACATTTTCCTTATTTCTGTGATTCTTATATTGGTGTTGATATAACTTCTATCTTATCTAACACTTAATAAAGGTAACAATGGGGTAAAACCCTTCTTACTAATCTGTGTAAGTAACAGACAAGTTATTCCATCTCATATGGTCAGCTGCAAAATAAGTTAAAACCCATTAAGTCCATTACCTTGGTAGGGCATAATTTCAACTTTTAAGAACATACACAGTAATATAACCTACGTACAGGTTTAAACTTACTCTGCTCCTTACTTATTGGTAAGTTTAAAGGAGCAAAGGGATAATCAATTCTTAAACAAATACAGGTAAGCCTATAAATGCTTTAAGTGATGCTCATGAATATCCAAGTGACTTTGTTACCACCATGAAGATCTTTTCTGTCTAGAGTAGCTGATCACATTTGACATTCAGGTAATTAATAAGAGATACTTGTTTTACCTTAAGTATGTGGTCCAAAAAATTTGGGATGAACTGAGGCTTTGTCTAGACATTTGTCAAAAAATGATAGGAAGTATTGGTGATTAAAAGACATCAATTTATTCAAGGTATGTGGTTCGAGGAGCCAGGCATGACCGAGGCTCTGTTTGATACTTAGATAGATGTTGGGAAGTATTAATTTTCCCAAAGCACGTGGTCCGAGGAGCCAAGCATAGCCAAGGTTCTGTTTAATACTTAGAACAATGATTAAAAGATATCAATTTACCCAAGTTATGTGGTCTAAGGAGCCAGGCATGACCAAGGTTCTGTTTGATACTTAAATAGATGTCAGGGAGTATTAATTTTCCTAAAGCATGTGGTCTGAGGAGCTAGGCATAGCTAAGGTTCTGTTTAATACTTAGAACAGTGATTAAAAGATATCAATTTACCTAAGGTATATGGTCCAAGGAGCCAGGCATGACCAATGTTCTGTTTGATACTTAAATAGATGTCAGGGAGCATTAATTTTCCCAAAGCATATGGTCCAAGGAGCCAGGCATAGCTAAGGTTCTGTTTAATACTTAGAACAGTAATTAAAAGATATTAATTTACCTAAGGTATGTGGTTCGAGGAGCACATGACTAAGGTTCTGTTTGATACTTAGATAGATAGCAAAAACTCATGACATGCAATATAATAAACCCAAATAGGGTGAATAAAACCTTCATTAATAATAATATCTTCTAAGGTTATGTACATTCCAGGGGCGTGGTATAGCCTTTTCCTCTAGATTTTCAAGATAATATGCACCTATTCCGGCCACTGATGTGATACGATATGGCACTTCCCAATTGGGTCCTAATTTTTCCCATGCTGGGTTCTTTGCAGTTCCTATAACCTTTCTTAAAACCAAGTCTCCAACTATTAGTGGCCTTAGCTTTATTTTGGCATCATACCCCTACTTGAGCTTGTGTTGGTAGTAGGCTAATTGGACCATGACATTTTCTCTACGCTCTTCAATTAAGTCCAATATCTTCTCCAATAGCCTATCGTTGCTGCTTGGAGTGAAAGAACTTGTTTTCAGCGTGGGGAATCTAGTTTCCAAAGGAATAACAACCTCGGCCCCATAAGTCATTGAAAAGGGCGTCTTCCTAGTGGATCTACGAGGAGTAGTCTGGTATGTCCAAAGGACGTGTGGCAACTCTTCCACCCACTTTCCCTTTGTGTCGTCCAATCTCTTTTTAAGTCCACTCACTATGACCTTATTGACAGCCTCAGCCTGTCCATTCCCTTATGGATAGGCTGGAGTGGAATACCTATTCTTTATTCCCAGATCGTAACAGTATCTCCTGAAGGCTTTACTATCAAATTGAAGTCCATTGTCCAAGATGAGGGTATGGGGGATTCCAAACCGTGTAACAATATTTTTCTAGACAAATATTTTGGCATCCACATCCCTGATATATGCCAGTGGTTCAGCTTTAACCCACTTGGTGAAGTAGTTTGTGCCAACCAACAAATACCTTTTATTCCCTACTGCCTTAGGGAAAGGGCCTACAATATCCAACCTCCATTGAGCAAAAGGTCAAGGGCTGGATAGATGATTCAGGACTCCTCCTGGTTGATGAATGTTTGGTACGAATCTTTGGCATTGGTCGCACTTCTTCATGTAGTCTTGTGCTTCTTTCTGCATATTTGGCCATCAATAGCCCGTGTGAGGGCTCTGTGAGACAAAGATTTGCCCCAAGTGTGGCTCCCACAAATTCCTTCATGTAATTCTTCTAGGAGTAGCTCAACTGCTTCAGGATGTATGCATAGTAGATAGGGGCTGGAAAAGGACCTCTTATACAACTTTTGGTCCTCTGACAGCTAAAAACGAGGAGCGTTTCTTTGTACCTTGTCAACCTCGGACTTATTCTCGAGTAAGACATCTTCCTTAAGGAATAGTACAATAGAGTCCATCTAGCTAGGGCTAACTCTTATTTGATGAACATGAATCTCATTTCCTCTTAACTCAGTGGGTTTGCATAAGTCCTCTACAAGGATCACCCGAGGTAAACTTTGCGTTGAGGAGGTTGCCAGTGTGGCAAGAGAGCCCGCATGGGTATTTTTACTTCTAGTAACTTGTGATAGATTAAAAGACGCAAACCCAGACTGTAAATGTCTAACCTGGCTTAAGTATTCCTGCATTCTGGGATCTCTAGCTTCCAACTCTCCTTGGACTTAGCCCACCACTAGTCTTGAATCAGAGAATACTTCCACAGCTTTACCACCCATTTTCTGAACCATAATCATCCCTACCAGCAGAGCTTCATATTCAGCTTCATTGTTTGTAGTCGAGAAGCCCAATCTTAGGGATTTTTCAATCGTGATCCTCGTAGGAGATATCAGGACTAGCCCTACTCCAGATCCCCTGTGGTTCGCTGCGCTATCAACGTAAACCCTCTAGGACAAAGGCCCTTGTACGGAGATTGCTCCAATCAATTTTCCATCCATGTTCTACTCCTCTACCCTCTCTTCTAATAGGGTTTCAGTAAACTCAGCTACCAGGTCGACAAGGACCTAACCTTTGACAGAGGTGCAAGGCATGTATTTGATATTAGAAGCCCCTAGAATTGTCCCTCACTTTGCAATTCTCCTTATGTAATTAGCACTCCGAAGTAGAGATCTGAGTGGGAGTTGGGTCAGGACAACAACTGTGTGTGACTGGAAATAGTGGGGCAGCTTACGCGTAGCATGCACCACTACCAGAATGGCCCACTCCAGTGGTAAGTAACGGACCTCGGCCTCATGTAGTGACTTGCTCACATAGTAAACCGGCCTCTGTACATCGCCATCAACCCGTATTAGCTCCAAACTCACCGCATGGGAGGCCACTACAATGTAGGCAAACAAAACCTCATCCACCTCGGTCTGGACATGATAGGTGGCCGAGACAAATAATCTTTCAACTGCTGGAAAGCCAGGACACACTCCTCGGTCCATTCAAACCCCTTCCACTTATTCAACAATTGAAAGAAAGGCCTATACCTGTCTGCTAATCGAGAAATGAATCGGTTTAGAGCAGCGGTCATCCTTGTAAGCTTCTGGACCTCTTTGCGATTTTGAGGTGGTCGCAGATCGTTGATTGCCTTAATCTGGTCGGGATTGACTTCAATTCCGCGGCGTGTGACCATGTAGCCTAGGAACTTCCCTGATTTGACACCAAAAGAACACTTGGAAGCATTAAGTCGTAGCTTATGTCTTCTCAAGATATCAAAAATATTCTCGAGGCCATTAACATGCTCGGACTCTGCCTTGCTCTTTACCACCATGATAGTTTTTAGACCCCTTAAAACACAATTGGATTAACCTAGTTAATTAGCCAAGTTAATACTTAGTCCAAATTCCAAGTCTAGGTTAACATAATCAAACAATCATATCATGCATAGCAGCGAAAAGTAAATAAGACAACGATATGATCACCCTGGAAACCAAACCGGTAAAAACCTGGGGAGGATTTAACTTAGCTATCCTCAAGGTAAACCTGAATCCACTATGAAAGAATTGAAGTTTTCCAATAGGACTTAGACCACTAACATCCTATTGTTACCCACCAGTAAAAACTTACTGACATGACCACGTGCAAGCTCCGAGACCACAAACTCCTTCTTTCTTGGATTCTCCAGCAAGTATAAGCACACCCGCTTGTGTTTCTTTAAGTTCTTATGGCAGCAACTGAATGATCATCAAATTCTTGAACGAATCTCCTTCTTGATAACCCTAAGCTTGTGTAAAGAAAAGCTCCTCATAGATCTCACAAGAGATTTACACAAACAGCAATATGAGCAACACTAAAACGTGGCTTGGGTTTGCCTTATATACCTAGGGCAAAAACACAAAACCCTAAATGTTTTAAATGAACTAGGGCTGAGTTGGAATTCTGCAGAAAATGCATTCTGCCCGAATTTCGATTGATCGAGCCTAAGCTTCGATCGATCGAACCAGGCCGAAATGCACTATTAACTCTGCATCAACTTAAATCCAACTTTACATAAATGACACACTTTGAGCAAGTCTAAACACGACTAAACATCTTGTTTTGATCATGGTTTGCCAACAATACACATTAGAGTTCTAAATACATAAGATCCTAAGTCTTTAGAACCTAACAAACTCCCCCTTTGGCAATCCGTGACAAAACACAACTAAAAGCTCAAAGTTTACAAAGAAAAGCCCTTTACAAAAAAATGCTCATTAAAACAAATCCAATCCTAACTACTACCCATCAGTTGCAAGTGTAGACAGCAGCTCAATTGAATCAACCTGTATATTTCCTGAAACGCTAAACAAAATGCATAACCGCATGTGTGGAAAATACAAGTAAAAAAAATAAATTCTTGATTTCACTTAACACAAAATAAAGACATATATCAATGAATAACTCATAAATATAAATCAATAAGCAGTGAAACAAGAAACATAAGAAACAATAAATGTATCTCCCCTTAACATAAATAGCTCAACAAAACAAAAAAAAAAAAGAGCTAAAAAGGTAAATACAAAGTGAAGCACCTAGATACAATCTAAACTCCACAAGCTCCAACAAACAAAAAAAAATGCTCTCCTCCTGAAATCAAAAACTCTACAAGTGCTCAAATCCAAAATATACTCCCCCTTTTTATGACGGAATGTCAAAGGGCAATCAAAATCCATCATCAAAAGGAGGTGGTAGTGAGGATCGTCGAAACTGTGCCAGCTCTGTGCGCAAAGCACGGATCTCATCGAGCACGTCCACCAAAATCTGTCCATGAGCCGCCTGAATGGTCAAGACATGATCAAACGAACGTCGAATGTCTAAATCATCCGAAGTAGTCGGTGGAGGAACATCGGCATCAGCAGCAGCACCACCAGACGCCTCAGCAGCATCAACACCTGTAGAAAAAGGGAGGAGAGGGAACAACACCAGATGACTCACCTCTAGGATGCGTAGAGTCAACTCTCAAGTGAGAAGCCCTCTGCCTAAGGAAGGTGGCACCTATGGGAGCTATGATATGAACGGGCTCACCGGCAAGGAAATCAGCTAAATCAAGAAACAACAAAATCCTATGAATGAAAATAGGATGGATAAGAGCATGAGCTACGGCAGAACTTCTATGTTCAAAGAACGAAGAAACAAATGAGGAAAGCTGATAGAAGCACCGGAGATAGGTAGTCTCAGTAAGCTCAGCAGACGTGATCTGAGGATCAGAACCCTACTAGATAGAAGACCCAATGATGTATGACATAACGTCATCTAAGGGTGAAGACTCCTCATAGGGATAGACAGGCTCCCTAGCGACCGGAACCCCAAGAGCTTCAGCCACTATCCGAGGGGTAATGGTGAACTCAACACCTTGTATCCAACTTCGAACAAGGGTTTTGGAATCATAAACGTGAAAAGAGAGATTCGAGAAGAATTATTTAATCAGGGCAGTCGGGGGTGGATGATGTACCTCTAACAAGGACAACCAACCTCTACTCTCAAGGTTTGCCCTAATGGCTGGATCAACCTCATCTAACACAACTGAACGCTAAGTCCAAATCTTTCTTTTACAGTTCAGTTTCTCATAGGCCTCTCTACTTTTGTCATTCCTAAACACCTCACTCCTAGAGGGAGACTTAGAGGAAGTGGAGGGGGTCCTATGGGCTCTAGTCTTCCTAGGCATGGTGCTAGGATAAGGACAAAGACACAAAGCAAGAAAAAAGAAAAAAAAAAAAAAACCAAGGGTAGACTGCAAGTTAGCACAAAAACACAATAGAATAAAAATCTATATGATGCATGAACACTTTAAATGTCATGATGCATGCTCTAATGCAGTGCAATTAAGTTCAAATTAAGTTCAAGTTCACAAAATTGGCTTGAGCATAGAGTTTCTAACAAAAACCCCAAAAATTTGATAAACCACTTGTTCAATTTGTAAAAATTGACCAATTGATCATCACACAAGATAGAAGACATAAAATAATGACCAATTACATCAATTCAACAAGCCAATTTCATCAATTTAACCAATTTGAACAAAACACAAGATAGACCATGATTATAACATTATAGGAACAAAACCCAATGATCAATTTCAGAAAAAAAAATGTCTTGAATCATCAAAAACCCCAATATTGAAAAGTTCTGAAAATACCAATGAAATCCATGAGTTTATGCATGAAAATATGAAAATAAATGCAAAAGGAAGGTTATAAAAGTCTTACCGGCTTATAGAGAGAAAAACCTTGCAAAAAGAATGGTCGAAAACGACAAAAATTTGAGATTGAGCCTTGACCGAGTCGTATGGAGAGAGAAAAGTTAAAGAACTTTTTTGAAAAAGTGTTTGACTCAACTGAAAATCAGTTTTTAAAAAACTTCTCATACGATTTTAGATTGATCAAAATCTTAGGTTCGATCGATCGGAACAACCAGAGGCTCACCTAAATTTTTAGAGCCAATTTCGATTGATCGAAAAACAAATTGGATCAATCGAATCAGACAGAGGCTCACAAAATTTTGAGGAAAAACACAGTTTTTGAAAATAATAAAGACACATTGGAGAAACACCTCAAAGCATTGAATTTAATGAACAAAATGCATGAGTATGTGATGTAATGTGTTTTTTTTTTCTTCAAAACAAAGTTTTAAACCCAGTTTCTCAAAATTAAGATTTTCAAGCATTTTCCATAAGATTTTCAAGCATCAAAATTTTTTTGCATAAAAACTCAAAGTATTTGCAAACTTGGTTGGTCAGACCAAAGACACACACAATAACATGTACAATGTTTAGCAAAGAGTAACTTGTGTAGTGTGTGCAACTAGCAAAAACTTGAGATACATGTGAGGTGATATGTGTATAGCAATTAAACACAAAGTTTACAAAATTCATCACATGGAATTTGAAAGAGGCTGTCACCAAAAGAGTTATATCATATAACTCCCACATCTCCTAGATCATAAGCTTGCAATCATGTAAGTTTCTTGATTTTGCCTCATATTGTACACACAAATTTTGATTATTCAGAAACTTATTAAAATAGTCGGGATAATGTACACACCAATTTTAGCAATTATTTGATTTAGCTTTAAGCTCAATAATGTACACACCAATTTTAGCATTTAAACCGAGGCTACACCTTATGATCTTTTTGTGCATGTGCTACACTTTCTCGAGCACAAAATCTTACGATATGCACTAAGGTTTTCATGATTAGCTAGTGAACAGTGGTGAGATGGTTATTTATGCCTTTCTCTAAAGATTTAAGTCTGACAGTCAAAGACATATGACTTCAAGATCAAGACAAAGTGATCAAAACCATAAACATCTTTCCCACACAACATGCACTACAAAGTTTCAACTAGTAAAGTGCAATAAGTAAGCTCATCAAAGCTAAACAAAGTACAAAAGACATGTTATGTGCAAATAAATTGACCAACCTTGTTTTCAAAAACCAAGAAAATAGTGCAAAACACAATTTGCTTCCTTTTTTTTTTTTTTTTTTTATTTAAAAAAATAAACAAAAACATCCTAGAATGAAATGCATGAATGTTATGCAATGCAAATCCTAGAAACAAAAAAAAAAAAAAAAAAAAGGTCACAAAGAATAGCAATGAAGCACAAGGACCAGGAAAGCCAAGACAGATTAGGGACACAGAATCACACCAATTACTTGACGAAGTGTCTCAAACTTACTTCTATTAAGAGGTTTGGTGAAGATGTCGACATTCTGTCGTTCATTAGGGATATACTCAAGACACACAATCTTTCTTTCAACAAGATCCCTAATAAAGTGATATCTAATCTCTATGTGCTTAGTCTTAGAATGTTGACCAGGGTTCTTAGATATATCAATAGCACTAGAGTTATCACAGTAAACAACCATGATATCTTGGGATATCCCATAATCAGTTAAAACCTTTTTCATCCAAAGAAGCTGTGAGCAACAACTTCCAGCAGCAATGTATTCTACCTCTGCAGTAGACAAAGACACAGAATTTTGCTTTTTACTCATCCAAGCAACAAGATTGGCTCCTACATAAAAACACCCACCAGTGGTGCTTTTTCTATCATCAGCATTACCAGCCCAATCAGAATCAGAAAAACCAGCAAGAGACAGATTAGACTCTTTACTATAAAATAATCCATAATCACAAGTTCCACCAACATATTTAATGATTCTTTTGACAGCATTCAAGTGTGAAACTTTAGGATTAAACTGAAACCTAGAACAAACACCAATACTAAAGGCAATATCAGGCCGACTAGCAGTCAAATACAAAAGGCATCCAATCATACTTTTATATAATGTAACATCAACAGACTCACCTGATGGATCATTTGTTAATTTTGCATTGGCAGCCATTGGTGTTCTAGCATGTGCAGCATTATCCAGTCCAAATCTATTAACTAGATTCCTTGCGTACTTTGCTTGGTTGATGTAGATTCCTGAATCCGTTTGCTTCACTTGTAATCCCAAGAAATAAGTTAGTTCCCCAACCATACTCATTTCGAACATAGTCTTCATTTCATCTGCAAAAGAATGAGCAAGAGAGTCATTAGTAGCACCAAAAACAATATCATCAACATAAATTTGAGCTACAACAAAACTATTCTTATCCTTTCTTATGAAAAGAATAGTGTCTGCAGATCCCCTTTTGAACCCATGCTCAGTGAGATATGCAGTCAATTTGTCATACCAAGCCCATGGAGCTTGTTTCAAACCATACAGGGCTCTCTTCAATTTATACACATCATCCGGTCTGTGAGGATCAACAAAACCCTTCGGTTGTTCAACATATACCTCTTCTTGCAACATTCCATTTAAGAAAGTACTTTTGACATCCATTTAATATAGCTTGAAGTTTAGATGACTAGCTATAGCCAAAAGTATCCTAATGGATTCCAATCTTGCTACCGGTGCAAAGGTCTCATCGAAGTCAATCCCTTCCACTTGTGTGTAACCTTGAGCAACAAGTCTTGATTTATTTTTGATAACGGTGCCATGTTCATCTGACTTGTTCTTAAAGATCCATTTAGTTCCAATTACATTTACACCCTTTGGTCTAGGAACTAATTCCTACACATCATTCCGAACAAATTGATGAAGTTCTTCATGCATAGAGTTTACCCAATTAGCATCTTGAAGTGCTTCATCTACCTTTTTGGGTTTAAATTGGGACAGATAGCATGAGTGTGTAATTACACTTAAGGCTTTTGATCTTAATTTCATGTTATCATTCAAACTTCCCAATATGTTTGTGGAGGGATGATTAAGCCTTACTTTAGAGGAAGGACCTTTAATTAGAGATGTGGAGGTACCTCTCTGTTCTGATGAAGGACTAAACTCATGTTGTGCTTGTTGAGTCTCATGAACCGGTGTGGATGGTTCTAGACTTGATGGCACAAAAACTGCATCATTCAGCACCATCAACTCTTCATCACTATGCTTCCCAACATAATCAACAGGAAGTGAGTCATCAACCTCCATAGTCTTATCTTGAAATGGAGCAGTATTTTCTGAATGTGCTTCTGAACATACTTCATCATTGATCACAACATTAGAAGATTCCATGACTGTTTTGGTTCTCAAATTATACACTCTATATGCTCTACTAGTAGAAGAGTACCCTAGAAAAAATCCCTTGTCACTCTTTGCATCAAATTTTTCTAGGTTCTCTCTATCACGTAGAATGTAACAATCACTACCAAATATCCTGAAATACTTAACAACCGGCTTCTTTCCTTTCCATAGTTCAAAAGGAGTCTTCTTGGAATCAGGTCTAAAATACACCCAGTTGAGTGTATGGCTAGCAGTGTTAACTGCTTCTCCCCAGAAAGATTCGGGCAACTTTTTATTGTGTAGCATGACACGCGCCATCTCCTGAACAACCCTATTTTTCTGTTCCACTATTCCATTTTGTTGAGGTGTCTTGGGTGAAGAGAACTCTTGATGTGTGCCTTGATCATTGCAGAAGGTAGCCAGCTTGGTATTCTCAAATTCTCTTCCATGGTCACTTCTGATTCTGGCTATCACAGTATCTTTATCAACCTGCAATTTCTTGCGCAGATGTATCATCTTCTCAAGAGCCTCAGCTTTGTCTTTCAAAAGCACAACCCAAGTATATCTAGTAAAGTCATCTACAACCACTAGAATATATTTCTTTCCACCTAAACTCTGAACTCTGGCAAGACCCATAAGATCAATGTGCAGTAACTCTAGAGGTCTTGAAGTTTGAACACTCGCTACAGACGAATGTTTAGATTTTATCTGTTTACCTATCTGACATGGTCCACATATGCACTTATCTATCTTCTCAAACTTAGGTAAACCAACAAATGCATCACATTTGGAAATCTTTTCTAACTGCTTATGACTTGCATGCCCCAACCGTTGATGCCACAAATCAACTTGATCAATCTTTGCACTAAAGAACTTGTTACCTATACTTGGTGTTAAACCATAATAGTTGCCAGTTGTCCTTACACCAACACACACATATAGTCACCTCCTCCATCGAGTATCTCACATTCATACTTAGTGAAGAGAACATTCAGTCCATTGTCGCAAATCTGACTGATGCTGAGTAAATTTGCCTTCAGTCCATCAACATACCAAACATCTTCAAAGACTGGCAACCCTGGAATGTCCATAGTTCCAATGCCTCTGATCACAGATTTGCTTCCATCTCCGAAAGTGACTGTCCCAATCTTTCCTTCAAATAGAGTCTTGAAGAATCCTTTGTTTCCTGGCATATGCCTGGAACACCCACTATCCAAATACCAAAGACAAGAATCACGTGCCTTTAAGGCGATTAAGGCAGTATAACACAAGTGATTATTATTACATGTGATAAGACCAAGAAGTTCAAGGAAAGATTTAACAAAAACAACAAGAGACAAATACAACAAGTAGGCAAGTTGATAGATAAGCAAAAAGATTTTCCAAGAATCCATAACAACAGGGGTCAAGGATCATCTCAAAGATCAAAAGATCAATAACAAGAGAGCTACCCACTTTGATACCACTTGATAGTTTTTAGACCCCTTAAAACACAATTGGATTAACCTAGTTAATTAGCTAAGTTAATACTTAGTCCAAATTTCAAGTCTAGGTTAACACAATCAAACAATCATATCATGCATAGCAGCGGAAAATAAATAAGACAACGATATGATCACCCAGGAAACCAAACCGGTAAAAACCTGGGGAGGATTTAACCTAGCTATCCTCAAGGTAAACTTGAATCCACTATGAAAGAATCGAAGTTTTCTAATAGGACTTAGACCACTAATATCCTATTGCTACCCACCAGTAGAAACTTACTGACACGACCACGTGCAAGCTCCGAGACCACGAACTCCTTCTTTCTTGGATTCTCCAACAAGTACAAGCACACCCGCTTGTGTTTCTTTAAGTTCTTATGGCAGCAACTGAATGATCATCAAGTTCTTGAATGAATCTCCTTCTTGATAATCTTAAGTTTGTGTAAAGGAAAGCTCCTCATAGATCTCATAAGAGATTTACACAAACAGTAATATGAGCAACACTAAAACGTGGCTAGGGTTTGCCTTATATACTTAGGGCAAAAACACAAAACCCTAAACATTTTAAATGAACTAGGGCTGAGTTGGAATTCTGCAGAAAATGCATTCTGCCCGAATTTCGATTGATCGAGCCTAAGCTTCGATCGATCGAACCAAGCCGAAATGCACTATTAACTTTGCATCAACTTAAATCCAACTTTACATAAATGACACAACTTTGAGCAAATCTAAACACGACTAAACATCTTGTTTTGATCATGGTTTTCCAACAATACACATTGGAGTTCTAATACATAAGATCCTAAGTCTTGAGAACCTAACACACCATATCATCGATATAAATCTCAATCTTTTTCCCTAACTGTGGCTCAAACATCCTGGTCATCATCCTCTGGTAGGTAGCACCTGCATTTTTCAAACCAAAGGGCATTACTTTGTAATGGTAATTCCCAATAGGAGTGACAAAAGTTGTCCTCTCTTGATCATCCACAGCTAGAGGTATTTGATGGTATCCTTGAAAGGCATCCAAAAAGCTCATTTGAGGATCACCACCTCGTCTTTTATAACGTCAGAATGATCCTTAGAGGAGCATCGATGTGGTTGCTTTCTGGGGATGACGAATGGGTTGACGTTCAAATGATGACAGATGAAGCTCAGATCCACCCCTAGAGCTTCGTAAGCATTCCAAGCAAATACGTCAACGTTCCTCTTGAGAAATTCCACCTACTACTCTTTCTCTTGAGGTGGTAACTGAGCTCCAACCTGAAAAAACTTCTCTAGATCATCACTTACAGCAAATTTCTCTAAATCTTCACATTTGGTCTCCTCGGCTGGCCCCTTCACAGGTAATACTAGAGACTTTGACTACTATAAGCCTCCTTCAACAGAAGCCAAGGACTCAGCTGCTGGCTAATGCAAAATTGCAGACATAAGGCACTACCTAGCCATGGATTGATCCCCTATCAGCTCCTCAATCTGGTATCCTGACGGATACTTCACCTTCTGATGTAGAGTTAAAGAAACAGCCCTTAGGGTATGGAGCCATGGTCTGGCCACAATGGCCATGTAGGGGGAGTATGTGTCTACCATAATGAAGTCCACTTCCACCACCTCTGAGCCTGCTTGAACGGGCAACCTAATTTGGCCCTTTAAGGTAACAACTTTCCCATCAAAACTTACCAAAGGTGAATCATAGGCTGTCAGATCTTCAGGCTTTAAGTTCAGCCCCTTATACAAGTCAGGGTACATGATCTCTGCACAATTGCCCTGGTCTACCATTACTCTCTTCACATCATACTCACCTATTCTGAGGGTGACCACCAAAGCGTCATCATGCGGTTGGATGGTTCTAATCTTGTCTTCGTCCGAGAAACTCAGCGATGGTCGGACCTCTATCCTAGCTCTCTTCGGCTCGGAGCTAGAGTCCCCAGCCAATAGCCTAGCTACAAACATCACTCTAGAAGGGTGAGAACCAGTTCTCCTAGGTGCAGCAAAAATGACATTGATTGTACCTAACGGGGGCCTTGAAGGAGTATTCCCTTGAGCCCCTGAACTTGATTGGTCCCCTTGTCCATTGGGCCGATATAGAAATTGTTGCAACTTCCCCTCTTTGACCAATTGCTCCATATGGTTCCACAGTGTTTTGCAGTCCTCAATGGTATGTCCCCGCTCTTGGTGGTATTGGCAATGAAGGCTTTGGTTGTGCCTCAAAAGGTCTGCACTCATTCTGTTCAGCCATTTGAAGTATGGCTCGTTTTTTTATCTTCTCCAAAACCTGATGTATCGGTTCTCTAAACACAACATTAACCACTTGAGGAGCTACAGGCTCAGACTGCCTAGTAAAATCCCTCTGGGGTTTGTTATTGTTGTAACGGTCCGACCTGAAATCCCTCCTCTCCTGAGGGATAACCTTGCCTTTTCCCTTACCTTGTTGCTAGCATAAACTGGTAACAGGTTTCCCAGTCAAAGACTTCCTTAAGCCATGCTCGGTAGGTAGGCCGAGCTTGAAGGTGCTTATGGCTACATCATCAAAATCACCATCTATCTTGTTGAACATCTCCCAATATCTATCCGAATATGTTTTTAGGGTTTCTCCTTTTCTCATAGACAGAGACAACAAGGAAGCTAAAGGCCGAGGAACCCTGCTGCACGTAATAAAGCGGGATCCAAACGCTTGAGTGAGTTCCTTGAAGGAATCAATGGAACTTGCCCTCAAACCATCAAACCACCTTATCGCCACAGGCCCCAAACTAGATGGGAATACCTTGCACATTAAGACCTCGTTCTTGGAGTGTACAACCATCCTTTGATTGAAGTGCTTAACATTCTCCACAGGGTCAGTTCTACCATTGTACATAGTGAATGTGGGCTGAGTGAACTGCCGAGGAAGTCTCCCTCCCTCAATCTAGCGCGTGAAAGGTGACTTGGAAATTTGGTTGAGTGCTTTACTCATAGCGTCGTTTCCCAGGCCTACCGAGGACGAATTTCTGTTTCTACGCTCATGATGATAGTCCTTATCATATGAGAAAGACTCGCTAGGAGGAGTTCTTGATCTGCGGCTATAATTGCCATCCTCTTCACCATCGGAAGAGAAGTCAGAATTGGATGGAGCTCACTTTTGCCGTTCATGGCGCAAGCTTCTCTTCAGGTGATCAATTTCCTTCTGCATGGCTTTGGTATCTTTCTCCTGGGAAAGATGGCTACCACCCCGAGAATGGCTCTTACTAGTATAGGTAGTATGTACACTTCCCTCCCGGTCTCTCCTTTGCTCAAGTTCACGGAAGTGATCTTGACATTGAGACCCCATCGATTCTGCTTGGTTTGAACTTGAACCTACCATAGTTAAACGTCAAACTCACTATCACACTAGTATTTCCCATAAACGGCACCAATTGTAAGGACCAGATTTGAATTCCTGGCCCAACAAATAGATGGATTGAGGCCCAAAAAGCCCAAAACAATGAATTTGTAGAGAATGGGTTGGAAAACTGGGCTCTAATGAATCAGACAAACACAAAAGTAGATTTAGATGACAAGAAGATGTAAATGGACAGGTTTATAATGAAGAAAATCATCCTCGGCAAAGTTTGAGGAGATTTGTTCTTATATATTTCTTTCAGATTTGATTACATAGTCAATTCTTGATGCTACATTAATTTTCTCTTTTTTTCTCAATCCCCTTCTCCTGTTATCTCTTCCTTCTTTTATACTTCCTCTTTTTATACTTCATTCTCCTCTCATCCTTGTCCTCCACGTGTATGCCATATAGCTGGTGTTGATACTTGTCCCATCAGCACCTTCCATAAGTCTTGTGTAGTAGCTGTAAGGCTGATAACCACTGTTCAGATATCACCTCCACATTAATGCGGCCAGAGAGTTAGCTGTAGTGCATTTAATGCGGTGACAACAGCTTTCCCCTAAGATATTTTGGGACCCTTCCCTGTCTAATGTCTCTGTAATGCTTATCCGTACCAACAGAACTTCCTGGAACATTACTCTGGGCGACAGACCACCTCTTCGGACCTCTACTTTGGCTGGTTGAGGAGGTATTTATCCTCGGCTCACCCTTTTGAGCCATTATGACCTTTTTGTTTAATAACGCAGTCTATTCTAACCAAGAATTCCCCTCCTCGGACAACTTGAGTCCTCAGCTTGGGCCATAGGCCCAAAATATAAATAGATAATGAACTCCTGGACTCAACTTCCTTACAATTTTCTTTAAAAAAAATTCAACGATAGGACTAGTCCAAAACATGATGCTATACAACAAATATAAAAATACATAAAAAACAGTTTTCATAGGAGGATTTATCTTTAAATAATATGAAGACAATAATAGAGATAAAATGCATTGAATGGGATTTTACGAAACATGTTTGTTAATCATTTCAAATTATACTCATCATTTACATGAAAAAATAATAATACATCATATTATTTACATTAAAAAAATAGTACATATTAACTTCAAATTTCATTGCAGGATGTGAATTGTTAGGGTATTGCAACAATAAGTAACATTGAAACAACGATTGGTTGGTATTACATTTCGTGCGTGCTTTGTGGAAGGAAAGTCAAACCACAATTAGGATCGTTTTGGTGTGCAAAATGTGAAACAAAAACAAATCTCTCTATCCCAAGGTTAGAGGCACTCACATTAATTACACACTCTCCAAATATTTATAATATATTCATCTCACTATAACTACTAATATATAATTGCAAACTACTTCAGATACAAGTAGAGGCGGAACCAGGAATTTTTGTTTGTGGGGGCCAAGTTGCGACACTAATATATTTATAAAGACAACCTCACATACATATATATATAAACACACATTTTTTTATTATATATACACATGCATATATATACACACTTTTTTATTTGATAAGTTATATATGTACACACACCCAATCAAAAAGAAAAAGAAAAAAAAAAAAGAGCATAGTATTTTCAATCTAAATTATGTTTGATGACGATCTTTCATAAAATAAAAGTAATTTTTTCCATTTTCATAGTGAAATTCTTAAAAAGTTTCATTTTTAATACAAATTATCAAATTTTATACTAAAGTAAGTAAAAAATCTTTCAATTGAACTAATGAAATTTTCAAAAACATGAATGATCAAAAACTTGGAGGAATATGTTAGGCTCCAAACATATTTGAAGCTATCTTGCTCTAACCTATTATGTGTCAACTAAAGACACATTTCATGTGTAGTTTTAGTGACAAGATTTTTTTAATGAGTTAATGACTTGTTAATCGCCACATAGCGAATTAAAAAAGATAGATTCAAACATGTTTGATGCCAAACTTTATCGAATATTTAACAGATAAAAGAGCACATTTTATAATAAAAAACAGAATTGCGAAAAATAAAGTTATATCTCTATACCTATTAGACCAATTATTTTTTTTAAGAGCATTATTGGACTAATTCAAATATTTGGGGGGGCCATCTCTTATTTTTATAGACTAAATTTTGAAAATATTAAAATAATTATATATGTATATTTTAAAAAAAAAAAAATCAAAATTTTGGGAGGGCCATAGTCCCCCCACCCTTCAACATAGCATCGCCCCTAGATACAGGATTCAAATTGAAATTTTTGATGCAACTAACAAAACAACTTTTGTGAAATTTGATTGAGATACAGAGAAAATCCTAAATAAATCTACAAGAGATCTTGCTAAAAAAAAAAATTGGGGAACAACTTATTTAAATTATTAAATTTTTGTAAAACTATTGATCATGATATATATTATATTCCTCATGAATGATATTGGAGAAGGAAGCCCACATGATTTGAAGAAAATTTTAGGAAACAAATATGCATTTTCCTACTTCATTTGAATGAATTTAATCTAAAGTCTGGTTTTGAAAATTACACAGTTGCTAAGATTTTTTATGCACCTTCAAATGACAAAAAGGTATGGAAGGAAGAAACAAAAAAATACACAATCCAATATGCTATACTTCTTTTGCTACACTATTCCTAAATTAACAAAAAAATATAAAAATGTTTTCCTTAATTAACAAAAAAAATATAAAAACATTTACAAAAAACTGTCACATCACTAAAATTTAATATAAGTGCAAATACCTATGAAAAATCTTAGCAACAACAAAACTTTGTAAGATCCAGTCAAGAATCTTCCAGTGCCAATTCATTAGTGATTGACACAAATGATGCAACAAAATGAAAAAGTGATGAAAGCTCAAGAATTGAACAAATAGGGACGGACTAAATTTAAAGCATTGAAGATGATGATAACATACCCCTCAACAAACTTTACAAGCGTCTCCATACCACAATAACAAAGCATTGAAGAAACAACAACAAAAAACAAGATTTCGTTATGAAGCTCTTTATTACATCACATAATAAAGATCAATAATATTGAATGAATTAATATTCTTTTATTAAGTTTTATTATACAAAGTTTCTCTGTGTTTAGAAGTGGGTTTCCTCTCTAATTTCTTTTACACAATAGAATTAGTGTGTCCCTTCTACGAAGGTGCTTTAATATCCTGGGAATAACACCATTATTTCTAGGATTGTTGGGTTATTTTTTGGGGGTTTGGGAAACAGTTTTGAGTGAGTCTGAGGATGGATGATTTGGCTCAATCATGGAATCAGCTTACTCTTTTAGATAGAGAGGGGTCGGGTTGTTGTTTACTTGATGATGATAGAATTGAGCATTTCTCCATTGCTGCAAAGTTTCTAACTAAGCGAGCCATTAACATGGAGATTATTGCTAATACTTTTACCCCACTATAGAGAGCTAGAAATGGTTTCAAGATTCAGAGTTTTGGAGACCACAAAATTCTTTTCACCTTTGAGAACAGGGACGAGGTGGATAGAATTTTAGAAGGCGAACCATGGAGTTTTGACAAACACTTGGTAGTAATGAGTCGATATGAGAACGAGTCTCCGCTGCAAGATATAAAATTTGAGAGGACAAAGCTATGGGTTCAGATTCATGGAATTCCGATTAAATATATGACAATTGAGGCGGCAAAGAAAATTGGTAGTGTATTAAGGGAGGTTTTCGCGCCAACTAATCCAAAAATATTTGATGGTGGTCATTTCATACGTATTCAAATATCTATCGATCTATCTTTGCCTTTGTGCTGTGGAAGATTGATATCTGTAGGTGAAGGAGGTAAGTAGGTGTGGATCTCATTCAAGGACGAGAGGTTGCCAAATCTATGCTATTGGTGCGGGTGGCTTACTCACGCATGGAATTCCGATTAAATATATGATAATTGAGGCAGCAAAGAAAATTGGTAGTGTATTAGGGGAGGTTTTCGCGCTGACTAATCCAAAAATATTTGATGGTGGTCATTTCATACGTATTCAAATATCTATCGATCTATCTTTGCCTTTGTGCCGTGGAAGATTGATATCTGTAGGTGAAGGAGGTAAGTAGGTGTGGATCTCATTCAAAGACGAGAGGTTGCCAAATCTATGCTACTGGTGCGGGTGACTTACTCACGACGACAGAGATTGTGAGTTATGGATTGACAGTGAGGGCACACTCACACCAGAGCAATGTGAGTTTGGACCACACTTGAAAGCACCCACATTCGTTGCTGCAAGAAAAAGCGCAATTATGGTCCTTGGGTTCTATGCCGCAAAGAAGAAGATAAGTTCAGGTACATCGGTTGATAGAGATTCATGCAGGAATTCAAGTTCTGGTAGAGGAAGCACCAGAGCAATCACAAGGAGTAACGGCTAGCAGTGTAGAGAGCATTGAAGCCGAAAATATTGCCTCATTAAAGTGTAATGATGTGGGTGGAGTTATGAGGGAGGATACGACTGTCAAAAACAAATTTAATGGGGCAATCACTAAGGAATTAAAGGTTCCTATGGAAATTGAAATTGTTTTGGAAGCAAGTAATGAGGAGATATGTTTGGCAAAAGAGTTTGGTGTGGCTAAACTAATGGGATCGGGATTGAGAACTTCCAAAAACCCAAGAGCACGTGACACTTTAAGTGATAAATCACAACTTAACAAGTCACGTACTACTACTGAAGCTAGGGCTCACAAAACAAAAGCTACCTGTGCAATACCTACCTGGATTCGCAGAAAAAGAAGCCATCACAGGGACAACACGGCAACAAGCTTTCAACTTTAGGGAAAAAAAAGAGACGCAGAATCAGAGGTAGACCACACTGGTTTGTTAGCAAAAAGATTTTAGGCTGCTCTCAATGAAGAAAATACACCTTTTGTGGTGGCAGGAGCTGATGTTCAGCCCTGCTAAAAGCAATGAGTTGTTTAGCATGAAACTGTCGTGGGCTTGGGAACCTGCGTACTGGGAGGGAGCTCATTGAAATCATACGGGCAAAAGGTCCCATTGTGGTGTTTTTAGCCGAGACACTTACAGACGATGGAAAGCTAGAGTTTGACGGTCTATTTGTGGTAGAGGATGTTAAGTTGATCAAGAAAATTCCCCTTAGCCGAAATGTAGCAGAGGACACTCTATATTGGCCTTATTCCACCTTCGGACACTACTCTTACATGTCTGGTTATAGATTCCTTAAAGAGGAGTTAGAGATGCAAGCATACCGACAAGCTCTCCCAATCTGTGACAAGAAGGTTTGGAAAGAGGTAAGGCAGATGCAAGTTTCACTAAAGGTTAAAAATTTTATTTTGCGAGCTTGTCGTAATGCACTGCCAACCAAACAAGCGCTAATGCGAAGGAAAATTGTAGTAGACCCAATCTGTGAGAGGTGTAAATAGGCTGTGGAGGAAATAGAGCATGCATTATGGTCATGTCTAGAGTTGGATGTAGTGTGCGCTGATCAGGAAGCATGGAGTTTTAGATATGAAATTGGGTTTTCGGGTGTGAAGGAGTTGTTGTCATGGATGAGTGGGCAAGGAAAGTCCCTGGAGCTGTTCGCTTATATGGCTTGGAATGTTTGGAGTTAGAGGAATAAGGTCTGGATGAATCTTCAGGTCAGTTTGCTTCATTAGGTTGCAGAACAATCGAAAGCTATGTTGGTGCAATACTGAGCAAACACGCAGATTATAGAAGTACAGGTGGTGAATAGCGACAATGGTGGAATGAGGTGGAGGTCTTCGCAAGCTGGATTTGTTAAGGTTAATTTTGATGGCGTCGTGTTCGGTGAATCAAACATGTAAGGTTGAATTTATTCAACCATCTAATTGGCTTTATTCCGTGCCAAATTTGCTTGTAATTCAGCATTTAGTAACCCTGTATTTAGGTGGGTTTGATGTAAGGGTAGTGAGTGAGATAGAGTGAAGATTGCTCAAGAGTGTGCAAGAAAACAGAGACTCGCGGCTGGGACTCGCGGGTGACTCGCGGCTGCAAGCCGCCAGACGCAACACACGTGCCAAGCATGCTGAAAGGTGAACAGTCATGCCAGCTGGAGCACTACAGGACAAAACAGGACAACTGGCCATACGGTTATCTCGCAACTGGATCTCGCGACTTAGTCAAGCCGCGAGGTCAAGCCGCGAGCCACCCCTGTTTTGTAAAACCTGACGTTTCACATTCCTCTCCCACTCCAGTATAAATACCCCTTTTACCCACGATTGAAAGAGAGCTTCCAGAGAGAATTTTGAGAGAGAAACCCTAAAGAAAAACAAGATTGATTCACCCACAATCTATACATTAGAGTCTCTTCAAATTCCCCAACTCTCTTCCTCTCCATTGTCAAATCCTTGAGAGGCATTATACCAGACCTGGTTCTCACCATCATCATCACTGTGAGACAGTTGTTTGGATTTCTGGGAAGCAGTTAGGAAGGAACCAATCTTCATTGGTTGATGCTATGGTCTAGTAGCGGAATCCGGGAAGCTAGAAAAGAAAAAGGTTCGGCGCAACCTCGTTGGAGCAAGAAGCTTGGAGGGCTTAGGTACATCGGGTAGATTAGGCTTGGAGGGTCTATTGCTGTCCTTGTATCCCAACTACATTTTCTAGTGGATTATTGACCGCTTGGAGGGCGGCGGAGAGGTTTTACGCCGAGGGCTTCGGTTTCCTCTTCGATAACACATCGCGTGTTGTTTTTGTGTTTGCATCTTCCTTCCTCTCTATCTTTGCCTTTTTATTATCTGCTGTGGATTTTATTTTGTTATGGCTTAGATAGTTTTTAACCAATTTCATATTATAGCATATGTTAAGTTTCCGCACACTAGTTGTTTGACATATTCCTTGAATTGGTTAAGTTGTAAGTTGGGGGTCTAAACGTTCAAAGGTGTTTTTACACGTTTTTGAACTTTCAATTGGTATCAGAGCGGGTACACTGTTATTGGTTTCATTACCATTGTGTGATCCTTGACTCCTTTTTGAGATGGATCGGTCTCAATCCCTAAATGCACCTCCATATTTTGATGGTAGTAATTATGCTTTTTGGAAGGTTCGCATGAGAGCATTTCTGTGCTCCATTGATGAATCTGTTTGGGATGCAGTTGAGAGTGGTTGGACTAGACCTGAGGCAGCCAAATCCACATGGGATAAGGCAGCACTCGCTGCATCTAATGCTAACAGTAAAGCTTTAAATGCTATTTTCTGTGGTGTGTCTCCAGATGAATTTCACAGGATTTCTCATATCACCATTGCCAAAGAAGCATGGGAGATTTTGGAAACCACCTATGAAGGCACGAAGAAAGTGAAAGACACCAAGTTGCAAATGCTGACCACTCGGTTTGAGGAGCTCAAAATGAGTGAGGATGAGTCTTTTGACTCTTTCTATGGGAAGCTAAATGAAGTGGTTGTCAGTAAGTTCAACTTGGGGGAGAAAACGGAGGATTCAAAAGTTGTAAGGAAGATCCTTCGATCATTGCCGGAAAGTTTTCGTGCTAAAGTGACAGCAATTGAAAAGAGCAAGGACCTCGATGACATCAAAGTCCAAGAGCTGGTCGGTTCTCTTCAGACTTATGAGATGTCGCTGCCCAATCAACGGAAGAGTAAATCTCTTGCTCTTAAGACCATTAATGAGAAGGTAGAAGTCCATGACTCATCGGAAGACGATGTGGTTGATAAAGATGTTGCATACCTTGTAAAAAATTTCCGAAAGTTCTTGAAGTTCAAGAATAATGGAAAATTTGGTGATAAAGGAAAATTCCAAAGTTCTGGAAGGGAGAAAAGGGAAATCAAAAAGAGAGATGGTAAAGAATCCCAACCTACACAAGGTGTCACTTGCTTCGAATGTAACGGGCATGGACACTTTAAGAAAGAATGTCCGAATTATTTGAAATCGAAAGGCAAGGTGTATGCCACGACATTAAGTGACTCGGATCCATCCGACTCAGAATCAGAAGAAAGCTGTGATGGAGAGGGGAACTATTCAGCTTTTATGACCATTGCTCACGTTGAGTCTTCAGACGAGTTGAATCTGCTTGTACAAGACCTTGGAGAACATAGTGATGATGAATCACTAGGAATTGTCGAAGAATCAGATGCTGAAGAAGATGTAAGCACAGCCAATCTTTAAAAGAACTATAACTCACTCTTGGAAAAGTCGGGTGAGTACACAAGGGTGGCCAAGGCTGCTGTAAAAAAAATGAAGAAGGCTGAGGAGGACTACAAAAGTCTCCTAATCCGATATAGGGAGGCCAAATGTGAGATAGAAACACTGAATGGTGAGTTATCCGAAGCTTACACAAAAGTAAGATTTCTTGAGAATGAGGTTGTGCAAGCAAATGCTAAAGTAGAGAGGGTCACCACCAAGAAGCTAGATGATGTTATCTCATCTCAAAAGAGCTTTTTAGACAAATCCGGATTGGGATATACCGGAGGAAGTAGCTCATCTGGAAATGTCACTAAAGAAGTGAAGTTTGTTAAGGCTAAAGATCCAGTTGATGTTGGTCCTACTGCTGAGAAGCCCAAGATAGAAGAGAAGAGAAATGTGGGGAACGAACGGTTGCTGAATTCCCGTAATCAATATGTGGGCAGGTCTGAATCTCGTGCCAAGTCACGTCCACGACCACAAAGAGGTCCTAGAGCGACTTATGTGTGTCATTATTGCGGACTTCAAGGGCATACTCGACCAAATTGCCAAAAGCTGAGCGCAAAGAACAGTGCAACTCCTCAAAGGTCAGGAGGACCTAGAAATGATAGAAGAATTTGGGCAGGTGATCAATCTAGAGATCAGAATGGTGATCCCGGAATGATGAACGTGATGAAGATGATTGGTGCATTCACCAACTGCTTGGAAAGCTTCTCACGAAGGTTTGAAAGCCCTAACTCCCGTACCCAATCCTATAAGGAAATCACCCCAAACGCAAGTGACGTGTGGGTGAAAAAGGGTACTCATGCATAAGCATTACAACATGTCCATGCATTAATACTTCCTATGTTTTGTGACGATGTTTGTTTGTTTGCTTGCTGTTTTTGCTGCTGCTTGTTTGCTTGTCTACTTGTGCATATTTTTGTTTTTGATCAATCTTTTTGCTTCTTGTGTCAAAAATCCAAAAATCACATAAAAACTAGAAAATCAAAAAGCTTGATTGACTTTGTTGAGTTTTTGTCTCAAAACTTGTTTTGCCTTGTACCTTTGTGCTAATGGCTTTGTGCATTTTCGAGCATTGCTTGTCTTCATGCACACATATCACTGTGGGAAAAATCTTGAAATCTATGTGATTGTTGTAAATAGATCTTCAAACTTGTCATGAATGATTAGTGAATGGTTATGTTGATCTTGAGACATGCATAGACTTGTGTCTATATATCTTCCCACTCTTTATTTTTGTGTTTCCTAAAAAGAGCTCACCAAATGTAAATCTCCAAATGAAAAGAGATTTTGAGCTGCAAAAGCCTGTCGCACATACTAGTATTCGACTAGGAAAAAGGGAAAGCGACCAAAAACTTAAAGAGAAATGTTTATTCAAAAGGCCAAAGGCTTGTTTCTTAAAGAGATTTATCAAATTTCTCTCTCACAATGAGAGGTGTTGTCTCAAAAGGATCAAAAAGATCAAATGTTATGATTGAAAGTGGAGTCAAATGTAAAGCTCCAAGTCATGTTATCAAGTTTTGTGGGAGGTCATATATAAATATTTCTATAAGTGAGATAGATCACATGATCTAGTGCTAATTGTGTATGCCTTGGTTGAATTGATCATTGAAGCTTCACATTAGACTAAGGACTATCTCATTGTTGATATCCACACACAACACACAAGTTTATGTTCAATAAATGCCATATTCATTTGTGTGATTGTACTTGATAAAATGTGTTTTCACATGCTCAATCTTTGTTAAATCAAGCACAAAAAGATTTTTGAGTGTTTTAGGTGTTTTTGGAAAGTATTTTGTTTGAAAAATCTGAAAATTTCAAAAATCCAGTTTTGCCCTGTTT
The DNA here is from genome assembly GCA_028535165.1 of Quercus tomentella. Taxonomy (NCBI): domain Eukaryota; kingdom Viridiplantae; phylum Streptophyta; class Magnoliopsida; order Fagales; family Fagaceae; genus Quercus; species Quercus tomentella. Next base: position 25,044,666 of record JAPQVY010000111.1, on the reverse strand, counting down.
TGGCGGCTCAGTCGCGGGTATGACAAGTCGCGAGCCTCAGTCGCATCTTCGCTGGTCATTTTTGGCGACTTGTTCGCGAGTGAAAGGTCCAGTCGCAAGGTTATTCAGAGATTTTCGCGGCTCAGCTCGCGACTCATTCGCGGGTAGACCTTCCAGTCGCGAGAAACACTTAGAAGAATTTTTCAAATTTTTGTCCTTAAGTGTTTTGGCGGCTTGAACTGGCGACTGTGTGGCGACTTAATCAAGTCGCGAAAAACGCGTGTTTGGCAAAAATAAGGACAGTTTTTAAAAAGCTTTTTTCAGTTTTCCCTCGAACATTTGTGAACTGTTCATCTTCTCTCTAAAATATCTCCTTTACAAACACTCCAAACACTCCGTGAATCCATTTTCAAACCTCATTGGTGCTTCATTTCTTATCCAAATCATCAAGAAAAGGTATGGGTTTTACTTTCTCAATCTCATTTTTCCCTTTTCCTGCATATTTTTGTTACAGTTTGGATTGATATTGTGTTCGAAATACTTCTCTCTTTGTGTAATGGGTTTGGCGTGTCTTGCTTGATATTGCTCTCATCTATTTTTATGTTGAACGGTCACAATATGTTTTTCATTGTTCTGATATTTGCCTATTGTTGAGTCTGACAATCTTTTCTTACATGGGTTTGGTGTTTATTTGATTTACTCATTTCTCTTGCTTGAGTATTGATGTTGGATTTCGGTATTGGTTACTAAGTTTTTATGATATCATAATGTGTGTCTCTCAACCATGTGGCCTAGTATGGATGATTTGTTTCTTCTTGCTGAAATATTTTCCATTGTTCATATCTCTTGTGGAGTGTTTTATGTTATCTGCTCTAAATGTTCGTATACTGTATCTGCTTGCATATCATGGTCATGGTAACCTGTCTCATTGACAGTTTTGTTAGTTGTTTTGTCTCATTGAAATATTTTGCTGCACCTGCCATTTTGTGCTCCTTTGTATTGTTGGAAGTTTGGTTGGGTCTGCACTATCTTCAGTTTGTATTTATGTGTTGGAATTTTTTTCTCTATTAGCACTGAATCTTGTTGACATTTATCTTGTGTGGTACTGCTGTTGGTTCTCTGCTGTGGGCCTGTTATCTTGCAGATGTCTCGTCGATCTTCCAGGGGTAAAGACATTGTTGCTGACGAACCAGCAACACCAGTTGCTAAAAGGACTCGACTATCATCTCAGGCATCTCAAGATCCCAATGAGGATAGGTTCAGACTTCCGCTTAACTCTCACGTTTACTCAAACGTGTTTGACAAGTCAACCACTATAGTGGAACGAGTGGTAGAGTTTAACACCTTAGGGACCACTTTCATCCCTCGAATCTTTGAGAAACGAGATTGGGCAAACCTGTTCGGGAACTTTGATGATCCAATGGATGAGCTGGTCAAAGAATGCTTCTCCAATGCAACTGATCTTGGACCTCAACTCATTTTCTGGGTCAGAGGAACACAGTTTAGTGTTTCCCCAGACTCCATTGCAGATCTTTTCGGCATCACCAGACCACAGAATGTGAATATAACTCCTTACGATGAACGAACTCCAGAAGTTGGAGAAATCCTACAAATCCTAGGATCCGATCATGAAGTATCCAGTGCAGGAACATCCATCAGCACTGCAAAGTTTGCACCAGAGCTGACCACACTGAAGTTGATCATGTTCACCAATCTCTACCCACTGTCCAACACTACATTCATCAATCTTGGGAGAGCTCTATTCCTTTGTGATCTTATTACAGGAGCCCCCATTGATATATGTGCTCACATCTACTACACCTTGAGGAAGACCGCTTGTCAAACTGCAGCTCGAGGAATCATCCCATTTTGCAGTCTCATCATGAAGCTCATTCTTCGTGAAGGCATTATTCCCCCTGCAGATGGAAAGATGTTGTCCCGTCAGCGTCCTATTTCCATGTTCACTCTTCAAGCTAGCAGAAGTCACTCCTCTAACACACCAAGGAGTGCTCACATCTCTCCGGTTACTCCATCTGCCCCTGAATCAGAGACATCTGCACATACCACATCTACTTCGCATGCTGCTCCTGAAGCTTCACAGGCTAGTATTCCACAAGCACAGACTGCTCCTCATACTGATAGAGTGGGCAGTGTACTTGAGCATATTCAGAAACGCATTGATGAGCTTGTGGCACTTCTCTACTCCACAAACAACCATGTACAAATGCATCTTGAGACTATGGAGAATCAGCTAGATGCTATTCAACAAAGGTTGGACGAGAGCCTTTAGCTATTCGTGCCAAAAAGGGGGAGAGCATTCAGTAAGAGGGAGAAAGTTCAAAGGGAAGTGAGCATAAGTGTGCATAGTGATAGGGGGAGTTCTCACATACTTTTTGCCATACTTTTGTTTTAAGTCTTATTCTCTAAACTTGTCTTTTATGGGTTTGATACACTGTGTTTTGGTGTATAGTTGTTTTTAACTCTTAACCTATACTCTTGGCTTAATCTTTAATATGTTTTGCTGATGTTATTCAGGATGACTTGTAGTTTGTACCCATGTGCTTTTGTAAGCTTTTAGGGTTAATGTTTATGCATAGTTTGTAGGCTTTATGGTATGTACCTTGCTTAATGCAGCCTTTATGCTATGTTGAAATCAGTACTTTGATCTAAATGTTCTGCATTTTGGTTTATGTACTGTCACTCTTGTGCCCTTGTAGGATTGTTCCTAGATGCATATACCTTGTGTGTTATGCATTGGTTGAGTGTTGAACATACAAGTGTCTTGCCTTGTGCTTGTTAACTTGTATGTCCTTGTGTTCATTCCAAGTGTGAATGAGCACTGTGTTCACTACCTTGTAGTGTTCACTTGGTTGATCAAACCATGGTTTGTTTCTTAACTCCATCTTTGCTTGATCACATATTGCCTGTTTCATATGCATTTTATAATTTTCTGCTTACAATGATCATGGTGTATTGTTGTGTTTCAGGAGTATTATGTTCATATGATTCAAGTGCTTCACAGCTTCTAGAGTTAGGTGTGAGTGAGTTTTGTTCAACTGTTCCCAACTCACATGTTAAGTCTAGAGTCTGTTTTAGGGTTTTGTCACGGAATAGCCAAAGGGGGAGATTGTAAGGTTGAATTTATTCAACCATCTAATTGGCTTTATTCCGTGCCAAATTTGCTTGTAATTCAGCATTTAGTAACCCTGTATTTAGGTGGGTTTGATGTAAGGGTAGTGAGTGAGATAGAGTGAAGATTGCTCAAGAGTGTGCAAGAAAACAGAGACTCGCGGCTGGGACTCGCGGGTGACTCGCGGCTGCAAGCCGCCAGACGCAGCACACGTGCCAAGCATGCTGGAAGGTGAACAATCATGCCAGCTGGAGCACTACAGGACAAAACAGGACAACTGGCCATACGGTTATCTCGCGACTGGATCTCGCGACTTAGTCAAGCCGCGAGGTCAAGCCGCGAGCCACCCCTGTTTTGTAAAACCTGACGTTTCACATTCCTCTCCCACTCCAGTATAAATACCCCTTTTACCCACGATTGAAAGAGAGCTTCCAGAGAGAATTTTGAGAGAGAAACCCTAAAGAAAAACAAGATTGATTCACCCACAATCTATACATTAGAGTCTCTTCAAATTCCCCAACTCTCTTCCTCTCCGTTGTCAAATCCTTGAGAGGCATTATACCAGACCTGGTTCTCACCATCATCATCACTGTGAGACAGTTGTTTGGATTTCTGGGAAGCAGTTAGGAAGGAACCAATCTTCATTGGTTGATGCTATGGTCTAGTAGCGGAATCCGGGAAGCTAGAAAAGAAAAAGGTTCGGCGCAACCTCGTTGGAGCAAGAAGCTTGGAGGGCTTAGGTACATCGGGTAGATTAGGCTTGGAGGGTCTATTGCTGTCCTTGTATCCCAACTACATTTTCTAGTGGATTATTGACCGCTTGGAGGGCGGCGGAGAGGTTTTACGCCGAGGGCTTCGGTTTCCTCTTCGATAACACATCGCGTGTTGTCTTTGTGTTTGCATCTTCCTTCCTCTCTATCTTTGCCTTTTTATTATCTGCTGTGGATTTTATTTTGTTATGGCTTAGATAGTTTTTAACCAATTTCATATTATAGCATATGTTAAGTTTCCGCACACTAGTTGTTTGACATATTGCTTGAATTGGTTAAGTTGTAAGTTGGGGGTCTAAACGTTCAAAGGTGTTTTTACACGTTTTTGAACTTTCAAAACATGTCAGGTATTGGAGTCATAATAAGGGACAATAATGGAGCTATTATGGTGTCTTGTTCAAAAAAAAATTAATCAAGCTTACAAGGCAGATGAGATAGAAGCTTTGGCAGCACTTAAAGCCTTGAAGTTTGCGTACAAGCTGGGTTTTCGAAATGCCATACTCGAAGGGGACTCACTTGTCTAATTCAAGCTTTGAAGGCAGAAGACCATAATCTATCCCCATTGGGTCTACTGGTAGAGGATGTGAAGTTGTTTGCAAATAATTTTGTAAGATTGTTGTATTCTCACGTTAAGAGAAATGGCAATAGTGTAGCTCATAATCTGCCGAAACATGCTATATGCATACCAGATTTTCAAGTATGGATGGAAGATGTCCCATCACATATTGTTTCGTTTTTACAATTGGATGCAATTGATTTATCTTAATAAAATCACATAAATTCATTCTAAAAAAAAAAAAAAAACTTTTATTATACAAATTACTCCAAAGTTTTTTTTTTTTTTTTTTAATTACTTATTACTTGAACTAAATAATTGTAATGGATATGTGTGTGTAATTTATAATTGTTGCTTTTTAAGATGAACTAATTACAAGCTTATGACATACTAATTACAAGCAAAATTTTATAACAAATATGCTATAATATATGTACAACATTCTCCAAAAGATTTTTTACATAAAACTTTACAACATTATCCGTGCATTACACGGGCAACTTACTAATTATATTCAAATCTCACCTACATAAAAGACATATTCATTTTGTGTTTTGGTTTGATGATTAAAAAAAAAAAAAAGATCATAGAACAAACATAAAATATTTTAAATCTTATTATATATATATATATATATATATATATATATATATATATATATATAAATAAAATGGGTATTGTCCTATATAACCTTCTAGTCATGTATTCTTACTAATAATGTTTAACTTTCTCTCTATTGAAGAAAATTATTAAAAAAGGATTTTGCATGTAAGAATGTACATGCATTTGAAAACTTTTAGTTAGTGCAAAGTTGTTGGATTTCTTAAGTTGTATAAAAATACCACTTTGTCACCCTAAAATATCAACTTGATTACACTTGATTCCTTGAACTATCAAAAGACACGATCAACTCCTTAATTTTTAAAAATATGTTACACTTAACCCTTTACTATTTGTTTTGCATTAACTTTAATGGAATTTAGCATCGAAATACCAAATTTATCCCTTAGCCATTTGTTTTAAAGAGGTGTAAGTTGGTTTTTCTATACTAAAGTTTGTTAGACTTAACACCAAAATAGATGGTAGTGGAGACGTTAAAGCAGAGTTATTACTTTTGGAGGTTAATCATGCGTTTCAATAGTTTAGTGGTTAAGAGTGTAATCGATGTGATAGTTTAGGTTGAAAAAAAAGTAATTTGCCTTTTCTCTATAACCAAAGAAAACAAGTTTCATAATATAACAAAATCCATATAAACATATTGTAAAGGAACTAGTGGATGTTAGGTAAACGCGTGTGAGCAAAGTCCCATTTTGCCTATCTTTGGCTCTGTCTATGGTTATTCCTTACCAATAGTTATTTTCTTAAACTAAGGAATAATTATTTCTTTCTAAAAAAGATCTTGGTGTGTGTAATAAATTTAAAAATTATCATCTCCAAAACCTAATCTCTCTCTCTCTCTCTCTCTTTAACAAATGCACCCGTTTTTTTTTTTTTTTTTTTTATGCAGATGGGATGCAAAAATGATTTCCCCCCCTTTTTTCCATTAATTTTTATTTGCATAATTGCATATAGATTTTGAGATTAGAAAATGATGTTCACTTAAAAAAAAATTCAATTTTTAGGATAATTAAATCCCATAACACAAATATAATATATATAAATATATATATATATATATATATATATATATATATATATATATATATATATATATATATATATATATATATAAAGACCTCATGTGGGAAAACATGAGGTTCTGTCAAGTGGTGCATTCTATACAAAAAGAATTAAAATATCCCCAAGTGCCACATCAAAGATAAGAACAAATTAAATCTTGACTTTTTGTTTCATTTGGTTCATTGTTTCGACACTTTTCTAATTAAAATGTAAATATTCTTTGTATATTTTGGTTCAATGTTTCAAAAATATTCCTCCCTCACATATACACACAAAATTCTTTGCATTTCAATTCACCATTTTCACCTACTCTTAGCCCTTTATGCCATCCCATGTCTCTATAGACCAAAAATGATTTCATTTACCTTCAATCTTTCAGTGATACTTACCTAGCTCTTTCAGTCTTGTCTCATCTAATCCTAACTCGTATGAGTTGGCTAGAACCAAGGAAGGAGGGCATGCATTTTATATTGAGTGACAACGGCAATTACGATTTTGATATTAAGGTCAAATGTTATGGATTTGTGGGTTTTGTAAATGATGTGATTGATTATGGGTATTTGAGATGTGTATTTTGTTTTAGAATTAAGGAGAAAGAGAAAAACACATTTTATATCAACTTTTATTTTACAATATTCTTCCAAAGTTGTTTCTTGAACTGAATAATTATAATGGATATGTGTGTGCAATTTGTAACTGTTTCTTCTTATGATGAACTCATTACTAGCAAAATTCTATAACAATTATGCTATAATATATGTACAAAATTCTCCAAAATCATCTTACATAAAATATTACAACATTATCCGTGTATCGCATGGGCAACTTATTAGTTATTTTATAATTGTGGGGGCTAAAAACACAAAACAAATGAACTGCCTAGGTGTTCTTGATCTACACAATTAATTTAAGAAAGATGAGAGATGGAAATCCACAATGGGAGTACTAACAGCTAATCAAAGATAAAAATGACTGAATCACTACTTTATTTATATGGAAAGGGTTTTCTCAAGGTGGGTACAAGGATTCAAAGGGATGAACACTTGTGAAAACTCTTCTCACTTTCTCTCTCTAGTTCTTCTCTCAATTTTTTTGAAACCCTTGCCCTGTTGTCATTCTCCTTCTTTTATAGCCCACTTCCTCCTCTAGCCGTCTTGCCCTTTAGTTGGATTTTGGGGAGATACTTGTCCCATCAACACCCTCCCCCCCCCCCCCCCCTTTCCCCATTTCTTGATCATGAAGGCAGATTTTGGTGGTGTCTGCATTGTTCAGGTTAGTCAATCATAATTTAATGCGGCTGACATTAGGTAAGAGAAGTCTTAAATGTGAAGGTGACTACTACATTGGGCTCTGCGTTTATCTATACGTGTTTCCGTGGTGTTAGCCAAAGAGAGGCCTCTTCGGCAATACAGATGGGCATTCCTTGGTAGGGTCGTGCTCCCTCGGGAATATGGGCTTTGCAGATCCCTTTGGTATTGTCCTTAGATGGCTTTTTCCCCAACAGTGGGCCTCCTTCATTCCTTATCGATACTTTGGTCGAGCTCTTATTGCGAAGGGAACTTTTGGGCTTCTGTTTCTCGGACTAAGGTCCCTGGGGAATATGGGCTTCGCGTATCTACATTTCAATTTGTGAGACATGTGTCAAGAAGTTTAGTTATATACTTTATTATGTTTTTAAATCACTCCTAAATAAATTGAAATTGGAATTTAAATGTATATTATTGATTTGTTTCCTTTTTTAATTTTTTATATTTCAATAATTAGAAACAGAAGTTTGAACTCTTATGTGCAATTTGGAAACACCAAAAAATGCCAACCAGTTAAGCTACAACAAGTCTCTTGACAATTTACCTCCTAAAATTACTCCTAAATAAATGTGACTTTTGATTTTCCTCCTTGAATTCTTCCCCCCCCCCCCCCCCCCCCCCCGGCCTCCCCCCAAAATACCTCCCAATTTTTATTTTAGTTTGTTTGCATCTGTTTCAAAATTGCTTCTGAAAAAATTAGCAAAAGTAACTCAATAAAATTAATACTTCACTTCAACCAAAAAAAAAAAAGGTTAATACTCAGTCTTGTATCAATTTTTTTTAATACTAAGTCAACTTAAAAATAACACTGTTTTGAAGGAAATTGGCATTATTGGCTTAAGGGTTTTTAAGCTTTTTACAGTCTGGTAGACTCCTCTGCTAACCCAAGGAAATCCTTTTATCTCCTCTGCTGCCATTGCCACTGCCACCACCACCACTACCATTATAACACAAACTTACACCAACTCCAAATTATTGCCATAACATCATCAGTGTAGATATTAAAATATTATAATTTCATAATTTTTAAACATACTCATCTAAACAATAGATATTAAAATTGATGAGACTAAAATTCCCATCATTTTTAAAAAATCTAATAATTTTATAAAATTATTAATCCAAACACAGAAAAAGAAATAAACGAAGAGCAGAGCAAATAGATGATTGTGCACCAGGAGTTGTAAGATCAGTGAACATCCATCAACATCACAACGTATGCCCCATTTAAATGAAGTTTTGTTATCTTCTAAATCAATTCAAAATGGCTACAAAAACATCAGCATATCCCTTCATATATTTACAAGGTTGTTCAACAAAAACAAACTTCTAATTCTAAATAAGCAGATTGTCAATATATCTTTACATCTCTCACGTAAGTATATGAGATATGATCTTCACTGTTGTTGATCATCTTCTAAATCTTCTTGTAGGTTAACCAATGAAGATCTTCCAGTAGGCCATCACCCCATTGTAGGTCTTCAAGAAATTGGTCTTCGGTCCCTATCACAGATGAACAAAGCATCGATTTAAAGTATTTTTGTATAAATGGTCAAGCAAGTTTTCAAACCATGAAGTTCATGAGATATTTTAGCCATTTGGAAGCTCATGTTTATCCAAAATACATCTCAATGGCTTTGCACAGAGAGAGATATTACCATCAGTAGGTTGTTCAAAGTACCGATCAGGATTTTCTCCTGATAATAGAAATTACCCATAAATTCTGACTGAAACAAAGAAAATCACCTTGAAGGTGGTAATGGGTTCACGAGTGCTTCAACCTGTCTCTCCTGGACAAAAGGTATAATGGATGTATTGGGATAAGTTCAAGGTGGAGATATTTCCAAAAATGGTGTCAAAAGTGCTTAATCCAAACAAGAAAGATTTGAGTAAAAGTTGAATGACATTAACTGGTCTCTTTTTTCAAGAGTATCAGGGTTCAAATTCCTCGAACCTCTTGCTGTAATAATTGAACTATAAAATAAAAATTAATATAAAAAAATCCTGAGTACATACTGATAAATATGAAAAATACCTTACCTCTGGAGCCAAAGACCCAACAGCACTATTCAACAACTCCATGTGCAAAAAAAAAAAAAAGAACACTTAGCCATGTAAAAAGACCTAGAATATAGGACTAAGAGAACCAGTATGATATTATAAGAAAAAGCACAATCTTAGGATACCAAAAATTGAGAATTGACACAACCCACCTCATTATCTGGCGTGTAGATCATGTTGGGATCTTCATTCAAGTTGATGAAATTCTGCGCATTATCAGCATCAGCACCATACATGGCTAGTCCCTCTGTATTACTCTGAGTTGAGGAAGCCCGAGAAGCAGAATTTTGGTATGCCATTTTGAGCTCAGCCCTTTTAGCCTAGACTATCAAAGCTCTCTCTTTCATTCTCTCTTGCTGTTGCAGCTGCTGCTTATTGGATAGCAAATGTGGTTGTGAATTCATGACGATTTCAAAAGGAAATAAACGGTATGTGAATGCACATGCTCCCTTTTGAAAGCAAAATGATTGCCTCCCACATTTCATGCAAGACCAACATAAAGTGTGTTGGGAAATTTAGACCCCGGTTGATAGAATTAACAAGTTTTAAACCCAAGTTGTTAATTAGATTTATTATAAATAAAACTTGTTAAAACAAACAAACATCAATATCATGTCAAAATCATGCAACGGAAAAAATAAATAAGACAAGATATGATGACCTAGGAAAACCAATGAAACAAACTAGTTTCACAGTAAAAAACCTGGGGGGAAACCTTCCCGAAAAGCAATCCATTATAGCAAAGAGAAGTTTCAGATCTAGTACAAAACCTTTGTCCCTAGACTCTACAATCCCTGTAGATGAACTTACAGCAGAAACCTTCTATCGCTTCAAAACCTCTGAACTCTTCAATATATGAACACCAACCTTTTGCACAGATCCCAGTACGTGACTAACCAATGATGCACGACTCCCAATACGTGACTAACACACCAACTTGAAGAAGATTGTTGGCTGCAAAGTTCTTCACTTCATCAACAATGAAAATCAAGAAGCACTTGGTTACAAAACCCTAAGGCGCAAAGAAGCAGTAGCTTCTTTCAGAGAGAATAAGATATCGGTCACATTTTGCATATGTTCTCCTTGTATTCTTTTATGTGACGGCCTCTAAAATAGGCCTTATATATGTCTAGGGTTGTGAGAAAAGAAACCCTACACATACATGTCAGCATGGGCCGAAAATCAGATCTAGAAATCTGAATTTCGTAATTCTCAATCGATCGAGAGGTGTCGAGGAGGTATTGAGCCTATCTGTTGTGAGCTATCAAGAGCTATTGAGGGGACAGAAAGTTGCTCGATCAACCGACCGAGCTATCAAAATTGTGATAAAAAGAAGCTGAAGAGCTCGATAGATAGCTAGCTGTCGAGAGGTGTCGAACAGCTATCGAGCTTTAAAAAATCAGCACTTCTTCACTTGTTTCTTGGACAGATTTGCTTGGCTTCAATACTAGACTTGAAGTCTTGTTCCTTGAAGTACTAAACCCATCCTAGATCTACCCAAATACAAGTAAAGTGCGTTTTGTCAAAAAATTAGCCAATTACATTAAATATGTCCTTAACAAAGTGTACACTTCAAAATGTATCCCTCGCTGTCCTACAATCTCATCTAGTTTCTTTAATCTTGCAAGCAATGTCATGACACAGGACAAGTTTTTCAACTTGGCAGAAATAGCATAAAAGTGAGGCAATGGAAGAGCATACCTTCTGCAAAATCTTTTCTCTATGAGCTATCAATTTGATCATTGGAGTGTTCCACTTGTCAAGAAAGGCATTCATCTCAGAGGATATGTGCTTGAGCTTTTCAAACCAAAACTTTTGTGCAAATTGACATTTATCGACCTCATTGAGCTCCGCCTTCATGGTTTGTAGATTGCCTTGAAGCTTTTCAATTTCTTTATCAATGCCAACTGCCAAACTTATCTGTTTTTCAGCCTTCTGAGCAGTGATTGAATTGAACTTCATTAAGACACCATGAATGACAGCATCAGCCATAGTAAAAACTTCTATGGAATTGATAACTACTATATTTGCTTGACCTAGTAAAAACTCAATTATAAAATGTATTTAGCTTATCCATTTCTATAAGAAAAAGTCTCATGCAAGACCAACATAAGATGTACACTTTAAAATCATGAAAATGTTCTGTCAAACACATTGGTGCCAAACTAACTTGATTAATGATGCTGCTTACCCTGGATGCAGACATTTGGCTTGCATGAAAATGTTCTGCATCTCCAGTCTCTTGAGCTTCTGATATGAGTATAGAAGGCTGGAGTCCGTGTCCAATCTGATATAGCAAATTAATGAAATTTGTAAGTTTCTAAGGAAGGGGCTAATTAACTATTACTTATGCTATAAAATTTTTTAACCTTTAGAGAATAATCTGAAGACTTCATCCAGGATGCTTGAGGCATTCCATATATCCAACTATCAAACTTTTTCCATTTAAAATTTTGAAAATTAACTAGAATTAAAATAGTCTCTCAACATGAATTTTACAGTGAAATTGTAGAAACCAATTTCAGAGTTCAGTCAGCATGGCTTTAGCATGTTTACAGTGGCTTCACTTATTCCTAGTAAAAACTCAACTGTAAAATGCATTTAGCTTATCCAGTTCTGTTAGCAGAGGCCTCATACAAGGCCAACACAAAATGTACACTTTAAAATCATGAAAATGTTTTGTCAACCACATTGGTGCCACACTAACATGATTAATGATGCTGCTTACCCTGGATGTAGACATTTGGCTTGCATACGTCCTTGGCAAATACAATTGGTGTTCAGCTTCTGTAGTCTCTTGAGCTTCTCATATGGGCATAGAAGGCTGATGTCCATGTCCCATTTGATATAGCACTTGAGCTTCAAATTCTGGAAGAGATTTTCTTATAGAAGGCTGCTGTCTGTGTCCCATGTGATATAGCAAATAAATGAAATTTGTAAGCTTCTAAGGGAGGCTAATTAACTCGTATATCAAAAACCACATTTCCAAATGCCAGGTGAGAATTAGGACTCCGAGAAATACATCCATCTAAATTGACAACACAAAGGGTTTGGACTCCAAAATTCAATTAGTTTTCAACCATCAAATTCAAACATACAGATAAATTTTCCACTATGAAAAAACTGTAAAGAATCCAATAAAAAATTAAAGCTAGAAGCACTATATCAATTTCAGTGTTTTACTAATCCTAATCTATCATAGGAACCAACTGGACCACAGGGCCTAATAATTTTCTTAAGGTTGACATAGCAACAATGCCTTCAAAGCGATTATTCTTATGAATCATATTTGTACCGTATATCAAAATAATGAATGGTTTCTTGGTTAACAAGAAACTGATTGTGGAAAGTTTTGAACAGAAAAAGAAGCCAAACCCACCAAACTAGCTGAACAATGCTAACATTAACGAGAATCGTAACGATTCAACTATGCAAGATTTATAATGTACCAACATGCATTGATAGCAAAAACTAATGAAAATTGTGAAAGGTAATGTGTTTGTGAATGAGAAATGGTTTTGCACGTATAAAGAAATGTAATCCTACTAAGAATCAAAATGATGTTACGGAACTAAGAATGAAGCAAAAGAAACAAGAATGTGCCTTGTTTTCTTGGAGCTGTTACTTGTTTTCTTGAAACTTTTTGTGTCTATGATGTTGAGACTTGTTTTTGAGATATAGTCTTTATTGAAATTGTGCGCGCATATAATTTCAGAACTGGTTTTAAAAACCGGTCCGGGTCGGATGGTTCGACCGGTTGAACTAGGAATCAGTCTCTAGTCTAGTCTGAAAAAACCCTAAAATAGCGAATCGGAGGCAAATCCAATTTTACCCTCGGTTTGATTTTTAAAACCATGCTCAAGACCCATGCTGCTGGCTTAAAGAATCCAAGTTAAACTTGGAATTGTATGTGTGTAACATATATATATCTCTGTGTGTGTGTGTGCTGTGGGCACAAGGGGTTTTTGGGAGTCGCCACCTAGTTTTTACAATGGTCTAGGAACCATATATATAGCGTCCTTTTGAGGAAGGACATTTTGATCTTACTACTAGAGGTATGGGTTCGGAGTTTAGGTACATTCTTGGGAAGGTGTTAGGCAACCAAGATCGCCCAACCCTAAGATTGGTCTCCAATCATTATGTCTTATCTCTTAACCTCATTAAAAACATGTTCAACACTAGTATCTATACTCACACACGCACTAGCACAAATCTAAGCATACAACATGGCATCATTATCTGAAAACACCTGCATATATACCTTTCAACAAAAGAGAGCCAAACCTATACGCACATGAAAAACCCTAGCATGTGAAACCTTATCATACCATTCATCTCAAACAAAGGTAGCAATAAATTAAAGCAGTAACTTAATCATGGAACCATAAGATCATATAAACATCCATACTCAAAACCAAGCATCATACAAACATTTTCATCACAAAAGATGCATGTTCATATCAATGCATGACCTACCTTTACTTACTTTGTAGCAACTTAGCACTTATGGCATCAATGCATGGACATGTGAAGGAATGGCATGGCATTAAAACTAAGAAACAAAAGGATAAACCCTAATCTAAACATGTTAAGGACAAACAAGCATGTGAACAAAGCGAACTTATAAAGTATAAAACATGTGAAAAGAAACCCAAAATAGAAACATGTTATATGAAGCAAAGAATGAAATAGAAGAATTAAGGTTTCTGGGCAACGGCCTGCGTACGCAGACAGAGGCCTGCGTACGCATGATTTGATCTACGTATGCATGCTCATGGCACACGCATGTAGGGTTCTTCAAAACCCTAACCTGGAAACAAATTAAGTAGAAAATAGAGCATGAACTAAAACCCTAATGCTAACAACCAAACATGTTCACAAACATAAAGAAAGCATAAAAATGAACTAAAGAAACATGTATAAGCATAAACAAAGTAAAGAAACAAGATTAAAATAGGAAAGAAAGACAGAAAAGAAAAAGGAAGCAAGAATGAATACCTTAAAGCAAAAAGCTCCTAGGCTTAATTTTTTACCATTCCTCTCAGTCAAACCTATCACAGTCAGTAAACACGTGATTAGAAACTTTAAACTTAAAGGATTAGGGCCAGAAAAGGTCCCAATCAGATAAAGATGACTTGAAAATGTACCATGTAAGGCTTTATATAATGGAAAAAATGGGGTTTGGAACGGCTTCTAGATGATGTGGGATTCATTCCAAACCCTAGCCATTATTGCAGAAACCTTGCCATTTTTATGTTTCTGAAACCCTAGTTGTGTACGCAGGAGAATGCCTACATACACATGCTTTGGCCCACGTACGCAGGCCGTTACCCACGTACGTGGGCTGCGGGCCATTTTGGTCAATTTATTTCCAAAAATAGATTTTTGATCATTTAAAAAGTTATATTTTCCATTTTAACACTTCTCAAGTCAATTTGATATTTGATTGGGCTCTAAACTGGCTTGGGTCTTAGAGTTCGAGCATCATTGGGGAACGGGGGCCCAAGTTGTAAGGGGTACAAAATGCAGTGTCTACAGATGCCCCTCTTTTGATTCGTGAGCTTCGCTAACGGAATCAAAAGAATAGGAGACAAAACATTTTGTTTCGACATACAGCTCAGGCTCAATCCATGCATACAACACACATCACGTATACATGGGGCGGGGCACAATTTCGGAGAGCTGTGTGGGATTCGTATGTCCGAAGTCCCACCTTTATTGCTCGGGAAACGAGAAATGATAGGTTCACTATCCTAGAACATGTTTTGCCATTTGCAAGCAAATGACGAGTGACTCACTATCCTAGAGTCACTTAAAAAGAAAATGAAAAACAAGCAAGGGCTCTCTTTGAGCTAACCCAACAAACAACAAAAGGATACAGTCTCTGTGGTGTCTATCCGAAGCTTTTGCCTCAAACTTCTCCAAGTAACTCACTCCTCTTGTCTTCTTCACTTATTTCTCTACCTTTTCTGGTGAGGTTCTTGCCTCAGGTTGACCTTGGTCTCTTTCTCTATCACTATCTTTACCTTTTTCTACCATGCCTGTATGTTCAATTCCCGGAGGATATGTGCACGAGTAATCTTGATTGTTGGATCCACTAGGGATGGTGAAAACTTGCTGAGGAGTAGGAATGTATGGGGAGGAATCTTCTGCCTTTTTCATGACTTACTAAGGGATGAGAAACTCACCAAGGAGTAGTAGAAATGGACTCACTGAGAAGTAGTGTAACTTTGTAGATGTGTGATCCATTGGGGAAAAATCTTCTGCTTCCTTCATGGTATGCTGAGGGCTTTAAGGAAGAATCTTTTGCTTCCTTACTGGGGATTGTTTAAATATGCATAGGTCCACCGGGGAAGAATCTTTTGCCTCTTCCATGGGGATGATGTTCTAGATATGCTTTGATCCATTAGGGAAGAATCTTTTACTTCCTTACTGGGATAGTGTTTTTGTGTTTATGTGATCTGTTGGAAATGGTTTTGGGATGTACATGCTTCATCAGGGGAATAGTCTTTTGCTTCCTTTACTGCTCACTTGGGAGTCCTTGGTGACTTAGTGCCCAATTGGGGCAATCTTGAGATGTTTTTCTTCTTTTTGAATTTTTTTTAACTGTTCATGACTAAGCTACACTTAGTTTAGTGGTGAGGCCTAAACTACATTTAGTTTAGCCATCAGGTGTGTTCCCACCTTTTTATTTTTCCCAACGGTTACCAACAGTTTCTTTTTCTTCTTCATTCCCTTCATCTCCCTCATCTCTTTACATTCTTCATGACTCTTCTTTTTTCTCTCTATAAGAACTTCCCTTTTCTATTTTTTCCTCACACCATCTGATCCTCTCATTCTCTCAAACTCCTTCATTTTCTCATTTTCTCTCTAAACTCTCTTTGTTAGGTTCTAAAGACTTAGATTTTATGTATTTAGAACTCTAATGTGTATTGTTGGCAAACCATGATCAAAACAATGTGTTTAGTCGTGTTTAGACTTGCTCAAAGTTGGTTCGTTTTTGTAAAGTTGGAATAAGCTGATGCAGAAGGCTTTTATGCTTCTCGGCCTAGTTCGATCAATCAAAGCTTAGGCTCGATCAATCAAAAATTGGGTCAGAAGCGTTCTCTGCATAATTCCAACTCAACCCTAGTTTTGTTTTAAAACGTTTAGGGTTTTCTAATTTGCCCTAGGTATAAAAGGCAAACCCTAGCCACGTTTTAGTGTTGCTCATATTGCTGTTTGTGTAAATCTCTTGTGAGATTTTGAGGAGCTTTCCTTTACACAAGCTTAGGGTTTTCAAGGAGGAGATATTATCTACACCTTGATGATCAATTCAGTTGCTGCCATTGAAGCTTAAAAGAAACACAAGCGAGTGTGCTTGTATTTGGTGGTGAATCCAAGAAAGAAGGAGTCCGTGGATTCAGAGCTTGCACGTGGTCGTGTCAGTAAGTTCTACTGGTGGGTAGCAATAAGAAGTCGAGCGTAGAGACTTGTAAGTCTTATTGTATGAAATTCGATTCCTTCAAGATAGTGGATTCAGGTTTACCTTGAGGATAGCTAGCTTAAATCCTCCCCAGGTTTTTACCGGTTTGGTTTCCTAGGTGATCATATCATTGTGTTATTTATTTTTCCGGCTTTGCATGATATGATTATTTGATTGTGATAACCTAGATTTGGAATTTGGACTAAGTAACAACTTGGCTAATTACCTAGGTTAATCCAATTGTGTTTTTAAGGGGTCTAAAAACTATCAAGTGGTATCAGAGCGGGTAGCTCTCTTATTGTTGATCTCTTGGTCACTGAGCTGATCCTTGACCCCTGTTGTCATGGAACACGGACATTCTCTTGTTATTCTTCCTCACTTTGATGGGAATAATTATGCTTATTGGAAAGTAAGGATGGACGCATTCCTGAAATCGATTGATGAGAGAGTCTGGAACTCCGTTGAATACGGATGGGAGAAGCCCACTACTCCTGTTAGTGAGTGGCAAACTTCTCAAAAATAAGCAACCGCATTCAATAGCAAGGCTATGAATGCTATCTTTAATGCTATTTCTATGGAGGAATTTAAGAGAATCTCTAATGTTGAGGTTGCTCATATTGCTTGGAATATCCTCCAGACTGTGCATGAAAGCAGAAAGGCTGTCAAAATCAATAAATTACAGTAGTTAACTTCAAAATTTGAAAGCATTAGGATGTCTGATGATGAATCTTTTGATGAATTCTATACTAAACTAAATGATATTGTTAATTCTGCTTTTAACTTGGGTGAAATCTATGATCAACCTAAAATTCTTAGGAAGATTCTTAGATCGTTAACTGAAGACTTTAGACCCAAGGTGACTACCATCACTGAGAGCAAGGATGTGGACTCCATCCCTGTTGATGAACTTGTAGGATCACTTCAATCTTATGAGTTGGACCTACCCAAAACTAGAAAATCCAAATCAATGGCTCTTAAGTCAGTTGATGATATTGAGGTTGGTGGATTTGATGATGAGCTCTCTGCTACAGAGATTGCTTACCTTGCCAAGAACTTTAGAAACTTTCTCAGGAATAGGAACAAAAAGGTAAGAGGTACGAACACTACTAAACCTAGAAACTTTAGGAAGAATGATCCCACTAAGGCTAACTATAATGATAAACCTAGAGAAAAGGTAGGTCAATCTTCAAATAATTCTTTGGGTCCTCAGTGTTTTGGATGTCAAAGGTATGGTCATATGAAATCTAAATGTCATACCTATTTGAAGTCTAAGGGTAAGGCTATGGCTGTAACCCTTAGTGATGGTGAAGTTTCTGATGATAAGTCTGATTGTGACGAGGATGGAAACTTCATTGCTTTCACTGCTACTGCTGTAGTCAATGAAAGCATATCTGCTGTAGAGAACCCTTCTGATGGGGAACTCTCTGAGGATGCAGATCTTCAAGAGGCCTACAATGAACTTTGCAAAGTTGCTGCAAAAGATGCTATGAATGTTGAACTTGGCCTGAAGAAAATTGAATCTCTTGAACTTGATAAGAAGAATTTGCTTGTAAAACTGTTTGATGCTAATGAACTTTTGAACAATGTGAAAACTGAGAATATGCTATTGCTTGATAAAGTTAAATCTTTGGAACTTGATTTATCTGTTGCTAGATCTGCTAGTTCTAAACTTGATAAAATGCTGAGTGTTCAAAAGTCTCCTTCTGACAAATTTGGCTTAAGTTTTGTTGAAAGCATCTTTGTGTCTGCTCCCTATTCCACAAACTTTGTTCCTTCATCTTCTTCTGAACCTTCTGTAAGTGAGATTGTGAGTGAAACTGTCAAACCCCCTGTGAGTGAGGTTGTCAAACCCATAGAAGTTTCACCATCTAGGAAGATTAGGGTTGATCTGAAAGAGTCTAAACCAAAGCAGCCTACCCTTTCTAAGGATAAGTCACATGATAAGCCTGCATGGGTTTGTCATTTTTGTGGAAAGCCTGGACACATTCGTCCAAACTGTTACAAGTTGCAAGTTGCTAAGAGAGTAAACAAACCAAAAGTACCTGTGCCTCAAGCACAAGATCCTATGGTACTCATTGGTGAATTGGTAAAGGCTTTAAACCTTTATTCCAATCCTGGAGTTGGTAATCATTCCCATGTGAATAAGAACTCCAATGCTCGTGGTGCATCTAAAAGATTTTGGATGCAAAAGACTCGAACTAATTGAGTCTTTCTGACATGGTCCATGTGCTTTTTTTGCTCTACCCTTTGTGACCATTGTTCTTTGGTTTTGTGTTTTTGTTTCTAGGATTTGCATTACATAACATTCATGCATTTTATTCTAGGTGTTTTTTTTTTAAGAATAAAAAAATAAAAATAAAAATAAAAAGGGAAGAAAAAGGAAGCAAATTGTGTTTTGCACTATTTTCTTGGTTTTTGAGAACAAGGTTGGTCAATTTATTTTCACATAACATGTCTTTTGTACCTTGTTTAGCTTTGATGAGCTTATTTTTCTTGCACTTGACTAGTTGAAGCTTTGTAGTGCATGTTGTGTGGGAAAGATGTTATGGTGTTTATCACTTTGTCTTAATCTTGGAGTCACATGTTATTTGACTGTCAGACTTGATCCTTTTGAGAAAGGCATAAATAACCATCTCACCACTCTTCACTAGCCAATCATGAAGACCTTAGTGCATATCATAAGATTTTGTGCTCGAGAAAGTGTAGCACATGCGCAAAAAAGAATATAAGGTGTAGCCTCGGTTTAATTGCTTAATGCTTAAAATTGGTGTGTTAGGCTTGATGCCAAATCACATAATTAAAATTGGTTTGTACATTATCCTGGCTTTTTAATAAGTTTCTGAATAAATTAAAATTGGTATGTACATTATGAGGCAAAATTCAAGAAACTTACATGATTGCAAGCTTATGTTCTAGGAGATGTGGGAGTTATATGATGTAACTCTTTAGGTGATAGTCTCTTTTAAATTCTATGTGATGAATTTTGTAGACTTTGTGATTGAACGTTATTCACATATCACCTCACATGTAACTCAAACTTTTGCTAGTTGCACACATTACACAAGTTACTCTTTGCTAAACATTGTACATGTTATTGTGTGTGTTTTTGGTTTGACCAACCAAGTTTGCAAATACTTTGAGTTTTGTGCAAAGCTGATTTGATACTTGAAAATTTATGGAGAATGTAAGGAATTTTAAATTTGGGAAAATTGGGCTTCATTTTTTGTTTTTGAAAATCATATCATCACATACTCATGCATTTTGTTCCTCAATTTCAATGCTTTGAGTTGTTCCTAAAACTTTTTCAAAAACTGTTTTTTTTCCTCAATACTTTGAAAGCCTCTGTCCATTTCGATTGATCCAACCTGATTTTCAATCAATCGAAATTGTTTTGAAATTGTTTTCAAATTTTTTAAAGAGCCTCTGTTTGTTTCGATCAATTGAAACTCGTGAATCAGGTTTTAAAAAAATCAGATTTGACTTGTTCAAACCACTTTTTCAAAAGTTTTTCAAAACTTTCTCTCTCTCTCCGACTCAGCAAGGCTCCACAGAGAATTTTTTGTTGTTTTCCTCCAAATTTTTTGCTAGGTTTCTCTCTCCATAAGCCGGTATGTCTATATTACCCTTCTTTTTGCATTGTTTTTCATTTCTCATGCATTTTTTTCGGTTTTTGGGTTAAATTTTCGAACTATGCATATTTGGGATTTTTGATGAATCAAACCTTATTTTGTGAAATTCATCAATGGGTTTTGTTGCCACAATGATATATTCTTGATCTATGATGGTTAATTTGATCAATTTGGGGTTTTGTGATAATTTGAAAATTCTAGGGCTTGTATTGAACCCAAATTGGGGTTTTTGTTCAAATTGGTTTCAATTGATGAAATTGGCTTGTTGAAGTGATGAAATTGATCATTCTTTTTTTGTAATCTATCTTGTGTAATGATCAATTCGTCAATTTATTTCAAATTTATCAAGTGGTTTTTCAAATTTTGGGGTTTTTGTTAGAAACTCTATGTTCAAGCCAATTTTGTGCATTTGAACTTAATTGCGCTGCATTAGGACATGCATCATGACATTTAATTTGTTCATGCATCATATAGATTTTTGGTTCTATATTTTTTTGTGCTAACTTGCAGTTTGCCTTTGGTTTTTGTTTTTTTTCTTACTTTGTGTCTTGGTCCTTATCCTAGCACCATGCCTAGGAAAACTAGAGCCCATAGGACCCCCTCCACTTCCTCTGAGTCTCCCTCTAGGAGTGAGGTGTTTAGGAATGATAAAAGCAGAGAGACCTTTGAGAAACTAAACTGTAAGCGTAAGATTTGGGCTGAGCGTTCTGTGGTATTAGATAAGGTTGATCTAGCCATTAGGGCTAACTTTGAGTCTAGAGGTTGGTTGTCCTTGTTAGAGATAGATCATCCACCCCCGACCACCCTGATTAGAGAGTTCTTCTCGAATCTCTCTTGTCACGTCTATGATTCCAACACCCTTGTTAGGAGTTGGATAGGAGGTGTAGAGTTCACCATTACTCCTCAGATAGTGACTGAAGCTTTTTGGGTTCCGGTCGTTAGGGAGCCTGTTTATCCCTATGCTGAGTCTCCACCCTTAGATGACGTCATGTCATACATCACTGGGTCTTCTATCCAGTGGGGTTTTGATCCACGGATCACGTCTGCTGAGCTTACTGAGACTGCCTATCTTTTCTTTAGGATAGCATGTCATTTTTTGTGGCCTGTTTCTCATCTCCATACCATCCCTCTAGAGCGATGTGTGTTTTTATACGCGTTTGTTTCTGGTGCGTCTATCAGCTTTCCTTATCTATTCCTTCGTTCTTTGAACGAGGTTCATAGGAATTCTGCCGTAGGGCATGCGCTTATCCATCCTATTTTCATTCATAGGATTTTGTTGTTTCTTGGTCTAAATGGTTTCCCTTCTGATGAGCCCATTCATGTTGTCGCTCCCTTAGGCGCCACCTTCCTTAGGAAGAGGGCTGCTCACTTGAGAGTTGATCCTTCACGTCCTAGAGGTGCGTTATCTGGTGTTGTTCCCCCTCCTCCCTCTTCTACAGGTGCTGATGCTGCTAAGACGTCTAGTGCTGCTGCTGTTCCTCCACCGACTACTTCAGATGATTCAGACATTCAACGTACGTTGGATCATGTCTTGACCATTCAGGCGGCTAATGGACAGATTTTGGTGGACGTGCTCGATGAGATCCGTGCTTTGCGCGCAGAGTTGACACAGTTTAGACAATCTTCACCGCCACCTCCTTTTGATGATGAATTTTGATTGCCCTTTGGCATTCCGTCACAAAAAGGGGGAGTACACATTTGAGCACTTGTAGAGTTTTGTTTTCAGGGGGGGAGCATTTTTGTTTGTTTAGAGCTTGTGGAGTTTAGATTGTATCTAGGTGCTTCACATTGTATTTTACCTTTTTTAGCTCTTACCATATTTTTGTTGGGCTATTCATGTTAGGGGGAGATACGTTTATTACTTTATATATTTCTTGTTTTCAACTGCTTATTGATTTATATTTATGAGTTTTTTCATTGATATATGTCTTTATTATGTGTTGGTTGAAATCAAGAATTTATTTTGTTTACTTGTATTTTCCACACATGTGGTTATGCATTTTGTTTAGTGTTTCAGGAAATATACAGGTTGATTCAATTGAGCTGCTGTCTACACTTGCAACTGATGGATAGTAGTTAGGATTGAATTTTTTTTTATGAGCATTACTTTTGTAAAAAGGGCTTTTCTTTGTAAACTTTGAGCTTCTAGTTGTGTTTTGTCACGGATTGCCAAAAGGGGAGTTTGTTAGGTTCTAAAGACTTAGATTTTATGTATTTAGAACTTTAATGTGTATTGTTGGCAAACCATGATCAAAACAATGTATTTAGTCGTGTTTAGACTTGCTCAAAGTTGGTTCGTTTTTGTAAAGTTGGAATCAGCTGATGCAGAAGGCTTTTATGCTTCTCGTCCTGGTTCGATCGATCGAAGCTTAGGCTCGATCAATCAAAAATCAGGTTAGAAGCGTTTTCTGCATAATTCCAACTCAGCCCTAGTTTTGTTTTAAAACGTGTAGGGTTTTCTAATTTGCCCTAGGTATAAAAGGCAAACCCTAGCCATGTTTTAGTGTTGCTCATATTGCTGTTTGTGTAAATCTCTTGTGAGATCTTGAGGAGCTTTCCTTTACACAAGCTTAGGGTTTTCAAGGAAGAGATATTATCTACACTTTGATAATCAATTCAGTTGTTGCCATTGAAACTTAAAAGAAACACAAGCGAGTGTGCTTGTATCTGGTGGTGAATCCAAGAAAGAAGGAGTCCGTGGATTCGGAGCTTGCACGTGGTCGTGTCAGTAAGTTCTACCGGTGGGTAGCAATAAGAAGTCGAGCGTGGGGGCTTGTAAGTCTTATTGTATAAACTTTGATTCTTTCAAGATAGTGGATTCAGGTTTACCTTGAGGATAGCTAGGTTAAATCCTCCCCAGGTTTTTACCGATTTGGTTTTCTAGGTGATCATATCATTGTGTTATTTATCTTTCCGCTGCTTTGCATGATATGATTATTTGATTGTGATAACCTAGATTTGGAATTTGGACTAAGTAACAACTTGGCTAATTACCTAGGTTAATCCAATTGTGTTTTTAAGGGGTCTAAAAACTATCACTCTTCATCTCCTCCAATGGCACCCAAGGCCAAGAAGTCTTCCTATGTCCTTTCCTCTGATGCATTTCTCCTCACCCTCTGGAGTGGGGTAGTGAGATTGATGGGTCCTCCTCCATTGACATACTGGATAGAGAATCACATTCCTATGGATGAATCTGCAAGTTTTTCAAACTTTTCTTATTTTCAAGTTTCTCTTTGATCTTCCATTTTGATGTGTTTTTTGCCATGTAAATGCTTGGGTTTTGTTGTGGGATGGGTTTAGATGAAAACCTGACATATTAGGAGGGGTTAGAACATGTTTAGGAATGATTTTGGGTGATATATGCTAGAAAATGTCGAAGGACTCTTCATATCTATGCTTCTACGTGCATGGGCTCGTGCCTGCGTACGTAGCTTGTACTTATGCATATGTAGCTCTATTCTTGCGTACGCAAGTCTGTTCTTGAGGCTCTACGTACGTGAGGATGGGCCTACGTACGGGGGTCCTGTCTACATGCGTGGGCATTGACCCGTGTACTTGAGACACTTGGCAAAGGCCTTACTCTGCTCATTTTCACTTCTTTTTCAATTATTTCACTTCTATATGCAATATTAACACCCTTTTTTTGTCATTTTTGCATCTGAACATCACTGCATCCTTCTTTTTATCTTTATTCTTGCATTGAAAACATCATTTCTCATCATTTTTTCTTGAATCAAGAATCTAATGTTATCTTCTTCTTTTGCAGTCATCATCCCCTTATGCTAGTAAGGGAAGCACTAACAAGGTGGTGGGGTGGTACAACCTCCTCATTCTTGAAACGAGGGCTTATATCTGGGAAACGGGCTTTTAGCCTATCATTGGCCTTCTTTCGAAAAGGTCCACAAGTGCTACCTTGGTGCAATGCCTCATTGAGAGGTGGTGGGATATGACTCATACCTTTCATATTGCCGAGCAGGAGATGACGGTGACTTCCTACGACTCCTACTGCATGACCGACCTTTGCTTCAAAAGGGCCATCATCAACTTGGACGGCGCGTCGGGTATCCAGCTAGGTCTTGACATGTTGGCGAGGAAGTACTCCACTAAGACCATCTGCTACTTTGACTTGGTGTCGAATTACATGCTTCTCCCACAAAGAACTACAGTCTGTATGGCTAGGGCCTTCCTTCTATACTCATTGGGAGATTATCTCTTCGCTAATGGTGGGCAAATGTTGTCCTTAAGGTAGATAACCCTCTTTCAGGACTTTGCAGAGGCACATAGGGCCAACTGGGGGCAGGCATGTCTTGCCTATCTTTACTCTACCCTTGACACTCTTATCTGGGGCACCCTGTGGCAGCTTGTGGGGCCATGGAAGCTCTTCGAGGTTGCACTTTGAGGTTAGTTCTCTTTCCATTTCTTGTATTTCTATTTATAACTTGTAGTCTTGCAAACTGTATCATCTTTGCAAACTGTCATCTTACAAACTATCACCTTACTTCTTACTTGTGGCTTGTGCTTCCTTTTGCAGCGATGGATTGTTAGGTATAGCCTCATAACTTTGGGCACCGATCTAAGTTTGAGGGAATTCCCTTGAGTGAGGGTCCATCTTGCTGGGTTAACTTTAAATGAGGTAAATTTAAGAGTTCCAATTTTCATGCTTCTTTATGCACTTCCCTTAGGATCCTCTTTTTCTAATCTTGTATCATTATAAGTCAACTGGATCCCACGGGCCGGCTAGCCCTTTCCTGCTTCTCTAAACTTGGAAGCCGTCGCCATCATTGCTTCGGAGATTACCCGGCCCTTTAAAGGAGCGAGCTTGAGGGCACTTTAATTGGCAGAGAGGGGGCGGTGTTAATTGGTGGGTAGGGATGACCCACAGATTCTTGGAGGGCGGCCTACCTGGGCAATGGTAACAATGATGATGATGATGATGGTGGTCGTGGTGGTGGTGATAAGGAGGATTCGGAGGTGACTCCTAGCTATCAACCAAGGAAGAGGCGACACCATTGATTACCTGCAGTTAAGACATATAAGCATACAACACACATCTCTCTTTTATTTTTGCTTTTACTTTTTTATTTCCTTTAGCGAACATTTGAATTCAGTTTGAGACAAAAGGTTGTACTTAAGAACATCTTTTTACACTTATGCTTTTAATTGAGACTAGCACTTAATTTACAAGATATATGGTTAATTGTATGTTCTATAGAACATTGCTTCTTTGATGCTTGAAATCTTGTACTTGAAATATGCTCTGAATGATCCTTTAGGTTGTAGGAATCCTAGGAATGCCTTGGAGTGGCAAAATCATGCTTAAAAAAGGAGAGGATGGGCTTCTGCCAAGCGTCGTGTGTACGTGGGGATGGGCCTGCATATGCAGCTTTGACTTTGCGTACGTAGGGTTGACCTTGTGTACATGGGCCGCGAATCAAAGGAAACCCTAACTGCCCTAATTAAGTATAAAAGTAGTCGTTTGGGTCCCAAAACCCTCACCAACGTATTTTTAACTTAAAGAGCCTTTTTTTTAGGTTCCCCAATGGCAAAAAATTCTCCGCTTGATGTCTCAGCTTGGATTAGGAGCCTCGGTCTTGATTTCAACGATTTCATCGCCCCTTATGGTATTTCTTGTGTCTTTCCATACCATCAAATAACAGTGGATAAGCCTCTTCTTCGTGCTGCTACCAACTATTGGGTCCCTACTCCGCATGTTTTCCGCTTCAATGGAGTAGAACTATACCCCACTATCGAGGAATTTGGTGCCATCATGGGTGATCCGAAGATTGACGATCTCATTTTCCCTACTATGAGTGGAGATCTCCCTTCCTTGCTGCAAGTTGTGTTAGGTGTCCCTCTTGCTACAGCAAATAGGTGGTGCATCTTTAGTAAACTCAACCTTAGCTTGGTTTTTTCACATTTTTCCAGCTCAGCCCTGCTTATGGGTGAGAGGCCACGTTTATACTTTTTTCGTGCCTTTTGCTTATGTGCTCTTGCGCTTATGTGCTCTTGCAAGGTACTTCTTGGTCCAAAGGTCATATTGTGTGGAGCTCTGGATGTGCATGGTGGTTAATAAGCTAAAGAGGGGTAACCCGGTGGGCTTGATCTTGGCAAAAACCCTTAATGGTTTGGATGCCTTCCATAGGAAGGAAGCAAGATTCTTTACGGGAAGTCCTCTTCTTCTTCACGTATAATCCCTAACTTTTGCCGAGGTTCTCAACCTAGCAAGATTCCTCTAATTTTGCATGGATTGCCTTTTGGTTTTCAATTCATCGAGGCACCTTATATCTTCTTTCATTTATCAAATATATTTTTCACTCATGCTCTATCTTGCTTTTTTGCTATTCTTTTTTTTTTTTTTTAATAGATATGGCTACAGGAAAGGCTTCAGTTGCTTTAACCTCCTACCATACCCCCTAGCACATACCTCTCTAGGCATTTTAGGGACCACTAGCTTCATTAGAATGACATGAACTTTAAGGCATACATGGAGCTTATGGATCACATCAAGGAGACCGACATTCAATAGGTCGTAGAGTGGTGGCACATCTCAAGCATGGTTCATAGTTGCTATAAGGACTACTGTGTGCTTTTAGTTCGACTTTGTTTATGCTCATACTACTCAACTTGTCATATCTCAAGGCAATTTGGAGAGCGTCAAGGAGCCCCTAATGATGAAGTTGCCTTCCATACCGAGGTGTTTACTGACAAGATCTTGGGTAGGCTTCGTGAGGCTTGGCCACACCATAGGGTGACTCAGGGCATTGCTCCTCCTCAATACATCTATCCCACTGCGAGATACAAGCAATGGTTGGAGGATGACATGAAGTGGATTCTAAGGGAGGAGAAAGCTTGCATGAAGACTAGTAAGAAAGCAAGGAGGGCTGAGTGACCACCTTGATATTCGCTATATTTTACTTTTCTACACTTTATGATTCTCATGTTTTTGTTTTTGAATTTAATAAAGGATTGGAATGTTCCAAATCCCCTATGAAAACAATCTTATTACCTTTTAATTTGAGTAATAAAAGAATCACTTTTTTATTATCTTTGCTTATTGTCATCTTTTGTTCTCTTTTCTTTTTCCTTTGCCATGTAATTTTTTCCCATGATGTCCCTTTGGGAATTCTTGCCATGCCCATGGTCTTTCCCCTAAGTTTTGCCTAGATTGCCCTTTCGGGTTTTCAATCTAGTAGGTTTTTTTTTTTTTTTTTTTTTTTTTTTTTTTTTTTGCCTAGGCCGCCCCTTCGGGTTTTCAACCTTGTAGGCATTTTTTCTTTTTCCTTTTTTCTTTTTTCTTTAAATGTTGTATTTCTAGAGTCTATCTATGTTAATTGGGCGAAGCATCTCTTCTCCATCCAAATATGTGATCTTTGTAGCACTTCCAAACATGATCTTCTTAATGATAAAAGCCCAGACCACCTTGGCGTCATCTTTCCTCTTGGATCAAAAGTCTCATCACTAATCACCTTCAGGACCAAGTCCCCTTCTTTAAGGTTTCTTGGTTTCGCTTTCTTGTTAAATGCTCTAGCAATCCTTTTTTTGGTACCCTTATGCATGATATTGTGCCCTAGCCCTCTTCTCATCCATCAAAGCCAATTGTTCATATCTCGCCTTAGCCCAATCCTCTTCTAGGACCTTAGTTTCCACCAATACCTACAAAGATTATATCTCCACCTTAATAGGAAGCACTACCTCACTACCATAAACCAAAGAGTAAGGCGTTGCCCCAGTCGATGTGCGACTAGAAGTTCTATAACCCCATAAGGCGAACGGAAGCTTCTCGGCCCAATATTTGTACGTCATTACCATCTTGGCTAGGATGTTCTTCACATTCTTATTAGCCGCTTCTACGGCCCCATTAGCTTATGGTCGATATGGTGAAGATTTGTGATGCTCAATGCTATATTCTTCCATGACCCTCTGAACTTCACCCACAAAGTGAGAGCCGTTATCGGAGATGATCTCTTAGGGCACCCAAAACTGACATATGATGTTGTTTTCTAAGAACCGAACCACATGCTTAGCTTTCAATACAAAGTAGGAGGCTGCTTCCACCCACTTGGTGAAATAGTCAATTGCCACTAGGATGTATTCATGGCTATTTGAAGCATTGGGAGCTATCCTTCCGATCACATCTATGCCCCAAACCAAGAATGGCCATAGAGAAGTCATGCTATACAACTCACTAGGTGGTACATGGTTCAAGTTGGCGTGTGTCTGACAATTATGCAACTCTTCATATAGTCCACACAATCGGTCTCCATTGTTTTCCAATAGTACCCCATCCTAAGGATATTCTTGGCTAACATTCTCCCATTCATATGGGACCACAAATCCCTTAATGAACTTCTTCCATTACTTTCTCAGCTTCTTGCTTCTTCAAGCAATGAAGGTGTCTACCATCGTAGGACCTTTTATAGAGTTGTCCTTCATATAGGATGTATTGTATTGCCATCATCCTAATGGAACAATGTTCACTCTTGTTGGCACCATCTGGATGTGCCCCTAGTTCCAAGAACTTCATGATGTCATAGTACCACGGAACTTCCTCTTCCTCTATGGTCATTACTAAAACTTCGGTCTTTCCTTTGTGCACTTCCTCATAACTTTGCTCAATCTCCAAGGGTCGTGTCCATACTCCCTCAGGTATTTCAACCATGGAGGCTAAGGTAACTAAGGCATCCGCAAATTGATTTGAGCTCTAGGGATGATTGTGTACCCAATCTTGTCAAAGGTCTTGGTTAAGTCCTCCATGTATTGTTGATAAGGCTTTAAGTGTTCCTCCTTCACGTTCCACAACTTTTGTACTTGGGCTATAACCAAAGTTGAATCTCCAAAGAATTCGGCCTCATTTACCCTAAATTCTCAAAGAGCTTCCATTCCAAAAATACAAGCCTCATATTCAGCCATGTTATCAGTTGCTTCGAAGTTCAACTTGATTGCCAAAGGTATGTGAGATCCCTCAGAAGTGATCAAGAGTATTCCTATCCCATTCCCATATTGTTTTATGGCTCCGTCAAAGTACATCTTCCATGTCCCTAACTCAACATCCAAAATGTCCTCATCTGGAAAGTTTTCTTTATCATCTTCCCCTTCTATAGGATTCTCAGCAAAAAAAATTGACACGACGCTCCCTTTGATAGTTTTTCTAGCCACATACTTTACATTGAAATCGGCCAATAAGATCAAACCATCTTGACAATCTTCCATTCAAAGCAGGTTTCTCGAAGAGATACTTTAATGGGTCTGTTCTTGAAAGGTAAGATGATATGTCTTAACTTCTGTACGGCCCAAACAAGTGCAAAGCATGACTTTTCTATTGGAGTGTACCTAGTATCGTAATCATGGAACCTCTTGCTCAAGTAGTATATGGCCCTCTCATTCTTGTCATCATCTTTTTGTGCAAGCATACTTCCAACTGCATCCCCTATGATAGAGAGGTACAAGAGTAAGGGTTTTCCATGCTATGGAGGCACTAGGATAGGTGGGAGGAGATATTCCTTGACCAAGTTCAAAGGCTTTTTGGCACTCATCATTCCATGTATGTGGTTTATTCTTCCTTAGGAGTTTGAAGATGGGCTCATAAATGGAGGTGAGCTTGGCAGTGAATCAACTAATGTATTGTAATTGACCCAGGAAGTAAGAAGGAGATAAGAGGTTTCTTGGGTCGATTACAATACATTAGTTGATTCACTGCCAAGCTCACCTCCATTTATGAGCTTAAGATCGAAGGTTAAGTCCTAAATTTAGTGAAAAACCTCTTATCTTCTTCTCACTTCTAGTGAGAATAAAGAAAACCCATACCTTTTTCTTGAAGATTGAAGTTGAAATGATGAACAAATGAAGGTTTTTGTGAGAAACTCGGTGAGGTTTAGAAAGGGATAAATGGGGAAGACAATGAACAGTTACTAAATTTCAAGGGAAAACTCAAAAGGGTTTTAAAAAACTGACCATTTGCGTAAAACATGAGATTTTCGCTACTGATTTATGTCGCATTCAAGTCGCCAGGGTAAGTCGCGAGACTCTTTGAAACCAAAATTTTTGAAAATTTTTCTAAATGTATTAACCCTATTTAGAATTGAGAAGGAGATCGAAAGGCAAGGCGTATACCACCACTCTTAGTGACTCAGATTCCTCCACCTCTGATTCGGAGGATAGCTATGATGAAGAAGGGAACTTCTCAGCATTTATGACTATTGCTCATATTGAATCTTTAGAGGACTTGAATTTTCTTATGCAAGAACTTGGGGAGCATAGTGATGAGGAATCCATGGGAATTGTAGAAGAATCAGATGCTGAAGAAGATGAAGATACAATCGGTCTTCAAGAGAATTACAACTCTCTCCTTGAGAAGTCGGGAGAGTATGCAAGGGTGGCCAAGGCGGTTGTGAAGAAGATGAAGAAAGCAAAGGAGGACTATAGAAGTCTCCTAGTAAGATATAAGGAGGCCAAGTGTGAGATTGAGATGCTAAATGGTGAGCTTACTGAAGCTTACACCAAGGTGAAATTCCTTGAGCTTGAGGTGGTTCAAGCAAATGCCAAGGTAGAGCAAGTATCCACAAAGAAGCTTGATGATGTCCTCTCTCATTAAAAACCCTTCTCCGACAAAACCGGATTAGGATACACAGGAGAAAGTAGTTCAACTGTGAATATTTCCAAAGAAGTGAAGTTTGTGAAGGCCAAAGAGCCAGTTGTAGTTGCCCCTACTGTGGAGAAGGCAAAGGCTAAGAAAAAGAAGAATATGGCTGACCAACCGATGTTGAACAAACCCTGAAACCAATCTGTGGTCAAGTCTGAAGCCAAAGGGAAATCTCTTCCAAAATCACAAAGAGGTCCGAGAACGAACCATGTCTGTCACCATTGTGGACTTCAAGGGCACACCAAACCGAATTGTCATAAGCTAAAAGCATTGAAGAATGCAAGTGATCAAAGGTCAAAAGGACCAAGAAATGACAAGAGGACTTGGGCTGTTGAGTCATCAAGAGGTCAAAATGGTGATCCCGATGTGGTGGACGTGATGAAGATGATCGGTGCATTCACCACTTGCTTGGAAAGCTTCACTAGAAGGTTTGAAAGTCCTAACTCTCGTACCCAATCCTATAGGGATATCACCTCAAACACACGTGACGTGTGGGTGAAGAGGGGTACTCATGCATAAGCATTACAACATGTCCATGCATTAATACTTCCAATGTTTTGTGACTATGCTTGGTTATTTGTTGCTGCTAGTTTGAGTTGATAATTGTTTGTTAGTTTGCTTTTGCTTTAAATATTTTTTACATTGGTGTTTTTTGATTAATCTTTTCTTGTTTTTATGTCAAAAATGCAAAAACACATAAAAAGTAGAAAATCTAAAAAGTTTGATCGACATCGTAGAGTTTTGTCTCAAAACACATTTTGCCTTGTACCTTTGTACAAATGGCCTTGTGCATTTACAAGCGTAGCTTGTTCCCTATGCACTCCATATCTTTGTGGGAGAAATCTTGACATCTATGTGACTGTTGTAAATAGATCTTCAAACTTGTCATAGATGATTAGTCAATAGTATTGTTGATCTTGAGACATGCATAGACTTGTGCCTATATATCTTCCCACTTATTTATTTTATTGTTTTTGCTTAAAGAGCTCACCAAATGTAAATCTCCAAATGAAAAGAGATATTGAGTTGTAAAAACCTGTCGCACATACTAGTATTTGACTAGGAAAAAGGGAAAGCAACGTAAAATAAAATGTATGATGCCCAAAAAGCCAAAGGCTAACTCATCAAATTGAAATATCAAAAATTTCAGGCATCGATCTCACAATGAAATGTATTGATTCAAAAAGATCAAATGATATGATGTATATGGAGCCAAATGAAAAGCTTCACAAGTTATGTAATCAAGTTTTGTGGGAGGTCATATATGCATATTTCTATAATTGAGATGGGTCACTTTATCTAGTGCTAATTGTGTATGGCTTGGTTGACTTGATCATTGAAGCTTCATGTTAGACTAAGGACTATCTCATTGTTGATATCCACACACATCACACATGTCTATGTCCAATGAATGCCATATTCATTTGTGTGATTGTATTTTTTTTTTGCAAAAATTGTCAAAATCTTCAAAAATAGTGTTGCCCTGTTCTGGCGACTCAATCATGGGTTGGTCCAGTTGCATGCCCTAGTCGCGAGCCCACACAGAGATTTTTCGCGACTCACTGGCAGGTCAATGTCCCAGTCGCGAAAAATACTTAGAATATTTTCAAAATTTGGGTTTTTAATGTTTCACGTGGCTCAATCTAGCGACTTGTTCACAAGTGGAAGGTCTAGTCGCGAGGGGTACACAGAAATTTTCGCGGCTTACCTCGCGACTTTCTTGCAGGTAGAACTTCCAGTCACGAAAAACACTTAGAAAAATTTTCAAAAATTTTGGTTTCAAAGAGTCTCGCGACTTACCCTGGCGACTTGAACGCGACTTAAATCAATCGCAAAAATTGCGTGTTTTGCGCAAATGGTCAGTTTTTTAAAACCCTTTTGAGTTTTCCCTCGAAATTTAGTAGCTGTTCATTGTCCTCCCCGTTTATCCCTTTCTAAACCTCACCGAGTTTCTCACAAAAACCTTCATTTGTTCATCATTTCAACTTCAATCTTCAAGAAAACAGTATGGGTTTTCTTATTCTCACTATATATTTCATGTTCTTTGCCTTGGTTTTCTTGATTTGTGAGTTGTTATTGAGTATTGTGATATATGGTGTTTCTGCCATGGGTTGGTTTATTTTGTTGAGTTCGTTTGATTGGTTTTTGTGGGGTTTTATTAAATGATACTCAATTTACTTGTTTCCTTGAATGTGTCTCTATTTTGAGGATGTTATCTGATTAAACCTGTGCTGTCTTGTGCATTTCATGCTTGTAGTAATTTGTCTCAAGGTAGTTACTTGTGTTTTTGGGGTTTTCATAGTCTACACTGTGCTTAGTTTTGCCTACACACCACACACACACCAGTGTTTTTCATGATTAAATGTTGCATTCTTGATCCATTTACCACATTTGTGTGCTATCTCTTTCTATATTTCAATATGCACTTATTTCATTAACTAACTTGAATCTAATCAAGTTAATGTTTGTGTCTTGTGGTTTTTGCACTTGGTTCTTTGCTGTGTGTCTGTTCTTTTGTAGATGTCTCACCGTTCCTCTCGAGGAAAAGACATTGTAATTGATGTCCCATCATCCCCTGTTTCAAAATGGACTCGTCGTTCATCTCAAAACTCAAACAGTGAAAGATTCAGGACTCCTCTTGATTCACAAACACACTCTAGCATTTTTCTGAAAGCTCCTACTGTGGTGGAATTAGCGGTCAAATTTGAAACCTTGGGAACTACATTTATTCCTAAGATATTTAAAGCAAAAGATTGGGCTGATCTGTTTGAGAACTTTGAGGACCCGATTGATGAATTGGTCAAGGAATTCTATTCAAATGCTAGGTATACCGGAGTTGAGTTGAAGTGTTGGGTACGTAGAAGAGAGTTCACCATTAATCCAAACTACATTGCAAAGGTTCTTCACATCACTAGACCAGCAGATGTAGACCTTACTCCATATGATGATAGACAGCCTCAGATACAAGACATTCTTCAAGTCTTCGGGCCTGATCATGAAGTCTCGAGAAAAGGCACATCCATAGGCACTACAAAGTTTGCACCTGAACTGGATACTCTCAAACTGATCATGTTCTTCAACCTGTATCCACTCTCAAACACTACATTCATCAACCTTAGAAGAGCTCAGTTCTTATGTGATCTGATTACTGGAGCTCCAATTGACATATGTACCCACATCTTTCAGATCATTGGGAAAACAATGACTCGATCAGCAACACGAACATTTATTCCTTTTTGTAGTCTTGTTATGAAGATCATGGTTCTTGAAGGGGTAAATCCCCCAACAGATGGGAAGAAAATGGATCGTCTTCATCCACTGTCCATGATTTCTCTTCAAGCCAGCAAAAGTCACACTTTCAAAGCACCTAAGAGTGAACCCTTCCTTCATGCCACTTCATCCGATCAAGGTTCAACTACACCTGTACATACCAAGACTGCTTCTCCCATTCCTTCTGAGATGCAAACAACTAGCACTCCATCTACACCTCCTAGCTTTCAAGTTGATAGGTTAAGCACTTTGATTGAAAGTGTATCTCAGCAAATTTCCAGATTAGAACGGCTTATCTACTCCACCAACAATCAAGTTCAAATGCGTCTAACAACCATTGAGACACAGTTAGATGCTATTCAACAAAAGCTAGAGGACAGCCTTTAGCTATTCATGCCAAAAAGGGGGAGAGCACAGTGAAAGGGGGAGAGCAACATAAAGGGAAGAGTGCATAGTGAAAGGGGGAGTTGTGTGCTCAAAAAGAGGAAGCTGATACATACACTCACACATACTTTTGGATAGCCTAACTTTTGGCTAGTTTAGTTTTTTTTTTGTATAGTTATCTGCTTATAGTTTATATATACTTTTGTTCATGGTTACAGTGCTTGTGTAAGTTTATTTTGAATGATGCTGGTACATTGGTTTATGAGCTTAAGTTTTAAAACTTGTGTGATTATGATTTAATGATTATTAGTTTATTTTCAGTTTCTATGTACTTTGGGTTTTGTACCTTTGCTTTGTAGCGTAGTACTTGTTGTTTAATGTCTTGCATTTTCTTTAAGTACATCACTCTTGATTTTTATCCTTGATACATTTACCTAGTGTTTATGTATCGGTTGAGTGTTGGACATGCAAATGATACTTTGCATTGAGCATATTAGCTTGCATGTCCAGATGTTCATTCCTTGTGTGAATGAGCATTGTGGTCACTATTTATGGTGATTGTTTGTTTTTGGTCAAGTCATGGTTTATTCTTTAATTTCATTTTTTGCTTGATCGCATTGTGCTCGCTCCATATGCATTACAAGTTTTCTACATACAATGATCATATTGTTTTGTTGTGTTTTAGGAGATACTTGTTCTTATGATTCAAGAGCTTCACAAATTCTAGAGTTAGGTGTGAGTGAGTTTTGTTCAACTGTTCCCAACTCACATGTTAAGTCTAGAGTTTGTTTTAGGGTTTTGTCACGGAATAGGCAAAGGGGGAGATTGTAAGGTTGAATTTAATCAACCATCTTGTTGGCTTTATTTCGTGCCAAATTTTCTTGTAATTTAGCAATTCGTAACCCTATGTTTAGGTGGGAATCATGTAAGGCAGTGAAGCAGGGACTCGTGGTTGGATCTCGCAGATGGCTCACGGCTTGCAAGCCGCCAAAAGATGCACACGAGTGAAGCATACAGAGAAGCTGAACCCTCATACCAGCTGTAGCACTACAGGATAAAAAGTCTAGACTGGCCATTCAGTTAGCTCACGGCTTGGACTCGCAACTCAGTCATGTTGTGAGGCCAAGTCGCCAGTCCACTCTGTTATGGAAAAACTGACTCTTCGCATTCCTTTCTCACTCCAGTATAAATACCCCTTATACCCATGAAATATAGAGAGCTTCCAGAGAGAATTTTGAGAGAGAAACCCTAGAGAAAAACAAGATTGACTCATCCAAAATCTTTACATAGTGACTCTTCAAACTCCTCAACTCTCACTTTCTCCATTGTTACATCCTTGAGAGGTACACTAGCCAAAACCTTTTCTCACCATGCCCATATCTGTGAGAAGGCTATTTGGTGCTTGGGAAGCAGTTAGGAAGGGACCAATTCATATTGGTTGATGCTATGGGTTATAGCGGAATCCGGTAAGCTAAAGAAGAAATAGGTTCGGCGTATCCTCGTTGGAGTAGGAGCTTGGAGGGCTTAGGTATACTGGGTAGATTAGACTTGGAGGGTCTTCTACTGTTCATGTATCCTAACTTAATTCTTTAGTGGATTATTGACCGCTTGGAGGGTGGCGGAGAGGTTTTACGCAGAGAGCTTCGGTTTCCTCTTCGATAACACATCACTATGTTGTCCTTGTGTTTGCATCTCTCTTCCTTAATCTTTGCCATTTAATTTCTGCTGTGGATGTGATTTTATTTGGTTTAGATTACGTTATCAATTTTGTTTTAGCTTATTTACATTTTCCACACGTAAATTGTTTGTTGATAAGCTTGAATTGGTAATTTGTAAATTTGGGGTCTAGAGCAACTAACCTAGCGTCTATGCCAACCTCCTCTTCGATATGTGGGGTTGGTGAGCTTGGTTCTAAATCATAATACGATCCCAATTCCAAAATCTCTCTTCCATGCTTGTCATACCGAGGGCCAGACCTTGAACTAACGTCAGTCATACAGCTCTAATCTGAAAGGTGTCCATAGGGGTATTCATCATAGTACATTTATCAACCTATATTGATCGCTATCACATTTATCAACCTGTATTGATCACTATCAGTGTTGCTCCACCTGTTAGCTTCGGCATCATCTTTAATGTCTTCATCATAGTAGTCCACATCATCATCATATTCTTCATAGAAAAGGTCTACATCTTTATCTTCTCTATCACTAGGGAGTTCACCCCAATCATTGCCACTGTACGGGCTATCATAATCTTTGTGGCTGTTACTCTCAATATCGGTGTTGCTGTCATCATCATCATGTCCACTGTCGCTATTGTTGCTATCACTACTACTATCACTCTTGTCATCACTTCCATCCTCATCATCACTAGGGGCTGCTCCCCCTTCCTCATCTTCATCATTAGCTCTTAGTTCATATAGGTGCTGCTCCAAGTATTTTCTTCTTCTATGTTGCAAATGGCATCTCCAAGGAGCATAGTCATGGCATCAAGATCCATGTAATCAGCCTAATCAGTAGGAACCCAAGTTGTATCTTCCTTCTTTGGCTCTAGAACCTTGTTGTTGCAGTCAAGTAGTATCTCA
Source organism: Quercus tomentella (assembly GCA_028535165.1). Taxonomy (NCBI): domain Eukaryota; kingdom Viridiplantae; phylum Streptophyta; class Magnoliopsida; order Fagales; family Fagaceae; genus Quercus; species Quercus tomentella. Next base: position 25,007,209 of record JAPQVY010000111.1, on the reverse strand, counting down.
AACCCAGGCACCATTGTCTTTGTCACAGGATCAAATCTCAGTTTAGGGAATCCTCAATAATGTTGACTTTCTCCAACTTTGACAAACTTTCCGTTCAATGTAGGAGTATAGGGCTTTAGAGGTTCTGGAGGACAAGGAGTCCTTTTGCTTTGGCTTTGGCTTAGGCCATCTTTCTCACTTCCATCTCTAACAAATCATCATCGGTGGGCTTATACCTAGCCTAAAAGGTGGCGTGGCAGTAGGAATCATCGAGACTTGAACAGTAGGCTTCTTTACAGTTCTCCCCAAGTTCATCCCCAAAAGGTAGTTCATTTTCCTCATCATTGCTACCACATTGTTGTTACCATAGGGAGCAAAGTCCATTGGGATCTTCTCCACTTCTTCTTCTATTCTTTCAAAGCTAGGCCCCTCAATCTCAAAGCCATCCAAGGTCAATGGCTCTTTGTCAGAATCTATACCGAAAATAGGCTTAGGCATAGTCAAAGTATCCCCATATATGGTCATAATAGCTCCTTCATGTGAAAACTGAACGTTTTGATATAGGGAAGAAGGTACGGCTTCTGTGTCATGGATCCATGGTTACCCAAGGAGCATATTGAAGCATGAGGCTATATCGAGGACGTGAAAGTCCACCTTCTTGACCATCAATCCTATAATGAGCTCTAATGTCACGATTCCCAAGAATTCTCTTCTACTGTTGTCGTATACCCTCACAGGTTGATCGGTAGGTACAAAATCTTTAATGCTTAGACCCAAGCAACTTGCAATCATTAAAGGACATATGTTCAAAGCACTTCCATCGTCTATCAAAACCATCATTATCCTCTTCCCCATGGCATCCATAATGATATGCAAAGGGTCGTTGTGGCGCTTCCCCTTCGTAGTCAGATCCTTGTTAGAATAGGAAATAGTGAGTTCCCTATTTATGGACCTAATCATAGCATTCAGATCTTGGGAAGTTGTGGTTGTAGGGACTTGGATTTGGTTGAGTAGGTCTACTAGGTTTTGACGGTGCTCGTATGAGGCCATAAGTAAACCCCATAAGGATATGTTGGCTTGTGTCTTCTGTAATTGCTTAAGGATCTAATCTTCCTCGAATAATGCTTGTTGGTTAGATTTATTCAGGGCTTCTACCGGGTTGTCAATGTCCACATTAAAGTGTCGCCCCCTATTTGTGGATGTCAGGCTATTTACTTAGGGTTTGAAGTGTCTCCACCCATTTGTGGGTGTTGGGTAATTTGATTGGGGTTCGAAGTATCTCCCCCCATTTGTGGGTGTTGGGTAATTTTTTTTTGGGGTTCGAAGTGTTTCCCCCTGTTAGGACATATGTGATTCACTTGTTAGGAACATATGTCACTATTTTATGTAATTGGCTTATCCTTTGACAAAACGCACTTTACTTGTATTTGGGTAGATCTAGGATGTGTTTAATACTTCAAGAAACTGTGTTTCAAGATCAAGTGTTAAAGACATACAAGTCTGTTCAAGATTCAAGCTGAAGAAGTGTTGTTCATTAAAGCTCGACGGGTAGCTATCCATTGAGGTTAAGAAGCTGTTCCAGCCTCGTGGCTCAATAGCTGCTCGACAACATCTCGACAAACAGGTATCTATTGAGCTTTATGAAAAAACAGAATTCCAGTTCTGTTTTGACTCTAATCCATGATTATGTGTTTAGGCTTTCTTTTCTTCTAACCCTAGACATATAAAAGGATTATTTTAAGGGCTGTCAAAGTGTACACAAGTTGCACAAGTGTTGAGCAAAGTTTGTTCAAGCAATTTGTAACCGGAGACAAAGTTTTGCCCTAGTTCATCATTCCTGTGAAGAAGTTGTTGTGTATGTGCACCGTAGGGTTTTGTGACCAAGCATCTTCTTGATCTTCATCGTTGGGATGAACTGAAGAACTTTGTAGCCAACAACCTTCTCTAGTTGGTGATTGAAGTCGCGTACTGGGATCTGCGCATTGGTTAGTCACGAACTTGGGAGCCGTGCATCAAAAGGGGAAATTGTTACTACAGAACAAGTCCAGTTGGGTATTGGGGTAAGGGTTCAACTGTAGATTGGTATAAGGTACTGGGATTCCTTCTGTAACCCCTTATTTTGATAATAGTGGAATTTTGGGAGTGGTGACCTGAAAATCACCCCCTGGGGTTTTTGCTGTTAGGTTTTTCCCATTCGTAAACAAATCACCGAGTCAAATTTATTTTCCACTGCATAATTAGTTTAATGGTAATTTGTTTGTGCTACCACGCGTTTGCATGTTAATTAACTTAATTAATTCACTTGGCTAAATTAATTGGTTAATTTATCATAAGGGGTCAATTCGTTTTTGGCCTATCAAGTGGTATCAGAGCAGGCACACTTTGATTAGGGTTTAATCTTTGCTGTGTTGATCCATTGACCCCTGTTTGTCATGGATAGAGGACAGTCGTTAATTATACCTCCTTTATTTGATGTCCCTAACTATGCATACTGGAAAGTACGCATAAGAGCTTTCTTGTAGTTTTTAGATGAGAAAGTGTGGCAAGCTGTGGAGATAGGTTGGACTAAGCCTACAAAAGCGCCGACCAACTGGGATGATGCCAAGATCAAGACGGCAAACTTCAACAGCGGAGCGTTGAATGCCTTATTTAGTGCGGTCACCAATAAGGAGTTTAAGAAGATATCCTCCACTGAAACTGCTAAGGAAGCATGGACCATCCTTCAGACAACCTATGAGGGAACAAAGGCTGTTAAGGATTCAAAGCTTCAAAGGCTCACTACAAGCTTTGAAGAGATTCAGATGGAGGAGGATGAGTCGTTCGATGAGTACAATGCCAAGCTCAAGGACATAGTGAACTCAGCTTTCAATCTTGGGGAAACCATTCCTGAACCCAAGATTGTGAGAAATGTGCTCAGATCTCTACCTGAGAGATTCCATGCCAAGATTACAGCGATCGAGGAATCAAAGGACATTGCCAAGATTCCTTTGATAGTGCTAGTTGGAAATCTGCAGACTTACAAGCTAGGGTTAACAAGGATTGGTAAGTTAGGCAAGAGCAAAAGCATGGCTTTGAAAGCCAAAAGCAGTGACACAGATGAGTCTTCAGACGATGAAGATTCTAAGATGAAGTCCTACATCACCAGGCAATTCAAGAAGTTCATGAAGAATGCCAATGGGAAGGGCTTCGACAAGGACCGTAGACAGTCTAGTTCTTCTCAGTTCAAGATCTAAGACAAAAGGAAGAAGGATGCAAGGGATGGCGGTCAATACACTGTTCGCATAGGACCTAAGTGCTTTGGGTGTCAAGGCTTCGGTCACATGAAACTAGAGTGTCCTACATATCTCAAAAGCATTGAGAAGAGTAAGGCACTTGCTGCTACCTTGAGCGACACCGAGCCTAAGGATGATTTCGACAATGAGGATGACGGAATCTTGAATGCCTTCACTGCCACTGTCAATCCTACTGATGGGATTGTTGAAGATGTGGTTGAAGAAGAGGAATTGGTGGAGTTCAAGTTTGAGAAGATGGATGATCAATATGATATCCATACAGCCTATGAGAAATTATACAAGCTTTTTGAGAAATATGAGAAACTTTATAGGCTAACCACCAAGAAGCTCAGTGATGTGGAGCTTGATCGTGAAGAGCTTTCCACAAAGCTTGATGAGGCTAATCAGACTATTGGAGCACTGAGGTTCGAGAACAATTTCTTGGCTGAGAAGACCAAGAAGCTTGAAGCGGAGCTGTTTCAAGTCAGAGCTCAATTGGAGAGGACTTCAAGTGCAAAGCTTGATGAGATGCTCAGTCTTCAGAAATCTGCTTTTGATCGAATAGGTTTAGGATATGGTTTCTCTTCCTCTAATACTGCTTCTACTAGTACTACTGTTTTTGTTCCTCCTAGCAATAATGTTGAAATTGAGAACAATGATGTTAAAACTGATTTAGTTAGTGAGAACTTAGACAAAAGTAAATGACATTTGTGTGCCTCGGCATAGCAAAATTGGAATGTCAAATGCTTACCATCATTGAGTATTTTTTTTCTCTTTCTTATATGCCCATGCATGATTTCTTAAATAAAAATATGCAAAGAAAATGAAAAGCAAAAAGATCAAAAATGTTTTAAATATGATTGCAAGCATGTATTCTAGGAGATATGGGAGTTATAGGATGTACCTCGAAGGTGATAGTCCCCATCAAACAATTATGATTGTGTATAAGTTAAAGTGATTTTCTCATATCTCAAATCGTCATAACATATATACACTTATGCAATCTTACGATGTTTTTCACACAAAAAACGCAATATTCTTTGCTACTTTTCATACATGTGCAGGTACAATGTGATTTGGCCATCACAAGGTTTTACATGTGTTAATGTATGCTCACTAAACTGTCTTAACTTGTTTTTGAAGTATAAAATTGGTTAGACTTGTTTAGTGTGTGTGTGTATTTTTGGGATCATTGTGCTTAAAATTTTTGTTGAGAGATGATTTTGAGAGCTTAAAATGTTGATTGGATCTTTGGTTGAGTTGCACGCTCGATTTCATTCATATCTGTGTTTTTCCCTTCTTGAAAAACAGTTTTTAAGCAATCTCGATACCTCCTCAACACTTGGCTATCTGTCGAGCTCTTAAGGTCTTTTCTTATTGCAATCTGGACAGATCCTCGACAGCTGGTGGAACGAACAAAAAAGTTCCTGGACCCTCGATAGCTTCTCGACAGCTGGTGGATCGATCGAGCTTCTCTTCTTGTGTCTTTGCTTTGTTTCTCGACACCTTCTCGACAACTGTATCTGTCGACATTGTTTTTCTCGACACCTTCCTCGACAGATGTCTCAACACCTTTCGACACCTCTATCTGTTGAGAATTACTGAGGATCTATATATTTGTTCTTCGCGATTCGGTTCTCATTTCTTCGATCTCTCTCGACTTGTTTGCACCTGTTCATCTCCCAAACCTCTCTTGCTCACTCTAAACTTCTTCCTCAAGGTTTCTTCAAGCTTTTTCAAGTTTTTCTTCACTTGGTAAGCTTCAAATCTCTCGTTTACATGCATTTTCATGTTTTGAAACCTAAGTTTTGGGGTTTTTGAAAAATTTTGGGGTTTTTCAAAATTGATGAGTTATTGTTGAAATTTTGCGATGGGTTTTGCTTACATGATCTTAAAACTTCATGCATTGCATCTCACATGCATTATATCTATATTTTCATGCATTTAGATGTGTGTTATATATGTTAAACTAATGTGTGCTGGTAGGATTGGATTGGGCTGAGCCCATGATGCAATTTCTTTTGCATATCACATGTTCATGCATTCCCCATGCATACGTACTCTCTTTTCAATATACTTGTTATATTTGAATTGCTTTGGGACTTTTCTGATTGTCTCTTTTTCTCTCCCTCTCCTTCTGTTTACGTTAGTCGTGTCTATGGCACCTAAGCATAAGTCAACTCCGTCCCAGAACCCTTTGTGTTCTAGGGCATCGTCTTCTTTTGATCCTACTCTTTCTCATATTCGATTTCGTGATGAGGATGCCCAAAAGGACTTCTTGAAGAACTTTTCTCGACGAGATGTTCATTTGGAAAGCCAAGTCATTTTGGCGGACTTCACCGACACTGACCTTCCCACTGTCATTCACAGTCGGGGATGGAAGTCACTGTGTGATGTCCCGGTCACTTGTCCATCTGTGTTGATCCAGGAGTTTTACTCCAACATGCATGGATTCGATTTTTCAGTACCTCTCTTTTCTACTCATGTTCGAGGTATGCGCATTGTAGTCACACTGCAGCTTGTTGCAGATGTCCTTCATGTTCTGAGGGTAGAGCATCCTGACTACCCCAGTTGTGAGCGTCTGAGGACTGTGTCCAAAGAAGAGATGATTTCTGCTTTCTATGAGTGTCCCGCAGATTGGGGTGATCGTCAGTTTACACCATGTAAGGCCTTTGCTAAGGGTCCTAGATTCATAAATATGGTGATGACTTTTGTTTTGCACCCACTCTCTCACTATAACTCTATCACAGAGCCTTGTGCTCGATTTTTGCTTTCTTTGTTAGAGCACCTCACTATAGATTTTCCTTCACATTTTATTCTTTCTATCTTAGATATGTATAGGGATACGACTACCCGTGATAAGCTCATTTTCCCTTCGGCTATCACGCGGATTCTATGCAATTTTTCTGTTCCCTTTCCCTCTTCCGACCATTTTTCTGTCATGTGTGCCATTAACTATGCTACTGTTAAACGTAGCGAGGCATAGTTTAGGTCTCGGCAGTCGGATTCAGCAACTCCTCTCTCCCATTCTGCTACATCCACATCCGCTCCCTCCTCTTCTTCGGGCGATGTGACTCTAGGAGACATCATGGCACAATTGCAGCACATGGATGCTCGCCTTGATACACTCTCTACAGAGTTATATCAGGTGAACATTCGTGTCAGTCGTATTTCACGGCGATAGGCGACCATGGGTGGTTATGCTCCTAAGGCTTCTCCCCCACCACCTCTTCTAGTGGCTTCTGATTCTGAGGATGAGGATGATGATGATGGTGATGACGATGATGCTTCGGATGATGATGATGGAGATGCCAGCTCTACCGATGAGATGTCTACTTGACACTCTTACCCTTTGTCACTCGTGACAAAAAGAGGGAGTAGTTTTGGATATGAGAGTAGTCATTCTTGGAAGGAGAGTTAGTATAGGACATTTTGTTAGGGGGAGTGTTGATATCTGAGGGATGTAGTGAGGATTACTTGTATCTTTTTCTTTTCTCAATTTTAGATACTTTTGTTCTTGTACATGGGTCTTGTGACCATTTTTGACATACATTATACTTATCTTCTTTATATATGTTGATGTATGTTTCTTTCACCTACCCTTACATGTGTTGTTTCTTTTCTCTTTATGCACATGCTTCTTATTACATGTATGCAATCTATTATTTCTGTTTCACACAAAGATGCCTTGATGAGTTATGTTTAAAGTGTTTCAGAAATACAGGTTGTCAAAGTCTACTTGCCATAAACTCTCTTCTTGCAAAGTTTTTCAAGAGTTTGTGTTAGGATAGATTTTATTGTATTCAACAAGTGAATATAAGTTGAGTGATTTATGACTTCTCTCATATGTTCATTTGTTTGTTGTGGTTTTGTCACGGATTGCCAAATGGGGAGATTGTTAGGACATATGTGATTCACTTGTTAGGAACATATGTCACTATTTTATGTAATTGGCTTATCCTTTGACAAAATGCACTTTACTTGTATTTGGGTAGATCTATGATGTGTTTAATACTTCAAGAAACCGTGTTTCAAGATCAAGTGTTGAAGACATGCAAGTCTGTTCAAGATTCAAGCTGAAGAAGTGCTGTTCATTAAAACTCGACAGCTAGCTATCCATCGAGCTTAAGAAGCTGTTCCAACCCCGTGGCTCGACAGCATCTCGACAGACAGGTATCTGTCGAGCTTTATGAAAAAACAGAATACCAGTTCTGTTTTAACTCTAATCCGTGATTATGTGTTTGGGCTTTCTTTTCTTCTAACCCTAGACATATAAAAGGATTATTTTAAGGGTCGTCAAAGTGAACACAAGTTGCATAAGTGTTGAACAAAGTTTGTTCAAGCAATTTGTAACCGGAGACAATGTTTTGCCCTAGTTCATCATTCTTGTGAAGAAGTTGCTGTGTATATGCACCGTAGGATTTTGTGACCAAGCATCTTCTTGATCTTCATCGTTGGGATGAACTGAAGAACTTTGCAACCAACAACCTTCTCTAGTTGGTGATTGAAGTCACGTACTGGGATCCACGCATTGGTTAGTCACGTACTTGAGAGCCGTGCATCAAAAGGGGAAATTGTCACTACAGAACAAGTCCAGTTGGGTATTGGGGTAAAGGTTCAACGTAGGTTGGTATAAGGTATTGGGATTCCTTTACTTGTAACCGCTTGTTTTGATAATAGTGGAATTTCAGGAGTGGTGACCTGAAAATCACCCGGTGGGGTTTTTGCCGTTAGGTTTTCCCCATTCATAAACAAATCACCGTGTCAAATTTATTTTCCACTGCATAATTAGTTTATTGGTGATTTGCTTGTGCTACCACGCGTTTGCATGTTATTTAACTTAATTAATTCACCTGGCTAAATTAATTGGTTAATTTATCACAATGGGTCAATTCGTTTTTGGCCTATCACCCCCCCATTTGTGGGTATTGTGTAATTTGTTTGGGATTCGAAGTGTCTCCCCCCATTTATAGGTGTTTGGTAATTCTCGGGTCCTAGTATTTCTTCATTCTATATATCATATCCTGCGGTGGTAGTAGATGTCCTATCCATTAATTCTTCCCATGACATCATAAAGCATTCGGGTAGGTCATAGATCAGCTCAGATGGGTCTTCTTTACTTTCTTCTTCAATCATCAGGCAATTAATCCTTGGTCCTTTCCCAAAATTTTGATTGGGCAAGGGATTATTAGTGATGCTAGGCATTGTAGGCGGCGCAATCACCTTGTTGTCTATTAGGTCCTGAATTGCATGACGAAGGCCAAAACAACGGTCAGTATCATGGCCAAGGCCTTGGTGGTAAGCACATCTCTTATTCACATCAAAGTTTGCAGGCAAAGGGTTTGGAATTGGTCTTGGTGCTAAGGGTTTCAGTAACCCTTTTGCTTTTAGCTTGTCAAACACTTGGCTTATAGGCATATACAACTCATGAAATTCCCTCCTAGGTCTAGGCCCTTGCAATACTTGCATAGGTGCAATAGGTGCAATCAATTGATAAGGATCATTTTTATGGATATTAGAAATTTCTGCAGCCTTAGAATTAGATCCTACATTCTTTTTAAACCTTGGTGGGTCATCATTCTTTATAGTGCTATTGTTTATTGCATCCTCAATTTGGGTTCCAATAGCAATCAAAGCTTTAAAATTAGGAAAGTATTGTACAAACAAGTACATATGGTATACAAGTAATAAATTCTTTACAACCATAGCTAACTGTTCTTCTTCACTTAGCCTATTCATCATCTGTGCTACCTTGGCTCTCCACTTGGTAATGAAAGTAGAGAAGGATTCTTTCGGCTCTTGCTTGGTGGTCTTGAGATCTCTCATTGTGATGTCCACTTCTATATTGTACTTGTATTGCTTGTGAAACTCATGGCAAATGTCCTCCCAACTTCTAGCTCTTGCATCATCTAGGTTGAGGAACCACCTAGGAGCGACTCCAATCAGTGTGTTTTGGAACATATGAGCAAGTACTTCTTCGGTCACGCCTAAGGGCTACATAGCCCTTATATACATCTTCAGATGGGACTTTAGGCAACCGATCCCATCAAACTTGTCCAGGGTTGGCATCTTGAATTTGGGAGGCAGTCTCACATTAGGAAAAAGTGAGAGGGAGTCGTAGTCCATAAGGTCCTCCATCTTATGGGCTCTTCTAATCATCTCCTCCATTTTATTCATTCTCTTGTTGATCTTCTTCTTATTCCCTATGGCTGGTGGATCATGATCATCCTTATTCTCCTCTTAGTTACTCTTCAAGTTCTGAAATTGTTGCACCATACGGTTCATGTCTTCTCTCAGCTGGATTTGACTAGCTACCATGGTGTTGAGTAGCTCTTGAGTGTTCATGGGTTCCTTGGTATTTGGGTGTTCTCCCACTTCTACCATGATGCTAGAAGCTTCATGTTAGAAATATATGTCAACATTTTATGTAATTGGCTAATCCTTTGACAAAACGCACTTTACTTGTAATTAGGTAGATCTGTTCATGGGTTCCTTGGTATTTGGGTGTTCTCCCACTTCTACCATGATGCTAGAAGCTTCATGTTAGAAACATATGTCAACATTTTATGTAATTGGCTAATCCTTTGACAAAACGCACTTTACTTGTAATTAGGTAGATCTAGGATGCGTTTAATGCTTCAAGAAACAAGGTTTCAAGTTCAAGTGTTAAAGCCATGCAAGTCTATCCAAGAACCAAGTCAGAAAGTGTTGTTCATTAAACCTTGACAACTAGCTCGACAGCTAGCATCTATCGAGACTTAAAGAGAGTTGTTTCAGCTCGAGGCTTGACAGCTGCTCGACATATAAGGTATCTGTCGAGATTTATGAAGTTCTGATTTTCATCCAATCCGTGAATGTATATTTGGGCTTTCTTTTCTCACAACCCTAAAAATATATAAGGATTATTTTAAGGGTCGTAAAAGGTTACGCACAGTTGCATAAGAGCACAATTGCACAAGTGTGAAGAAGAGTCTAATCGAAAACCTAGTTTTGCCCTAATTCTACATTCACTTCAAGAAATTGTTGTGCTTTGTACACCTTAGGGTTTTGTGACCAAGCAACATGATCTTCATTGCGTGATGAATAGAAGAACTTTGCAGCCAACATTCTTCTTAAGTTGGTGATTAAGTCGCGTACTAGAATCCGCGCAATTAGTTAGTCACGTACTAGGAGCCGTGCATTAAAAGGAGAGATTGTCACTACAGAACAAGTCCAATTGGGTATTAGGGTAAGGGTTCAACTGTAGGTTGGTATAAGGTACTGGGATTCCTTTACTTTTAACTGCTTGTTTTGATAATAATGGGTTCTCGGGAGTGGTGACCTTAAAATCACCTGGTGGGGTTTTTGCCGTGTAGGTTTCCCCATTCCTAAACAAATCACCGTGTCAATTTATTTTCTGTTGCATACTTAGTTTAATTGGTGATTTGTTTGTGCTACCACGCATATTGCATGTTAATTTGATTAATTAATAAAATTGACTAATTAATCAATTAATTTGTCACAAGGGGTGAATACGTTTTTGGCCTATCAAGTGGTATCAGAGCAGGCGCACTCTGATTAGGGTTAATCTTTGCTGTGTGATCCATTGACCCTTGTTTGTCATGGATAGAGGACAGTCTCTTATTATACCTCCTTTATTTGATGGCACTAACTATGCATACTAGAAAGTATGCATGAGAGCTTTCTTGCAGTCTTTAGATGAGAAAGTGTGGCAAGCTGTGGAGATAGGCTGGACCAAGCCTACAAAAGTGCCAGCCAACTGGGATGATGCTAAGATCAAGGCGGCAAACTTCAACAGCAGGGCACTAAATGCTTTATTTAGTGCAGTCACTAATGAGGAATTCAAGAAGATATCCTCCATTGAAACTGCGAAGGAAGCATGGACCATCCTCCAAACAACCTATGAAGGAACTAAGGTTGTCAAGGATTCAAAACTTTAAAGGCTCACTACAATCTTTGAAGAGATCAAGATGAAGGAGGATGAGTCATTTGATGAGTTCTATGCCAAGCTCAAGGATATAGTGAACTCAGCGTTTAATCTTGAGGAAACCATTCCTGAACCCAAGATTGTGAGAAAGGTGCTCAGATCTCTACTTGAGAGATTCCATGCCAAAATCACTGCCATTGAGGAATCAAAGGACATCGACAAAAATCCTTTGACTGAGCTAGTTGGAAATCTACAGACCTATGAGTTGGGTTTGACAAGGATCGGGAAATTGAGCAAGAGCACGAGCATGGTGTTGAAAGCCAAGAGCAGTGATACTAATGAGTCTTCTAATGACAAAGATTCTAAGATGAAGTCCTATATCACTAGGCAATTCAAGAAGTTCATGAAGAATGCCAATGCAAAGGGCTTCAATAAGGACCATAGATAGTCGAGTTCTTCTCAGTCTAAGAGCCAAGACAAAGGGAAGAAGGATGCTAGGGATGGCGGTCAGTACACTGTTCCCTCAGGACCAAAGTGGTTTAGTTGTCAAGGTTTCGGTCATATGAAACAAGAGTGCCCTACATATCTCAAGACCATTAGGAAGAGCAAGGCACTCACTGCAACATTGAGTGACATTGAGCCTAGGGATGATTCTGACAATGAGGATGACGGAATCCTGAATGCCTTCGCTACCACTGTCAATCCTACTGAGGGGATTGTTGAAGATGTTGATGAAGAAGAAGAATTGGTGGAGTCTAAGTTTGAAAAGATGGATGAGCAAGATGACATCCATACAGCCTATGCAAAGTTATACAAGGTCTCGAAAAAACATGAGAAGATGTATAGGTTGGCCACCAAGAAGCTTAGTGATGTGGAGCTTGAGCGGGAAGAAATCTCTACAAAGTTTGATGAAGCAAATCGGATTATTGGAGAACTGAGATTTGAGAATAATTTCTTGGCTGAGAAGACCAAGAAGCTTGAGGCAGAACTGTTCCAAGTCAGAGCTTAGTTGGAAAGGACTTCAAGTGCTAAGCTCGATGAGATGCTCAGTCTTTAGAAATCTGCTTCCGATCGAATCGATTTAGGGTATTATTTCTCTTCTCCTAGTATTGCTTCTACTAGTACTACTATTTTTGTTCCTCCTACTAATAATGATAAAACTAAAAATAATGATGTTAAAAATGAATTAACTAATAAGAACATAGACAAGGGTAAATCTATCTTAAGAGCACCCCCTAAGCTTGATAAAAAAGAGAGTAAGAACCCTAGAGCTAAGAAGGGAAACTCTGAAAAGCCAAAACAGAAAAAGCAGCATTTCTTTCATCACTGTGGAGTAGCTAGACATACTTGACCTAATTGCTACAAGTGGTTAGCCACTCAAAAGAGCAATAGCATGATCGCATCGGGAGATTAGAATCAACTTCCATCCTCTTTTGCTCCTCTTGGAGATCTTCTCAAAGCCTTCATGTTCCTTTCGAACTTGAATAATTTTAACTTTTCCCCTTCACCTCCGGATCAAGGGTTCGCTAAACGGAAAGGCTCTTCGAAGGTATGGAAGGAAAAGGGCTCCAAGTGATTCTGTCACTTTTTCTCTCTCTCCTTCGTATTTTTGTTTTGCATTACTTGTGTGTTTTGCTTTATTGTTTTGAGTCAGTCTAGTTTTATGCTGTGCTTTGTTTAATTTGTTTTTGTTTGTTTTCTTTTCAGTTTTGGTTTATTTTGTTTTTCATATAAAAATTTAAAAAAAAAAATTGAAAAATTGAAAAATACAAAAACAATGTGTGTTTGTGTACCTTAGATGGCCATTGAAACAAAGTTTTCTAAACTTTGTATCTTTTGTAGCTTAGATGAGCATCTTTATGCACAACTAAGCAAGTGAGCTTTGTGGCTCGTGTTTGTGATGAGTAAGATTAAGTAATTTCTTGTACTTAACACTCGTATCACTCTTTTTGACGGGAATGACTAAAAAATCCTAAGAGAAAGGTATAAATAACCATCTCACCACTGTTGCCCCGCCAATCATGAAATGACATCTATATGCTTCAGCATAGCAAAAGTGCAATGTCAAAAGCTTAACATCATTGGGTATTTCTTTTCTCTCTCTTATATGCCCATGCATGATCTGCTTAAAAAGAAAAATATGCAAAGAAAAATGAAAAGCAAAAAGAACAAAATGCTTTATATATGATTGCAAGCGTGTATTCTTGGAGATGTGGGAGTTATAGGATGTACCACGAAGGTTATAGTCCCCATCAAACAGTTATGATTGTGTGTGAGTTAAAGTGATTTTCTTATATCTCAAATCGTCATAACATGTGGACACTTATGCAATCTTGCGATGTTTTTCACACACAACATGCAAAATTCTTTGCTACTTTTGATACATGTGCAAGTATAATGTGATTTGGCCATCATAAGGAATACATGTGTTAATGTATACTTACTAAATTGCCTTAACTTGTTTTTGAAATATAAAATTAGTTAGACTTGTTTAGTGTGTGTGTGTGTGTGTGTATGTGTGTGTGTGTGTGTGTGTGTGTGTGTGTGTGTGTGTGTGTGTGTGTGTGTTTTGGGATCTATGTGCTTAACATGTTTTTTGTTTGAGAGATGATTTAGAAAGGTTAAAATGTTGTTTGGATCATTGGTTGAGTTGCATGGTTGATTGCATTCATGTTTGTGTTTTTCTCTTCTTGAAAAACTGTTTTAAAACAATCTTGACAGCTCCTCGACACCTCTCAACACCTAGCTTATCTATCGAGCTTTTCAGCGTCTTTTTATTGCAATCTCGATAGCTCCTCGATCCATCGAGCTTCTTTTTTACTGTGGACACCTCTGAACACCGATAGATGCATCTGTCAACCCTTTTTAAAGCTCAACACCTCTCGACACCTCTAGCTGTCGAGAATTACTGAGCTTTTTATATATTCGCTCAGCGTGATCCGAATCTCATTTTGCTCGATCTCTCTCGATCTCTCTAGACTCATCACCTCCCAAAACTTCTCTCTCTCACTCCAAACATCATCCTTAAGGATTTTTCGGCCTAGATCAAGTTTTTCCTCACTTGGTAAGGTCCTAATCCTTCTTTTTCATGCATTTGACCTAACATTTTAGGATTTTTTTTGAAAATTTGGGTTTTTTCAAAATTGATGAAGTTCTTGTGAAATTTTTGGGATGGGCTTTGTATTTTTGATCTTAAAACGTCATGCATTGCAACTCATTTGCATTATAACAATGTTTCATGCATTCTTAGATATGTGTTTACTTTGTTACAAACATGTGTGCTGGTAGGATGGGATTGGGCTGAGCCTATGCTGTTTTTACTATTGCATATCACATGCTCATGCATACGTCCTCTACATTCTATATATTCTTATATATTGAACTGTTTTGGGACTTTTCTTATTGTCTCTTTCTTTCCCCCCTCACTCTCTAGTTTACGTTAGTGCATCATGGCACCTAAACGTAAGTCTATTCCGTCTCGGAACCCTCTTCGTTCCGGGGCATCCACTTCTTCTGATCCTACTCCCTCACACGTCCGGTTTCGTGATGAAAAGGCCAAAACAGACTTCTTTGGGAACTTCTCTAGATGAGGCGTTCATTCGGAACGCCAAGTCATCTTGTCGAACTTCTTCGACATTGACCTACCCACTGTCATCTACAGTAAGGGATGGGAGTCACTGTGTAACGTCCCAGTCACTTGTCCATCCATGCTAATCCAACAGTTTTACTCCAACATGCATGGATTTGATTATTCAGTACCTCTTTTGGTTACTCGTGTTCGAGGTATGTGCATTGTGGTCACACCGGTTATTGTATCCAATGTGCTCCATGTCCCCAAGGTAGCGCATCCTGACTACCTTGGTTGTGATCGTCTTAAGACCATGTCTAAAGATGAACTTATATATGCTTTTTGTGAGCGTCCCTTTGATTGGGGTGATCATCAGTTCACTCCTTGTTCGGCCTTTGCTAAAGGCCCTTTGATGTATTTTTTTTTTTTTCTCTATTTCAGATACATCACATCTTGTATATTGGTCTTGTGACCGTTTTGACATACATTGTACTTATATTTGCTTTATATATATTGATGTATGTTCTTTCACCTATCTTTACATGTGTTGTTTTTTTTCTTTCTTTATCTACATGTTTCTTATATCTTGTATGCAATCTTTTAATTATGTTTCACACTAAGATGCCTTGATGAGTTTTGTTTAAAATGTTTCAGAAATATAGGTTGTCAAAGTCTACTTGCCATAAACTCTCTTCTTGCAAAGTTTTTCAAGAGTTTGTGTTAGGATAGATTTTATTGTATTCAACAAGTGAATATAAGTTGAATGATTTATGACTTCTCTCATATCTCATTTGTTTGTTGTGGTTTTGTCATGGATTGCCAAAGGGGGAGATTGTTAGGACATATGTGATTCAATGTTAGGAACATATGTCAACATTTTATGTAATTGGCTAATCCTTTGACAAAACGTACTTTACTTGTAATTGGGTAGATCTAGGATGTGTTTAATGCTTTAAGAAACAAGGTTTCAAGTTCAAGTGTTAAAGCCATGCAAGTCTGTCCAAGAACCAAGTTAGAAAGTGTTGTTCATTAAACCTCGACAGCTAGCATCTATCGAGATTTAAAGAGAGCTGTTTCAACCCGAGGCTCGACAGCTGCTCGATAAGTAGGGTATCTGTCGAGATTTATCAAGTTTAGATTTTCAGTTCTGATTTTCATCCAATCCGTGAATATATGTTTGGGCTTTCTTTTCTCACAACCCTAAACATATATAAGGATTATTTTAAGGGCCATAAAAGGTTACGCACAGTTGCACAAGAGCACAATTGCACAAGTATGAAGAAGAGTGTAATCGAAAACCTAGTTTTGCCCTAGTTCTTCATTCTCTTCAAGAAGCTGCTATGCTCTGTACATCTTAGGGTTTTGTGATCAAGCAACTTCATGATCTTCATTGTGTGATGAATAGAAGAACTTTACAGCCAACATTCTTCTCAAGTTGGTGATTAAGTCGCGTACTAGGATCCGCACTATTGGTTAGTCACGTACTGGGAGCCATGCATTAAAAGGAGAGATTGTCACTACATAACACAACCAATTGGGTATTGAGGTAAGGGTTCAACTGTAGGCTAGTATAAGGTACTGGGATTCCTTTACTTGTAACAGCTTGTTTTAATAATAGTGGATTCTCAGGAGTGGTGACGTTAAAATCACCCGGTGGGGTTTTTGCCGTGTAGGTTTTCCCTATTCGTAAACAAATCACTGTGTCAATTTATTTTCCGCTGCATACTTAGTTTTATTGGTGATTCGTTTGTGCTACCACGCATATTGCATGTTAATTTGATTAATTAATAAACTTGGCTAATTAATCAATTAATTTGTCACAAGGGGTCAATACATTTTTGGCCTGTCACTTTAGACTTCTTGTGGCCTGAACAGTCTTATAAATCAAAGATGGGGTTATGGTGTTACAGCAGTAGAGTTTCTTCTAAGCTTAAGGGCTTCAATACTGTAATGGGAGTGACAGGCTTGGAACTAGAGTTACTGGCTTGAGTGTTGGGCTTAGGTTCTCTTTGCAGCCTTCCTTCAGATCTTGATCAAATTCTCCCCTAATGACAGGCCTAGTCAGGTTAATCAAAGCTAAGACCTTATCCACATCAATCAATCAACTAAAAAAACACACATAACATGCAATGCAGTTTTAATTGGGACCAACCTAAAGGTAGGTTCTAAGTCATTATTTTGGAGGGTAGGTTTGTTGTTTCATTGTTTACCATAACTAGGACATTATACCTCCCAACTTGTAATGTAATGAACATTGCGTTGGTCTAAATGGCATGGTCTATCCTTTACAGTCAACAAGAAATGATCCAGTGACTTTAGGCTATGGGTTGGTGAGTTCACCACTGGGTACTCGAATCTAATGAAGACTGGTGATCCATGGTTACTACCACCATAAGTTGCTGAAAGGGGTGCATACATATTGTTTGGATGGCACACACTATGACAGTTAAGGAAAGCTATTAACAAGAAATACATACAACAAAATATCATACAATATATCAACAAACATAAATAAACAAACAAACAACAATATCATGCAAGACTATGCAAAAAAAGAGAGTACACATTTGGTCACTTAAGTCTAATACGAAACTTAGCCCTCGACATCCCTAGTGGAGTCGCCACTGTGAGAGACCGGGAAATTAGGTGCTCTCAAAAAAGAGTTGGGTACTTTTTATGGTACCTCTCTTTTAGGGTAACTGGTGTGGAATCGCCACTTATTTTTTATACAAAAAATAAGAAAAACTAAATATAAATACATGATTGAATTGTTCCTTTATCATTGATTGAATAAAAAAAATACATATTTGAAAAATTGAAAATTACATGGCTTTGGGTCCTAGTTACATACTACCAAATAATTACATGGCTTTTTATCCTAGTTACAAACTATCCAAAATAGAAATAAAGACAAGGCTTAGATCTACTTATCCAAAGACCTAAATTCGGAGGCTAGGTTACGAAATGGGAAGGTGTTAGGCACCCATTCCACCCAGATAGAGTCTGGTCTTCTAGACTCTTGTGACCTATGTACCTTTTTATGCATGAGATGAATGATATGTTGTACAAATGAAACAAACTAAATCAAACAAATTCACTTATGAATGCATCCTCTTCTTTATTTAAAAAAATTCAGATATGTTGTTGTGAGTAAAAAAAAATGATTTTGGTTTTAAAAGAAATCTAATCTGTTTATGTTGTGTAAAAAAAGGGTGGCTTTAGGGAGAAAATTCAGATTTGTTTTTAAGAACTTAAAAAAAAAAAAAAAAAAAAAAAATGAATTTGGTTTACAAAAAATCAGATATGTTTTTATATGTTCAAAGAAAATATGAAAAAGATTGCTTGAGAAGAATATTTCATTCATGGAATAAATTTATGCTACACATATTGAATAAAACAAACACAACCATTCATGATTTTTTTTCTTTATTTCAAAATCTGCTATGTTAAAAAATCAAATCTGTATCTAAAGAAGATACAAATCAGTTTTTGATTTAAAAAAAATTCAAATCTGCATTTAATGAAGATTCATATCTGTTTTTATTTAAAGAAAAATTAAGATCTACATCTAAGGAAGATGCAGATCCGTTTTTATTTTAAGAAAAATTCAGATCTATATCTAAGGAATATGTAGATCCGTTTTTATTTTAAGAAAAATTCAGATCTACATCTAAGAAAGATGCAGATCCATTTTTATTTGAAGAAAACTTCAGATCTGCATCTAAAGAAGATGCAGATTTGTTTTTATTTGAAGAAAAATTTAGATCTGCATCTTCATGCATCTAATGAAGATGCAAATCCGTTCTTATTTGAAGAAAAATTCAGATCTACATCTAATGAAGATGTAGATCCGTGCTTATTTTAAGAAAAATTTAGATCTACATCTAATGAAGATGTAGATCCGTTTTTGTGTCAAGAAAAAGAATTGTTTACATGCAGATTTTTGAAAATAAGCAAGAGATCACAAAAATAATAAATAAATAAAAAAAAATTAACATGTTTTGACAAAATAAATCAATAATTCATGATATGAATAATTTAAACAACTAAACTAAAAAATAAAAAATAAAAAATAAACCAAAAGCATTAAGAAAAGAAAAGGGTAATAATAAACAACCTCTTGCATGGAGCACTTCTTCTTCTTGAGAGGATGTTTTAGGGTTCAAAGAAATTTATGCAATTATCTTTGAAACCTAAAAACCCTAGTTTAAGAGAGAACACCAAAAAAGAGGGATGAGAAATTTGAGAGTGTGAAAAGGTGTCTCTCCTTGAGCATTAAAGAATGTGCTGAATTTTGAGATCCAGTCCCTATTTATAGAGACTGGAATGCTCAAAAAATAAGCAACCACAAGTAGAATGCGAATCAAGATGCGTCTTTTTGCGAAAAAATCGAAAAGGGTGTGCCTTATCGGCACTTGAAGAGAATTGGACCAAAGCCCAAAAGAGTGCAATTCAGCACTTTTAAAGTGCTTTTTGGCACACCAAAAGTGCCGAATGGTACTCTTGGGTGCCAATTGCACTTTCCCATTCGGGTGCGTTTTGGACTCCTTTTTTAGGTTTTCTTGAATCGGGCCTTGCACTTAGACGTGTTTTCAATCCGTATTCTAAAATTTTTATCTCTTTTCTAGAAAATTCATGTCTTTTTAGGAACAATTATCTTGTAGATAAACACCCTAAAATAAATTTTGATAAAGTTCAGATTGTTCACAATTTTATTGTTATCCAATTATCCCTTTTATTCCTATACAAGCAATCCTATTTTAGACACTAATTATCAACCAATCAAAAAATTATTTAATTAATTTTAACTGTTTAACCAATCAGAATTAATTTAAATCAATCATGTGTTGTTGACTCTTCCTAGACACAATGCATGCTGACCGTGCAAATTTGATCATTCGATATCTTTCAATCTGATGGTCCGATTTGGAAACTGGACACACTGTTGTGATCATTAGAATCCCAAGATCATTTTTATGATATGCAATGAATGAATTAATGCATGTAATGTAATCATGATTTCTTTAGGTTACATGGATGGTCATTCTAGTCATCTTCCTTGATTAAATCATGGGTGCAGAATCGAGTGTCTACAGAGGCTTACTTTCACCTTTCTCCAATTTCCCATTGTTGATAGCATCTTCAATTCTTGTCCCACAAGCACATAATTCTCAAATGAGCTAATAGGTGATGACAAAAGCCTACTATTATAAGCCAAAAGTAAGTTCTTGATAATCATGTTGATTTGGTCCTTCTCATTTGGCCTATTAGCCATTCTAGACACCTTGGTCTTCCATCTAGTCATATATTTGGAAAATGTCTCCCCTACACCTTGTTTAGTAGTCTCCAAATCCCTTAGAGTCACATCAATCATGGTGTTGAAGATTAATTGGTTCACAAACAACTCCACTAGTTCGTTCCACACCTTAGTTTTGCTTGGATCAAGGCTATAGTACCACCTTGATGCACCTCCCGTAAGTGAGGGGGAAAATGCATGCAAAGTTTGCTTCTCATCTAGCCCCTTCATTTCAGTGGTGCTTAGGTATCTTCTTACGTGTTGCTTCAAATCCCCAGTCCCATCAAACTTTTCCGCATCATAAATCTTGAACTTGGGAGGCAATGCAATAGGAGCCTTTTGAACTAACTCCCCCTATGTTATAGAGATAATCATCCATCCTTTGTGCCTTGCAGAAGGCGAGTTGCATTTTCTCCATCTTTTCCCTCATGGCCATGGTTTCTACAATGAGCTTCTCAAATTGCTTGTTCATTTTATATTTGGCTTTTTCCTTTTCATCCCATTCTTCTCATCATCATTGATTTCCACATGTGACGACTTCTTGAGCTTAGATTCCTCCAAGCTAGTGAGACGCCCTCCCATTTTCTTAAGGGCCTCTCCATGTTCATCCAAAGCCTTAAGGATCTTTTGTGCCATTAAGTCTTCCATGGAGGTAGTCATTGTTTATTGGGGGGGTCTCTTCCTCTTCTTGGTGTGTGTCCTCAATCTTAATCAAGCGCTTTCCTTTCTCTCGAGTCCAAATGGGAGTAGGGATGTGCTTTCTTGACTTTGATGGTGTAATGATGCCTAAAAAGAAGCCCCATTTTCATTAAGTTCATGTCCTAATTAAAGATTTTTAACTTTTTAGAGGTCCTTAGAAAATTTTTAAGTTCACTTTAATGAAGGCCCAATTACACTATCACTCCCTTCCCTCTCATGGATTTTCGCCCCTTATTTCATTGGGCTTTGGTCCATAAACAATAAAGCTCTCATCTTACTCTCATGGGCTTCCCTTAGAATGCACTTAGAAATTTTCAACCCTTTGTCTCAAACATGGGCTTACAATGTATTCATCACCTTTGAGCTTTTCATTTTTATTCATTTATTTCATCATCATTTTAAATAGCCCTTTGGTTAGAATTTATTGTAGCCTTTCCTCTCAAAGTCCATGAAGTTCTCATCATTTTGGGTTTTGGCATACAACAAGAAGCCCCAAGATTAGGGAAGTTCATGTTGGCTTTGTAGGATTTTGGATGCTAAGTCCATAGCATATTTGTTACCTTAGGCCCATAGTCCTCTTTTTCAAAAGGGCCTTTTCCACTTAGGCCTATGATAGCAATTAGGCTATGGTCTTATGAACTTTTCAAGTTAAAATATACCTTTGGATTTAGGGACAAGCCTCTTGTATGTGAGAATTTCTTTTCTTTTATTACATAACATCTTTGGATTTACCATAACTTTAGAGCCATTCCTTCCATTTTTACATCTTTTATTTGTTTCTTAAAATTAAGTGCACACATGATATATGGTTGAACAAACAAGGGATATAAAGGGTATCCTTTGTGATAGGGTCTAGGATCTCTCTAGTGTAGGTAGGCTCCCTAAGGCTAAAGGGATAGATAAGTAGGTCACTCACAACTAAGTGGGATATGATTCCAACCGAGGGCCTAAATGGACCCCATAGTGGATTGGTAGCAAACCTTTAATGTACTCAAAGACCATTATAGGCGATGGCACCGATTGTGAGTTGGTGGGATGAACTTCAGAAGATTTGGACCCGAATGGAGCCTTCCATCTTCCCACTCATCACCAACCAAGGTTAAGGGACAAAAGAAACCAAGTGATGTGTGTGCAAACAAGCATTGAAATAGTTTTTATCAAGGTTAAGAAATAAGACACATAGGAATTAAACTCATCGTCCCTAGTGGAGTCACCACTGTGGGCACAAGGGGTTTTTAGGAATTGCCACCTAGTTTTTGCAATGGTCTAGAAACCATATATATAGCATCCATTCAAGGAAGGACCTTTTGATCTTACAACTAGAGATATGGATTGGGAGTTTAGGTACATTCTTGGGAAGGTGTTAAGCACCTATGATCGTCTAATCCTAAGGTTGGCCTCCCATCATTGTGTCTTACATCTTAACCTTATTAAAAACATGTTCAACACTTGTATCTATACTCACACACACACTAGCATACATCTAAGCCTACAACATGGCATCATTATCCCAAAACACCTACATATCTACCCTTCAACAAAAGAAAGCCACCATACACACATGAAAAACCCTAGCATGTGAAACCTTATCATACCATTCATCTCAAACAAAGGTAGCAATAAATTAAGGCAGCAACTTAATCATGGCAACCATAAGATCATATAAACATCCATACTCAACACCAAACATCATACAAACATATTCATCACAAAATATGCATGTTCATATCAATGCATGACCTACCTTTACTTACCTTCCAGCAACTCAGCACCTATGACATCAATGCATGGACATGTGAATGAATGGCATAAGAAACAAAAAGATAAACCCTACTCTAAACATGTTAAGGACAAATAAGCATGTGAACAAAGTGAACAGCAACTTATAAAGTATAAAACATGTGAAAAGAAACCCAAAACAGAAACATGTTATATGAAGCAAAGAATGAAACAAAAGAATTAGGGTTTTTGGGCAACAGCCTGCGTACGTAGGCCAAATCCCACGTACGCAAGATTTGATCTGCATATGCGTGCTCATGGCACACATACGTTGTTCAAAACCCTAACCCAAAAAAAAACTAAGCAAAAAACAAAGCATGAACTAAAACCCTAATGCTAACAACCAAACTTGTTCACAAACATAAAGAGAGCATAAAACTAAACTACACAAACATATATAAGCATAAAAAAAGTAAAGAAACAAGATTAAAACAGGAAAGAAAGACATAAAAGAAAAAGGAAGCAAGAATAATACCTTAAAGCAAAAAGCTCCTAAGCTTGATTTTTGACCGTTCCCCTCAGTCAATCTATCATAGTTAATAACCACGTGATTAGAAACTTTAAACTCAAAGGATTGGGCCCAGAAAAAGTCCCAACCAAATAAAGATGACTTGAGGGTGTTTTGTTAAAAACTCCCTTTTGATTCAATATTTTCTAGTGAATCTTAGGTTTTCCCTTAGGATTTTTTGTGTGTTTTGAAAGTGTACTATATAAGGCTTTATATAGTGGAAAAAATGGGATTTGGAACGATTCGCAGATGATGTGGGATTCATTCCAAACCTCAGCCATTATTGCAAAAAACTTACATTTTTTTTATGTTTTTGAAACCCTAACTGTGTACATGGGAGAATGCTTGCGTACGCATGCTTTGGCCCACGTACGCAAGCCGCTGCCCACGTACGTGGGCCAAGGGCCACTTTGGTTATTTTATTTTAAATATAGATTTTCGCTCATTTAAAAAGTTATATTTTCCATTTTAACACTCCTCAAGTCAATTTGATATCTAATTGGGCTCTAAACTGGCCTTGGGCTTTAGAGTATGAGCATCATTGGAGAACAGGGGCCCGAGTTGTAAGGGGTACAAAATGCAGTGTCTACAGATGCCCCTCTTTTGATTCATGAGCTTCACTAACAGAATCAAAAGAATAAGAGACAAAATATTTTATTTTGACGTACGGCTCGGGCCCAACCCACGCATACGACACACATCACGCATACATGGGGCAGGGTGCAACTCTGGAGAGCTGCGTGGGATTCGTATGTCTGAAGTCCCACCTTTGTTGCTTGGGAAATGAGCAACGACAGGTTCACTATCCCAGAACCTATTTTGTCACTTGCAAGCAAATGACAAGTGACTCACTATCCTAGAGTCACTTAAAAAGAGAAAGAAAAACAAGTAAGGGCGCTCTTCAAGCTAACCCAACAAACAACAAAAGGGTATAGTCTCTGTGGTGTTTATCTGAGGCTTTTGCCTCAAACTTCTCCAGGTGACTCGCTCCTCTTGTCTTCTTCACTTCTTTCTCTACCTTTTCTAGTGAGGCTTTTGCCTCGAGTTGACCTTAGTCTCTTTCTCTATCACTATCTCTACCTTTTTCTACCATGCCTGCATGTTCAATTCAGGGAGGATATGTGCACGAGTAGTCTTAATTGTTGGATCCACTAGGGGTGGTGAAAAATCGTTAAGGAGTAGGTATTTATGGGGAGGAATCTTCTGCCTCTTTCATGACTTACTAGGGGATGAGAAACTTGCTGAGGAGTAGTAGAAATGGACTCGCTGAGGAGTTGTGTAACTTTGTAGATGTGTGATCCATTGGGGAGTGTCGCGTGCGCCTCTAGAGTCTATTATGCCCTATTATTTGAATGTGAGAAAGAGTGGAGTGCCACATAAAGAAGAATAGGAACTTTCAGCCTTGCTAATCATAATCCAAAATATGTAAAAGAAGAAAGGTTAGGGGAGGTTAGATGATCTTGGTGGTGAATTTGAGATGTGTATCTGTTTGCAAAATTTGGGTTTCGAGGAATTAAACTGTATTTTATTGGTGGGAAAAAATTACTCCGTCAATCTGACTCTCAGAGTATTAAGGACGTCTTCAAAAATTACTCACTCGAAAAGCACAATCCTTTGAGTTTCCTCAACTCTATCCTAAGTAGGAAAGTCCGATTCCTCGACCTTAAATCTCCTAAGGAGAAGGGTTGGATTACTATTCCACCAAAAAAATTTCGTAGACAAGACCCTTATATGGTTGGTGCTGCAGATGGTTTTCTTTATGTCTTTGGCAGTTTGGCATGGTTGGAACCCAAAGATACTTCCTCTGGGTGGATTGAGGCTTATAACCCCATGTCGGAAACTTGGAAAAGCCTACCAAATCCCCCCATATCTAGTAAGATCAAGGATTTCATTTACGATCACTTGAAGAACCAAAACAAGATTATTGTAGTTGTACCACTTGAAGGACCCAATATTTGAAACTTGAAATTTCATAGACAAGACCCTCATATAGTTGTACCACTTGAAGGAGAAAAAATTGGAAAAGCTCATTTCATTACCTACGATCTTTTTTTTTTTTTTTTTGAGATACCAGTCTGTGGGACTGGGACTTTTATTAAACTGAATGAAAAAAAAAAGAACTAGTGAACATCAAACAATGCAAGGGGAATAATGTCCCCAGGAATGTCATCTACCCAAATCTTAAAATCTAACCCAACCCGTGCTTTCTTGGCAAAAGCATCTGCAACCTTATTACTGCTTCTTGACACCTGACAGAACTTGTGAAACCACAGCTATGACATTAAGTGAAGGATGTCGTCCACAATGTGACCATAAAGTGCTGGACTTAACAGACTGCTGTTGATGGCCTGATTGGTGATTGTCGAGTCACCTTCGAAAATAACTTCATGAAGACCAAGGTCGACAGCAAAAGATACAGCATGACGACAGGCAAAGGCCTCCACCTCTGGTACAGAATGAGGAAGCGGGACACAAACTGACATTGCTCCCAAGATATCACCTTGACTATCTCTGATAACCACTCCTAGCTCGACAGTGTTGCTTGACTTGAAAACAGCACCGTCATAATTAGCTTTGTAGCAATGTTGATCAGGTGGACACTAGCGATTTGTGGAGGTTGTCACTACAGGCCTTGGGACCGGTTCTTGCGCATTGATGAAGTCTTGAAGCATGCCACCAGCCAAGGAAGGTAGCATTTGCAACGGGTGAACTAGTTTGCTCAGGCGCAACAAGTTACGTTTGTTCCACAGTAGCCATGCTATAAGAACAAAAATTTCAGCTCTATAATCATCCTGTACCTGCAAAAACTTAGAGATAAGGTCAGTAAAATCCAAGGAGGGGGAGGTGTTTGTGAGCTTGGCCCAGCTAAGAGACTGCCATGCCTCCTTCACTCCTTCACAACCCCAAACTGCATGTGTGGTATCTTCAACATGGATTCTACAAATGTTGAAAGTGATAGAGAGAACCACCTTACGGCGAAGGAGGTTATCCATGGTTGGGAGAGCATTGTTGCTTGCTCTCCATACAAAGTGCTTCACTTTACTAGGTACACGTAGCTTCCATATGCCTCTCCAAAAGCTTTTCTGGGGGTTAGGATATGAGCTACTTGCATTACTGGCTGAAGAAGTAGAAACCAGCAACTTATATGCACTGCAGGTGTTGAAACGACTCGAAGAAGAGGGGGACCAGATTAGGCGGTCTTGTGGGAGCCTGATGCTTAAAGGAATGCTTAGGATCAATCCGGCTTCATGGGGCAAGAAACTTTGGCTAATTAGATCTGTTTTCCATGATCCTGTGTTGGCATCAATAAGGTTGCTCCCTTTGGCATCAGGGGGCATGGAAGGAATAGGCAAGCTAACCTTCCTGTATACCTCATCTGGCAGCCACTTATCCTCTCTAATGCAAACTGACTGACCATCACCAATGCACCATACCGCCCCTTTTTTTTATTATATCTCACGCACTTAGGATGCATTTCCACGCATATGATCCAAGGCTAGAGTCTTTAGCATCGAGGATGGAACCATTGGGGAAAAATCTGGCTTTAAAGACCTTATAACATAGAGAGTCATGGTTGTTCATCATACGCCAAACCTGCTTGGCCAATAAAGCATCATTGAACTTCTCTGTTTCCTTAAAACCCATACCTCCAACCTCCTTGGCTTCACAAAGACGCTCCTACCTAACCCAATGGATTTTCCTATTGTCCCCACTGTAGCCCCACCAAAACTTACAAATCAAGGTCTCAATTTCTTAGATCAACCCTTTTGGAAGCTTAAAGCAACTCATGGAGTAGGTGGGAATGGCTTAGATCACAAATTTGATGAGCACTTCTCTACCAGCCTGTGATAGGAGCTTTTCCTTCCACCCTTGAAGCTTCTTTCAAATTCTCTCCTTAATATAAATGAAACTTTGCTTTTTTGCTCTGCCAACAAGGGCAGGAAGACCCAAATATTTTTCATAATTCCTGATGGAGGGGACACCCAAGATATCTTAAGTCTAGTTCTTAGGCTGATATGTTTCGGCTTCCTGAGCAATGACTATTGATTGATTTAAGAGATATCAGAAGTGGAAGAGTTGTAGTTGGTGGCAATAGTCTCTACTGGGCTAATATCTTATCCGTGGATAGTGATGGATGGTCTATCTACACATTTGTTTTAGATTTGAGACTATGAATATTCTTCGGGTGGATGAATATCTCATTCCAGGCGCTCCTGATTTTCTCCACTTATCTGACCAGAAATTCTGCCTCCTGTTTCAATGCACCGACACCGCCAGCTCATCTCATTCTATTTATCTTTATTGTCTCGTACTTGACCTTTCTGCATTATTCGATAATGTTCGCAACTACCTCGCCAAGGATGATGATGTGGGTGATCCTTTTATGATGGAGGAGGAGTCGTTTGGTGTATCGATTCTTTCCATTTAGAAGAACTTGTTGGATTTCCACTCAATATTCTTGTTGGACTCCTTGATTATATATGTAGGTTTCCTACCTTCTCTCTGTATTCCTTTCATCTCCTGTGCCATGACACAATTTTTATAATTATGATTTTTTTTTTTTTTAAAAAAAAAAAATCTAGCTAGCTATATAAGTGATACGAGATGTGGAAGCATCAAGAAGCAGAATACGCCTACTTCTAGAAAACAAGAAACAAAACATGTTTGCTTCTAAAAATAACCTCGAATCCATGAGGGTTCCTTGAATTCACAAGGGTCCTTGAATCTACAAGGAGTTGAATCTACAAGGAGAAAGGGTTCTGGAATCCACCAGAGAAACAATAGACAAAAGTCTAAATTTTTATTGAATTGAATAATTGTTAAAAAATATTTATAGACATAGGGGCCTATTTAAAACTTGACAAACAATAAAATATATTCTAAAATAAGGAAATAAATATCCTAAACCTAAAATAACGAAAATTACATAAAAATACTAAAAATAAAAAATTACAAAAGTCTAATTGTAGATTTTGTCCTACATCAGACCCCTTCACTTGAAAGAAACTCGTCCTCGAGTTGATAGTTGAAATTTGAAATCTTCCATGCCAAGCAAAAAAATACTTGGAATACTTGAGTTCCTTGGTCTTCTTTCTAAACTTGCAACTCATCAATTGAGGAAATAAATTAACTTGAGATTCTCTTTCCATAACCTTCATGCAATTGACAATATTCACCAAATGGGAGTTGATGATTGAATCAAATGTCTCAACCCCAACAAAATCAATAAACTTTGGTGTATCGCCTACCAAGGAAATAGCACGAGTGTCGGACTTGCAATCACCTGATTTGGGTTCATCAAGATCTTGGACAATGTTCTCTAGAATTTCTACCTCACAGTCATCTATTTTATTGTACTTTTTGCCAACTGTATTAAAAACATCTACCTTTTCCTCAACGGCTTCAAAATAATTTTCATGCAAGTTATCTTCACAAAAATTTTCAACTTTTGATAATAAAACTTGATTTTCTTCAATCTCTTCAATATTTTCTTTAGAAATTGGCTTCATCTTGTCAACCCTTAAACATTTTTTTTTTCTTGAATCATATGAATATACAGATCTATAACTAACACTTGTATAATCTAGTATATCATAATAACAATGAGGAAACCATAAATCAACCAACACCTTTTTCATTCTTTGCCAAGAGCGAATTAGATGCTTACCTCAGCACTTTCTATCAATTTGTATGTCTTCCCACCATTCATCTGCTTCACCATCCAATTTATTGAATGGAAGTTGTACTCTTTCTTCATCACAAATTTTCCCAATAATCAAAATACTCTTTCGAATCAAGAAGCCAATCAATAAAATCCAATTTACGCATTTCTCCATCAAATAATGGAATTTTCTTATATCTAGGAGTGCGTCTATTGGTGTTGCTCTAGGAGGATTTCCTAGCAAGAGGGGTAGCAACTGCTGGTTGTAGTTCACGTAATACTTGCTTGGACATCATGTTGAAGTTGAAGGAATTCCTTCCTAAGAACTTCTGCTTTAACCTTTCATTTACTAAAAATGCTATCATCACATTTAGTAGCCATCAAACTAGGGTAATGACAAAGCTTTGATACCAATTGATGCAGAGTGCGGAAGCGTCAAGAAGCTGAGTGCGTCTACTTCTAGAAAACAAGAAACAAAACACGTTTGTTTCTAAAAATAACCTCGAATCCATGAGGCTTTATTGAATCCACGAGAGTCCTTTGCATCCACAAGGAGAAAGGATTCTAGAATCCACTAGAGAAATGATAGACAAAAGTTTGAATTTTTATTGAATTTAATAATTGTTAAAAAAAAAAAAATTTACAGACTTAGAGGCTTATTTAAGAGTTTTATAAAACTTGACAAACAAAAAAATATATTTTAAAATAACTCCTAATTAATAGCTAACCATAACAAGAACCAAATTTGACCTAAAAAGTATTAAAAGCACCTAAAAACAAGGAAATAAATGCCCTAAACCTAAAATAACGAAAATTACATAAAAATACCAAAAATAACAAATTACAAAAGTCTAATTGTAGATTCTGTCCTACATCAATAAGTTGCTAAGAAGCTATTGATTATGCATTAGAAATTTTCCTTTATCATGTTGCACCTCTAATAGGACCCATTATCATCATTTTTTCCACTTTAATCTTGACCTAACCGTGCCCTGTTAGGAATTGCTTATCATTTATGTGTAAAAGTGCTAATAGTTGTAAAACTTGCAGCAATGGTGGAATTTACTCACCAAAGAAGAAGAAGACATCAGCCAAAGGAAGTAGAGGCTTGCTCTTAGTATGCATATATTCTCTATTCAATGTTCTTATGCATGCACTCAATATTGTCAACTTTAGGAGGCCAACCACATGTAAGCTTTGATGTAAAATTGGATCATCGTTGAAGAACTAAATCTATGTTATATGATATTGTTGATTAAATTTTTCTTAGTAATGTATAATTATGTAATTTTATTGCGCTTGTACTTGCCCCGTTTCTTGTCGTTTTGGTATGAATTTTTTTGAAACCGATGTAAGTACCCAAATTTTCTTCATAAAGTTCAGATATTGGCTAGTGGCAATTCTATACTAGCCCAATTATCACTTGTGATTCAAATTGGAAATTGGTTTTGGCCTCGAGCTTGTTTAGAAGCCTTGGGTGTAAATTCTGCTAACCAAAAAAGGAAAATGTAAAACATATATTTGGTCTTAAATTTCAATTGTAGTAGATGATTTAGAAGCAAAGTAATCAGCATAGCAAATGATAATATTTTCTTGTAGTCTATCGGGGATTTAATGCTCAACTTCTTATGAATTATGAATGTGACGTAGATGTATTTTTTTTTTTCTATAATTTTTTTTTCTTTTGCATTTTTGGGGGTTGTGAAGTGAATTATTACGATGGATTTAGATATATGGATGAGTTGAGCTTTTCTTGGTCCTCCCTTATGCAAAGGGTTTATGGCCTAATAAGACTTACCTAATTTTGAAAGTTCAATTAGTGTATAAAACACTATGAACATTTAGACCCCCAATTTTCAAATTACCAATTCAAGCTTAATATCAAACAATTAATGTGCGGAATATGAACATAAGCTTAATACAGAATTGATAAACAATCTAAACCAAATAATATCACATCCACAACAGAAATTAAATGACAAAGATTAAGGGAAGAGAGATGCAAACACAAGGACAACACACGATGTGTTATCGAAGAGGAAACCGAAGCCCTCGACATAAAACCTCTCCACCGCCCTCCAAGCAGTAAATAATCCACTAAAGAATCAAGTTGGGATACATGAACAGTAGAAGACCCTACAAGCCTAATCTACCCAATGTACCTAAGCCCTCCAAGCTCCTACTCCAACGATGTTCCGCCGAACCTATTTCTTCTTTAGCTTATCGAATTCTGCTACTTGACCATAGCATCTACCAATATGAAATTGGTCATTTCTTAACTGCTTCCCAAAACACCAAATAGCCTTCTCACAGAAATGGGTATGGTGAGAAAAGGTTTTGGTAATGAACCTCTCAAGGATTTAGCAATGGAGAGGAAGAGAGTAGAGGAATTTAAAGAGTCTCTATATGAAGATTGTGGATGAATCAATCTTGTTTCTCTAGAGTTTCTCTCACAAAATTATCTCTGGAAGCTCTCTACATTTCGTGGGTATAAGGGTCTATATATATTAGGGTGAGAAGGAATGTGAAAAGACAGTTTTTCCCAAACAGGGTGGTCTGGCGACTTGGCGCGATTGGGCTGAGTCGCAAGTTCAAGCCGCGAGTTAACGGCCTGGCCAGCCTGGGACTTTTGTCCTATAGTGCAACAGCTAACGTGACTCTTTAGCTCCCTTACATGCTCCGCACGTGTGCTAACTTTGGCGGCTTGCGAGCCGCGAGTCACCCGCGAGTCCAGCCGCAAGTCTCTACATCCTTGCACAATCTTGAGCATTTCTTCACACTCTCTCATTCACTACCCTTACATAATTCCCACCTAAATACAGGGTTACTAATTGCTAAAATATAAGCAAATTTGGCACGGAATAAAGCCAACAAGATGGTTGATAAAATTCAACCTTACAAATTTTGTATAGGTACAGGGTATCACACTTAGGTTGCGTTCGACATTAGCTGAAAAATGCAGTTTTTTTTTTTGTTGTTGTTATTTAGCTTATTTTTGCTAATATTTATGGGTCTCCTGCACTTTTTACTACTATTCATAAGTCTCATTGTACTATTTTAGCTAGCTTTTAGCTTTATCTATAATATTTTCAACAAAAAGTTTTTAGTTTCAGCAAAATAAGTCATTCCGAATCAGACTCTTAATAAGTACCTATAATTATGTTATCAAATATATCAAATATTATAATATCGATAACCTATAATTATATTATTTAAAGTTAACTATAGTTATTAAACCCGACCCACTATGGTTGGTTGGACCACTAACCCATTGAACTGGTACCTAAGCCAATCCAGTCATTCAATTGGACCACTTAGGCAATTGAAGTGGTAAATCCAGTAAAACCCAATAGCTTTTTTTACAACCCGCAACTCGAACTGGTTGCTTGCGTTTATAGGGCCACTGCAATACCATTTTTTGAATTTGGAGTATAATGAAAATAAGAAATTTTATAATGAGGTTAATGCTAGATTTTTTTTAATTAAGAAAAATTTTCAAGTTTTAACTCAGACTATAATACATCGGATTAAAGCAACTAGTGAGATATGCAATATGCTTTGAATGTGACTTTCGAGTTTGATATATGCTTTTATTCCTAAAATTTTAAGAAATGCAATGTAATAAAATTTTATTTAGCAAAGACTTGGTTACAATTTTATGAGTTGATCATTTTATTTTATGTTTTCTAGTGTTATTATTTGTGAAAGCTTGGGTTTGAATTTTTTTAGGCAGCTTGATATTTTAGACTCTAACTAGCTGTAGACCCACGAGATGCGTGAGAATAAATAATTATTTTGTAATTGTATATTATGTATAATTTGTTCTCTAAAATTTGTTGAACATAATTTTTTCTCCCTAAAAATTAAACAATTTCTATTCTGTCCAATTAGGTCTACTTCGGTCCCATAAAGTCCAATTTGGTCCACTCAGTTTGTTTCCTCTCCTGATTCTTCTCAAGTTTCGAATTCATCACTGTGATCTAATGTCAAATATCTAGAGTATCAACTATCTACTGATGCCTTGCCTTTTCAAGATCCATTAATCCTCTACTGAGGATGCAGTAAAAATTAAGTGTTAGGGACATATTTTTATGTAATTGGCATATCCTTTGACAAAACGCACTTTACTTGTTTTTGGGTAAATCTAAGTAGGTTCAAGATGATCATTACAAGTGGTTAAATTGAAGATATGAAGATTACTCAAGAACTGCTCAAGAAAGGTGCAATCTGCAGGTCTCTATACTTCCTTGACAGATGTCTCAATCGATTGAGCTTACGGGATTCAGATTATAGCCAGCAACATTTTTATTCTAAAAGGCTATTTGTTTATGGGTTTTGTATAATCCTTATAGGACTAGGAAGACCTAAGGTTTGTGGGTTTGTATAATCCTTATTGGACTAGGAAAGCCCAAGGTTTGTGTAAACCTATTTGGAATAGGAGAGCCCATTAAGCTCCTATTTAAAGGAGGTGGAAAAAGAAAAACCTAACCCTAGAGAGCTTCATAAGGTTTTCCTTTTCAAACCCTAGCCTCCTCCTACAGAAGAAAGAGTTCTTGCTGTGTTTCTTGTACGCCTTTGGGTTTTGTAACCAAGCAAAGTCTCTTGCACCAACATTGAAGATCTTATTGGTGTTTCTATGTGAAGCTGCTGCAAATCAACTACAACAATCAAAGGGTTGCTGTGGAGTTAGTCACATACTTGGATTCGTGCAAAGGAGTAAGCTGCGTACTGGGATCCGCACATCAAATTGGTTAGTCACGTACTTGGGAGTTATGCATCAGAAAGGGGAACTATCACTACAGAACAAGTCCAATTGGGTATTGGGGTATGGGTTCAACTGTAGGTTGGTAAGGTACTTGGGATTCCTTTACTTGTAACCGCTTGTTGTGATAATAGTGGAGTTTTGGGAGTGGTGACCTAAAAATCACCCGGTGGGTTTTTGCCGTTAGGTTTTCCCCATTCGTAAACAAATCACCGTGTTATTTATTTTCTGCTGCATAATTAGTTTATTGGTGATTTGTTTGTGCTACCATGCGTTTGCATGATAAATTGATTAATTAATAACTTGGCTAATTAATTAATTAATTTCTATCACAATGGGTCATTCAGTTTGTGGCCTATCATTAAGAATGAAACATCAAGGAATACACCCAGAGTTAGTAGCAATATTATACTATCTACTTACCCTTTTTGACAATTTTAGCGCGCTTTCTATATCCATTCCTGCAATTTTATCTTCAATGCCTGGAGTTTCATATAAATAGAAACTCAGCACATATGACAACTTGAGTATTGAAGAACTATAAGCTAGAGTCTCACCATTGACAATATATGCTCGGAGTCTTTGTCTATACTTTCAATTCCATTTGCAGAAACTGTCACAAACATTAGAAATCAAGTTATTCTACTCATCTTTGGACAGGCAGATTTCTCAAAGTTCAAGAAGAGTTTTCTCAAGGAAAAAGACTAGGGAGGTTTTACTGATTTATGCCAATAAGATGGTCACCAGCTCTTTTGGAAACAATTATTTTAGACACATCAACAAAAGAAGTAGTTTGTAGTTGCTCAACTTCTTCAGAGGAAGGGCTCCTAGCAGTCAACTCAAACAAATACATCCCACTCTGTCTTAAACTCATCTAATATTCTATTAAGTTCTTTTATCTTGCAAGCAATGTCATGACACAGGACAAGTTTATCAACAACATAAAAGTGAGGCAATGAAAGAGCATACCTTCTCAACAAGAAGATTGTTTTCAGCATTTTATACTTCTTCTTCTTTTTGAATTTTCAATTTGATCATTGCAGTGCTTCACTCGTCAAGCATGGCATCTATCTTATAGTATATGTCCTTCATCTGTTCTTTCCAAACCATATTGGCAAATTCTTTATTCCTAAAGATCTCTGCTGCCTTCACAGTTTGTACATTGCCTTGAAGCTTTTTGATTTCTTTATCAATACCAAACACCAAACTTCTTTGTTGTTCGACCTCCTCAGCAGTGATTGTACCTACTGAACTGCTTCAAGACACCATATATAACAGCATTAGCCATAGTTGGAGTTCAAGAAATAGGAAGTGATTCAAAGAAAAAGAGAAATTCAAAACCATATAACAAACTGACAGCGTCAATGAAACTATATTCTTTTTCTTTTTTTTTGTTGGATCAATTAACTCAGCCCATACACACCTCTCATTCTTAAACTCTCATCTAACATTCTATTGAGTTCTTTTATCTTGCAAGTAATGTCACAACAAAGGACAAGTTTATCAACTTGGCAGAATATAGGTGATTATTCTCCTTCGCGCTTTTTACAAGCATGTTGTCTATGTACACTTTGACATTCTGCCCAATCTGCTAAATGAACATTTTGTTTACCAGCCTTTGGTACGTCACCCTGTGTTCCTCAATCCGAATGACATGACCTTGTAACAAAAGAGCCCTTAGCTCATGACAAATGAGGTCTTCTCCTGGTCAACATCGTCCAACCTGATTTGGTTGTATCTGGAGAAGGCGTCCATAAAACTCAATAGCTAGTGTCAGGCCGTCGAGTCCATGAGGAGGTCGATACGAAGGAGCGGGTAGCTGTCTTTGGGGCATGCTTTTTTTAGGTTAGTGAAGTCTATACACATCCTCCACTTGTCATTCGCCTTTTTGACCATTACTACGTTGGCCAACCATTCAGGATAATATACCTCCCTGATGAAGTCTGCTTCTAGTAGCTTGCGACCTTCCTCAACTATGGCTTTATCCCTTTCCTGGGCAAAGACTCTTGTTTCTATCAGATGGAAGGGAAGGTTGGGCACACATTAAGTTTGTGGACCATGACGCTTGAATTAATCCCTGGCATGTCCTCATGGCTCCAAGCGAAGATGTCCTTATTATTTTTTAGGAAAAGGGTAAGCTCCTTGCGTACGGAAGGATCAGCCTATGTGCCGATACGAGTGATCCAACCTGGGACATTGTCATCCAAGGTGATCTCTTCCAGGTCTTTTGTGGGTTCGACTACGACTTGTCAATCCTCGATGTTTAATGTCTACAACTGATCGTCCATTTCTAACATGGCTATATAGCACTCATGAGCGACCCTCTGATCTCCATGCTCTTCTCTTAACCCGTACTCTATTGGGAACTTCACCAGTAGGTGGTAAGTAAATGTGACTGCTCTTCATGCGTTGAGCATAGGTCTTCCAATGATGGCATTGTAGGCAAAGGAGTAATCGACGACTAGGAAGCTGACCTCCTTAGTGAGCTACTGAGGGTACATTCCAATGGTTACCAGTAAGGTGATAGTCCTGACGGGGAAGACCTTGGTACCACCAAATCCAACTAGCAGTGTATCCGAGGGCAGAAGGCGTTCCTTGTTGATCCTTATCTACTGGAATGCAAGGTAGTAGAGGATGTCTGCTAAACTCCTATTATCCACTAGCACCCGTCGGGTGTTGAAGTCTGCAATCAATAGATTGATGACCAAGGTATCGTCATGAGGGTGGTGGAGTTGTTGGGCATCCTCTTCTGTGAAGTTGATGGCTAGGTCATCGACCCTAGTCATTTTAGGCGGTCGTCCAGAAATCTGGACACTTTGCACCATCCGTAAGTACGTCTTCCTCGCCTTCTTAGAGGAGCCAACCATTGTATTCCTTCCTACAATTACCCTTATCTCTCCAAGCGGAGCCCTTGGTCTTTCTTCAATCCGTTAATTAAGCTCGAGGTCCCTAGGCGGGTTTTCTCCGCCTCTAACGAATCGTTGTAACTTCCCTTGCTTGATGAAGGCTTCAATCTGCTACTTAAGGTCATAACACTTGGAAGTGTCGTGCCCATGGTCTCAATGGAAGCAGCAGAATTTGTTTCAAGGCCTTTTGTACGGGTCGCTCTTCAGCTTGTTCAGCCAAGTCAACGCCGTGTCATCCCTTATCTATATGAGGACTTGGTCCAACGGGCTATTTAGGGGTGTGAAGTTAATAGTCCTCCTAAGCAACGGTCTTGATCTCCTGTCGTCCCTTCGATCACTTGTTTGGGCAGACTTTCTTCCTTTGTCAAGATGGGGGTCGTCCTGTCTTTCTCTCTTCTTTGGCCTACCCCCTCGAGCAATCATGGTGTCTTCGGCATTCATGTACTTTGTGGCTTTGTACAACATATTAGCCATCGTCTTCGGGGTTATTCTTGTAAATGGAGGAGAAAAACTCTCCAAATTGCAACCTGTTGGTGAACACGGTGACCAAAAATTTGCCGTCGACTTCATCAATCAAAAGGGCCTCCTTGTTGAAGTGGGTCGCGCACAACCTTGGGCTTTCATCTTCTCATTGCTTAATGTTCAATAGACTTGCTAAGGACCTCTTGTACCTCTGCCCTCCAATAAAGTTGGTGACAAAGTGTCCGCTCAATTCTTTGAAGGTGGAGACAGTGTTGGGGGCCAGTTTGCTAAACCATACCCTTGTTGGCTCCTTGAGTATAGTGGGGAATGCCTTGCACATAATTTCATTTGGAACCCTTTATAGGTGCATGAGCGTTTTGAATGACTCCAGATGGTCGAGTGGGTCCCGTGAACCATTGTATGTTTCCACTTGTGGCATCTGGAACTTGGTAGGGAGGGGGAAGGAAGTCACCTGCACTGTGAAAGGTGAGTCTGTCCGCTGAGCTAACTTGTCCAAGTTGGTGGACACCCGTCCCCTCATGGCATTCATCATCACATCCATCTTCTCCTTCATCATTTGCATGTCCTTGGCCATACGCATTACGTTGATTTCCAATTCCGACAAGTGGTCGGTGTCCCCTAGTCCATCCCGTCTGCTAGGGACATTGCTCTCTTCCTGATCTCCTTTCTCTTGACGGTCCCCCGTTGGAAGATGATTACCGTTTTGCTCGTCGTTGTCCCGTTCGTTACACTAGTCTTCGGGACGTCACTCATTCCTTTGGTTTAGCTGTTGCTCTAACTCCTAGTTACGTTGGGTAAGCCGCTCGAACCACTGCTGCCAAGGTCTGCATTTGCCTTTCCAAGGCGTTTGAGGGATTCCCTGTCCTGATTGATGTTGGCTATCGATCGCATCTGGACCATGCAACTCTTTGTCTCAAAAGTATGGTTAATCACTCGTTCCCACAGACAGCACCAACTAATGATGCACGAAAATCGTCAGTGAGTTGACGGGCTCCTAATCACATCGATGGGTACCTGTAGAATAAGAAAACAAGAACCAAACAGAAGGTACCGGTAGGGTACCGGCCAAAGACCCTCCGAAGGTTAAGTCAATGAATGAGAAATCTCTAAGATCTCTATAATGAGAGAGCTAGGTACTTTCTGCATACTTGGGAAAGGAGGAAAACTATTGCTTATATAATGGTGGAGAGGAGACCTAGATCCCGAAAATACAAGGATTTTCCTTACAGGGAGAAGGTGGAGTTAATGCCATCAAGATCTTAGGGATACTCTCTATTCTGGGAAGGTGGAAATCATATGGTAAGGTCTTTGTGCGTGGTGCACAAGATGTTTCCATATATGAATATGTGTGTAGACCACGGAAGGCCACGTAGGACCCATCGGTATGCTTCTCCATCGATAGGGGTCACCTGTCAGTTTGATAGGGAGATACTCCCATCAGCTTCATCCAGACCCGTCGGCGTAGCCTGCAGCTCCTAAAGAAGTCAACAGTTCCTTCGGGGCCGATAGTTCTCTTGAAGCTGTCGGCTTCATTGTTGGTATGACACCTTTTCCTTGACGGGTTCTGTTGTTTAAGGATCCCAATTTTATTATAAAAATACCCTTATCACTTCCCAAACGCTGTGCAGAAAGTCTATATTCTTGACATCATTGAATTTCTCCTTAATGGTTTGTAGATCGCCTTGAAGCTTTTTGATTTTTTTGTATAAATAACAACCACCAAACTTATCTGTTGTTCGGCCTCCTGAGCAGTGATTGAACCGAACTGCTTCAAGACACCATAAATAACAGCATTAGCAATAGTTGGAGTTGGACAATACAAGAAATAGGAAAAGATTCACAAAAAAGAGAAATTTAAAACCACATATCAAACTGACAGCGTCCATGAAACTATATTCTTTCTTCTTCTTTTTTTGGCTGGATCAATTAACCTATATTCCTCCATATTTGCTGTGTTACTTACGGTTCATTTTATTATTATTGTACATCAACCAATATAGCAGGCTCTTACTGCATGATCTATCTTCATTCGATACCAAACAAGGGTAGGAGTATCCAGATTGACCAAAGCTAACATATAAGGATCGATATGTTTATTTTAATTTAATTTCACAAGTCATCCGTATAATTAGGTTTATTAGTATTTTATTAAAATTAGGATTATTTTTGCAATAAGTTATTAGGGTTTCCTATGATAGTTAGAATTAGGATCTAGTATTGCTTTATAAACAAAGTATTGTATTCCTTTCAAGGAGAATAAAATTTTCTATTGAAACAATGAAATTGTCTCTAAGGCCTGGTGCTAACTCCACCCAAAATTAGGTGCTAACTCCTAAGGATTTCTTTTGGCTCAGTGCTGACTCCTAGGTTATCATTTTAATCAATAGAACTCATCAATTAAGCTTGTATAACCACTATATCAGATTGACCTAGTAAAAACTCAACTATATAATTTAATTAGCTTATCCATGTCTGCTAGCAGAAGTCTCATGCAAGAACAACATAAATTGTACACTTTATAATCATTAAAATGTTCTGTCAAACACATTGGTGCCACACTAACTTGATTAAAGATGCTGCTTACCCTGGATGTAGACATTTGCCTTGCATGCAAACTTGGCAAATCCAATTGGTGTTCCACTTCTCCAGTCTCATAAGCTTCTGATGTGGGTACAGAAGGCTGGTGTCCATGTTCCATCTTATATAACAAATGATAGAAATTTGTAATCTTCTAAGGAAGGGCTAATTAACTGTTGCTTATACTATAAAAAATTTAAACTTGTAGAGACTAATCTGAAGACTTGATCCAGGATGATTGACCCATTACATATATCCAACTATCAACCTCTCTCCATTAAAATTTTGAAAATGAACTATCATTAAAATAGTCTCTCAACATGAATTTTACTGTGAAATTGTTGAAACCAATTTCAGAGTTAAGTCAGCATGGCTTAGCAGCCTTAGCTTGTTTACAGTGGCTTCACTAGCTTGTTCCTAATAGTGCGAAAGAGTGTTTACTGACATGCTATTCATATTTTCTCCTTTCCATTTCAATGTAAATAAAAAGGGAAGACACAACCATTCTTAAGAAAACTAAAACAATCGAAGCCCAAAGCCAGCTGAAGTAACCAAAATGGGATTTGTCTTGTGAGCCACTTTTGTTAGGACATATGTGATTCACTTGTTAGGAACATATGTCACTATTTTATGTAATTGGCTTATCCTTTGATAAAACGCACTTTACTTGTATTTGGATAGATCTAGGATGTGTTTAAATACTTCAAGAAACTATGTTTCAAGATCAAGTGTTGAAAACATGCAAGTCTGTTCAAGATTCAAGTTGAAGAAGTGTTGTTCATTAAAACTCGACAACTAGCTATCAATCAAGCTTAAAAAGTTGTTCCAGCCCCGAGCCTCGACAGCTTCTCAACAGCACTTCGACAGACAACTATCTGTCGAGGTTTATGAAAAATAGAATTTCAGTTATGTTTTGACTCTAATCTGTGATTATGTGTTTGGGTTTTCTTTTCTTCTAACCCTAGACATATAAAATGATTATTTTAAGGGCCGTCAAAGTGTACACAAGTTGCACAAGTGTTGAGCAAAGTTTGTTCAAGCAATTTGTAACCGGAAACAAAGTTTTGCCCTAATTCATCATTCTTGTGAAGAAGTTGCTGTGTATGTGCACCGTAGGGTTTTGTGATCAAGCATCTTCTTGATCTTCATCATTGGGATGAACTGAAGAACTTTGCAGCCAACAATCTTCTTTAGTTGGTGATTGAAGTCACGTACTGGGATCCGCACATTGGTTAGTCACGTACTTAGTAGCCGTGCATCAAAATGGGAAATTGTCACTACAGAACAAGTCCAATTGGGTATTGGGGTAAAGGTTCAACTGTAGGTTGGTATAAGGTACTAGGATTCCTTTACTTGTAACTGCTTGTTTTGATAATAATGGAATTTCGAGAGTGGTGACCTGAAAATCACCCGATGGAGTTTTTGCCATTAGGTTTTCCCCATTCATAAACAAATCACCGTATTATTTATTTTCTGCTGCATAATTAGTTTATTAGTGATTTGTTTGTGCTACCACGCGCTTTGCATGATAATTTGATTAATTAATAAACTTGGCTAATTAATCAATTAATTTATCATAAGAGGTCAATTTATTTTTGGCCTATCAACTTTGGTGCACCAAAGTGGTTCACATGACAAATCCCATTTTGCATGCACAGGAACCATTACGTAAAAACATAACAAATTACCAACAACTAGAACTGACAAAGAAATCATAAAGCAATCCAAATTATTTTCCAATAAAGCAGCTGGCCTGACCACTGACAGTGCTATCATGTAAATCTCTAACTACTTTTTAAAACTAACCTCTAAAGGAGAGAAAACAAATCCAGTTGAGATCTAAAATCATGGAAAATTTTCACTCGGTCATATCATGGAAAATTTTTATAAATGGCTTTGTATTATATCATTAAAAAATTTCTCCAAAAGTGACATGTAATCCTACTAATTAAAAACGGGTGTTGTTAATAGGTGCTGTACGGCACCTCTTAATATGATAAAATTTAAAATAAACTATTCATATTTTTTTAGGGATGTAAAAAAAACTAAATATGTATTAAAGGTGTGTCAGTTTAGATGGAGAAAGTCAAATCATTTTTTGATAAATTACAGCTGAAAAATAAAACTTTGCCGATTTCCTATGTAATGGGATTTTTGATAAATAATAAATGCACCACAGCTGGTTCATTAACAGGTGTTGGCCGATACCTGTTAACAAAGTCCATTAAAAAAAGTATTAGATGCATAGATCTTGCTTAATAATCATGTTATGAACACCATTTAAGAGCATTTACAATTTCATTAATTGTGACCAAATGTTTGTCTCACTTATAATCTCAAGTAATCTATAAAATTTTTTATCTAAGCAAATAAAATGTGCAAAGGTTTAAAAGGGGATAGTCCACAACTATTGTATATGGTGTGTCAGTATAAAATCCATCCTATAGTTATGTTTTTCTTAGTCTTTACTCGTCTATGTATACCATGTTTGGAATTGAATATGTAAATGCATATTCACTTTTAAAAATCATGTTTTCTCATTCAATAATCACAAACTAGATGAGCAAAAAGGTAGTATCCCAATCTTCCACTTACAGAGAGCACATCATCTGAAAACTGTTTCTTGAACAGAAAACCAAATTTGCTAATAGAAAAGCATTTTAAGAATTACATTCATCTAA
This sequence comes from Quercus tomentella, assembly GCA_028535165.1. NCBI lineage: Eukaryota > Viridiplantae > Streptophyta > Magnoliopsida > Fagales > Fagaceae > Quercus > Quercus tomentella. Next base: position 24,965,110 of record JAPQVY010000111.1, on the reverse strand, counting down.
ATTGACAACCCAAAGGGCTTTAAACTTCAAGAACAAGACAACCATGCATATCTTTAGGACCATAGTAACACAGATTTTAAGCTGTACTACAATTCTTTAGGTCCTTGTGTATGTCACCAATGACCATGAGAAAAAATGACATAGCTCAACATCAAATAGCCCCCATTTGTATAATCAAGAGCACTAAACTTGATTCAATTAGTTTTCAACCATCAAATTCAAACTTACGGACAAATCTTCTACTATATGGAAAACTTTAAAGAATCCAGTAAAAAATAAAAGCTCGAAGCACCATATCAAAAAAAAAAAAAAAAAAAAATGTTCAAGGCGACTACTCGTCTTCTTGTGAATCATAATTGTAAAGTATTGCACATTATTGAGCGGTTTCTTGGGTCACAAGAAACTGATTGAGGAAAAGTTTTGAACAGAAAAAGAAGACAAACCCACCAAACTAGCTGAACAACATTAACAAGAATTTTAACAATTCAATTATACAAGATAGATAATGTACCAGCATGCATGAATAGCTAAAAACCAAAGAAAGATGTGCAATGATTATGTGTTTGTGAATGAGAAATAGTTTCGCACGTATAAAGAAATGTAATGCTACAAGATTCACAATGATGTTATGGAAACTAAGAATGAAGCAAACGTGACAAGAAATGTACCTTGTTTTCTTGAATGCTTCAGTTAAAGCAAATAAAAGTGATCGAGGCTTTCTTGTCTTTGTGAAATAAAGATTTGTGAGGGAGTGTCTTTCTTGAAATTGCGTGCGCAGAAAAATATATGAATTTTTTTTGGTAATGGAAATGATATGGGCAGGACTTTTCTGTTTTTATATAGTCCTTGCTGAGGGTCTGTTTGGCGTTGGTTAAGCAAGTGACATCTAATAGCAAGACTAACCCCATAGGTCATGTCCATTCACTGATGCTGGGCTTAGGGGCTTTTTTTTTTTCTTTTTTTTCTTTTTTTTTCTTTTTTTTGGGGGGGGGGGGGAACTAGGGCCTGTTCCTATGTTGGCTTAAAGTTCAACTCTTATGTCATGGAAGACTGGAAGTCAAATCTGAAGTCTCAGTATTGGAATGAGTATTGTCTCATACTCTCATGCTAGTTTATAAAATGATGTAGACTCAATAAAATCATCTTGTTTCTTGTTAGGATTAGTGTCCTTAAATCCTATTGTATGATACTATGTATGACATTAAGTATGACATTATGTATGACTTAATATTGTGATTAATAAATTTGTTTTATTATTATCTAAAATAATGATAACATGAATATTCGGACATTATCATATAGTCCATAAGATGCATAGTATGTGATTTATGTGAAAAGTCACAGAAGATATAAATCACAAGTTCTTTGTAAACTCAGAATTATAGTTCGTAGTCGGTGATGAAATTGGGCATTTCATTTGTGAAGACTGTAACATATCAACTAAGATGATTTGTCTTGATCATGGAAGTGGAGACTTCTAGTTGATATGTTGATATGTTTTAAGAGTTAAGACATATTGAACTAAACCGCTGTGAGATTTATTATTCTCTTAATGACTGTCAATTGAATAATAAATCTCACGACTTCTATTTACATAAACTCTTAATCCTGAGAGAATAATGGACATGATCATGAAGTGTAGGTTGCTTTGATATATCAGGAGTGAGATCTATATTAACGGTCAAAACCTCAGTATGTTGGGCAGCCACATTTAGTGTTAATGGAACATATATTTTCAAGACGGAATTAATAGTCTCTTAATGGAGATACAAAATATTCCCTTGAGATAAGTTTAATGGATTTGTTATTCAGAGAGTTAGGCCTAACCACTTTGGTAAGAAATTACTAAAGTATATATATTTATGAAATTGGATTTCATAAATATATGAAGAATAACTTAAAAGGATTAAACCAAGTACTCAAGGATTAAGATGTAGTGATTTACAAAGTGGCAGTCTACATTCTTAACTTTGTATTACTATGAATATTTTATGAAGGGGTTGTATGTATAATAAAGTCTTGGGATATAATTTATTAGTAAGGCCTAGAGTGCAATTATATTTATATAGTGGTATTTACTAATTTATTAGTAAGGCTAGCCCAATTAGATAATCAGTTTTAAGAAGAGAAACATACAGAATTTATATAAAAATATGAAAAGGTTTGTATGTGGTGTAAGACACTATTTTTTCATTCTCTTTGGAACAAATTGATTGAGAGACCACACTTCTTGGGCATAAGTGGAATTGAAGTGAAGATTGAAAGTATTCTCAAGAACTTCTGATCTTCAATTTTGAAATTCACCACACTAAGGTACACTCTCTTATTCTTGAATTCTGAAACTTACATAATACATGTTATAGATTGCGAATAAAGTAGATCTGTTATTTTTAATTTTTCCGCTGCGTACACTCATATCTCCATCAAATGGTATCAGAGCGGTCTTCAATTTCGAATCTGTATAACATGTTTTGTGAGTTTTGGAATTAAAGATGATAGTTTCATGATGTTAGAAAATTAGATTCTGCATTTAATTTTCTGCATTGTTGTTGAAACTGTGATTTGATGAAAACTGATATTGATGTTATGATGTTGTTTAAATTTGAATTTAAGTATGTTAATTTGATCTTTAAGGCTATAGCATCAATGGAATTCAAGTTTTGATATCAAATATTATCTGTCATGTTCATATGGTGGTTGTTCATTCATGAAAGCCATTGAAAAATGCCTCTAAAGCACAAATATTATCTGTCAAGTTTTGCGGGTTAGCTTCCCGCGAAGTTACTCGCGAAAAATGCCTCTAAAGCACAAAAACTTTTCGCGAGTAAGCTTTACTAGCGAAATAGTCGCGAGACAATAGCGAAAGTTTCTGTGTGAATTTTGTGTTTTCACAAAACTTTTCACGGGTAAGCTTTACTCGCGAGACAGTAGCGAAAGTTTCTGTGTGAATTTTTTGTTTTCACTATTTTGCATTAAATCATTTTCACGGGAAGAGCTTAGTCGCGAGATTCTCGCGAAAATGCCACTGAAGGGAATTTTGAACTTTTTCTATGTGTTTTCAAATGTATAAAGTGCAAGGCTATGTGTGATTAGTTTACACATGTTTATAAAATAAAAACCTTTAATTTTAAAACATCTAGTGGGAGAGAGATACAAGGGTTGATCTCACGGCCTCCATTGTCAGTTCATAATAGTGTGGAATATATACTTTGTCTTTGCCTCAACCTTAGCATTCCATGCGGAGAGTATTTATTTCATGGTCCTACAAGATTGAATTTCTTGGTTTATAGTGGTTTGATCAAACACCTTGTCTTAGTTTCGAGCTTTGCATTCCATGCGAAGGGTGTTTTGTATCATGGTACTACAAAATAAGCCTGTTAAGGGGATGGAATGTGGCTACACATGATTCTAGACAATGGTATACACTAGACTAAATATTATAGTATCCTCTATGCTGAGTTCTTACTATTTTTATTTAGAGGCCAAATGAATAACGGCATATTATTAATGTTTGATAAGAGTTATCATGATAGCATTAATAATGAGAATAGTTCTCAATCAATCATAGTATTTTATATTCACTCTATGCTGAGGGATATTGAATGTGGGATTGGGTTGTCGTTGCATATATTATATTATGGTTTTATTAAGGTTTCATACTATATGTTTATATGCTAAATTGATAATGTCCAATTTTCTTATTATATTCATGTTTATTATTTTCAGATTAGAACATGACTTCATTTAGCCCACTTGTTACTATTCTTAATCAAAACAAACTGACTGGATCCAATTATGTTGACTGGAAAAGGAATTTGGACATTGTTCTTACAGCTGAAGAGCACAAATATGTATTTACTAAACCATGTCCCAACTTTCTTTCATTAGATGCTCCTCTTGAGGAAAAACAACGATATGATCGTTGGCAGAAATCTAATGAAATGGCCAAATGCTACATCCTAGCATCTATCTCAAATGTTCTACAGCATCAAATGCAGGATGTAGAACTAGCTTCAGACATCATACTAAGTCTAAAGGAGACACTACAAGAAATCTGGGTTTAGGCGACGTTTGTAAAACGTCACTAAAAACCCAAAAAACGTCGCTATAGACACAAATGGTCTACAGCGACGTTTTTTTGTGACGTTCGAAAACATCGCAATAGAGCAGTCACTATAGGTCTATTGTGACGTTTCGAAAAACGTCACTATATGTTACTCTTTAGTGGCGTTCAGAAACTTTTAGTGACGTTTTATAAAACGTCATTAAATAATATAACATTTTCGTAGATGATGTAGGAAAATACATTTAGCAACGTTTATAAAACGCCGCAAATAATCACACCAATAGCGACGTTTCAAAAACGTCGCAAAAGCATTTGTCCTTTTGCTTTTTAGTGACGTTTTTAAAACGTCGCAAAAACTACTCATTATTTTTCTTTTAAAATATTAAAAATGCTATATAAACCTACTGAAAATTCAACAATAACTAACATATGCTTGCAATAAGCTTGTAATGGATCAAATAGACCTATCATCATTATTCCACAATATCAAATGTCCAATGTTAATGAGTCATGGTGCATGAAAATTTAGTAACAATATATATATATATATATACACACATATAAAGAGCATTTAGTTGAGATTATTTACACATTAGTGGGTAGTGAGCTTTTTAAAAAAATTAATTTCAAGCTAGCTAAACCACAAAACTAATAACAAAAAAATTCAAAATCTACACACTACAGAAAAATTGTAGAAAAAAAAAAAAAAAAAAAAAAAAAAAAAAAAAAAAAAAAACAAGATTTACAAACTTGTACATAAACTTACAATGATTCAGCCTTTGATGCTCAGGTCTTTTTGCTCAAAAATCCAAATTTGAATAAGAGTTTTCTATACCAAACTCCAACCAAAACAAGCAAACAACAAAAATTAGCACAAAAGTTCCATGACCTATTAAAGAAAAACTAAATCAAAGCAAATTCATAAGCCAAAATACAAAGACTCCATGACCCATTAAAGAAAAACCAAATCAAAGCAAACCCATAAGCCAAAACACAAAGACTTACACTTTAAAGAAACTTGAACACCAAAAAAGAGGGAAAAAAGAATGGTGGTGGCAGTGGGTGGTGGCTAGAGAGGGAAAAGCTCGTACATCAATGGGTCGACGTTGGCAAGGGCGATGGTGGCAGTGGCTAAGTTTGAAGAAGTGATAAGGGAGGGGGGGGGGAGAATATGGAAGCAGGAAGGGAAGTTTGTTTGAGGAAAAAAAAAAAAGAGTGATAAGAAATAAAAAGGAATGAAAAAACGTGTAAGGAAAGGAGACCCAAAAAAAAAAAGGACAAAACGATGGGAACTTTCCCACTCAGGGAAATTTTGAATGGGAAACCTATAGCGACGTTTTGAAAACGTCGCTATATGTTTCCCTAAACAAAAAGAAAAAACGGTGGGACCTTTCCCACTCAACGAAATTTTGAATGGGAAAAGGACAAATTTTGGGGAAACATATAGCGACGTTTTCAAAACGTCGCTATATGTTTATCCAAAACATGACTATTTGTTTCCCCAAAATTTTTTGAACTATATGCTAGGTGTTCTTTAAAAACTATAGCGACGTTTTTAGAAAACGTCGCTATAAACAAAAAATACGCCACCAAAACTGTACTTTTTGCGGCGTTTTAAGAAACGCTACTATTGTTTTGGGTTACAACGACGTTTTTAGAAAAACGTCACGAAATGATCACTCTTTAGCAGCGTTTTTTAAAAATGTCACAATATACTACTTATAGTGGCGAATTTAAAAACGTCGCTAAAAAAACGCCGCCTAAATCCAGATTTCTTGTAGTGAGATGTTTGGTGAGCAAGGCCGTTCTGCAAGGCAAGAAACCATGAGACAAATTTACAATACCAAAATGGCTAAAGGTAGTTCAATAAGGGAGCATTGTCTGACAATGATCTCTAATTTGAATACATTGGAAGTTTTAGGTGCCGATATTGATGGAGAATCCCAAGTGGATATGATACTCCAGTCACTACTGGAATCATTCAAGGAATTCAGACTTAATTACAATATGAACAAAAAGATTTATTCTTTGTCTAAATTAATGAATGAATTGGTAGCGGTGGAAGGCATTCTTGGTACTTCTAGTGTTGATGCCAATATGGCTGAAGCTTCTACTTCTCAACCTAAGTCGAAAGGCAAGGGTAAGAAAAAGAAGAAGAAGGACTTCACCAAGTAAGAGGGTAAACAAATTGCCTTAGGGGTTGCTGATAAAGGAAAGAAGCTCAAAGGAATGTTTCCATTATGGTGAGAAAGGACATTGGAAGAGGAATTGTCCAATATTTAAGGCTGCCAAGAATAAGGGTATGAAAAATACATTCCTTCTTGAAATATGTTTGGTACAGAATCCCACGGATTCCTGGTGTGTGGATTCAGGTTGTACTAATCATATCTGCAATTCCTTGCAGGAGTTCCAGGAGACCAAAAAGCTTAAAGAATGGGAGTTGTTTCTTACTTTGGCTTATGGGAGCAGGATTCCGGTTGTAGTTGTTGGTGTTTATAATTTATGTTTTGAGTCTAGAGTTTTAATATTGGAAGACTGTTTGTATGTACCTAATGTTCGTAGGAATTTAATTTCTGCTACTTACTTAGGTAAACATGGATATTGTGTTATCCTTAAAGACAATGTTGTAATAAAGAAGGGTAAAATGTTTATCTGTTCTGGCAATATTGTGGATGGTCTTTATATTTTAACTCCTGATAAGCATGAATTATATAATTCTGAATTAGATAATGACTCTCATGTAAAATCATTAAAGAGAAAGTTTCCTTCTACTAGTAATGCATATCTTTGGCACTTGCATTTGGGTCATATTAATTCAAATAGAATTCAAAGACTAATTAAAGATGGACTCTTAGAGCCCATGGACTTTGATGAATTTCCAGTTTGTGAATCTTGTTTGGAAGGTAAAATGACCAAACGACCTTTTAAAGCAAAAGGTAGAAGAGCCCAAGATTTGCTAGAGCTAGTGCATTCAAATGTATGTGGTCCTATGTTAATCCAGGCAAGAGGTGACTATGAGTATTTCATCACTTTCATTGATGATTACTCTAGATTTGGTTATGTGTACCTAATGAAACGGAAGTCCGAAACTTTTGAAAAGTTCAAAGAGTTTAGGGCTGAAGTTGAGAATCAATTGGGTAAACGCATAAAGGCCATACGATCTGATCGTGGTGGCGAATACCTTCTTGGGGATTTCAAGGATTACTTAACTAAAAATGGGATAATATCCCAATTGACTGCACCTGGAACTCCACAACAAAATGGTGTAGCAGAAAGAAGAAATAGGACTCTTTTAGATATGGTTAGGTCCATGATGAGTTATTCAACTCTACCTATTTCTTTTTAAATACTGCAATGTATCTTCTAAATTTAGTACCTTCAAAGTCTGTTCCTAAAACACTTGTTGAATTGTGGAATGGGCGTAAACCTAGAATGCGACATCTCCATATTTGGGGTTGTCCAACACAGGTGTTGAAAGGAAAGTCTGACAAGTTACAGTCTAAAATAGAAGTGGTATTCTTTGTAGGGTATCCAAAAGGAACTGTTGGAGGTTTATTCAATAGTCATAAAGATAATAAAGTGTTTGTTAGCACAAATGCCAAATTCTTGGAAAATGACTATATGAATGATTATACTCCTAGAAGAAGAGTTGTTTTGGCTGGAATGAAAGAACCTGTAAATGTACAACCAATAGATGAAACTAGGGATGATGTGGTTGTATTAGATACACCACAAGATACTACTTATAAGATGTCTAGTACACAGGTGCCTCGTCGTAGTGGGAGAATTGTTCGGCCTCCTATAAGATTCATAGGTTTGGGAGAAACTTATGAAACTATCTCAGAAGAGGCCGAAACTGATCCTTACACTTATGAAAAAGCAATGAATGATATAGATGCACATCATTGGATCAAAGCTATGAAATCTGAATTAGATTCAATGTATTCCAATCAAGTTTAGGATCTTGTAAAGGCATCTAACGGCATTAAACCTGTTGGTTGCAAATGGGTTTACAAGAGGAAGAGAGGGATAGATGGAAAAGTTAAAACCTTTAAAGCAAGGCTAGTGGTGAAAGGGTATACACAAAAAGAAGGTATTGATTATGAAGAAACCTTTTCACCAGTAGCAATGCTTAAATCTATCAAAATTCTCTTATCCGTTGCTGCTCATTAGGATTATGAGATTTGGCAAATGGATGTCAAGACTGCATTTCTCAATGGCAATCTTGAAGAGGAAATCTATATGATGCAACCAAAAGATTTCATAGCAAAGAACCAAGAGCATATGGTATGCAAGTTGAAAAGGTCTATTTTATGGACTTAAGCAAGCATCTAGATCATGGAACATCAGATTTGATCAAGCAATCAAATCATTTGGTTTTGAACAAAATCTTGATGAACCATGTGTGTACAAAAGACATCAAGATAAAGTAATAATGTTCTTAGTACTTTATGTTGATGATATTCTACTCATTGGAAATGATGTAGGGGTAATGTCATCAGTAAAGGTTTGGTTGTCAAGCCAATTTGATATGAAGGACTTGGGTGAGGCTAACTTTATTCTAGGGATCAAGCTTTGGCGAGATCGCAAGAATAAGATGTTAGGCTTATCACAAGCTGGATATATAGATAAGGTTCTAGAACGGTTTAGCATGCAAAACTCCAAGAAATGATTACTTACTTTCAAACATGGAGTTCCTCTGTCTGATGACCAAAGGCCTAAGACTCAAGAGGAAGTAGATGTTATGAGACAAGTTCCTTATGCTTCTGCAGTAGGAAGTCTCATGTATGCCATGCTTTGTACTAGACCAGACATCTGCTATTCAGTTGGCATGGTCAGCCGATATCAATCAAATCCAGGACCAAAACATTGGCAAGCCGTAAAACGTATTCTCAAGTATCTACGGAGAACGAGAGATTATATGCTTGTTTACCGGTGTGAGGATTTGATTCCCATTGGCTATACAGATTCAGATTTTCAATTGGATCTAGATTTCAGAAAGTCCACATCAGGATGTGTATTCACCTTGGGAGGTGGAGCCATAACTTGGAGGAGTGTAAAGCAATCTTGCATTGCGGACTCCACCATGGAAGCAGAATATGTTGCTGCTTATGAAGCGGCAAAAGAAGCTGTATGGCTCAAGAAATTCCTTTCTAACCTTGGTGTAGTAAGAATTGAGCAAGTTCTCATTACTTTGTTTTGCGACAATAGTGGAGCAGTTGCACAATCAAAAGATCCAAGGAATCACAAGAAGGGAAAGTACATTGAGAGAAAGTATCACATCATTCCAGACAATATTGCTCGTGGAGATGTGGTGGTAGCAAAGATTGAAAGTGCAAATAATCTAGCAAATCCCTTTACCAAAGCCTTTCCTCAAAGGACCTTCGAGTCTCATTTGGAGGGAATGGGAGTTAAATTAGTGCACAATACTCTTTAGGGCAAGTGAGAGATTGTTAGGATTAGTGCCCTTAAATCCTATTGTATGATACTATGTATGATATTAAGTAAGACATTATGTATGACATTATGTATGACTTAATATTGTGATTAATAAATTTGTTTTATTATTATCTAAAATAATGATAACATGAATATTCGGACATTATCATATAGTCCATGAGATGCATAGTATGTGATTTATGTGAAAAGTCACAGAAGATATAAATCACAAGTTCTTTGTAAACTCAAAATTATAGTTCGTAGTCGATGATGAAATTGGGCATTTCATCTGTGAAGACTATAACATATCAACTAAGATGATTTGTCTTGATCATGAAAGTGGAGACTTCTAGTTGATATGTTTTAAGAGTTAAGACATATTGAACTGGACCGCTGTGAGATTTATTATTCTCTTAATGACTGTCAATTGAATAATAAATCTCACGACTTCTATTTACATAAACTCTTAATCCTAAGAGAATAATGGACATGATCATGAAGTGTAGGTTGCTTTGATATATCAAGAGTGAGATCTATATTAACGGTCAAAATCTCAGTATGTTGGGCAGCCACATTTAGTGTTAATGGAACATATATTCTCAAGATGGAATTCATAGTCTCTTAATGGAGATACAAAATATTCCCTTGGGATAAATTTAATGGATTTGTTATTCAGAGAGTTAGGCCTAACCACTTTGGTAAGAAATTACTAAAGTATATATATTTATGAAATTGGATTTCATAAATATATGAAGAATAACTTAAAAGGATTAAACCGGGTACTCAAGGATTAAGATGTAGTGATTTACAAAGTGGCAGTCTACATTCTTAACTTTGTATTACTACGAATATTTTATGAAGGGGTTGTATGTATAATAAAGTCTTGGGATATAATTTATTAGCAAGGCCTAGAGTGCAATTATATTTATATAGTGGTATTAAATATAATTAATGGTAACTTTGGACTTGTCAAGAGTTGACAGAAAAGCCCAAGGCCCATTGGAGCTAGTGTCTTATTTGTTCCCTTTTGGTCCTACTTCAAGCCACATACTAAAACCCAATTGGAAAGGCCCAAAAGGCTAGCCCAATTAGATAATCAGTTTTAAGGAGAGAAACATACAGAATTTATATAAAAATATGAAAAGGTTTGTATTTGGTGTAAGACACTATTTTTTCATTCTCTTTGGAACAAACTGATTAAGAGACCACACTTCTTGGGCATAAGTGGAATTGAAGTGAAGATTGAAAGTATTCTTAAGAACTTCTGATCTTCAGTTTTGAAATTCACCACACCAAGGTACACTCTCTTATTCTTGAATTTTGAAACTTACATAATACATGTTATAGATTGCAAATGAAGAAGATCCGTTATTTTTAATTTTTCCGTTGCATACACTCATATTTCCATCATTTCTCAGCCCAAAAAAAAGAAGAAAAAAAAAAGAGAGAGAGAGAGAGACTTAAGTTCATATATCATCTTAAAAATAATAAATAAATAAAAGGACTCTATTTGTGTTGTGTTTTATTCTAATGATAAAGAGCCATATGTAAAGAGCAATTGTCATGAAACAAACTCTATTAACTTTAAATCCTACTGTATTTGTTAAAATAAAATCAATGTTGTCATATAACCTCCTAATCATATATTTTTACCAAGAATTTTTTTTTTTTTTTTTTTTTGTTGATAATTTGATAGTTACCATGGGAATATGGTATTTGAATTCTAAGCATCTCCATTGAAAAAAATGGATGATCAACTACAAGGCTCTTGGCTATTTTTACCAATGATTTTGCATGTAAGATTGTGCTTGAAAACATTTAGTTAGTGCTAAAAAATGTATATAAGAAAGTGATGATTTAACTTTTGATTAGACTATTCTACTTCGTACTCATTAGATATTAGAAACCTTATGAATTAATAGTGTGGTAGCCTAGTGGGTGGAATTTAGAACCTCCAGATTTACGACATGTTCTTCAAGTCCATTAAACTCATCACTCGAATTAACAATGGTATTAAAACTTTTTAAAAATGATTTATTAACAAATACCTTAAAGATACTTGTATATTAATAGATAAAACTGAGAGAAAATCCAATTAGGTTCTAAATTGGATTCCAATTGTTGTCCAATTTTGTGCCACGTGTCCTATTTAAGTTTTTAAATTTTTATTCTAGGTGAGTTAATGAGATACAAAAGATGAAGAAGCTAATATAAATAAATCTTCAAGAACTCAAAAAAATAAATAAATAAATAAACTCATGCGTATATCCAAAAGAAATTAAAATATATAAAAAATAAAAGAGAGAGAATAATTTGAATCCATATATGTGTGTAATTGTAATTTTGTTTTAATTATATTGTGCATATACATGGGTTATACACTAGTTATATATATGATGTAGGTATAACTAGAAACCTAGTTATTAATATTATATACTTATGTTTATGTAAACTGTTTATAATAAAATCCACATTAAAAATACTGTAAAGGAATCAAAGGATTCCATGTGTCTTGTATAGACATGGCAAAATGGGTCAGAATTTTATGACCCGACCTGAGTCGACCTGAAAAATACCTAACCTAAACTCGATTTTTTTGACTCGAAACAAAAACGGTTGACCCGTGACCCAACCCGTGTTTTTTGCAGGTCAACCAGATCCGACCCGCGATCCTACCCGAACCCAAACTATTTTTTAAAACTTTTTTTTTTTGGTGAAAAAATAAAATAAAATTAAGACAATATTGGTTTAATTGTTTGTTGTGAGTTTTAAGGAAACAATTAAAACATTTACATAATTGTATACAAATTAATTGAAAGATGAATGATTGAGCATTCTATAATGAGTAAAGATTTTAAGATACCAAATAACAAAGTACATGCCAAAATAATCTGATTACAGTACAGTTGAAAACATAGATTTAAAATTGTAGACATATATGAGAAACATTCACAAGTGTGAAAATAGTGAAGTCAAAGTATCAAATTAATATAAACTATGATTGCTTAGACCTATTTTTTAACAATTTATGTCCAAAATAAACAGATTTTCAAAATAAATTATGATATTTCCTAAAGTGTGTGTTGCTTAACAATAATATGATATTCATAAAAGAGACCATGTATAAATAAGTAAACAATTAAACTTTAATATATATCTCAAATTGAAATAGAGTGCGAACTACAATTGACAATAGATTATAAAATTAATTTTCAAGATTGTAAATTTCTTATATGTTTTTATTCTTTGTCAAATGAAATTATCTAATAAATCATTTGTAATTTTGTTTTATATTTTGGGATGTTGATATTATGAAGAAATAAAACTTGTGAATTTGTTTTACTTATCTTTGTGTTATGTTGTTTTAGATAACAATATTAAGATTTGTATAAATTTAAAATTATTGAATAAGTATTAATAAGTGTAATTTATTCTTAATATAAGTGGTGAATTCAAAATAATGCATTTTACTTCAAGTAATTTGTTGCATGACTTTCTAAATAACAAATACATATTGTTTTCTTTATAATAAAAAATTTATGTGAAAAATAAGGGTCAACCTGACCTGACCTGACCTGCAACCTGATAGACCCGAACTAACTCGTTTGATCCGCAACTTATTTGACCTGCAACTTGATTGACTCGACCCAACCCGTCCATTTTGCCATGTCTAATCTAGTACAATCTCGTGAGAAAGGTTTGGAGCCTAGGAGGTGTCGCCACGATTTGGGTAGATAAGTTGGGTCATTGACAAAAAAAAAAAAAATATATATATATATATATATATATATATATATATATATATATATATATATATATATAGACAGGACTATTAACAGCAAAATAGAACAGAATACATGGACAACCGACAAGCATGCAAAAACTCACATTTTTTTTTAAATTTTAATTTTTGGTAGTTTCAACTTTGAAAGAAACGTGTAGGAAGGAGATACACGTGGCGTGAAAGGGTATGGTACAGTCAAACACGTGTCCATAAAGTGATAGTTTAGCTGAACTCCTGGAAAATGTTTGATTTCATTGACGAGTCAAAAGAGTTCTATTTCTATAACAGGACGCCACGTACGTCACGCTTTTCCAGAACTTGTACTCGCGGGGTTACCAAAAATAACATACTCTCTCCCTCATGCTTTCCTGTGTTCTTCTAGCACCATAATTTTTTTCAATAATTCGTCGGTGGAAAAAATAAATAAGCTAACTTTTTTTTTTTAAAGACTTGAATTACAAGACTTTTGGTTGGTTTGAATTTTTTTCTTCTAATTTGTCTAGAAACGTTTTTTATTTGCTTTAATCTATTTTTTAATCTCATATTTTAGGAAATAAATAAATAAACTAACTTTTTAAAAAATAAGCTAACTTTTTATTTTTATTTTTTTCCATGTATGACCTTGCAACTAATAAACTACCAAAAACTAGAGATGTCATAGTTCAACTTTGATTTTCATATCTAGTCTCTTGTTTCTAGACCTATACTTTGAAGTTTGAAAACACAAAATAAGAAACAACGATTGATGAGGAGTGTTACGTCTACAATATTTTCATAACAAATTATAGGTAGTTAGTTGTTATTAGTTTAAATTTGAACTTACCACTAAAATTACTTTTTTACCCCAACAATAACAATCTATAACAACTAACTACCTATGATTTATTATGAAAATATTGTGAAAATAACACTTCTCAATAATGATAAGTCTTTTTGAGACAAAATAGGAGATTTGGATTTCATAAGTTGTTAGTGCAAATTTGTTATTTATGGCTCTTCAAAATATTGAAATCACAAGATACTGTTGACCAGTTTTAAGCTAAAAATTGTCTTTTATAGTTAACCAATAATTAATTTTTAATTCCAAATTTTGATTAATAAACTCAAAATAATTTTTTTAGTTTCTAACTGTGTCCAAAAATTTTATTTTTCTTCTTCATACAAATTTTAATTTCAAAACCAATGAAAGCCATAACTTAGCTTGATACAAAAACCACCTTTCTTTTTTCTTTTTTTCTTATTTTTTTCCTTTTTTTATGGGACAGCCACTATTTAATGACAAATAGAAGTTCCATTTCGGATTAAATTATAGTTTCTATGAATAAAAATCTTATGTCTCGTTTTTGCATTCCACTTTATGTTCTACCTATCATAAGTTAAAATTATAATATGGATCATGGATGAAGGATCTAATTAGTAATATGGCATGAAGTCTTAAACATTTTTTTTTATTAGGATGCTTCATTCTATAATTTTATTTTATTTCTATCAAATTAATATTTAATAAACCTTTAGATTAGTAAAATGTAATTGCAGGATAAGCAAAATTGTGTGAATTTGTAATTGTAGTATTCATTTTGATGTATTCTTGTCATTTTGAAACAAATTTGTGTGAATTTGTAATTGTTGTATTCATTTGATGTATTCTTATCATTTTTATTAATGAAGATTGTGGTGGGCCTTTTTGTGTACTGGGCTGGGCTACTCCTGTCGCACTACGGCCCAATGATTATGGGGTAGGAGAGTCAAGACTGACTTAATTGAAACTCACTTTAGGCCAGTTTGTTTGCAAGTTAAAGCCATTGGTAGAAATCTTGATGAAGTCATGAGCCAATGGTAGGAAAACACTGTCACAAAAATGTTATAGCGGGAGAAACATAATACAGCAGGATAGCTAAATATATTTTAACTAAAGTACCTGCTACTGACCAAAGATAATATTTACACAATTTTGCAAAAAAAAAAAGGAAAATACTATAATATAAGTATGGCAAGAGTGAATTAGCAACAAGAAAGATAACGTTAGCACTTTAACAATCGCAATAAAAGAAGGAAGGGACGTTAGTTTGCTAAACTTGACTCCTTGACAGATTTAAGTCCAAGAAAGGAATCAATATCCAATGTGGGTAATCTCACAGAGGAATTCTGCCATAAAAATTACCCACTTTGAAAAATGGACCTAAGTGGCTTAATCTCATATTCTTAACTTGCTAGAGAGCAGGCTATTGAGAGGGAGAGAAGTAAGTAGCCTATTGGTGCATACTTTCCATTCCTCACACTCTTATTTGTTTCCTTTCAGTTTTCTTATTTTCTTTGTTTATCTTCTCTCTTTTCTTTATTTCCTACTTCTTTGTGTTTTATATGTTTCCTACTATTCCTCCTTGTTGTTGTTTACTGTGCACGGCTAAGGTCTTTTTATACTGTCTGCTATGATGAGATTTAACATTTTACCCCTCAACTACTTTTAGCCCATTGTGGGTGTCCTTCCCGAACTGCCCATTGGTTTGTTGGCTACCCAATCACCACCACTACCCTCTGTTGGCTGCACCACGCTTCATTCCCAGACAAAAGTAGATTTTGTTTTGTTTTTTTTTGCTTCTCGTGGCACTGATAAGGCTAGGTTTCTTTATTACTAACTCCTATAACATGCACCTAGTGATTCCAACTCATCTTTGCCTCTTTTCAGTGGTATGTTATCCTAGCAGGACATTTCCCCCAAAAAAGCTTAAGCGGGAACCCCTGAATAGGCTTCTTCATTCTCCCCACCGCCAGACCATACCCTTTCTTACCTCTGACCCATGGCTCACCGCCCTCGTATTGGCTGGGTATAAGTGGGTGGTGCTTGAACTTTATGCGTGCTGTACTCCCATATGAGTCCATTACTTGTCTGGTGTTCACGAGTTTGCCATTACCTGCGGGTTTGTTTGGTCCTGCTACGTGTTCTACTGCTCATTTAACTCTTTATGGTGTGGATGAGTCATTGGGTCCTCGTTCTTTACATCTCGTTTCTTTTTTGGGCTGGGTATTGCTTGAGTATGGGCTTTTTCTTCTTTAATTCAACCCTTGTCTTCTTTCACTTCTGGTTTGTGGGCTAACTAGTACTCTTGCCACGCCACTGCATTGTTTTTGCCATGATATCGTCTAACTTGTGTTTGTTGGGCTCCCTCTGGGCCTACCATGCCAGTTTCATGTATTATTCATTTCTTTAGTTTACGTTGCCCAGTATTCTTGCTAGGTTAGTTCTCATAGCATCTTGGGCTTCCCTGGCCATCCTTGGCCCGTTTCATTCATTGAGGCATCCTTGACCCATTTTATTCCTTGGGCACCATTAGCCTATTTCATTCCTTAGGGCATTCTTGGCCCATTTCATTCTTTCCCACTTCTTACATTTCCATGGGGTTTTGCTAAATCTTTTGGGTTTCCCAAACCCAATTACCATATCCTTTACTTTTGAATTTATTGGCCTTTGAACCAATCCCATCTACTAATTCATTTCTTGGGGCTTCTTCAGCCCCTTTTTGCTTTCTTTCTACTTCTTATGATTCCCATAGGCTTTCTTTGGGGCTTCCTTAGCCCGTTTACTTGCTTTGGAACCACTTTGTTATTTTTGTGGGCTTGTGGATCATTATTCCTGCCGTTCAGGCTTCAATGATTTTTACTTTACTACTTTTTCTTTCTTCACCCCTTTTTTATATTTTTGGGCTTCTTCTGTCATTCAGCCATTTTGCTAAAATGGGCATTAATAAAGATTTGAGATTTTCATGCATAACTTTCTTAGAAAAAGGGAAGAAGAGATTTTCAAGTATATGTATAAATTAAAAAAAAAAAAAAAAGGATTAGTAAAATGTACAAGACCATGCTTGCTTTAATTTGGACTGTCTACCTTGATTGTTAAAGTCAAATATGTATTGAGCATAAATATCATCTAATAATGTTCGATAACATCTTAACTTAAATTTTCTTCGTAAAAATTACCTTTTCAAGTATTTTAAGTTGTTGCCAAAGGTCTTGTTGTTGAATTGGCATCTCTCCATGCACAAAGTGCTTGGGGGTCTAGGGGAGAAAGGGTTCGAGCTGCGAGATTAGCAGCATGTTGTAATTATTTCTCAAAAAAAAAAAAAAAAGTATTTTACGTTGTTCTTCCTTTATTTAATGCAATTGTTGTTCAGCCTAAAAAAGTACTTTAATTAAAATTAAAATGAATACATGTTATATCTATATCTCATCAAACCTCACTCAATCTTCACTTTCAACCCCAATCCATCCCGCAAAAAATATAATAATGTAGCATCAACTCAAAGATCGCATGACTTACCTACTTTTTTTTTTTATTTTACATTACTACCCCGTGAAAATGATAAAAAGGCAAATAAGTTGACAAGAGAAATAACTCTCAATAACATTTCTCTAAGATGTAAAATACCTGAAGGGCAATCTTATTCTTTACTAACGTAAAAATATTGAACCCCGTTTCTCTAAGATGCCAACCAAGTTAATTTCAAAGAAATTGACATACAATCTTTAAATTCATAAAATCTTAATGGCATGTTTAACACACCACTTAAGCCTACTAGTATTGGTTGATATTCAATAGTTTCCAAAACAAAATTATAAAAATTATTTTTTTACCAATACATCAGGTGGCTTAGTGGTAAGAAACTTCCAACATCACTTTAATTTTAGGTTCCTATCCCTCACTAGCAAGCGTGTTGGTATTCATTTTCTTCTTAATGTAGCTATATAGGTTCACCCCATTAACCCAAAGGGGTTTTTTTTTTTTTTTGTTTAATAATTTTATTATAATATTTTTAGAGGACAAGGAAGCGAGTAGAAGGTTGATTTGATACTCTCAGAGGTTTTAGTTAAAATCCAGCTCAGATTGCCCTTTTTCCCCTAAATATGATATTTTGGACTTTCCTTTAAAAAACACGTAAACCCCTCCGAACTCCAAAAACCCCAAAACACAGCTACAGGCTACAGCTACAACTACAACACAAGTAAATTAGTAAATAGTCATATCTCCATTCGCCGCCCCCGCCCAAAAATGAGCGCCGCTTTCAGGAGAAATGCTACCATAACCCGCCTGCTACAGAGCCACCACCACCCGATCACCGATCCGACCCGAGCTCCGTTTCTTCTGCGCACCCAAACGCAGCACTCCAAAGCGTATTTCCGGGTACCCGATTTCATCAGGAGATCAACCCGAGAATACGAGCACTCTTCTTCGTCTCTGTTCTCCTCGCGCTTCTCTTCTTCTTCTTCTTCTTCTTCTTCGAAAATCGGGTTGGTGGGTTGGTACTTGGGTTCGATCAAGTCTAGGCCAGTCTTAACGAAAAGTATCACTTCCTCGCTTATTTACATAGCCGCTGACCTTTCCTCTCAGGTGATGAATTCAAACCTAAAACCCCTTTACTTTTAGTTTTCCTGTGCTAGTCTCTGTTTGGTTCTCGAGAAAGAAAGAAAAGTCGTTTCTGTTAATTTGTCAGTTGAGTGTTGAAGAAAATGTGGGATTTTGGAGTGTTTAATTAACGTTATAGTTGTTAATTTTACGAGGTTATTCGTGGTCTGATAAGTTAGTTAACTATATTACATAATTTTCACTGTTTTTACTTTTCGTAGTAGTTTAATAATTTTTTCAAACAAGCATCTCAATGAGCTAGTAGCTTGGTACTCGTTTACAGCCTTAGTTAGAAGCAATGTGTGTTGGGTTTTATGCTTTTTTGTCAATTTTTTAGCTAATTAGTTCTCTAAGTAAAAAAAAAAATTCAACTATTGTTGAAGGCTTCATAGTTGATAGGAATGGGGGTTATGTTTCTTAATTGAATAATCTGTGCCTGATACTATCTTATTGTATAGTATCCATTACTTGGGCTGTTTGGGGTAATATGATTAGAAGTGATTGAATTCGCTTAACACTATTACGGAGTGATTGAATTCGTTTAACACTATTACGGAGTGGAGATCCTACCTGCATCCTGAAATACATGCTTTTGTTAAATTGTTACTGAGATCCCCTCAGTCCTTCGTAAAAGTTAGCGATTACGTCAGTTGAAGGTGTGAGCACGTAGCAATGCAAATTTTATTATTACTACAAGGGTTCTCTTTACTGAAAGAGCTTCTTTCTTTGGGAGGTGTTGAGTCAATTTTGGAAATCCCAAAAAGTTGGAGCTCCATGCCACCTGACTGGTTTAAAAGCTGTCAAATGTTATGATCCTAATGTCCCCCATGGATTAAGTGCAAGCTTAACCATGTGTTTTTTATAAGCTCTTGGGCACCCTCCCCTTGCAAGCCGGTTTTCAAGGGTGAGTTTTACCCATGGGTTCCTAACATCGAGTTTCTCTTCCCTTCTCAAATTGTATGTCTGTAGAAATAAGGCAGACCCTTTTGAGACATGAAATAGCCTTAGTGAAGCATCTTTGCATGAAAATTTTCAAGCATCCTCTAGATGCTTTCATGGAAAACTTCTCCTAGAAATTTTCTAAGGGCCTCCTTTAGCAAACTTGGAGGCAAATTCTCTGTCATAGAGGGTGCTCTGACCTTTTGAGTATTTTATGTATGCATACATACTAATATATATACGTAGCTACATGATATAAACTGACTGATGAGTGATGACTGTCTTATATATACATATATACCTTGCTGCAGACATGATTTGTCCATGTAGACCTCCTCCAGCTTGCTTTGCTTCTAAGTACCTGTGTCTTGTGAATGTTAAGTGGTATGCACAACTTGCATGCATATAAGCGAAGTTGGGTTATTAGGTTTTGCTCTCTCTCTCTCTCTCTCTCTCTCTCTCTCTTAAGGCTCAACCTTGGCAAAGTGTTGTCTTAAGAGACTTATTGGCAGCATCAAGCTCCTCTTTTAACTTATCCAAAAAAAAAAAACTCCTCTTTTATGCAGGCCTTATGATAATTAAAATTTCCTTGTTTATGTTTTTTCTTCAGTTAGATGTATGAATTTTTTGATTTGATATTATCTTCCAATTTGGTCAACCTAATGTATACCATATGATCCCTTTGTAGTTCTAATTTCCTTGGAGCACTTGATTCTGGTCCACTTAACTGCATTGTTTCAATTAACATACACCATAGACTCCATAGCTGTTGGATACTGCAGGTTGAAAACATAAGATATGCTCTCTTGACTGTTTCATGCTGCTTCTATTTCTATTCCATTATTTTTGTTTACATATTTTTTTGGGTGAATATTATTTATTTATTTATTGTTGCACGTTTAAGTCAATCAATTCTTCACATAATAAAGTATCATTTGCTTTTAATCCAATTCAGGAGTACTCATATTTATTTGTAGCAGGCCTATTATCTGTGTGAGTGTGTGTGTGTGTGTATTTTGTTGAGTTAAATGCTTCAAGGAGTTATTTTACTTCTAGCATATCCTTATATAGGGTTCTTCTATCAACGTTTTTGTAGACAATTTCACTGTCTTCTTCTGGATCTTATGATTTTTTGAGGACACTACGCATGGCTGGATATGGTATGGTAATTTTAGGACCTACTCTACATTTTTGGTTCAACTTCATGTCAAAGCTCTTTCCAAAGCGAGATCTATTCTCTACATTGAAGAAAATGGTCATGGGGCAGGCACTATATGGACCTGCAATGACTGTTGTTTTCTTCTCTGTGAATGCATTTTTACAAGGTACGCATGATTCTTTATCTAAACAATGTTTTATGATGAATATTGCATTTCATATTTTTATGTGACTATGTGCACTATTTTTTGTGATTTCTTTGGCATTTACCTCCATTTATATATGGCTTTATGTTCCAGTTTTTGATATAAACTATCTAATTAGCAAAGAACAAATAATGGGTTGAACTCAAGACTTTCTCTGTATAGGATGTGGAGATTTCTTTTGAAACTGGGGTTAAGGGAGTCAGTATTTTGTCCAAAGTGTAAAAATGTTAGATGATGAAATTATAGTTTAATAAACGCCTTGTTCAACTTATGATGCACATTCTGAAGCCATAAGATTGGAGCTGGCAACCAGATTTAACTAGCCAATAAATTGACGATAGAGAATTTTCTTTCAATGATGATTGTGCATGCTATTTACTTGCAAAAGAAAATGATCATGCCAAATTTGATCATGATCCATATGGTTTCTTTAAGTATAAATTTTATCAAATATACATATCAATTAGTAACATCATTTTTTAAGTGAATTTGATGATTTAAGTTATTCTAGTTTTAACGGAGAGTTGGAATTTGAATAGAACAGAATGGTAGAAAAGAATATGTGATTGTCACTAATTAATTTGTTGAGAATCCATAGCATTCCCCAGGCTTGGTTGTTGTTATTGTTTACGAATCTATTGTGAATGTAAATGGTTAACCTGATTATTAGACTTGATTATAGGAAGTTGACGGTAGAAAAAAAAGTTAAGTTTAGTCACACTGAGTTTGATTTTGGGTTAATGATGCGGGAGACACAAGAAGATTCTTATTTAGTATTATTTATGTTTGCAAGCCAATTGTATTTTTATATTTTAGGTTCTATTAGTTTAGTGGGCTATTAGTATTTTAATTTAGAATCAAAGTTATTTTTGTAATAAAGCAATTAGGGTTTCCTAGCCAATTAGAACTAGGGTTTAGTAATCCTTTATAAGCAACTTATTGTACTCCTTGAGGAGTTAGTTGATATTTTGATGAATGAAAACAATGGCCGTTTGGTCTTTCTTTGGTCTGGTGCTGACTCCAGGTCTACCCTAGGTGCTGACTCCTAGTGGTTTTCCCGCTTGGTGCTGACTCCAAGCAAGGCCTAGGTGCTGACTCCTAGGTCATATCTTTTATTTTTCCGTTATTTCAATTTTGTTCTGGTTGTCCTGCGTCAGTTTTGGTATTAGAGCAAACACCGATCTGTTTGAAGCATCACCGCAGTCACGAACCAGAAAAGTATTTAAAAAAAAAAAAAAAAAAAAATCATTCAGTGCTCGTGTTTCTCATCCCATCAAATCACAATTCAGATCCATAAGAAGTCAGCGCCGCCATTAGCCTCCATCACCGGCAGCATCCCCATCACACCGACAACTTCCAATTTCATTGTCCAGCACCACCACAACGACGATCCAGCCTTCAAACCACCATCTGCTCACCTGCTCCAATCGATCAAGCCACCAGAAGGTTACCCATCAACCAAAGCCTTTGACCCAACAACCAACAAACCCCATCTGTCAATCTTGGCCACCGTTGAAGCACCACCCAGCTGCCAGGAAAGCCAGCCACCTCTGTTCTGCACTGCCGCAAGCCCACCAGACTCATGAGAGCTGTGGTCGAGACTTCGCCGAACCCAACTGCGACACCAAGCTCAACCCGATCCAATAAGGTAACTCGTAAATAGTCTGTGTTAAAATCCTAAAATCCCAGCACACTTCTCTTTGCAATATCCAATCCATATGACCTCACGTGATACATAACTTGTGACCTACCCATTAACCCCAGCACAAACCTGTTAAAAAAAAATATATATATATATATATATATATCTTTACCTGGCCCAATTTTCCCTTTAAAAGTCCACCCATCAGCCCCATTTCCTAACAAACGCAAGCATATGCCTATTGTTTGACAACCCAGTACTATACCAACCCATAAAACCTTGCCTGACCAAAAATAAAAGGGCAGAAAATAAAGACTTAGTCTTTATGTATTGTGCCTCAAAGTTGGAGCTGGAAAATGACTTCCTTTGATAGAAAGCTTGAGAAGCAGCTTAAAGATAGAGAATTTGAGAAGCAAATTAAGGAGGCTGGGAATAGACTTCTTAACCCTCCTTCCTCCATTGATGTTCTTCTCACTCTTCTTGATAAAGTTGAAAATTTGTTAGCATATGTGGAGCAAGAACCATCCAAATCAATGCGAGATGCACTTTTACCCTCAATGAAGGCATTGATCACTGATAAACTTTTGAGACATGCTGAAATGGATGTAAAGGTTTCAGTTGTATCTTGCATTATTGAGATTACAAGGATAACAGCACCAGATGCCCCATATAAGGATGAGCAAATGAAAGAAATATTTCAGTTTATTGTGGCAGCATTTGAAAATATGCCTCATGTGTCTACTCGCTCTTATAAGAAGGTGGTTTCAATTCTTGATACCATTGCAAAGGTCAAGTTATGCTTAGTGATGCTGGATCTTGAGTGTGATGCATTGGTTGTTGAGATGTTTCAAAGTTTCTTAAAGATAATTAGGTCCAACTATCCTCCTTCTGTACTTTCACCCATGGAAACAATTATGAATCTGGTCATAAATGAAAGTGAAGACATTTCTTTGGATCTTCTCAGTTCACTTTTTGCTATTGTAAGAAAGGCAAATCAAAATGTTTCACCTGTTTCGTGGACATTGAGGGAGCAAATGATCACAAGGATTAATGCCCAGCTAGAAAGGATAATGGCACCCACTCAAAAACTACCCAGCGAGCTTGAGGGTGCACATGATGTGAAAGTTGAAGTTGTTAAACGTGCTTCTGATCAACCCTCCACAATCCTTGAAGATCTACATCTTGGTAAAGTCGAAGAGATTAAAACCACAGTGTTTCCTATGGTTCATAAAGTTCAAGATGAGATTATGCTAATTCCACACATTGATTTTGTAATTCCAAATGAGTCTAATGCGGTGGAATTCAAGGTTTTTCTTTTCTCTGTGCTCCCTAAGGTGATTCCAGACTTGAAGCAAGTGTTGCTTGTTAGCATCCTAATCCTTCAACACTTTAGAACTCGAGGTCGAATTTTCTCCAACCAGAGGAGAATGATGCGGGAGACACAAGAAGATTCTTATTTAGTATTATTTATGTTTGCAAGCCAATTGTATTTTTATATTTTAGGTTCTATTAGTTTAGTGGGCTATTAGTATTTTAATTTAGAAGCAAGGTTATTTTTGTAATAAGGCAATTAGGGTTTCCTAGCCAATTAGAACTAGGGTTTAGTAATCCTTTATAAGCAACTTATTGTACTCCTTGAGGAGTTAGTTGATATTTTGATGAATGAAAACAATGGCTGTTTGGTCTTTCTTTGGTCTGGTGCTGACTCCAGGTCTACCCTAGGTGCTGACTCCTAGTGGTTTCCCCGCTTGGTGCTGACTCCAAGCAAGGCCTAGGTGCTGACTCCTAGGTCATATCTTTTATTTTTCCGTTATTTCAATTTTGTTCTGGTTGTCCTGCGTCAGTTAAGCTCCCTGCAAAATTTCTCCTGCTTGCAACAAGATTGTTGTCTGTAATTTGTGTTATTAAGAGGAAAGTCTTCACTAATGATCAAGATAAACATCAAACTCCTTTTGGACTAATAGATGTCCCCCAAATCATGTGTTATATACTGTTTGCCTGTTTCAATTCAATAGCAAAAATTTTTAAGTGGTTTCCATAATGCCAAATGCAGGTGAAAACATTACTGAGATTGTTGCTCGATTAAAGCGAGACTTACTCCCTACTATGATCAATGGTGTAATGTATTGGCCCATATGTGATTTTATA
This sequence comes from Quercus tomentella, assembly GCA_028535165.1. Lineage (NCBI taxonomy): Eukaryota > Viridiplantae > Streptophyta > Magnoliopsida > Fagales > Fagaceae > Quercus > Quercus tomentella. The sequence continues at coordinate 24,940,330 of JAPQVY010000111.1, read as the reverse complement.
ACATTCCGATTCATCCCTGTCCAATTACAAGTACGTACTCTTCATTGTCATCTACCTTTTTCCTTGCATGTTTTTCTAGAGAAAATGGGGTGGGAATTTTTTGCTCTTTTTTATTTTCTTCGTTGGGGACTGTTGGGTTGGGGATTTGATATTTCAGTTGGCAGTGTTGAATATTTCACACTACTCAAGGAGTCACCTAGGTAATTCAGTATAGGTGATTAGGAGTGAGGTCCTGAGAAGAATTGGCGACCTCTAATCTGATCACTGCACATGTCAAACCACATCACTTACCAAAAAAAAATGGTTTATTAACTTGTGAATATGGTGTTGTTCTAATTTTGACAGCCATTGGTGAGCAATTCATTTTCATATCTGTGGACGGTTTATATGACATACATGGCAAGCCTAGAGAAAGCGACCACAAGTCCTAGCAGATTGACTCAATAATGCAAACCTGTTTACTCATCCGAAGTTACAGACCATACTCCTGGGCTCCTAGCACAACTCCTGGTGGTTGCCCTTGGCATCATACAAACCAAACTGTTTAGGTGGTTTTCCAGGGATTCAAATTCGAGGTCCATGTTTATCATGGTTGAAGCAATAGATAAGAGCCCACTTATAACTAAAATTGATCAGCAACCATGTCTGTTCACATGTTTGCAATAGTTGTAAACCATTTCAAAAGGAATCCTGTAATTTATATTGCGAACTTTGTTTTTTGGGTTATGTAAAGCAGTATATTGATGTTAGTGGGGCAATTTATTTTTAAGAACTAAAGCATTTCTGGTATTAAATTTTCTTTTACTAAAATTACTGGAGAGATAGGGAGTTGATTGAGGGTCAGATTATATTGTCCTTTAACATGCCTATAAGACACTACTCACTTGACTTTCAACTCTGCTTTTCGGTGATGGGGATATCGATAGGGTTTTTTTTTTTTTTTCACACAAACTAGATCGGTGTCTGCCCTTTGTGGAATGTGGTGATCATGTTTTCGTGGGAAAGAAGCAAAGTGGGGTATTTGTACGAAACTCCAAATGTTGAGAGAATTTTATCCAATTCCTTCCAACTATGGCTGCCATGCATGCCTTGTGATAGTTTGAGGCGTCATCTTGAGCTATACGCTACTCTTCATCGTGAGAATGGAGATTGCCTTTTTTACCAAATAGAATGGTTGGGAGTGTCATCCCATCCCAGGAAATTTATTAGTATTGCTGATGGGGATATCGAGGCTATCATAACTGTTAGATGCCCCTAATTCCATTACTGTCCAACCCTTTGCGCCAGTTTTTTACTCACGAAATTTTGAGTGGAACTGGGGTCAATGAGGAGTGTCAACCATGCACAACCAATAATTGATTTCCAACTCCTTAGTCCTTGCTAGAGAAATGGCTGAGGGCTTCATACTCCACTTCATCTTCATCCAAATCGATGCACCATCTTCATCTTCTAGATACACCTCGATTACGAATAAACATTTGCATTTGTGTCCCGGGCTATACTGCTCATCTAAAAGCTTAAGTGTAACATTTCTTATTGCTACACTCTTGTTGAGTCACATTGGTATAGTATTTCCATACATTTGGTCTACTTTGGTCCATCTAGTCCACCTCGGTCCATTTTGGTCAATTTGGTCCACTTCGGTTCGCTCAACCCACTTTGATGCATTCGGTCCATTTCGGTCAATTTAGTCCAAAATAACATTACACAAAATAAATATACTCAACTTGATTCTATCTCTTTTACTGATGCTCCAATTCAAGTTTTTAGCAATATCATAAAAAAAAATTATATATATTTATTTATGTATTTATTCCTTCAGAAAAATAATTTACACATTTATAACATAGAAAAATCACAATCAATCCATCAATCCAAATAAAACATATTATATATAAAATGGAGAACAAAATAGTGTATATGATAATAATAAAAATGATGATGATGACAACGATAACAATGATGAAAACGTAGCAAGAGGATACTAATCAGGTGAATTCCGGCAAATGGGGCATGTTGCACTAATTTTTAGCCACTCATCTATGCAATTTACATGGAAATAGTGATTACACTCTGGTATAGTCCTGAGTATCTCCTTGGGTTTGTACTCGGACAAACATATGGGACAAGTGTTGTCATTGGGATTGGGTAATTCTCGACTCTCACCAAGCAAAGTCTTTGGGTATGATTCTATTGTAGGCCCATCAAGGCCCATTACAAAGGCAATATGTTGTGGAACAATTGAGGTAGAGAGTTGTGTGTTAGGTTGGGGTATCAGGCTGTTAACCATAACTCGCTTACATCGGTAACAAGTGAGCCAAATTAAGCACAACAGTCCAGGTATTCCCATGCCTATGGCTATGCCGAACTTGGCACTCATTGAAAGACCTAAAAGAGCAAAAAATGACAATAATTTAGTCATTGACAAAAATATCATTAATAGTAATTTAGCCAAGAGTCTTGAGGTTTAACAATACTGTTCAATTCCACCCATGGAAATTTCTTGGATTTGAATTCCCTTATCCCAGTTATTCTAAGGAAACAAAGCAAGTCCTGAATTTGATATAATACAAATGCATAATCACATATAGGTGTGTTTAACTGTCATATTGCCTATGTAAAACAGTAAAATGCAAATGGATTAAAGACAATAGAAATGTTTCATTTTTATCAGCTAAGCATGATAAAATTTTAGAACATATTATTTTTGAAAAATGAAAAAAAATAATAATAATATAAGAGTTAACATTGTACAAGACCAGGAAATGTTCACATAAGCTTCCATATTGAGGTTTGAGCTTATGCACACAATGGAATAGTCTTCTCACTCTCTCTCATCAGTGCCAAATATCCTCTACAAGTGGTCTCACTTTCCAAGCAAGAACTTTAATTCTCTTGCACAAATCCAACACATTCTTGTCGGTAATAGAAACTATTAGTTCATATGTATGACTGTTGATGAAGTTAATAGAGCTAATCAATTATTTTTTTCCCAAACTTAGCAAGAATTGCTATTGGACGATTAGTCTTCCCTTGGAGTAAACTAACGTTTGTGTGAGTCAACCGTTTCATTTTCCTCCACTTTGTGTAAACTAAATAAGACATATCACAACCTAGTTGGCAATCAAAACTATTTTTTATGATATTGCAGCTGTCTGCAAAAGCCTTAAGACAACACATACTGGGTTGTTCAAAGAGGTAAGCATCATGTTCATATCGAGATTTATGATTTTGTGTAGTAATGATTTCAGAATTAATTAACAAAATTTGGAAGCTAAAGGATGCAGGACTTCAAGTCTATTTCCATTGTGTTCATAGAAGTATATATATTATCTGAAGTCCTGCTCTTGCAGCAAAGGCTACTAGATCCTCGGCTATGCTAGCTAAGAGAAAGCCCTATTGTTTTGTGAATATATTTCTTTTTGAATGAATCAACCTTTAAGAGAAGACGAAAAGAAAAAAACAAGGAAAAGCAATTTTAATGAAGCAAGTAAACATACCGGTGCTTGGAGTTGGAGGAGTAGGAGCAGTACTCGCAACATTAAAGCATCCAACTTCCAGACCAGTATCACTCTTGAACGCACATTCTTCAACACAGTATACACAATTGGGCTCGAACCAAGTCAATTGGACCTCAATTGGTGCATTTAATATTACCCGACACTGCTGCTGTAGCTCCGTAAAAGGGGAAGAAGTCTTCCAGACAGTAAAGTTGTCGCCGCTAAGGCAAGGAACCCGTCTTGCACGCTTATAGATCGTCTCCTTGGAGCAGTTGTAGAAGGTGTAATTATTATAATAAAACTCTTCAAAGTGGAAAGGAGAGCCAGAAAGGGTGAAGCTTTGGTTCAGGAATCGTCTGGGAAGGCAGCCATCTGGGTCTTTAATACGGAGTGATTGCAAGAAGTAATTAATGTAATACACAACGAAGTCCCCGGAATAAGGGAGAGTGAGAATCGTTTGGTTGAGGCTGTTGCATGAGAGATTGAATCCAGGATAGCCACAGCGTCTAGAGGTTGTATTGAGTTGAAAAGGGAATTCAACCGACGGTGATCTGATAAAATCATCGCAATATGTTGTTTTGCATTTTTTAGCACTTGATGCTGTGAAAAGGAGGAGGAAGAAGAAGAAAGTGGAGACGAAGAAGATTTGAAAGGGGGCCATTTTTGCATTTGGAAGCTACAAAGTATTCCGCTTGAAGTTATTGTCATAATTAATTAATACATGGAATAGAGACTTTACCAAGTCCAAGTCGACAAAGTCTATATATATATATATATATATATATATATATATATATATATATAAAATTAAAAGATATAGTAAAGGGGACAACGTAATTTTTTTTAGGTTTGTTCCTATTACTTATTCGTTGTTGACTTGAACCTTACAATTTACAAAGAAATTTTCTATTATTAAGTAGTGGTAGAAATTTCTCTGGTATGTGTAACTCAATGTGTGTTTTTTTAATTTTTTTGAGAAAGAACTTAATAAAGAGTAATTCTAGGACTGCACTTTTTCTACAATTATTTTATGTAATAGACTATGAATAATTGTTTATCACTTTTACATGAACTTACCACTTTTTTGTCTACCATTTATAATCTATTACATCAAAATTGTGACATAAAAGTTTATAATCCTAAACTTTTTGGCTATGTTAGAGCACTAGCATTGGGGGTGTAAACACTCCCCAATTACTATTTTACAACCTAAGCCACCCAAAACCTATTCCATCCGGATTTGCAAACTTAAAAATAAAAAAATATATATAAAAAAAAAATTGCAACCTATGAATAGTAGGGTTGCATATAGGCAACTCTACTGTTCATAGGTTGTAAAAAAATATATATTATTTTAACATGTGGTTGTGTGTGAAGAGAAAAAATAAGTGGAGAAAAAGAGAGAAAATAATATTTTTTATTATTTTATTAGGTAGTTTATATTATTTTATTGGGTTGTATGTAAAAATAAAAACTAGAATGTAGGGTGAGTTGTAAAATAAGTTGGTAAAATAGAAGTAATATTTGAGGATGTAAAATAATTTTTATATATATATATATATATATATATATATATATTTTTTATATATTTCCGAATGTTAATGCTCTTACCGGCTAAGTGTTTTTTTATTTATTTTAGAGAATCATGTTACGGGTTTGGTTAAGTACTCAGGTTTATGTTTTATTCTTCTGTCCATTTCATACAAAAACTTTCACGTCAAATCAAAGCATGGACTCGTTCAAAGTAAGTAATTTAAAAGTGTGAGGTCTTCTTCGGTTTTTCCTCTGTTTTTTTTCCCAAGCACCATATGTATATTGTTTTTGATTTTTTGATGAACATATGTATATTGTTTTTATTCATCAAAAAAAAAATATGTACATTGTTTTTGATAGATCCATGCACTAGTGACTAGATGATAATAGTTTTTTTTTTTTTTTTTTTTTTTTTTACATTTTCGAATGTTAATGCAGTGTTTTTTATATTTCTTATTTTAGAGAATCATGTTACGGGTTTAGTCAAGTACTCAGGTTTATGTTTTATTCTTTTGTCCATTTCATACAAAAACTTTCACGTCAAATCAAAGCATGGACTCGTTCAAAGTAAGTAATTTAAAAGTGTGAGGTCTTTTTCGGTTTTTCATCTATTTTTTTTTCCCAAGCACCATATGTATATTGTCTTTGATAGATCCATGCACTAGTGACTAGATGATAGAACCATGTTCCGATGGGGAAATAATACATTTCAAAAATACTGCAATTTTTTATTATTTATAATTTAATCTATATATATATAATAATAGGCGAAGCTGAGAGAAACTTAAATTAGAATTCCAAATTAAAGTTTCAATTTTGTGCTATGTGTCCTAAATTATTTATTCTTAAAGAGTTTTATTTCTTAATTTTAGAACCAAATGTGGGACTACATCATAAATATTCATCCAAGTGGGTTATTAAGTACAAAAACCAAAAAGTCTAAAATAAATTAATCCTAAAAAAAAAGTGTTTTGTAGTAATGTGTTTTAGAAAAACATGGACAATTTACATTTTATACCTAATAATATCCTCACAAATTTTTTTAAAGAGTTAACAAAATGTAAAAATGACTATCAATAGTATTTAAATTATATATATGAATTATATTATGCATCTTATTATATATATCTTTAAATGTATCCATGCATATACATGAGATTACAAGCTAATAGTTATAATAAAAATAGTGGATTTAAACCTTAGATGAACTGAATTATAAGGTTCTTGACAAAAAATGCAATTATTTGGTAGACAATCAAACAATCACATCGATCCCCCCCAAAATGCAATTATTTGGTAGACAATCGATCCCCCCCCCCCCCCCCCCCCCTTCCCTATGTATAATAAATTACAAGTTTTCGTAACCTTCATAAAAAAAAGGATAGATATAACATTTTTCAAAATTTCTTTTAACTACTAACATGATTTACTGTGATTATTATCATGCGGAATATGAACCTTGGTGCAGAATGATGAAAATATCATTGCTGACACATCCAGCCCAAATTCAAGACATATGTAAATTGTACAACTCAAGTTTGGCACCGGTGTAATGTCAATGTATTATTTTCTAATAATAAAAATATTCTTCTAATTGTTTTTTCTTTTATATATTTGTGTGTATATGTGAGAGACAGCTAAAATTGGGGTGCCCTCAAAAAAGAGATTCGGGTGTTTTTAAGGGCACCTCTTTTTTTGGGTAAGTGGTGTGGAGTCGCCACTTATTTTTTATACAAAAAATAAGAAAAAATAAAATACAAAAATACATGATCAAAATATTTCATTGTCATTGATTGAATAATGATAAATACAATCTTAGTAAATTAAACCTTACAATGCTTTGAGTCCTAGTTACAATCTACCAAAAGAATACATGGTTTTTTTTTCCTAGTTACAATCTACCCAAAAATAAAAAGAAAGACAAGGCATAGATCTACCTATTCAAAAGAACTAAATTCGGAGGCTAGGTTACGAAATGGGAAGATGTTAGACACCCATTCCGCCTAGACAAAGTCCAGTCTTCTAGACTCTAATGACCAATATACCCTTTTTGCATGATATGAATGATATGTTGAACATATGACAAATGCTTGACTAACGTCAACTCAAATAAATTTATCTTATGAATGTTTCCTCTTCTTTAAAAATATTCAGATCTGTTTTTGTGAAATAAAAAAAATGAGATTTGATTTATTAAAAAGAAACCAAATTTGTTTTTGTGTAAATAAGAAATAATTTTATAAAGAAAATCAGATCTGTTTTTATGTAGACAAAAAAATTAGATTTGTAAAGAAGAAAAATCAAATCTGTTTTTATGTAAAGAAAGAACAAGGTTTTAACTAAAAAATGTCAAATCTGTTTTTGAAGCAAAGTTAAAAAAAAATGATTTAGATTTATATGTAAAAGAATTCAAATCCGTTTTGTAGATTAGAAAATTTAGATTTGTAAAAAAAAAAAAAAAAAAAAAAAAAAAAAAAAACAGATCTATTTTTATGAATAAAATAAGAAAAATACCTTTTTTTTAAGAAAAGGAACCATTCATAAAATAAATCTATGTATATTAAAAAATTATAACCTAGCTTTCAATCCTTTCTTTTAATTTTAAAATCTACAATTTTATAAAGAAGAAAACTTTTTCAGAAAAAGATTTAGATTAGTTTTATGACTAGAAAAATACAAATCTGCATCTAAGGAAGATACAGATTGGTTTTGTGTTTTAAAAAATTCAAATCTGCATCTAAGGAGGATACCAATTTGTTTTGTGTTTAAAAAAAAATTCAGATTTGCATCTAAGGAAGATACAGATCTGTTTTGGTGTTTAAAAAAAATTCAGATCTGCATCTAAGGAAGATACATATCTGTTTTGTGTTAATAGTCATTGCAGATTTTGAAGTTAAAGAGAAAGAATTGAAATAAACAATCATCTAAAAATATATTTAAGGAAAGAAAAACAATCTAAACAAAGCATGGAAATTATATAAGAATCAGAAATAAAATAAAATAAAAATCCTAAACCTATTCATGCATCATCAATCAAAATTAATATAGAAGGCTAGAAAAAGAAAAGAAATTAACTACCTCTTGCATGCGTGCTCTTCTTAGTAGTGAAGGAACATTTTAGGGTTCAAAGAAATTTATTCAATTATCCTTGAAACCTAAAATATTTTGTATACAGAAAAGAAATTTCTAAGGTTAGAACCTCCAAAATGTCTTTAATGTAAGAGAGAAAATAAAAGAAGAGAAGAGTCAGAAAGAGGAGATTCAGGGAGCGTGAAAAAGTGTACTGAATTTTGAGAGGCCTCCTCTATTTATAGAGGCTAGGATGTTCGAAAAAATAGCTAAATGATCCGAAAACGAACTGGGACGCATCCTTATCTCTAAAAAATCGAAAATGATGTGTTTTATCTCAATCAAAGTGCCCTCGGGCTAGGGCCCAAATTTGTGCCAATCGGCACTCCAAAAGTGCCGAATGGCCCTTTTGGGTACCGGTCTCGTGTTCGAGTTTTGGTCCATTTTGGACTCCTTTTTTGAGGTTTTTCGAGCTAGGGCCCTTTTGGCGACTTCTGATCCATAAACTTGGTGGGAAATCTTATACCTGTTGGCTATATACAATATGTTTCAGACCACCGTACTTATTTAAACTCTGAATCAACACTTTTATGTGGTATCTAATTTTCTAAATGGGCTGGAATTAGGGTCCGTTTAGGATCTGCTTATTTTGTTGAAACTGAAAACTTTTTGCTGTAAGTACTATAAATAACAAATTACGCGAAAAGCTGAAGCCTACAGTGCAAAATGCAAAGGCCTTACACCTCTGTTTGGTTATAGAGAAGAGGTGGGAAAAGTGAAGGCAATTCAAGCTTTTGGTTCCCAAAATTTCCCATCAATTTAAACCTAGGGAAACAAAAATCAATAAACCCCACTCAAATGTATTATTATCATTTTTTTCAAATCCAAAACAACACGAAACATTGAAATTTGAGATTCCATTTTATTCTCTTTTCCCAATACATTCTAAGCAACCAAACAGAGGATACCAAAAGTATGAAACACATGCAAGATTAAATAACCATAAACAAAATGACCAATCACCAAAATGATAAATACCCATCAAAATCAAACCCCAAACAAACACAAATCCTCACAAAAAATCAATAAAAATGTGAAATTTATCAAATTCTTCTAACAGAACAGAGGAAAAAAAAAAAGTCAACTTGGAATGAACAAACCTCACAAACGCCATCATCAAGAAATTTTGGCAAATCAAAAAAATTTGGGGAAATTTCAAACCAACTCTACAGTACCTAAAATGGGTTTCGATCGTCGTCGTGTAAAACCCCTTTCCCTACCCGCCGAGGTCAATTAATGGTGAGGCCCTTTTTGAAAATGGAGCGAAGTCAAAGAGAGAGGAAAGAGAGCATGGTTGAGAGATAGAGGGAACGCAGGACAGCAAATAAACAATGGATTTTTATTGTTTGGAGAGAACAATTCCCTCGTTAGAGCTGGGGAGGTACCGTTCATGGCTTAGGGATCTGTTTCTTCTTTTGTGGGTCTTGCTTGGGGTTTTGTTTAATAATCGTCGCTCTAGATAGGTTCTTGTGGATGGTTTGGACGAGAAGAATTTGAGAGAGACGAAATTGAAGAGAGAAGCGTAGACTATAGAAAAACTGAGAGAAAGGAGAAGAAAGTCAAAGACTTAAAAACTGAGAGCAAAGCCTGAAAATTTTTTATTATACGAAAGTGCATCCATGCAATATGTTGGTACTGCACAATGTGAAGATGATATCATCAAACGTGAGAAAAAAAAAAAAGGAAACCACCGAATGTGACAAAAGTATAGTCACATGTGATGTTGGTACTGTGCAATGTGAGGCTGGTATCGTAAAGTGTGAGAAAAAAAAATAAGGGAACCACTGAATGTGATAAAAGTACAGTCACATATGATATTGGTACTGCGCAATGTGAGGATGGTATCATAAAATGTGAGAAAAAAATAAGGGAACCATCGATTGTGACAAAAGTACAGTCACATGTGATGTTGGTACAGCGCAATGTGAAGATGGTACCATCAAATGTGAGAAAAAATAAATAAACCACCAAATATGACAAAAATACAATCACATGTGATGTTGGTACTGTGCAATGTGAGGATGGTATCATCAAATGTGAAAAAAAATAAAGGAACCACCGAATGTGACAAAAGTACAGTCACATGAGATGTTGGTACTACGCAATATAAGGATGGTACCATCAAATGTGAGAAAAAAATAAAAGAACCACCAAAAGTGACAAAAGTATAGTCACATGTGATGTTGCAATGTAAGGATGATACCATCAAATGTAAGAAAAAAATAAAGGAACCACTGAATGTGACAAAAGTACAGTCACATGTGATGTTGGTACTGCACAATGTGAGGATGGTACCATCAAATGTGAGAAAAAATAAGGGAACCACCAAATGTGACAAAAATACAATCACATGTGATGTTGGTACTACACAATATAAGGATGGTATCATCAAATGTGAGAAAAAATAAGAGAACTACCGAATGTAACAAAAATACAGTCACATGTGATGTTGGTACTGCACAATATGAGGATGGTACCATTAAATGTGAGAAAAAATAAGGGAACTACCGAATGTGACAAAAGTATAATCACATGTAATGTTAGTACTACACAATGTGAGGATGAAACCATCAAATGTGATGTTTTGGGGCCAAAACGAGCAAATGCCCTTTTCGTGCAAAAAAATCCAACATTTTGCCCCCTTTCCCAAACTAATTAGGGAAATGCCCCTGTTTTGAAACTCGATTTTTAGAGAATCGAGTTTCAATTTAAAACTCGATTTTTGGACAATCGAGTTATAACAAACTGAAAATTAAAAAAAAAAAAAAAAAAATTGCATGGAACTCGAGAGTTCCATGCAAATTTTTTTTTTTTTAATTTTCAGTTTGTTATAACTTGAGTTCCATGCAATTTTTTAAGCCCTATAGTGGCGTTTTAAAACATGCAAGTTTTTTGTTAAGTTTGATCGCTCCATAGGGAGCCCTATAGCGGCGTTTTAAAGCCTTATAGTGGCGTTTTAAATCCCTATAGTGACGTTTTTTTATGGAACTTGAGCTCTAAGAACTTGAGTTCCATGCAATTTTTTATTTATTTTTATTTTTTTAAGTTTTACACGAAAAGTTTTACCTGCTGTATATTTTGCGCGAAAATGGCATTTGCCCATTTTGGCCGATGTTTTGGTAACCTGGTATAGCAAGTTGCCTATTACTGGGTACCGTACCCTCCAAAAAAAATGGGGTATGGTAGAATTACCCTTCGAAAAATATTACATCTTGCACTGAAATTTTGTTTTAAAAAACTTATTTCAATGTAATATTTGTGTTTTCAAAACAGAATTTTAAAATAGAGGCTATTCTCCAAAATTAGTCCCTCACGACGTTACTTTGAATAATTATAAATAAAAAAAATCTTATTTTTCCCCAAAAAAAAACCTTTTATTTTTTCTTAACTATACCCTTAAACACTTATAAACAAAGGCAACCATCTGTAATGTAATTAAATGATCACAGCCACCAAATCTGCCAGATTTAACAAGCATTGGCTTTATGAACTTCATATAGGCTATGGGAAGTCATGTAATTAAGTAGTGGTATAAAATTCTTCGGTAAGTAGCTAGGTAAGTCACGAAAATTGACTATAATCTTTTTTTTTTTTTGAGAAGGAACTATAATCATTTGATGAAATCAATCCTACAGCTTCTTGTCTGATGCATGATAAATAACTGGCAGGTAGAGAGACTAAGCAACCATGCGGTATTATCTATTATATATGGGCTTTAAATAATTGCCCCATATTTTGTGAATTTTAATTAGCTTCATTGATAAAATTTATTCTAAAAAAATTAAAAATATATATATAATTTGAGAAAGTCTATTATTGTTAAATAGGGATTTAAGTACATATACTAGACTCAAGAACTTGAGTCTTCAAGGATAGTTGGATACCAGGACTTGCAAGAGGCAGAATTACATCTTCTCTCTCGGGTTTGGATAGTGGGACTTGTGTGGCAGATTTGATTGAGCAGGAATCGGGTAAATGGAAGACTCAAGTGTTTGAAAATTCTTTTCTCCCTTTTGAAGTTCAACAGATAAAAGCTATTCCTTTATGTGCATCGGCTCAATCAGATTCTCTCTATTGGTCATGGGAAAAAAATGGAGTCTACTTGGTGAAATCGGGTTACAAGCTTATATGTGAAGATTCAAGAAGTGAAGCAGCCTCGGGTTCAACCAGAAGTGGAGTCTCGGGCTTATGGTCTGGGATTTGGAAACTCAAAGTGCCTGGAAAAATCAAACACTTCTTGTGGAAAGCTTGCTCAGACTGTTTACCAACTAAAGTGAACTTGATGAAGAGAGAAATTCTAGCAAACCGTACATGTCACCTCTGTCGCAGAATTGCAGAGGATACAAAACATGCCCTGTGGGATTGTGAAGCGGTGAAGGCTGTGTGGTGTGTGGATTTCAGCTGGGTAAATTGGGTCAAGGCAGCTCATGGTTCTTTTCTTGACTTAGTTGATCGGCTCATATCAAAACCAAGAGTGGCAGAGCTGTTTGCAACTACAGCATGGTCTATATGGACTCACCGAAACAAATCCAGTTTGTTGGAGAAGACTATACCTCTGGGAAGCATCGGAGAAGCTGCAAAAACTTTTCTGCAGCAATTTCGGTCATGCCGAGATGAACCCAGCAGCAGTAGCAGCAGTAGGGGAAAATTGATCCGTCGACGCAAATGGCTACCTCCAGAACCGGGGAACTATAAAGCAAACTTCGATGGAGCGATGTTCAATGAGAGTGATGAAGCTGGGATTGGTATCATGGTTAGGGACTCTATGGGGCTGGTTATTGCAGCAATGGCTGAAAAAATTCATAAACCGCATAGTGTGGAGAGCTTGGAGATGATAGCAGCCAGACGTGCGGTCATTTTTGCTTCAGAACTCGGTCTTCAACTGTGCAAATTCGAAGGTGATTCAGAAACTGTTATCAAGGCACTCCAAGGGGGTGATATGTTTTACTCATCTTTTGGTCATTTAACCAAGGACACTTTAATTGTTGTAAACTCCCTTAGGAGTTCTTCTTTCTCTTACATTGTTAGGCAAGGTAACAATGTTGTACATGTCTTAACCTAGAAAGTAAAGATTTCTTTTCCTTTTTTAGTTTGGATGGAATCTATTGATGCTTATGTTTCTACATATTCAAGTTTCTTAATAATATTTTCGGGCTTGGTCCTGTTTCTCAAAAAAGAAAAAAATAAATAAATAATTACGTCTTGATTAAATAATAAAAAACAACTATTATTAAATGGCCATTCAAATATATCATATTTAACTATTTGTATTAAAATAAAGGGGTTATGTTTCCTATTATTTTGTCCACACACACCACATAGAAGTGAGGTAGGTTAAAGGCGATACAAATTGGAGGTATTTTGCATTTTCTAATTAGGTGGCTCTGATGCTCAAGAGATATAAATGAAAGAGAAAGGAAAGAAATGACCCAAATAGAGTGTTGAGAGAGACGAGCATTTTGGAGAATGATAATAAAATATGTATAAAATTAATTAATTATATATTAAATAAAAAAATATATGTACAAATTTGAGGCTGAGCAAGCAAAACTTATTCCCATCCAATATCTTTTCTTTGGGATAGAGAAAATCATGTGGGGGTGAAGAGAGGCAGAGCGGGATATTTTTGCACCCTCTATATATATATATTTATAGAGCAAGGTTAGCTTGATATTATTTAGACCTATAGCAACAACTTTAACTTATAAATTTTTATATGTAAATTTCAGTTAATAATGTTAATTTAAATTTCTATATTACAATGTCTTTTTTTAGAAATTAAAATAAATCTATTCTTCTTAATTACTTTTTGAGTGTAAAATTACTGATTAAGTTTTTGTATTTAATTAAGTTTTGCTAACATCTTTTCAATTGATAATCTAACTAATTTATTTAATATCTTAAGTATGACCGATCTTATCAAGTTCTTGAAATAAAAAAGTTCTTATTTTATTTTGGCAAAAAAAAGTGTAACATATATTGTTAATAAAATTCTGTGAGTAATACAAGCATTTGAAAAAGAATCTACTTTTTCTTTTTCTTCAATAAACTGTTATATCACATGTTTCAGGACCATAATTGTAAAGATCTCGTGGTATACTAGCTTCCTTGACGATGGAAGTTTTGGATTTCTAGGCCTTGAATTATATATATCGTTGCAAAGATCTCATGACATCCTTGACTATGGAAGTTTTGGATTTCTAGGCCTTGAATTATATATATCGTTGCAAAGATCTCATGACATCCTTGACTATTGAAGTTTTGGATTTCTCTTATATCTTTTAGAATGTTTTTTAAAGAAAAGTGAATTACCTGATTTCATAAAAAATAGAAAGGGGGGAAAATTCTTTGAATGGCTAAATAAAAAAAAACTATAATTATACCTATTTGTATAATTAAACTTCAAAACTAAGCACCTCTATAAAAAAATTTGCCCCTTGCCGATAAGAAATTTGATCAAATTTAACAAAAGAAAAAATTAAACAAAATGTATAAAATAATTTTGATTTTTTGTTAAATTCGATTGAAATCCTAACGGTAGCATACGTACGGTAGCAAACAACGTATTTATTATTATTTAATGGGGAATATTGCTTAGTTTTGTAGTTTAGGGGGACAACAACTAAACCAAGGAGGAAATACAATTTATCCATAATGAAAATAAACAAGTAAATCTACTCTAATTGATTATTTGTCTTTTACTAGTACTCCAAATCTTCTGGTTTATTATTCATACGATAGAAACAAATATATTTATTCCTCCAAAAAAAACACTTTACATTTATATAGAAAAACCAATTCCACAATCCAAATAAATCAAATTATATACAATGGGGGAAAAAAATAATCTATGATAATAATAAAAATGGTGACAACGAGATGATGAAGAGGTAGCTAGAGTAAACTAATTGGGTGAATTCCGACAAATAGGACATGTCACATTAATTTTTAGCCATTCATCTATGCAATTAGCATGAAAATAATGATTACACTCTAGTATAGTCCTTAGTATCTCCTTAGGTTGGTATTCGGACAAACATATAGAACAAGTGTTGTCGTTAGGGTTGGGAAATTCTCGACTCTCACCAAGAAAAGTCTTTGGGTATGATTCTATTATGCGCCCATCGAGACCCATTACAAAGGCAGCTTGTTGCGGAACAGTTGAGGTAGAAAGTTGTGTATTAGGTCTCTGGCTGTTAAGCCTAACTCGATTACATAGGCAACATGTGAGCCCAATGAAGCACAATAGTCCAGGTATTCCTATGCCTATGGTTAAGCCATACTTGACACTCCTTAGAATACCTAAAAGAGAAAAGAATTACAATTATTTAGTCAGTGGCAAAATTATCAAAAAGCAATTTATCAATTTTAATTTAGCTAAGAGTCTTGTGGTTTAGTGATACTATTCGATCTCAGTCATAGAAAAAACTCAGTTTTGAATCCCTCTTACCCACTTATTATAAGCAAAAAAAGAAAAACTATTAAATCATGAATCCAATATCATATAAATGCGTAAGCACATACAGCTGTTTAATTGTTTACATGCCAGAAGAGTTCAACAAGTGATTATGGCAAAAGAAGATTAAAATAAAAAAATAAAAAATTTAAAAATAAAAAAGGATGAAAAAGAGGAAGAAGAAAAAAAGGCAGAGAGACATACACATGGGTTTCCGGGCTAACTTGGACCTTGGAATCGAGGACGTAGATCATCAACATGATATATTCTACAAATGATGGCCTTTGTTGGGAAAATTTCCTTAGTATGTTTGCATAATATGAATTTTAAACGTTCATTAATTTTGAGTTTCCATAAGAATTTTCAATCCATAAGACTTGCATATTTTGTTGGTCGGATAACATCAAAGAAAAATCATGCCAACAGTTGATGAACCATATTGGTCTAGGCTGTGGATATTAAAATAATATCATTCAACTAAATCCTATAATTGTTAATTGTTATACTATTAAATGATATATACGATGATTTACTTCATTAATGAGATAATGGACTTAAGCTGATAAGTGGGTGTAATTAATGGAACAAATACATACACTAGATTAAATTACGAACACCTTATGGTTTATCAACTATTCAATTGTGAGATAAAGCCACCGCGCACCCTTAGTGCGGTAGTTACTCCACAAATATAAATACTTATGGAGTGTGGGGTGTGGAGTGTGGGGGGCAAGGGCCGAGGTTCAAGTTTCTAGGAGGGAGTTTTACACACATATACACTTAGATTATGCTAGAGTAGAAATTCTATCTTGCATCCAAAAAAAAAAGGAAATTGTGAGATATAATTAGTAAAATACGATACACATATACTACAGTAAACTTACAAAAAGGCACAATTCAGTATCTTTTAATAAAATAGTGGAAAGAGAACTTGTCAAATTGCAAAAAATGGATTTCACTTGTAATTTTCTAGGTCAATTTCAATGCATTAATGGACATTATTGCAACTTGTAGAAGTCAAATATTTTGTTGGTATAATGAATAAATTAATTAAGGAATAATTATAATAGTAGAAAGATTTTCCGAGTTTGAGCTAGAAGTCATATAAAGGTATGAGCAAGATTTAGATACAATACTTAGGTACTGTTCTTTAAGTTATCCTTTTAATATTCTGTCATATGAATTTTTTCTCATTGGATGGAAGTATATTTTTTAGTTAAGTAACCACATGACTAAATTTTAAAAGAAGAAATTAAGAAACAGCACTTAAGGTACTGTACCTAAATTTTGTCCTAAAAGTATTGACTAATTCTACGGTAAGGATCCCATGTATGATCACTCTCTCCGTGGTTGTTTATCATATATAAGACTTCACATCCTAACTGGCCATCAGAACTATTTTATAATATTGAAGCAGTCTACAAAACCCTTGGGAGTCAACAGAGACGGGTTATTTAGAGTGGTTTTTGATTAATTATGAGATGCAATTATTCTAGAATTAGATAACACAATTTGGAAGCTATGGAATGCACGACTTCAAGTCTTCTTCCATTATGTTCATAAAACCATATTACATAAAGTTTCTGCTCTGCAGCAAAAGCTATTAGATCATACATGAATATATTTTGGCCAGCTGTTTGTACATGTTTGGGATGTACAAAAAATAATGTTGTAAACATTAATTATATATCAAAATGAAGCCAAACCCATTTGTGGAGCTAAATAGTGAATCATTTTGTTAATGTTTTGTCAACATATATATTTCGTTTTTGGTGAATCAACCATTAACAGAAATCAGAAAGGGAAAAAAACAATATGTTTTGATGAAGAAATGAAGTAAACATACCATTGCTTGAAGTAGCAGTGGCCACATCAAAGCATCCAACTTCCAGACTATCATCACTCATGAGCGCACATTCTTGACTACCCCGTACACAAACTCCGCAACCTGGCTCGAACCAACTCAATTCAACCTCGTCAATTGGTGCATACATTATTTCCTGACACTGCTGCTGTAGCTCCGATTCAGGGTTAAAAGTCACCAAGACTGTAAAGTTGACGCCGCTAAGGCAAGAAACCGGTGCTGCATACTCATAACTCTTCTCCTTGGAGCAGTTGTAGAAGGTGTAATTCTTTGAAGTCTCTGATAGCTGGAAAGGAGAGCCGGAAAGAGTGAAGTTTTGGGTCAGGAATCGTCTGGGAAAACAGCCATCTGGGTCGTCAATATTCATTGATTGCTCTGAGTAACTGATACCTTCCCCGGAATAAGGGAGAGTGAGAATTGTTTGGCTTCTGTTGCATGAAAGATTGAATCCCGGATAGCCACAGCGTTTGTTTTGAGAGGTAGTATTGAGTTGAAAAGGGAATTTAACCAACGGAAATCTGATAAGATCATCGCAATATGTTGTTTTGCATATTTTGGCACTTGATGCTGTGTTAAGGACGAAGAAGAAAGTGGAGATAAAGAAGA
Organism: Quercus tomentella; assembly: GCA_028535165.1. Taxonomy (NCBI): domain Eukaryota; kingdom Viridiplantae; phylum Streptophyta; class Magnoliopsida; order Fagales; family Fagaceae; genus Quercus; species Quercus tomentella. The sequence continues at coordinate 24,922,242 of JAPQVY010000111.1, read as the reverse complement.
TTTGAAAGGAGGCCATTTGTGCAATTGGGGAAGATAGAAAGTAATTAGGTCATAATTTGACATGTTAATGCTACCTAACAGGTTCATGGGATAGAGGAATTTTACATTCAAAGTCATATAATTAAGCTGAAATTTCTGTATTGACCATTAACTTTGATTTAATGGGAACATTGTTTTTTCTTTTCTTTTTTAATGTTTTGTTCTAGTCGCGTGACACACCTGTAATGGTGGAAACTTGAAACACAAAACAATTACGTTACTATTAACTACTGGTTGTTGAGTGGACCACTAGACAGAACCAATGTTTGTAAAGCAGCAAGACTTAGGTACAATACTTAGATACTGTTTTTTAGGTTTCTCTTAAGAATCTGCCATGTGACTTTTTTTTCATTGATGGAAGTGTATTTTTTAAGTTAAGTAACCACATGGCAAAACCTTAAGAGGAAAACCTAAGAAACAGCACCTAAAGTACTGTATATAAGTTTTATCATTGTAAAGCATAGAAAGAATCTTTGAAGTCAATAATATAAATAAATGCATTGGATGTGTACCGTTTTTAATGTAATTAAACCGATCACGGCTATATATATTATATGCCAGATTTGACCAGAATTGGGCTTATGAGCTTCATATAGGCTCTTGGATAGAGAAGTGATAAAATTAAAATTTGCTTTGGTAAAAGTCTTGTAAATCAATTTCTTGGTGTTTTTAATGAAAATGTCAAATATTTAAATAATTTTTTCCTTATTATTACTACTGAATTTATTGAGAAAAGCCTAGAAAAAAAAAATCAATGAAAATTAACTATTTTATTTTGTAATGGTTTTTTGATTATCCAAAGGCAGGCAGGCAAAGTATTAATAAATTAAAGTGTAGAATAATATAATTTAAGTCATCAAAGGGATATTAGAATGAGTGTACCTTGAAATTATATTTATATTGTTCATGTATTTTTAGTGTAAACTACATGGAGGCTCACTAAGGTAAGAATCTCTTATAGAAGCTCTCACCGTTTTTAGGCCAAATTGATATATTTAAATCATATTAGAATTACACCACACTTAGAAGCAGACTTTGGTCGTGTTATCAAGACATTCGTTGTCTTTTCTTTTCTTTTTTTTAATTCATGGTTAAAAGTTTTTAAAAAAAAATGGGAGAGGGAGAATTTGAATTTTAAATGTTTCAAATGGAAACACCAAAAAATACCAATTGAGCAACAAAGTTCTTGGCAACATCACTTGATATTTGAGATGAACATCCCAAATTATGGAATAAACAAATTTCCCTCACATCCTGAGATGATATTTAAAAAAATTTTAATAGATATTTAAATGAAGCCCTCATCTTTTTCATAAACTCTATCGTCAAATAGATCGCTTTGGGTATCTTGAATGAACATTTATTTTTCAGTTTATTTATTTATTTTTTTTATTTTATCTAAGATAGAAATTAAATCATACTCTAGTCTAATGTAAGTATATGTCTATGAAACTCTTCCAAAACACTTGAACCTTGGCCCTTGCCTTCACCCCACAAGAACCTGTATATATTTATATATTTTCACCCCTCAAGTCATATGAATCGTGATCTAATGACATGCTAATGCTACTACACATTGAACCATAATTTAAGCTAAACTAAGAAAATTTTTATGGTCGTCATTCGTCAAGACCAATTTTATATATATATATATATATATATATATATAAGATAGAATTTCTACTCTAACCTAATCTAAGTATATATGTGTGTGAAACTCCCTCCTAGAAACTTGAACCCCCTTACCCCTCACACCCCACAAGCACTTATATTTATGGAGTAACCACCCCACCAAGGGTGCGCGGTGGTGTCAAGACCATTTTGAACAACTCGAAATCTATGTTCTAAGTTGTTGTCCATTGAATCGCATACTATGGTAAAAATCTCATGGCATACCTTATCCAAGTTCAAGATTTGAACCAACACAAAGCCAAAATGAGTGAGTTCTATGGCTATAAAGTCAGCCATGTTGACAACCTTACCTACATCTCTCTTTCTTATTACTTTTGACCATTTTATAGGGAAAGAAAGTGAATCAATTTTTATTGTTTGAACTTAAAACAAGAAAACCAATTTGTAAAATAGGATAATGGAATCATATATCAAATCACTACAAAAAAAAGGTTCTATGGCCATGTTTTTAAAACGCGGCTATAGGTCAGAAAAACGTGGCTATAGCACGATTTGGCCTATAGCCGCGTTTTATTAGGCCGCGTTTTTTAATGTGGCCTAAAACCTGTAACTATAGGACTGATGGGCCTATGGCCGCACCTTTTTAAACGTGGCCCAAGACCGGACCTATAGCCCCGTTTAAAACGTGGCCTAAGGTGAAAGTTGTAGCCATGTTTAAAACGCGGCCTAAAGTTCTGGTCTTAGGCCGTGTTTTGAATGCGACTACAGCTTTAACCTTAGGCCGCGTTTAAAATGCGGCCTAAGACCAGAACCTTAGGCCGCGTTTTAAACGTGGCTATAGCTTTCACCTTAGGCCATGTTTAAACCTTAGGCCATGTTTAAAACGCGACTATAGGTCCTGGTCTTGGGCCACGTTTAAAAAGTGCGGCCATAGCTCCCTTGTTGACAGCCTCAAAGACATATTTTAGCTACGTTTAAAACGCAGCTATAGGTTTGAACTATAGCCGTGTTTTTTAAATGTGGCTATATCTTTCACGTATAGCCACGTTTTAAACGCGTCCACAACCCCCTGAATTCCTGTTTAGAATTTGTCTATAGCCGTGTTTTAAAAATGCAGCTATAGTTTTGTTTTTGGATTTTTTTTCCTTTCTAGGCCAGATGGCAAAAGCATTTACAATCGCTGCTATAAGTTTTACAAACGCTACTATAAAAAACCTGCCACACACACAAAATTCCAGCTTGTTGCATGCAACAAAATAACAAGCCGGAATTTCAAAGAAATATCAAGCTAGAATTTTCTCAAACATGTCACAAATCAATATCTTTAACGAATACGGGAAAATTATCAATCTTTAAGGAATATGCAGTTCAATACAGCAACAAATCTACTGAACCCACCATATCGGAAAAAAAAAAGTATATATAACAAGGCAAATGGATACAAATAATAAAAAATAAGGATTAATTTCATTTCTCCCACTTAATTACAACACAATTGCAATATCCCCTAAACTTCAAAACAGAGCATCTCTCGCTTTAACTATTAATAGTAAACAATTTACCCCTTGTCAATTAAAAAAAAAAATCTTCAAAATATAAAACGTTTAAAAGAATCTTAATTTTTTCCATGAAATTTGATTGATATTCTTCTTATTATCAATACTTAGTGAGGAATATCACCTTTTTTTTTTTTTTTTTTTTTTGAACAAATAGTGAGGAATATCACTTAGTTTTGTAGTTTAAGGGGGACATTGCAACTACACCATGGTTATACGGTAAATCCAATTTATCCAAAATAAGTCTAGCTACTTTACTCGATTCTATTTCTTTCACGAGTATTCCAATTTGAGTTAATAGTGATATCATAAAAATATGTGTATATATATATATATATATATATATATATATATATATATATATATATATATTTATTTATTCATTTATTCATCTAGAAAAATAATTTACACATTTATAATATAGAATAATCAATCCATCAATCCAAATCAAACATATTATACACAATGAAAACAAAATAGTTTATGATAATAATAAAAACAATGATGATGACAATGATAATAATGATGAAGAGGTAGTTAGAAGAAATTAATCATATGAATTACGGCAAATAGGGCATGCCGCATTCATTTTTAGCCACTCTTATCTATGCAATTAGCATGGAAATAGTGGTTACACTTTGGTATGGTCCTTAATGTCTCCTTAGGTTGGTACTCAGACAAACATATGGGACAAATGTTATCATTAGAATTGGGTAATTCTCGACTCTTACCAAGCAAAGTTTTTGGGTATGATTCTATTGTGGCCCTATCAAGGCCCATTACAATGGTTGTCTGATGTGTGACAGTTGAGGTAGAAAGTTGTGTGTTGGGTTGGGGTCTCTCGCTGTCAACCGTAACTCGTTTATATTGGTAATATGTGAACCAAATTAAGCACAATAGTCCAGGTATTCCCCCACCTAGGGCTACACCATACTTGGCACTTCTTGAAAGACCTAAAAGAACAAAGAATTACAATAATTTAGTCATTGACAAAAATATAAAGAAAACAACTTATAAATTAGAATATTAATAGTAATTTAGCAAAAAAATTTATAGTTTAATGATATTGTTATCCCACTCATGGAAAGGACATGGGTTTGAATCCCCTTAACCCACTTACCTTAAGGAAATAAAGTAAGTCATTAATTTCATACAATACAAATGCTAAAGCACATGTAGGTTATATTGCATATGTAAAACAGTAAAAAGAAAATTGATTAAAGACAAATGTAATTTTGAGTTTTAATATCAACTAACCATGAGAAATTTTTAAAACATTTCATTTTTGGGAAATAGGAAAAAAATATTAACCTTGTACAAGAACAAAAAAATGTTCATATAAGCTTCTATTGCCAAGGTTTAAGGCTTCCTTAATTACTTTTTTATCCACACAACGGAAAATAGTCTTCTCAGTTTTTCTCATCGGTGCCAAATATCCTCTACTAGTGGTCTCACTTTCCAAGCAAGAGTTAACCTTGAACAAGACTGGGAATTGTTCGTATAAACTTCCATTGCCAAGGTATTGAGGCTTCCTTATCCACACAACGGAAAATAGCTTTCTCACTCTCTTTCTTCAGTGCCAAGTATCTTCTACAAGCGGTCTCATTTTCCAAGCAAGAACTTTAATACTCTTGCACGAAGCCCACACATTCTTGTCGGTAATCGAAACTATTAGTTCTAGATGCTTTTTGCCCTTTCTTTCAAAGGCTTTCTCTACTTCATCTCAAAGTCCCCATGATATGGTTGATGCTGGACTGCTGAAAGAGTTTGGATTGCTACATAGTCATTATAATTGTTATATAAACAAATATTGGATTGTTATCTTAATATGCTTAGGATAGGATAAGTTTTGATTGTAGTATGGGATTGTAATTGCTCTAGGGTAGGAATTATCATATTAGTGTGGTAAGGAGCTTTTCGTCAATCATATTTGAAAGTTCAATTAGTGTATAAAACACTATGAACGTTTAGACCCCCAATTCAAGCTTAATATCAAACAATTAATGTGCGGAATATGAACATAAGCTCAATACAGAATTGATAAACAATCTAAACCAAATAATATCACATCCACAGTAGAAATTAAATGGCAAAGATTAAGGGAAGAGAGATGCAAACACAAGGACAACACACGATGTGTTATCGAAGAGGAAACTGAAGCCCTCGGCGTAAAACCTCTCCGCCGTCCTCCAAGCGGTAAATAATCCACTAAAGAATCAAGTTAGGATACATGAACAGCAGAAGACCCTCCAAGCCTAATCTACCCAATGTACCTAAACCCTCCAAGCTCCTACTCCAACGAGGTTTCGTCGAACCTATTTCTTCTTTAGCTTACCGGATTCCGCTACTTGACCATAGCATCTACCAATATGAAATCGATCCCTTCTTAACTGCTTCCCAAAGCACCAAACAGCCTTCTCACAAATATGGGTATGGTGAGAAAAGGTTTTGGTAATGTACCTCTCAAGGATTTAACAATGGAAAGGAAGAGAGTAGAGGAATTTGAAGAGTCTCTATGTGAAGATTGTGGATGAATCAATCTTGTTTTTCTCTAAGGTTTTTCTCTCAAAATTCTCTCTGGAAGCTCTCTACATTTCGTGGGTATAAGGGTCTATATATAGTAGGGTGAAAAGGAATGTGAAAAGACAGTTTTTCCCAAACAGGGTGGTCTGGCGACTTGACCTCGCGATTGGGCTGAGTCGCAAGTTCAAGTCGCGAGCTAACGACCTGGCCAGCCTGAGACTTTTGTCCTGTAGTGCAACAGCTGGCATGACTCTTCAACTCCTCCGCATGCTCCACACGTGTGCCAACTTTGGCGGCTTGCCAGTCGCGAGTCACCCGCGAGTCCAGCTGCGAGTCCCTGTATCCTTGCACAATCTTGAGCATTTCTTCACACTTTCTCACTCACTACCCTTACATGAATCCCACCTAAATACAAGGTTACTAATTGCTAAAATAAAAGCAAATTTGGCACGGAATAAAGCCAACAAGATGGTTGATAAAATTCAACCTTACAATATTTATAAGATCATATGTATGACTGTTGATGAAGTTTTTTTTTTTAGAGATAATACGATTGATGAAGTTAATAAAGCTAATAATTATTTTTTCCCAAACTTAGCAAGCACAGCTATTGGAGGATTGGTCTTCCCTTGAAGTAAACCAACGTTTGTGTGAGTCAATTCACAACTGTTTCATTTTTCCTCCACTTTGTGTAAACAACGTTTATAAATAAGGCATATCACAACCTAATTGGCAATCAAAACTATTTTATGATATTGCAGCTGTCTGCAAAAGCCATGAGAGTGACAACACATACTTGGGTTGTTTAGAGAGGTAAGCATCATGTTTTTATCAAAATGTATGATTATCTGTTGTAATTGCTAGGAAAATATTTTTTTAAGTGTTGGCATATCAAAGTCTAGGGATGGCAATTTTTTCCCACCCTGCATTAACTCGCCTCTTCCCGCTTCACTCCGCATGAATTTTCCTCACCTCACATAGGCGGTGTGGTGGGGATAGGGTGAGATTTTAGCCCCCATCATGGGGCAGGGTCTAGACATTTTAGCCCGGCATTGCCCTACCCTGCCCTGCCTTGCGTTGATAAAGGCTATAATTGTAAATTTTTCATACCCTAAATCTTTAATATTTAAACAAATAATTCAATACTGGCTTATTTAAATGCATGGATATTAAGATTTTTGTTTTTTGTTGTGATATTATTTTGTTAAACACTTAGATAATATTATTAAGTTCTTGCTAAAAATTAGTTTTGATCTGATAGGATAAATTTAGTTGTAATTTCAAGTATATTTATATTAATGAATCATGTTTTATTAAAAAAATTGTAATAATTGTGAAGCAAATTAGAATTTTATGGGGTGGTGCCCACAGGATCTCAAGGGGATGGGGCAAGGAAGTTTTCCCATCATATGGGCGGAGTAGGGATGCATGAGACAAGACAAAACCATGCAGTGAAGATCTCATCCTTCAACCCGAGTTAGAACACTTATATAGTATGTTTCCCTATATTATTGTATGCCTAGCAAAATTAAATTTGATGAAGCAAGTAAACATACTGGTGCTTGAAGTAAAGCATTCCAGTTCGGTCGTGCTCCAACTCAAATAGACCCCATCAAAAAGGGGTGCAGTTATTATTTCTCGACATTGCCCCATAGCCGTCTAGGAGAACGTAAAGTTATCGCCGCTAAGGCAAGGATACCGTCCATAATCGTAAATAGGGTCGTTGGAGCAGTTGTACAAGGTGATATTCACATTGATGTCTGATAAGTGATAAGGAGAGTCCATAAGAGTGAAGTGTTGGTTCAAAAACCGTCTGGGAAGGCAGCTATCTGGGTCATCGATAATCATTACTTGGTTCCAGTTATCGATTTCTAGAACAACAAAGTCCCCAGAATAAGGGAGAGTGAGAATTGTTTGGCTTTGGTTGTTGCATGAAAGACTGAATACCGGATCGCCACAGCATTTGTCTTGAGAGGTAGTATTTAGTTGAAAAGGGAATTTAACCTGTGGTGGTCTGAAGCTATCACAATATGAAGTTTTGCAATTTTTTGCGCTTGAATCTGTGCTTGGGAGGAGGAAGAAGAAGAAAGTGGAGACGAAGAAGCTTTGAATTGAAGGAGGTCATTTGTGCAATTAGAAGCTACAAAGTATTCCTCTTGTAGTTGTTATAATTTACCATATGCTACCTGTGATAGAGACTTTACAAGGTTCAAGTCTATATAGTAATGGAAACAACGTAAAGTTCAAGGCCATTTGTGCAAATTATTACTGGCTGTTGATTGAACCCTTAGAAAGTTTTTTTTTGAGAAACAAGATAACTTTTACTAAAAGAAAAGGAAGAAAGCATCTATGAAGTTTCAATCTTTCACTCAAAAAACAAAAAGCAAAAACAAAACAAAAAAGAAAAGAAAGAAAAAATCTTCGAAGCTAATCAAGTATTGAATGTGTACCGTTTTGTACTGTAATTTAATCGATCACAGCCATTGAATCTAACAGATTTAAACAGATAGTTGGGCTTATGAACTTCATATAGGCTCCAGGGATATAAGTAGTGGTAGAAATTCCATATCATTGTCATGTTTTCTTGATGATCCAACGGTTGGCAGGCAGAGTATACTCGTGCGGTGCTAATGTTATGCATTGCTTTGATTTTTCCCTATAATCCATTACCGTCAAGAAAGTGTTGAATTCGTGCAAGAGAATTTAAGTTCCTTGTTGGAAAGTGAGACTACTTTTGGAGGATTCTATTTTCTTTTCTTTCTTTTTTTTTTTTTTGGACAAAAAAGCAGTAAAACAAGTAATTAAGAGCATTCTCATCAAAGGTGGGATAAATGCTATGTTGAAAAGTTATATACTTTACTAGAGGTCATATAGATACATACCTTTGGTGGAACAAGTCACCAAATTGCCATATCTTGTTCTTTGCTTGCTTTGCGAACTCCTCACGATCTCCTTTGTGGAACACCTCCAAGTCGCAGGAGAGGCTACTAGAGTCTATCCTAATTTCCGCGCTCTAAATTTTAGAGAACAGTAGACGGTGTCCCAAAGAGATTGCTTATTTTGAGAGAGCACTCAAAAACTATACGTATGTTCACTCACTATATCTCACCTTGATCTGATTGATGTAGGAGTATTTTAAATACTAGTAGAGATTCACTTACTATCAGATATATGTGATCCCTAAAAGATCTCATCTGTTAAATTTAAATTACTCTACTACTAATATTGATAACTCATATCAATATCTGTTAAGTTTAAATTACTCCACTATTGATATTGATAACTCATACCAATATCAGTTAGTTTAAATTTAAACTTACTTATCAGATAACCCATGTGGACAATTCATGGGCCATGGTTTATGGGTTGGGTCAAAACTAGCCCAATTTTTAACATCTCCTATTCGTCCACACTAGGTACTACAGTCAGAACTGGCTCCTCTCAATCTCTTGTCCAATCCTCTCTTTATACAGAAAAATGGAGTGTGCGACCTAGAAGAGAAGGTGTAGGGTAGGAGTACTATATTAAGTCACCATCTAAACTAACATAGTACATCACTCATAATATCTCGTCTATGCTCCAAATTATTTGATCACACCCGATCAAGTTTCTTTAATCCCTCATGAGTTCAAAACTCAAAGCAACACTTGATCCTATACCATATAATATGCTCATGATTATGTTGAAAAACAAATTCCTCATAATCGCCCGGGCTATGAGCCATAAAATAAATGGTGTGTTCTAAATAATCTTCCCTAGACACTCATGTCAATTCATTCGTACTTGACCGCTTTCCTAAACATGCTCCGCGAGATCGTATATATCATGGCCCTAAGATGACATGCTAAAGTAGCGACATCAAACATTCATTTCATGACATAGTTCTAGATCGAAAAAAGGGCACAGAATGGACCATATAATGGTCGACTAGGGCTCACATAGTGATAGAGTAGGGATCTATCCAATCACTCCCTTAATTGGTCGGCTATAGCACATACAGTATAATTTGTATGCTACAATGGAGCTCCCACTCAACTGGGCTTGTCACACTCAAACACTGTACAAATCTTAGTCCAATTGCCACAAAGGCAACCAACTTGAGTTTCTCAACACAGTTACACATCAAGTTCCTGTCCAAGATCTCACATTTTGCTTTATTCAAGCTTCATGAAGTTGTGGATACACTTCAAGTGCGACTCCCATAAGTCTCATCTTAGCCTAGCTAAGGCGACATTCATTATATTATCTTGCACACCTCCCTAAGCGTCAAGATGATCACTTACTTGATTTACAGAAAAACAAAGTGATCAATATGTCTAATCCTGCTCGCTACTCAAGCGCTAGGGTGATCTTCTATGTGAGTATACCGTTCTAAGCCTAGTGACGTATTCTCAAATAAGGTGTGCTTAGTATGCAATATCAATCACATCACAAGATGAATCAAAATGAATAACATCATTATTGCATAAAGTATGAATAAACATAAATGTCCATAAGGTATCCAAAAACATATCAAATCCTACAAAGTCCCAAACTCCTAACATGAGCATGAAAGGCATCTCTAGCAATGGCTTTAGTAAGTGGATTAGCCACCATCCTGCTAATGGAGATATGTTGGAGGATCAACTCTCCTTGTGTAATAGTAAGACGAATGTAGTTATAACGAGTCTGTATGTGTTTGCTTTTGCTATGATACTTAGGACCTTTAGAATGAGCCAAGGCTGCCATACTATCACAATACATCTTTACAGCTTCATCTGCAAGAGATGTAACCCTTAGGCTTTGGAAAAATATCTTTAACCAAACAGCTTCTTGTGCTGCTGCTGAACAAGCAACATACTCAAACTCCATTATGGATAAAGCAATGCAAGACTATTTCTTACTGCACCAAGAGATAGCTGCACCACTAAGTAGAAATTCATAACCTGTAGTGGACTTACGCTCATCTCTATCACTGGCCCAGTCAACATCAGAATAACCTCTCAATCTCAAATCTCCACCCTAATAGCAAAGAATAAGATTCGATGTCCCACAAAGGTATTGAAAAATCCTTTTAATTGCTTGCCAATGAACAGGTCTTGGATTACTTTGATAACGACTAATCATACCAACTGCAAAACAGATGTCTAGTTGAGTACACAACATAGCATACATCAGACTTCCAGCTGCACTTGCATAGGGAACTCTTGCCATTTCTCTCTTTTCCTTTTCTAATTTAGGGCAATCTTCAAGGCTTAATGTATGCCCCTTCTCAATTGGAGTGTCTATGGGTTTAGAATTATGCATACGAAATTGCTCTAAGATCATCTTTATGTAAGTTTCTTGAGACAAACCAAGAAGCTTCTTTGAGGGATTCCTGAAGATCTTAACTCCAAGCACATAATAAGCCTCTCCCATGTCCTTCATTTCAAAAATAGAGGACAACCACCTTTTGGTGGTGACAATCATCTTCATATCATTTCCAGCCAACAAAATGTTGTCCACATACAAAGATAGGATAAGTAAACTCTTTCCTGATCATTTGACATACACACAATAGTCTTCTTCCATCATTTTGAAACCAATTGAAATAATAGCTTTATCAAATTTGAAATACCATTGTCTAGATGCTTGCTTTAGGCCATAAATGGAACACTTAAGGCAGCACACTTTGCGCCTTTGTTCCTTGACCTCAAAGCCAATAGGTTGATCCATATAAATCTCCTCGTCTAGTTCTCCATTTAGAAATGCAGTCTTTACATCCATTTGGAAGAATTCCAAATCCAAATGTGCAACAATAGCTAGAATAAGGCGAATAGAGACAAATCTCACTACTGGGGAGAAAGTCTCTTCATAGTCTATCCCTTCTCTTTGGGTATAGCCTTTCGCCACAAGACAAGCCTTATATTTGTCAATTGATCCATTTGCCTTGCGCTTTATTTTTAAAACCCACTTGTTTCCAATGGTCATGCACCCAGGCAGAAGGTCAACCAACTCCCAAACTTGATTCTTTGCCATAGAATCCATCTCATCCCTCATAGCAACTATCCATTCATGTGAAGCAGGTGAAGCTAATGCTTCCTCATAGGAAGCAGGCTCATCAAGGTCCAGTGAATCACGTATAAAAGATTCCCCCTCAATCTCAAAATGACGACGGGGAATAGTTCCACATTCACTTCTACGTATCTTGGATCCTTGTGTGTCACTATCTAGCGGTTTGCTCCCACTAGGAGCCAAATCACTCCCACTATCTTTGGCAATTTCAGGATGAAGTTGTGATTCTCCACCCTCGCCCAAAGATGGTATGATACCTTCAAGTTCTTGCAGCTCATAAAGCTGAAGATCTTGTTTTGCTTCACTGATGCTTGGAAAATCATCTTCAATGAAGTTGACATCATGAGACTCTATCTCAGTCATTCCACCATCAGAATGTTCCCCATACATTACATACCCTTTTGAGCTTTTTGAATATCTTACAAGGATATTCTTACTTGCTCTAGGGCCCAATTTCCCATACTTATGGGAAGTAATATGAACAAAACCTGCACAACCCCAAGGCCGCAAGTTCTCCAAATTAGGTTTTGCACCAGTCCATAACTCATATGGTGTTGTGGAATTGACTTAAAAGGCACACAGTTAAGGATATAGGCAGCAGTCAACAATGCATCCCCCCAAAACAAAATTGGAAGGTTAGCTTGCGCCATCATCGATCTAACCATCTCTAATAGAGTACGATTCCTTCTCTCTGCAACACCATTTTGTTGTGGAGTACCAGGAATTGTCAATTGCCTACGTACCCCTTTTTCCTCACACATTTCTTGAAACTGTTTAGACAAATATTTACGACCCCTATCAGTTCAAAAAACCTTTAGGTTCCTTTCTTTTTAATTCTCAACCTCTACCACAAAGCGCTTAAAGCAATCTAATGCTTCAAAGCGATGAGAGATCAGATAGACATAACTGAAACTTGAATAGTCATCTATAAATGTGAGAAAATAAGAGGCACCATGGCGTGCCTTAACATTCATAGGTCCACATAAGTCCGAATAGACTAATTCCAAAGGATGAGTTGCCTTTGGAGCCTTACCAAAAGGCTTCCTACAGGCCTTTCTAGCTAGACAAGGTTCACACATAGGTAGGCTTACATTAGTGATAGACCCCAATATGCCTTCTCTAGCTAGTCTAGCCAATCTATCTTTTCCTATGTGTCCAAGTCTAGCATGCCACATTACAGAATCAAAAACATCATCAATATGAGCAATAAAAGAAAAAGAGGAATCATCTAAATCCAACATAAAGAAATTATTAGATAAATAACCATGTCCATACAAGGTTTTATTTAAATAAAAATCCAACTGAGGACCATCGAAACGGAAACTAAATCCAAGTCTAAGCATAGTAAGTACTGAAAATAGATTACATTGGACACCAGGTGCATGAAGCACATCATGAAGAAGTAACGTACGTCTCAAACGCAATTTGAGTTGGTAGGTTCCAACTCCTATGACTTCTTCTTGAGCTCCGTTACCCAAAATAACATATTGTGTGCCTGTTGGTATCTTTTTGTAATTCACACACCCAACTCTATCTCTGGCTATATGTTTGGTTGCTTCTGAATCTACAATCCACCCAAGAATAGTATGAGCAACAAAAACATGTGTACAAACATAAGTAATAGCAGAGTTGTTAAGAAAGGATACCTTCTTCGGCTCAGTGCACTCACAAGCAAAGTGACCCTTCTTACCACAGTTGTAGCACTTGATCTTTGCCTTGTCCTTCTTAGCACACTTGCCCTTTTGGCGCTTTGCTATCTTGTCTTCTTTAGCCCCAAGGTTACCAGCTCCTTTGGCATTCCTCCCTTGTCCTTTACGTTTAGGCCTAAATGCCTTCCACTGCCTAGATTGGGCGACAAGGAGGGTGTTTTGGTACACCCCTATGTGCTCTGCCTCAAGCTCGAGATGACGAGAAATATCAGCAAAAGTCTTGATATTCTCACTATGTGTCAAAACAAGCTTCATTTTCCCCCAAGTAGGTTCAAGCAGTGAACGTATCACCGTTGTGACCTATTGTTCATCAAAGAAATTATTGCCAACAGCCTTTAGGTCACGGATCAATGCAGACATTGTCCTTAGATGTTCAGTCATGCTATGCTTTGAATCCATAACATATCACTCAAACTTCAAAGTAAGAGCTCGCAACCTAGTTGCTAAAGTCCCTCTATAGGTAATCTTAAGCTGGTTCCACATCTCTTGGGAATTTGGGTAGTCCTCAAACTCCCCAATAAGATCATTGTGCATGCTAATCAGCATAGTAACGCGTGCACAACGATCTTTCTTAACCCAAGACTCATAGGCCTCTAAGTCACGGCGATGTTGGGCAGTATTCCCATTTTTAAGTCGCATCATCACATTGGTTAAGGTTTCAAGAACCTCTTGTTCATTAAGCAGATATTGAATTTTTCTATGCCACATATCATAGTTGGTTCCATCTAGTTTCTCTCCCTTAGTTAGATCAGCAACTACATTCTTAGTGGCCATGTTCACTACATTCATTACACAAGTTGACATTAGCACATACATTTTTAAATTTTATTTCCAAAAATCCAACTAGACCATGATATTCCTTTTTACATAGTGAGATCGAAAATTTTGCTAAGCTCGTAATCATCTCTCACTATGTAAATTGGAATAACACATCTAATTGATTTTAAATAAAATTTTGTGAAGAATAAAACATCACACCATCCACATATTAAAATCATACATATAACATGTGTCCATGCATCTTTGTACACAACACATTGTGCATGGCCTTAAATTACATTGCCAAAAACAATGGCCCAAAAAATTGCCAAAAAACATTGGCTCAAAAAAACGTACATATTAAAGTACCCAACTACAAAGATTCTATTTGTAATTAAAAAAAAAAAAAAAAAAAAAATTGGGGATGCCATATTACCAAATAATTTCAAAAATTGTCTTATCCATCCACAATAACAACAAATAAAAATATACATGTTGCATAAATTACCAATACAATCTCTAACTATAGAGATGAGCCAAAGAGTCTCATAAACCCTTTGGACACATATTCATCACATAATGCATTCATATAATATCAATTCAATCATATCACAATATGTTAAAAAAACATCATAAATTAATTCAAAGATTAAAAATATGCATAATTATACAGAAAATTAGAAAACTAATTTCACAATTTTCTCATATCATCACAATTCTATTTTAACATCACAGTTAAAAAAAAAAAAAAATTGCCACTACAATTTACATATATGTTATAACATTTGATTTTGATATAATTTTCTATATTGTTATAACCCAATTCCTTTGTAAACTATGTTACAAATCCACCCAACCACTTGCGTGTGGCTTATTACTTGAACAGTTTCCTTGTTGAAGGAAACAACAACAATTTGTGTGTACTTATACACCAACATGATTTACACAATATCCTTGTTAAAAGAAACAAGGATAATGTTGTGTTCAAGTGTAACTAATACACTAACATCAACATGGGGTTCTTTCATTTTATTATTATTATTATCTATATTCTATATATATATATATATATAAAAACGAAGCTTTTGCTAGCTCCACAATTTTCCACGTCAACATTTTTTTTAATTTTTAAATCTGATTTTTTTTTCTTTTTATTAAATATATATACTCTCCGTCTATTTTGTTTGCTGAACTTTTTTTTTTTTTTTTTGCTGAACAAATACTCTCCATCTATGAATATATATATATATATATACTCTCCTCAAAAAAAAAAAAATTATCGATCACTCTCTCTCTCTCTCTCTCTCTCTCTCTCTCTCTCTCTCTCTCTCTTACAATGGCTAACACCACTGACACCGCTACAGCCACCACCTTAGGAAAACACCATGGCTGCTGCTGCTGCTGCTCCGCCACTGCCGCCACAGGAAATCCCTATTCCAAAGACGGAGACGAAACGCTAGGGCGACGAAGAAGACAACGAGCCTTTGGAGGACACGGCTACTTTGTCAACGTCGAGGCCTTGACCATCGATGACACCAAAACGCTCATCATTGCGGTACCATCAATCTCTCACATCACCAAGATTTGAATTTCTTTATTTGCCTAATCCTAATTAGGGTTTCGATCAACTCAATACCTTTGTTGCTACTTTTGGTTAAAATATAATAAAGTACTGATTTTGATTATAGTTTAAGATCCTAATTAGGGTTTTGAATCTTTATCATTGATATTACTTTTTGTTTTGATGCTTATACAATGTGGTAATAGATATAGTGTTCTATAGTTTTAATTCCTACTATTATGTTACTTGAAACATGAATGCAAAAACACACATGTATAGTTGAGTCTAATAGATATGTTTTGTTCAGTTTTCAATTTTGGGTTTTGATATATTAGGGGTTAATTTGATGTAGGTTACTGTGAATGATACCCTGTATACATCGGCGAGTACTTTCAAGGACTTGAATCTGTCAAAAGAACTGCTGAAGGGTTTATATATTGAGATGAAATTCCAAAAGCCAAGTAAAATTCAAGCTATTAGTTTGCCCATGATTTTGACTCCTCCCCATAAGGATTTGATTGCCCAGGTGCATAATGGTTTTTCTGTCAATTTAAGGATTTCATTTTTAATTAGGTTTTTCTGTCAATTTAAGGATTTCGTTTTTAATTAGATTTTTCTGTCAATTTAGGGATTTCAATTCCTAACCCCTTTTTCTCTATATTCATTTTTGTTGAAGTCAGGAAAACACTCATAGAAAATCAAATTCTACAGGTTTTGTAAGAAAGTGGAGATGGTATTGAAGAGCCTCTCAACCGTCAAAATCTAACAACAATCCTACAGGTTTTGCTTTACCTTCAAGTTTTGCTTTATTTTGCTATCTAGGTTTTTTAGCACATCTGATTTAGCTTAGCTTAATCATTTGTTTGATTAAATAATTATTTGGGCACCTAAAACGTCAGCCTTCTTTGTCTCCACTCAGTTCCCTTTTTTTTTTTTTTTTTTTTTTCAAACCTTCTACCTCTTCTGTACAAGTTCATGTATTTTTCGTTTTGGTCTGTCTCTGATTGTAAAATTTAGGAAGAAATTTTATCTTCTCAATTGGGTTGTAGCTGTTGTTTTGTTTTATAGTAGAATTGTAGTGAAACTCCAGAAATTATTCTTTTTAAGCTATTCTAGCAGATGAAACACATAAAATCTTAATTAAAGAGATATGTGATAAGTGATTGCAAAGGGAACAAATTAGCACAACTTATTTGTCAACATTAGATTTGTTGTTTTGTATATTTTTCTGCACTATTGTTGGTGACACAAATTGGAGACATATGGCCATTAATGATTGATTCATAATGTGATTGTTTTGTGCAAATTTATTGTTTTGTGATTGTTTTGTGCAGATTCAATTTCTGAGAAGAACATTAATCTAGGATCTGGCTACTTTTGTCAAGCAATAGGTGTCTATTGGGTATTTGAAGTGCAGTTTAATTGTGGAATAACAAGATGTCCATATTTTGGAGGGTTTAATTTGAGAGATTATATAAGTTTACCGCATTATGCACGTTTATTGTGCATGATTTAATATTAGTAGGTTGTATACTTTTGGTTTCTAAGGTTTTGCTCTCAAAATATATTTCTGAATTCAGAGTTATAGTGTTATGATCTATTTTAAAATAGTGAAACTATTGATTTTCATATAAATGTTTTGTGGTCTTTGGTGAGCTTCATTGGATTAGTGATGTGAAATTTAGTCAATTAATACCCATTTGGTGTCAAAGCATATAAGAAAGTGATTATTGGTATATGGATGCATTTACAGTTTCTTATGGCATTATTCATGATAAATCAAAAGGCATATATTACACCTTTATACAAAGTTTTTTTGTACAGTTGACTTTATACTTAAAGCTTCAGGTTCTGTCTTGAAACCCCGTATTTTTAGAATTGTGATCTTGGATTTAGAACAATTAGATTTTCCCCAGGAGGAACTTCATTTCGAATCAGATTGAATTGCATATTTGAGATTTGAACTTGAAGTTACAAAATTAGTTAAGATTAATAGATAAATTTTGAAGACAAGATAAAAATCAAATTATATTCGAAATTTTTATTTGCTAAGCTTGCATTAGATTGGCTGTTTTAGGACAGTGCTTTGAGATTCTTTTATGTGGTGGTTTGTGCAAAATGAGTCTCCACAACTTATAGGGTAGTGGAAGTGTTAATTAAGCTACAAGACATTTGGCTACCTTTATATTTTAAAATGCTCTATGTTTTCTATCCCTTTTTATTTTCCTTTCCTATCCATCAAGTGCCCATGAATATTGAGAGTTCACTATAAACCTTAAGCTAGAGAGAAAAAGAAAAAGAAAAATAGGAGGCTGTAGGTTATTAGCAACAAATAACACAGAAGTTGTGCTTGAATTTGTATGCAGGGAGTTTCACTCTATTTAATTTGATCATGTTCAATTGAGTTATCAATCATAATGGCCATGCTCTTTTGTTTTGTTTGTTTTTTGTTTTTTTTTTAATGTACCTACATGAATTAATTAGATTGCTCTGCCCATTTGTAAGTAATTAGCCATTTGTAGTAAATTTGGAATGATGTCCAAATGGCTATCAAGGCTATTAGAGCATTTAAAGCCAACTGCAGTTGCTGATGCAGGTTTGATTTTCAGTGTGAAAAGTAAAATGCTGGTGAGTTTCATTTAGTTTCCACTTATTTTATAATGTTTAAATCATTAAATTGTGTTTAACATTCATGAGCTTATAACGTGGTAAATAGTGCTTATGAACCATTAGTTAAGGTGCCTTACCAGGATCTTATAAAATATGTGTGAAAACGTGAAAGAAAATATATGTGCAATGTGTGTGTGAGTATATATATACACACACAAATGTAATATTTAGTACAGTTACTTATTTGTTTTAACCTACATTACTTATAAATGAATTGCATGAAGTTGATTATCTGTTTTTGGCAAATTACCAATTATTTTTAGCTCTTTTTTTAGTGTTACATTTTGCTATAGGCTTTTGTTTATTCGAATTCCAAACCAATTGAGAAGGGAAATTAAGGTATCAGTAGAGCAAAAGTTTTATTTTAGTAGAGAGTTGAAAATTGGTAGTTTCATCATTGTCATGTAATAAAAAGTTTCAAGCTCATGCTGCAAATTGCGCTTAAATTCTTGAATGGTAGGGTATAACATGGGTTCTGAAATAAGTGTCTAGGATCAACTTAAGGACAGTGTGTGATAGGTTGGATAATTGATTGATTGGTGTTATTATTGCTTTCATATGCCTCTTATATTTTCGACTAAATTCATAGACAGCTTACCTTCTTCCATTAAGAATTTTCCAATTTTGTTATTACAACTTGAGCTATGCATTTTTTGCTTGCTTATAAAAAAGGGTATAAGTGCAATTTATGAAAGTTAGAATAACAATTTGTTGTCATTTTTCTTTATTAAATGAAGATAGAAAAAAATTTGTTATATATTTTTTAGATTTTCATAGATATGTGTTAGTATATGAGTTTGTTTAATTTTATATTTCTGTCTAATTTATTGGTCTCTGTGATGTTTCTAGCAAGATAGTTTTCCTTTTTTGGTGATTTTTATTGGCTTTACTTACACTAAGTGTTGTTTGTATGCCTGTTAATCAAATAGTTTGATGAAAGCGATACATATAAGTGCAATTTATGAAAGTTAGAATAATAGTTTTTTATCATTTTTTTTTATTAAATGAAGATAGAAGAAAATTTGTTATATATTTTTGAGTTTTTCATAGATACATGTTTGGAAATGAGTTTATTTAATTTTATATTTCTGTCTAATTTATTGGTCTTTGTGATGTTTCCAACAAGATGGTTTCCCTTTTTTTGGTGATTTTTATTGGCTTTACTTACACTAAGTGATGTTTGTATTTTTGTTAATCAAATAGTTCGATGAAAGCAATAGACAATTTAAGTAGAATTTCATAGTGGGTTTGTGTGATTGTGTCTGAAATTGTAATTTTAAGATAGATTTGCTTGATTTTGATTGCTCGAATATATTTGTCCTAAAGTAAATGTATCACAACAATTCTTTTTGGGTTATTGATATTGTTGGGTTCCTTAGAATAATGGTTAGAACTCTAAGCCATATGGTCGTGGTTGTAAGAAAATGTTTGCTCTTCTCTCTGCCCTCTACAACACTCTAATATGTAACATTGGTTACACATTTTTGGATTGAATATTAGCTTTAGGATGTTGATTATAATGATAGAATTTTGTATAACCTTATACACATTCTTATGCAGTGACCACATGACACTTCTTAAAGCTTTTGAAGGATAGAAGGATGCAAACCGTAATGAAAAGAATCCTGTCACCTTGCAAATGACAGAGGATATGAGAATGCAATTTGTAGACCTATTTAGCATTGGCTTTGTAAACAAATTGATGAATGCTAATGTAAGTTCTTTAAGATTTTCAAATTTTAAAGCATTTGATTTGTTGAAATCTTATAGTCACTAAAAACTTTCCCGTGCATCGCACGGGTTAGAGACTAGTTATTATTATTTAGATAACCACTCAAACAATTAGTGGTTAGTGGAGCCCTCCAGGACTCAGCCAAAGCAAATCTTGGCCGATGAATAGTGAATACACGGTTATTCACTTGGTCCTCTATGTAGGACTAACAAAACGGGGTGTTCCATTTTAATCACAACTTCATCATTTAAAGTCTAAATTAAGCATGTAAATTGTCGTTTTAAAGCTTATGGAATGTACTTTCAAACCATTAAAAAATATTTGATATTAAACAAGATTTAATGGGTCAAAATAAGCCTGTAAATTTCGGATTACATGTAAACAATCAGAAAATTACAGCTTTTTATTTCTCTCTCTACATGCCATAACATGATTCTAAAAATTACAGATCTGAAAATTAAAAATTACTTAATCTTTTAATTTTAGCATGTGTATAGTGATGCGAACCTCAATCGACACGCTTTGAGACCCAACAAAAATATTGGAATACTTGCCCAAGAAAGCTAAAATTCAGATTTTTGATAAAAACCCTGACCCAACGTTTATAATCGAAACGCGAACCAAAGGTATAAGTATAACACCTTGACCCAATGATTACAATTGAATCACGAACCAAAAGGTATAAAGTTTGAACACCACAAGGAAGAATCCCTGATAAGTTCATAGTTCTTGAAGAACCAAAAGAAGAGCAAAGCCTCACTTTTTCTGATTTTTATTCAATAATCATCTCTATTACAATAAGTGCATGCTATTTATAAGACATGACTGAAAATAGAAAATCTAAAAATGTACTAAATAATAAAACCCTAAATAAAAGTTGATTTGGTCTAAAATTAGCAAATCCAAAATAGGAAAATAGCTAAAAAACGTTCTAAATAATAAAAGCCTAAAATTAAGGTAGATCTGGTCCGAAATTAGAAGCTCCAGCATAGGAAAAATATCTATTAACTGATGTGGAGCTGGAAAATCAATCAACCATTAATCCACACTATAAATCAAGCCCAATTAAGCCAAATCAGCCCTCAATAGCTTGAATTAAATTTATTACGCCTTCATCTTCCTTTGGGCCCAGCTTGGAATGTCCCGCATTTGAATCAGCCCAAATCTCTTGAATTAGCCCATTAAGTGTTTCTTTGATCTTCTTGAATCTTGCTTTAGTAATAGGCCCAACTGGAACATGCAATGAATCCTTGAATGCTTGTTGATTCTCATCATATAGGATTACATATATATCAAAGATCATGGCATCATTCAAGAGTGAAAACAAGCATAAAATGGCTCTGATACCAATGTTGAAAAGTTATATACTTTACTAGAGGTCCTATTAACTCATACCTTTGGTGGAACAAATCACCAAATTGCCAGATCTTGTTCTTTGCTTGCTTTACGAACTCCTCACAATCTCCTTTGTGGAACACCTCCAAGTCGCAAGAGAGACTACTAGAGTCTCTCCTAATTTCCATGCTCCAAATTCTAGGGAACAGTAGATGGTGTCCCAAAGAGATGGCTTATTTTGAGAGAGCACTCAAAAACTATACGTATGTTCACTCACTGTATCTCACCTTGATCTGACTGATGTAGGAGTATTTTAAATACTAATAGAGATTCACTTACTATCAGATATATGTGATCCCTAAAAGATCTCTTCTATTAAGTTTAAATTACTCTACTACTGATATTGATAACTCATACCAATATCAGTTAGTTTAAATTTAAACTTACTTATCAGATAACCCATGTGCATGATTCATGGGCCATGGTTTATGGGTTGGGTCAAAACCAGCCCAATTTCTAACATGCTAAAAGCTATTTTTAGCAACAAAACCACTAAAAAAGCCCTACATCAATGGTGTTAAATTTTAAATTTTTTAGCACCTTGCTATAGTGAGATGTTATTACTAACACCATACTAGTAGTAACATCTTACTATAGCAAGATGCTACTCATTTTTATTATTTTTTATTCCCCTTCTCTTTCTCTTCTTAGATTTCACTCTCTGCTCTCTCCCAAAAAGAATAAAAAAAGAATAAATAAATAATATTTTAATGAAGTGGTAAAAAAAATGGAAGTTTTGATATTAGGTGTATTGTAAAGTGATGTGTTAAATGTTAAAAAGTTGGTTTTTTAAGTACTAAAATGCTAAAATTTATAAAACTCTTGATGAGAATGCTCTAAGAAAGCCTCAAACCTTTGCAATGGAAGCTTATACGAACATGGCTTAGATAAGTTCTTAAGTTCATGTTTTATTCTTTTGTCCATTTCAAAAAAAATTGTTGTTCAAATCAGAGCATGAAAGACTTGTTCAAAGTAATTCCAAATTCTTAGTTTACATTATTCTTTCAATATAAATTTTACATTGTAAATTGAACAAATATGTACAATATTATATACATTTGCAAAAAATGTATAATATTTGTACATTTTGTAAATCTTACATTATATTATATCAATGTAAATCTTACATTGTAGACTAAACAAAGAAAATATGGGAGTCGAGACACTTGGGTTGTTGATGTTAGAATTGGAATTCCATTAATTAGACTTTTGGATTCATAAAACAAGTTAAATATGACTTAGTTAATATGCCTAGAGGGCCTATTAATATGTTCTAGTCAAATTCAGTGTTAAGCCTTGGTACACTGGAGAAAATGGGCTTTTGCCCCTATTAAGCAAAAAATTAAGCTATATGTCCCTGTTTCAAAACTATATAGGGGTGTGTCCCTGTTTTGGTACTCGACCACCATATAATCGAGTTATACACGAAACTCGACTACTCTAAAGCTGAGTTTTGATCAGGTTTTTGCCATGCTAGATCGCCATCGTGGCTTTTCCACAATAAAATATTCCAGCTAGACTGTTCAAAACTCGACAGTAAAGAAATCGAGTTAATAAAATAAATCGATCCTAAAGAAATCAAGTTATTGAGGGGATTTAAATTACTTGTTTGCACATGAAGTGTTTTTGTTGTGTGCTTAACTTGATTAAGGAAAAATCGAGTTTAGTAACCCATACTTGACTATATCATCATCGAGTTATGCTGCTATTTACCCTTGCCCTCAGAAATGCACAGAATAGAATTTCCTCATTTTCAAATCAGCTTCTCCTTAATAAGAACCACAAATATACATCCCTGGAATTGGTGTGATCTCTCTAACATCTCACGTGAGAAACTCATTTTCTTCTTTGAAATACATAGAGAATTTTATGGTGTAGGTAAAGAGTAGTTTTAGATATTACAAAAGTTTATCATCCATAATGTATGTTTTTGTTAGAGAAGAATTTTCATTTGATAAGTTGTATTACTTGTGCTTTGGTATTTTCTTGAATGAGTGTTATAGGTGTACATTGGTTTATATTGGGTCTTTGGTGGTGTAAATTTTATTGACAAAAAATAAAAATATTTAGATTTGCTAAAACTAATGACCAGTTAATCTTTAGATTTTGCAAAAGTTGAACGTACATAATCATCATTTGTCAGACATTAACAACAACATTATGTATTGCACACAACGTGTAGACATTAACAACATCTAATGTTTATGGTCAGATGTGAGTGTTAGCATTTCATTTTTAGCAAGTAATAGTACACAACTTTATGAATGCCTTTGTTGTGTACCATCTTATGCAACTATACATTATTTACCAACAGTTGATGCACACTATTAACTTGATCATTTTGCTTCAAAAAAAAAAAAAACACTTGATCATTTGATGTGATTGTATTCAACGTCAATGTATGGTTCTGGCAACCCTTACATCTCTATAGGCCTTGCGATGTGTTCACTGCGATGGGTCATTGCTGGGTATTGGAAGATGAGTTCAGCTATCCAATCGATCCGAATCTGCAAAATAGTGCAAGGGTTCACAATACCATGAGGTAGGAGTGGGCTTGGTTACTTTGTGAACAGGAAATGTTTTATGATGAGTTGGTTGGATATAAGTTGCCAGTGCCTCGGCAACTCACATTGCAGATGCCAAGAGACACGATCGAAGAACTTCATAAAGCATTAAACCGCATAAGAGAAGAAAATAATCGAATGAAGATACGTCTTAATCGATATCAGACCCAAGTCGAGATTCGAGAATTAGTGGAGTGTAAGTTGTACGAGCAAGCACAATACATGGAATCACTTCTTGCAACAGACATTTATCAGTCAGACGTGGAGATGTCAGATGAAGAGTAATCGTGTCATGGTGTAATTGGACTTTATTGGAGAACTATTTTTCTTAACTATGTTTTAGATGTATGTGTGTCACTGTTGTTGCATTTGTACTATGTAAACCTTATTATTGATTGTGAGAAGCATGCACGTTATTCGTAATCTTGAATATTCTCACATAACACATAAAAGTTAAATATTCTCACACAGGATGTTTTTCAATATGCACCTACGGCATATCAAACCAATTTATTACACGCATAACACAAAAAACTTAAATATTCTTACACAATGCCAACAATATGCATGCACTGCATATCAAACACTAACGGTACTAACATTATTAACTTAATCCTAGACATAATACACACCCCACATAGAACCCAGGTAGGCGATGTCATACATAGGCATTTATTCTGACAGGTAGTCCTCGTAGTTGAGGATATTATTACGTTCCGCCAAAGTGAGTTGCCTGTTGGTTGCGGCGGCTAGCTCTTCCACAAGTTGTAGCATGTGATACCTACACCAACGGAGTAGCATAAGATTGTTCTCCTTTTCTTTTTTTTTTAGCCACTGCACGCCGATATTGGTCCATGTTTTGCCATGGCAGTGTGGGCAAGATACGATCGACAAGAGGCGCTCCGAGTTACACAAAATCATTGTGCAGAGCGTTGGACACGTTCATGTGGAAGTCCCACTCCTGCCTCAGT
Organism: Quercus tomentella; assembly: GCA_028535165.1. NCBI lineage: Eukaryota > Viridiplantae > Streptophyta > Magnoliopsida > Fagales > Fagaceae > Quercus > Quercus tomentella. The sequence goes on along the minus strand of JAPQVY010000111.1, from coordinate 24,897,098 downwards.
CCGGCATAGTATTCCCTCGCATCAGAATCTCTCTCTCTCCTATAGTTATCTGGAAAACGAGGTAGCATCCAATTGCGCGTTGACATTGGAAAATGTGACTTCAGATCGGTATGTATAGATGTTTTGCAAGGGTAGATGTAAATGTGACTATATATAGGAGTTTTGCAAGGGCAAGTATTCATGTGAATGTGACTATATGTAAGGGTAAGTATTCACATGAATAAAGGTGATATGACTCAACAGTGTGTGAAACAAAGTCGAGCTGTTGAGCAGCACATGCGGAATTGCGAACATGACTTGGCTAAACAGTGGCGTCTGTTGGCGCATATGGTTCACTGAAGGGGTTTGATATGACTACAGCTGGTGCCACAACAACATGCTAGTGATGTGTACTGCAAAAGAGGTTGCATATTTATTCACATGAAGATTGTTCAGCATTCCTGTGCTTCATCTGACTTGACTTGACGAGATAGTGTCGAGTTATGTTAAATGTATCCTAAACTTTTCAGGGGTCCTCTGCATCCTTGAAAACAGTGCATTGCAAAAGGATGCATGTCTGTGTATTGATGTGAGTGTGGATGATATGACTGGACAGGGTTCAATAGTGCCGAGCTGTTGAGCAGCACATGCAGAACTATGAACATCAGTGTAAAGCTCATCCCCAAAATTTTGCATAAACTTTTCAGGGATCCTCTGCATCCTTGAAAACAGTGCATTCCAAAAGGCTGCATATCTGTGTATTCACAAGAATGTGGATGATATGACTGGACAAGGTCAATAGTGTCGAGCTGTTGAGCAGCACATGCAGAACTACAAACATCAGTGTAGCAACGGTGGATAGCTCATCCCCAAAATTTTACATAAACTTTTCAGGGATCCTCTACATCCTTGGAAACAGTGCATTGTAAAGGGTTGCATATCTGTGTATTCACGTGTGTGTGGATGGGTACTTGTGGACAGGATTCAACAGTGCCGAGCTATTGAGCAGCACATGCAAAACTATGAACATGACTTGGCTGAACAGTGCCAAGTTGTGTTAGCCTTCTCCAACCTTACTTGCCAAATGCTACTATTAGGAGCAATGAGTGTAGAAACACTAGAGAGTTTATCCCTATATTCCCTTACAAACTTTTTAGGGAGTCTGTGTGGGTACAAAATTTCGTTACATTTTCTTAACGTCAATGTAAAATTACATGAAGAAAACTGTGCTTCCAAGGTTTACATCAATGGCTTCTGATCATCACAATTGCAACATTAGGGAGCTTTGGAGCAATGCTACAACAAACCAATAACTTGAATTAAACATTTTAGAGGCTGATAAGGCTTTTAGGCTTTTACCCTATTTCTAAGTAAACCAAATATCGTTGTGACAATGTGTTGTGTGAGAATAAATTTTCCTTGTGACAGGTCAAGAAACTTGGTTCTTTTTGTAACTCACTTTAAATGAGAAAATAAATAAATAAATAAATAAAACTCCCAACCATCGTAACATTTCAAATTACATAGACAACATATTCAAAACAGCAACATATCTAACTGAAGGCATTTCACTTCCTAAGGTGTTCCTACATTACAAAGCAAAGGACATTGTCCAACAAAAGCACAAGAATCATATGTAGCAACAAAGAACAACAGGGAAAAAAATAGCAAGTGATTTCATATAACCTTAGCCAAAATAGAAAACATTGTAACATTCTGACATAGCAATGTAATACATTACCAGTTTGTTTCATGTCACACATGGTGGAAGAGTATATTATCTTGAAGAAATGTGAGTGTCTAGACCTTGACGGCTGGTGATGGTCCCAGTTGGGCCCCACTCTACTTCGGCGAGTCCTTGCTTTAGGAGCCATATGGTTTTTCTGTGAAAGAGTGGTTGGTCTATGTGGTTTAGACGAGTCTCAGAGTCTGTATGTATTGAATCTATTAAGTTTTGCTACAAGTAATGTGCAATAAATCTAATTTGGGTGATGAGTGTTATGTGTGTAACATTTCAAATTACACAGACAAAATATTGGAAACAGCAACATATCTAACTGGAGGCATTTCACTTCCTAAGGTGTTTCCTACATTACAAAGCAGAGGACATTGTCCAACAAAAGCACAAGAATCATATGTAGCAACAAAGAACAACAGGGAAAAAAAGAGCAAGTGATTTCATATAAACTTAGCAAAAATTAATGAACAGTTAATCTTTAGATTTGCAAAAGTTGAACGTACATAATCATCATTTGTCAGACATTAACAACAACATTTTGTATTGCACACAATGTGTAGACATTAAAAACAACGTCTAATGTTTGTAAGTAGAAATTTTTGGAAATTATAATTGCTTGAATCTAAGTAGTCTGAAATATCTCTTTCATCATCTAACGAAGTAATTTCATTAATAGAATTGATGGCTCGCTCTTAAGCCTTCCCCTTTAGATGCTTCCTAGCTTTTTGGATTGCATGAAAATGATCTAGTCGCCTTTGCATTTGATTGTTCACCTATTCAAGACGAGCAAGTATGTTGGCAGGTTCGTCTCTAGGTAACTCGGCTAAGCATGCCTTAGGAACTCATAACCGTGCCATCGATAATACACCTCCAGCTCACACCTCTTCTCGTATAGGGTTGACCATGGTGGTTCTGCTATGGTGAACTCTATTACGGTGGTATCTGTACTTAGTTTTGTAGGTTTGCCGACCATGATGTGCCCGACGCTTCCAAGACTCTCGTACGTGTATATTGGCATATTAACAAAATCTCTCTTCTTTCCAACCCATTTCCCTCTATAGTGGTCTGTGTATGTCTGTAGTTGTTGATTTGCTGGAACTTGTGATGATCCATTTGTTGAAGTAGATCCGAACTTGTTTCGCATTGTACAAGTAGATCCATTTGTTGAAGTAGATCCGAACTTGGAACGTGCATTTATAACCTCATTTCATGGTCCAAGCACTATAATTTCAGTTATTAGGGCTTGTCATGTCAATACAGGCTAGAAAAATAATATATGAACAGGATTTTAAATGTTCCCAATGTTATAGTAAGATTTCAAGATGTGCACAGTAGTTATAGTGTACTTGAACAAAGCATCATCTTTAATTGACACAGTGCTGTGTCCTTAGCACCAGGGTACGATTATTCATATATTTAAGTTATGGTTAGATGTGAGTGTTAGCATTTCATTTTTAGAATGTAATTAAGACAAATAAACATACGTTTTAATCGATATCAAACCCAAGTCGAGATTCGAGAGTTAATGGAGTGTAAGTTGTACAAGCAAGCATGATACATGCAATCACTTCTTGCTGCTTCTTCTTATTTGTCAAATGTGGAGATGTCAGGTGAAAAGTAATCGTGTCATAGTGTAATTGGACTTTGTTGGAGAACTATTTTCCTTAACTATGTTTTAGATGTATGTGTGTCACTGTTGTTGCATGTGTATTATGTAAACCTTATTATTGATTGTGAGAAGCATGCATGTTATTTGTAATCTTCAATATTCTCACATAACGCATAAAAGTTAAATATTCCCATATAGGATGTTTTTCAATATGCACCTACGGCATATCGAACCAATTTATTACACGCATAACACAGAAAACTTAAATATTCTTACACGATGCCAACAATATGCATGCACTGCATATCGAATACTAACGGTACTAACATTATTGACTTAATCTTAGACATAATACACACACCACATAGAACCTAGGTAGGCAATGTTGTACATAGGCATTCATTCTGATGGTAGTCCTCATAGTTGAGGATATTATTACGTTCCGTCGTAGTGAGTTACCTTTTGGTTACAGCAGCCAACTCTTCCGCAAGTTGTAGTATGTGATACCTGCACCTACTGAGTAGCATAAGATTGTTCTCCTTTTTTATTTTAGCCACTACATGCCGATATTGGTCCATGTTTTGTCGTGGCAGTGTGAGCGAGATATGGTTGACAAGAGGTGCTCCGAGTCGCACGAGATCATCGTGCAGAGCGTTGGACTTGTTCATGCGGAAGTCCCACTCCTACCTCAGTTCGGCATAGTATTCCCTCGCATCGGAATCTCTCTCCCTCCTATAGTTATCTGGAAAACGAGGTAGCATCCAATTGCACGTTGACATTGGACAATGTGACTTCAGATCGGTATGTGTAGATGTTTTGCAAGGGTAGATGTAAATGTGACAATATATAGGAGTTTTGCAAGGGCAAGTATTCACGTAAATGTGACTATATGTAAGGGTAAGTATTCACGTGAATAAAATGATATGACTCGACAGTGTGTGAAACAGTGCCGAGCTGTTGAGCAACACAGGCAAAATTGTGAACATGACTTGGCTGAACCGTGGCGTCTGTTGGCACATGTGGTTCGTTGAAGGGGTTTGATATGACTACAGTTGGTGCTACAGTAGCGGCTAGTGACGTGTCTTCAAAGTTCAAACTTGGTCATCTTGAAACTTCGCTATATTAATTGTGTATAGTCTTTCACGCTGAAATTTCGCTATATAGAATTATTAATTGTGTTTGGTCTTTCACAAAAAATTAAACTTCACAGTGCTTATTATTTTTGGCCATTTTCAAGGATGCTAGTCAAAATGCTCTTCCCATAATCCGTGACTACTGGTTAGTAGTAATAGCACATGATAAAGCCATCTTGAACCCTGAAATTGAACTGTCAAACAATCACATGTCATAAGTATGTACATTAAAAGCATCACTTTGCTTTCAGAACCATCACTCTTACAAATTAAGCAGCCCCACACCCTAAAACACTAAAATATCTCTTGTAATCGTAGTCAATTACTGTTATGCTACAGATTTTGAATACATATTTACTTGACTGTTCAATTAAACATCGTGGTCATATACCTTTGATTATGGGAGCTAAATCAAAGACTCGCCAGTCTGAAGTAAAGCCCAACTGGAACTGACTTTTAAATCTATTATAACTTTGTTATTGGTGGCTTGAGCTCACTTTTATATATGTTTAATCTACTTTTATGATCTCTTTTTCTTTTTTTTGGTATAGTCATTGCGGAGCTAATCGATAATGCATTTGATGAGGTAGGTTCCTTTATGTTATCATTTGAATGACTGTAGTTTTTCTTGAAATATGCATACATTATCAGTGAGGTTTCCTTATCCACATTCCAGTTGAAGAAAAAGAAGAAAGAAAATGATTATTCAATATAAAAGTCATCACACATTGTGAAAATGGTCATATTATCATAAAATTAAAACCATGTTTGTGGACCTTGAAGAGTACATATAATAATATACAAATAATTGAAAATCACATTAAATAACTTTCATATAATCTACGAAAACTACAAAAACAACTCTCCCCCCTAAGCTACAATCTCTACTTCCCTTGTTTGTTATGTATTGCCAAAGGCAATCATCAAGAGTCAAAGGGTGGAAGAGGCGGAAAAGCACTCCTATACTTTGAAAAATCTACTCTCAAAGCAGCAACCTCAACAATAAGCCCATCTAAAGATGTCCATGAGCTGCTTGAGTCTTCATAAAGGTCTCCATCATAGCATGAAGAGAGAGAGGAGGAGGAATAGTGGGCTCCGTAGCTGCGGTGTTAACATGTACCTTATCATCACCATGGTCAGTAGCAGCAGCTGTAGGATCAATAGGACTCTCCTCAACATGAACATCTCCAACAGTGGACTGTACTCATGGTCTTTTTAATGAACCAACACTCATTCCAACATTCTTCTTTTGTGCACTCCGCTGCTTGAGAAAGGTGGCTCCTATAAGGGCTGTGTTATGGATCAACTCTAGGGAAGGAAAGTTTTCTAATTGTAAAAAGTTTAGAACCCTATAAATGAAAACTGGAAAGAATAGACCATGCTTCTTAGACTTGCTCCTATGCACCTCAGCAAGCGTTTGAATGAAAAGGGAAGGAAAACAAATGAAGGCATCAGTGAGGAGGGCGTACAAAGAGAAACACCTCTCTATAGGAATAGTATGGACATGGGAGATGGAGAAGATGTTGTGACAAGCTATCCTAAAAAAGATATAATTAAGCTCAGTTAACTTACTTGAGTTAATTCTTGGGTCAGATCTTTCGCAAAGAAAAGTCATAACATCAGATATAGAAGGACACTCCGAGTATGGATAAGTAGGTCTATGAACATGAGGTACATTAAAAGCATCGGATACTACATCCTTAGTTATGACAAAACTTTGACCTCAAATCCAAGTACTCAGATTATCATCAGAACGAATATGGAGATTGGAATTGAACTCTCTAATCAGGGTAGTTGGAGGGGGTTGTAAATCTTTACACATAGACAACCAGTTTCTACACTATAGATTCCTATGGACAGAAAGAGGTAATTCATCTGCATTGATTTGTCGTTATGCCCAAATAGACCTATGCTTAATTAAGGATTCAAACATCTACTCATTTGTAACCGTTTCAAACCTTATTTGATCAAACGCAACTGCAGGCTCAAATGAGGAGGCAGACACTCTTTTGGCTTTGGTTTTAATGGTCTTAGACTTCTTAGGAGCCATAACTAGGATCTACAAAGAGGGAATGAAAGCACAAACAAAAAACTACTTTCAAAACTGCGTTAGAGACATATAAACACAATGTACATATGCCAATCTTCAACCACTACATGATCCATGGATACAATTGGAGCATGAATTAATGCATTCAAATGATTAATTTCTGAAAATATATGAAAATTGACCCATGGAGTCAAGTTCTTTGAAAAACATGTGGACCCATACTGCACATTGTGCAACGGGTGTAAAACTAGTGACTAACAATCCATCAAACTTTAGACGGTGGTCAATTTGAGGCAATTATACCTAATTGAACAAAACCCCAAATTCCATGAAGAACAAGATTAATCCTTGAACCAACTTTTTCTGGAAATGTGAAAAATTTGAATATAAACGATAGAGAACGTGTCACTAACATGCATACACAACAACCCATGAACTAGTTCAGATCAAAACATGAACCCTAATATCCCCAAATTCCCAATATGAAGACATAAACCCTAATTTCCCATTTCTTACAAATCATGAGTTTTCACACTTTAATGTGTTATTGTGTTTAGGCAATTTATGCTTGGGAATATGTATCGCTATTCCACCAATGACCATGTTTGGGAGGTGATCACACACACTCTCAATGCTTGGACTAGGAAGGCTTTTAGCAAGAGGCAGGTGCTTAGGAAGTTCGCTTCACTCTGAAGGTGGTATTGCACAGTGACGACTGTTTGTAGATATGGTCACTTTGGGAATGTTGAACTAGTGCCCTCTCTAGACCAATTGTTTCCTAATCCGCCTTAGTAAGAGATGGATGCCTGGTTAAAGCAATTTAATGCATGTTCTTTTTGTGATTCTGCTAACATATTTTGCTCCCATTATGTTTGGTAGACTAGTTTGTTATTATTAGCATCTACTTTAGCATGCACTAACCTATTCCTATTTTTGACCACTAAGTTTAGTAACTCATTGCTTCGATCTTCCAGCTTTTTGTATGTGTATCTGGTCACACTGTATATGTAGTATCATACGATAGCGGATTATATATTATCTTCATTTATTAGCTTCATTTAATACTTGTGGGAATCTGTTAAATATAACTGTGGAATATTTTTCTAGTGTGTATATATGGAGAAGTAAATATACTTGGCAGCACAAACAAGAAACTCCTATATATTCATTCTTATTTACCTGTTTATTCAATGTGTCTTAAGCTTACCATGTAAGATATTTGAATTAGATGACACACGAATCACAAGAGGCGGATGACAAAATGTGGCCTCCCCATCTAGAAAACATATTTATTGAGATTATGTTGGAGGAACAACTAAAGGGTAATATGGAGAATGGTGTGTTTAAGGGTCCTATGTGGCAAACAATTACAACGGAACTCAATACACGAACCGGAAAATCTTTTCTTCCTAAGAAATTTCTTCAAAAGCACAATAGGCTTCGACTAAAACAACGCAAGTGGAGTCAATTGCTTAAACATACAGGTTTAGGTGGGATGAGAGCACCCAAACAATTACTGGTCCTGATGAGGTTTGGGCACATGCGGTGGCAATATGTTTACTGTTGTTCACTTTTTATGTTACTTATTGCAGTTAATTAATTATGGTAATTGATTATAAATTGCTATTGTTTGAATTGCTTGTTTTTAATTATGTTTTCAATATTGCTATAGGGCAATCGTCAGGTAGCAACCTTACGAAAATAGGGATGTCCAAACTACGATAAGCTGCAACAGTTGTTTGCCCCCAGTACTGCAATTGGGAACCTACAGATCTCTTCAAACACTCCTGCCCTGAATAGTGACGAAGAGCGTGCCCTGGAGAAAGAACTTACAAATGAAAGTGTATGCACCCATCTAGACGATGACTGTTACACTCCAAACTTGGAAAAGTATCCCTCAGACTGTGAAGGATATTGAGGTTGAAGACCAAACCCAAAGGGCTGGAAGACATTCAATGCAAGATGCAAGTGCCAAGGGTAACAAGATATCAAAGAAAGTGAATAGGGTAAGCAACATGACTGTGGCCCTAAAAGAGTACACCGTAATGGCAAGGGAGAAGTTTAGTGGTAAACTGGGCAAGTCAAGCGGTACATTTGAACAATTTGCTCAATCCGCAATTGAAGGTAATCCTTGTTCACTTGGCAAGGCAATTGAGGTACTTAAGTACGAGGATCTTGGGAACTAGGCATATGTGAAGATCTCAAAGGCTCTACAACAAAAGGATAATAGGGTGGTGTTCATGAGCATGTCGGAGCATAGGAGGAAGACATGGATGGAGGACATTCTTAACTTGGAGGAGGATTGAGTTTTGTGTTTGATTATTATGTAGTACTTTGAAGTTGTATTTCTACGTTTAGGAGCATTCTATGAACTTATGTTTGTCAGGTTTGCTTTTTAAAAACTATGGATGACTCTTGGGTTTGTTTTATATTTTTCGTAAGGATGATTGTTGGGTTTGTTTTATTTATGAAATATGGATGATTGTAGGGCATTTAATAATCTATGGTTGTTTGTTGGGTTTGTTTATTTTTTTATTTTATAACGATGATTGTTGGGTTAGGTGTTTATGAAATATGGATGATTGTAGGGTTTGCCTTGTTATAATCTATGGTTGATTGGTAGGTTTGCATTTTTATTTTATAAGGATGATTGTTGGGTTAGGCGTTTATGAAGTTGTTGAGGTTGTAGGATTTGCCTTGTTATAATCTATGGTTGATTGTTTGGTTTGCTTTTTTATTTTTTCATTTAATGATACGCTATGTTCAACACATATTTAGTTGATATTGTTATTATTAGGAATATTTCTAAGAGGTATTTCCTATATTGATGGTTCATTTTATGGTTAGATTACAGGTTGAGGTGTAGATTGTTGTCTATAACATATTTATTTATATATCTTGCCTTTCATAACCTAGCTGAAGAGTGTTATTGCATTATGTAGGTCATTTATGGCATCAAGGAACAAATGGTAAGATACATTCCTAAAGTATGACTTTGATGATGCTTACTTCAACGATGTTGATTCTAATAATGCCAATAAAAATAATGATGATGACTGGACGGATTCAGAGTGTAATAGCGATGAAGAAGCAAAGTTCAATTTAGTGAATCCTATGGTCAGGGAGATGTATGCCTACATGCAACGGCATTTCAATAAACAGCCAATGCGTACAAGTATGTTGATCGACTGTGGATATATGGACGAACTTTATGAAGGTAATCCACTTAAGTGTTATGAGATATTTCACATAACATGACCATTATTGATTCATTTAATGGACGAGTTGAACCGGCATGGTTATTTGAGGGACAGGTAGGGTGGGGTGAATGCCACCCAGGCGGTAGCCATGTTATTGTACATACTTGAGCACAACACCTGTTACATATGTGTTACAGACAGGTTTCAACACTCAACTGAAATAGTGTCCTGCCATTTTCATCGGGCATTGCGGGCTGTCCACTCATATGTGAAGCATTTGATTAAACTTGATCTGAATGTCATGGGCCTGCCCGAATATCTTCAAGTAAACAAGTACTGGCCACGGTTCGAGGTATAATAAATTCCCCTACTTAACTAACTTTGTTAGAACATATATGGAAAGTGTTAGAAACATATGTGATGTAAATTAGCTAATCCTTTAACAAAACGCACTTTACTTGTAATTAGGTAGATCTATGATGGGTTTAGAACTTCAAGAAACAAGTGTTCAAGTTTAGTATTGAAGCCATGCAAATCTGTCCAAGAAACAAGTGAAGAAGTGTTATTCATTAAAGCTCAACAAATATCTAGATAGAATCATATCTACCGAGAATTAATGTTGAAGCTCGACAGCAATTTGCCCTAGTTCATCATATTCTCTCTAGAAGCTATTGCGTCTTTGCGCCAAGGGTTTTGTATCCAATGAGCTTCTTGATCTTCATTGTTGGATGAACTGAAGAACTTTGCAACCAACATCTTCCTTAAGTTAGTGTGTCTGTCACGTACTGGGATCCGTGCATCATTAGTTAGTCACGTACTGGGAGCCATGCATTGAAAGGAGAGATTGCTGCTACATTACAAGTCCAATTGGGTATTGGGGTAAGGGTTCAACTGTAGGTTGGTATTAGGTACTGGGATTCCTTTTACTTGTAACCGCTTGTTTTGATAATAGTGGATTCTCAAGAGTGATGACCTTAAATTCACCCGATGGGATTTTGTCTCGGTGGTTTTCCCCATTCGTAAACAAATCACCTGTGTCAAATTTATTTTCCACTACATTTAGCTTAGTTGGTGATTTGTTTGTACTACCACACTTATTGTATGAAATTGAATTTAATTAATTTCACTTGGCTAATTAATTGATTAATTTACCAAAGATGTCAATACATTCTTGGACTATCAAACTTCCCATTACAATAATATATCATGCTATTTGATATGTGGTACATAAGATTTTCGGAAACTTTCATGTTTAGAAATGTGTAGGAGCGATTAATGGCACACACGTGAGCGCCCGACCTCCTACAAATGTGACTTAGGCACACAAGAGCCGCAAGAGTACTATAACAACCAATGTGTTGTGTGTGTGTGTAACATGGACATGCAATTCACTTATGTCCATGCTGGGTCGGAGAGCAATGCCAATGACTCAAGGGTGCTCGACGAAGCGATCAGTGACCCAAAGCATGGATTCCCATGACCACCAACAGGTACTATCCATTATTATGACTTTATCTGCTTTTCGGAGTTTGTTATATGTCTAAGAAAGTAATAAGTGTCTACTAGCTCATTGTGTGTGTGTAAGGTCATACTACCTGGTGGATTCAGGACTACCAATTGACACTGTTTTCTTCCCCCTCAAAAGTCAATTAAGTACCATGCTTAAGAGTTCCGCTCCAGCAATAGACAACCAACATCCGAGAATGAGTTGTACAACTATAGACACTCGTCCTTACAGATGGTTATTGAGCAATCTTTTAGAGTGTTGAAGGCTCGTTTCCCCATTCTAAATTTAATGCCAAACTTCAAGCGAAGTAGGTAGCGTTACATAATTATTGTGTGTTATACTCTGCACAATTTCATACGCATTAACAACAGGGATGATGAACTGTTTAGCACATGGGGGGAGACTGAGATTGAAGGAAATGCCACCAATAGCCAAGGCAATGGCAATACTAGAGCATCAAGTAGCTCAACAACCCAAAGGCATGTAATGGAAAAGTCATATGAAGCAAAAAGACTCATGGCCCAGTTTAGGGACAATATCACTGACGCAATGTGGGCTGATTATGTTGCCCATGGCCATTGACCTTTTATGTTGCTGCATTGTAAACGCTATTGATTTTGCAACTTATGAACTTGAGAGCCTATGTCAAGCAATTAGCATTTATGTAAGCGGATCTAGGGATTAGTCAATTATGTAACGTTATCGCGCTATTTTGGAACTACATCACAACACGTACATGCATGCTTGTAATATATTATTCGCATAATTATGTAACGTTATTCCACTATTTTGGAACTATAGGTTTTGCAACGCGCACATGTATCTATCATAGTATCGGTATAATTATGAACTTGGCCACCATGTTGTCAGTTTTGTCAAGAGGTTCACACAGGTTTCATTGATCCATAAGCAATCAATACATGGTATGCTACTTTCCAACATTATATCTAGATATTGCCATTACTTAACTACATACTATGAAATGTCCAAAAATAGTACCCTATCCAATAACCGTTAAATATATAGCTTAATAAAACATGGCATGGAAATAGCGTCAAACATTGTGAACGTGACCGCAAATAAACTCATGGCAGGCATAGTTGCGTCTATCCATGGCCCCCAAACACAGTAGAAAATACAAAATACACCCCAAGTACAATCCATGACATAATTAAAGCTCCCCTATACTTGTACACTTTCTCTTCAGCAATCCGGAGTGCGAGCCTAGATTTTTCAGCCCTGCACTTTGCTATCCTTTCCCGCTCCCGTGCTTCTGCTTCCATTGCACGGGCATCATCCTTCTCATTTCTAGCAACCTCAGCCTCAGCTACCAGCCTTGTAAACCTTTCCCACACAATTGGTGTTGTTTCACGGCCACGAGGACATGTGTTCTTGTAGAACCATCAAAAGAACTTACAATGCTGATCGGAGTCCTGCAACAAAATGCATACCATATATATGATGGGCAACTAAGGAGATTCACAAGTTCACATAAAAATATAATACAATACTAAATGGATATGATACAGATTGGTGACCAATGCTGACATCCATAAAACCTCCTTCCGAAATTACGGGGAGATAGGGACGTCCCAAGCACACACTGGTCCATGTCGCACATATGCCGACCTAGGAAGCATCGACGCGGCTAGAAGGGTGCCGCACCAAAGTCCGATGCGGGGTGCGGCCACCGACGCGGCTACTCGAGCGTCGGTGCTGCGTCTAAAGTTTTTTTTTTTTTTTTTCGTTTCTAGATTCGCGCCGAACCGGCCGAATATTGGTGTGTTTCAACCGGAAAAAGGAAATCGGCCGATAAAAGGAGAAAAAAATTTAAAAATTTTAAAAAAAAAAACTTAAACCAAAAATATTGGTGGATATTGATACAAGATAGCCGCTGTCGCCATCACAAGATACCAGTGGCCTTAACCCCTTTCTTCTTCTTTTTCTTTGCTTCTTCGTTTTCTTCTTCCTTTTTTTTCCTCGCCTTTTGTTCTGTTTCTTTTTTGATAAGTTTTTTTTTTTTTTTTGATAGTAAAACAATAGGATAAGTTTTGTTAAATGCCAGGCTTTATTTGGTTTTTTGTGCCTCTCTAACCAAACACGTGAACCACATCTTCCCTTTTTTTTTTTTTTTTTTCTTTTTTAATGGGAAGCTACACCTATTTTAATCCCGCCACATATATCCTTTATTTTGTTTTTGGGCTGACCAAATACGTGAGCCACTAAGCCACATCTTTTATTTATTTATGTAGGGGAAGTCTCATCTATTTTAATACCTCTGTCAATAATTCAAGTGTCAAAAACTTTTGTATACTTATTACTATCTATCTATCTATTTTTATTATTATTATTATTATTATTATTATTATTATTATTATTATTATTATTATTATTATTATTATATGAGTTTTCTATTATTATCTATATATATATATATAAAACCGAAACTTTTGAAGCTCCCACAATTTTCCACGTCAGCACAATATTAAAAAAGAAAAACATAAATAAATAAAAAACATAAGAGCAAAATAAAACTTTTCTAAAACCTGATAAACGCAAAACCAGCTCTTTGCATTCTCCTTCTACCAGCTCCCCCAACGCTCCTTCCTCAGTCCCACGGCAAAGCCCACCTTCCATCCAAAGACACACCACTTCTTCCATCAAAAACACAAATTCCTCAATCAAAACCCACCATACCCACAAACCAATAGAGATCTTCTTCCTTAGACCCTCGGCAAAGCCCACCTTCCATCCAAAGACACACCACTTCTACCACCAAAAACACAGATTCCTCAATCAAAACCACCATACCCACAAACCAACAGAGACTGTTTTTGGCCAATCCCCTTCTACTTCCTCCAAAATGCAGACCCACCAACAACCGCAAGCCACAAACCACCCATAACTATGTCAGTCGGCGATACACCATCACACCCAGCCCAGCCCAGTCGGCGATACAGCATCACACATTCACACCCAACCCAGCCCGTCGAAACCGGCCCAAAGGTAACTAAGTTTGGTTAGAAATCAGTTTTTTTTTTCATTTATTTTTGTAGATAAGTTTTGGTAATCAAATTTGTTTAGAAATCTCTAACTATAAACAAATTTAATTAGGACTCTATAACCAAAATATATACCTGTACTCATAATATATTTCATTATTTAGTTATATATATTATGCGTTATACTAAATGGTCGATTTTCATGTTGGTATTTCTCTTCCATTCTCTGTTAAATATATACTCTGCCCCTCTTCACTCAGTTTTCTACCGCCGGGTTTGTCGTTGGGTTTCTACCCCTATCGAATTTTTATTTTTATTTTTGGTAGCTAAATTGAGTTTGGAGTGATGAGTTTGTAAAGAAATTCAAGTTTGGGTTTGAGAATATCTGCTTATTCATGGCTGTATTTTGATTGAAATCAAAGAAGCACCCAACACCCGAGGCAGAACAATCCCACTTGAATGGTTGCCTTCATCCCTACCGTTAAGCGAATCCTACCATAGGTTCATTTGTGGCAGAGGGTGTGGCTGCCTTTTCAGTTGTCATCATTGGCCACTTGGCCTCACCAGGTCTATCTCTATCTCTCTTCAAATTTAGTCTCTCTGTTCTATAAATTTTTTCCCTTTACAAGATATGTTTTTATGGTGGAATGCTTGTGATTAAGATGACTGATATTTAGGTAATTGTTATTTGAAGCTTGGTTTTACGTTTAGTTTAATTGTTTCATCTCAAGACTTTCATTGTTTTTATTACATCCATGACTTAGATTTGCTACCAAAAGAAAAAAAGAAGAAGCTTTAAGTGGATAAGCATAGGATGAGTGAAGATAAAATTTCTTTGTTAATGTTTAAGACAATAACATGAAGAAGTCTATTTAGTATTTTTGCACACTGTTTGTGTAACTTCTTTTCTTTTTTCTAGTACAGTTTTCTTTTTTATTATATTAGTTGGTTTTTCAATTTTAAGAAACTCTTTTTTTCCCTTTGGTTTCTCAACTCCCCTGAAAGTGTTCAAAGAAATGCTTGAACAGAACTTTTCATCACCATATTTGATTGGATTGGTGTTGATTGCTTGCTTTCTAATTTTTTGGGGTGCATATACTTTAAATTTGTAGAATTTTAGTGTTTTGACTATTTTCAGTTCAACTAAACTAAGGAGGTTGTAATCAGATTTTAACATATAATTTAGCAAATATAAATATTCATTAGGTTAGTTGTAATCAGATATAATATATAGTTAAGCAACTAAGAGATCAGTTTAGTCCAGTATTAAAAGATTAAATGCAAATCATATTCATTTTAAAATATAATGTTATAGCGGCAATAACCCATGCGTCACAAGGTTTGTCACATTTTACACTTAGAAAAAGTAATGCAACAAAATGGTTGAAATCATGACGAATCCAATCAGATTTTAAATTTATTAAGAGATTAGTAAGGACTCTACAGATATTCACAAATTCAATGGCCCACCACTACAACCAATGGATCAAATAGATAATTAGATTGCTAGGATAATATTGATGCTACATCTTGTGCTACACTATCTATAGAGGTTTGCTTTGGTATTTCAGGTTCTGCAACTGAATCTAGGCATGTACATTCATTCATTTTACAAGTTTTTGAAAATAACGATTAGTATGTGTAAGTACGAGTATGGTGGAAGATATGAAGCATTCATTTTAAACAATTTTTTTTTCTATTTCTTCTATATTATTTTCGTCAATAAAAGGCAATAGACAACTTAAGTTTATATACACTACACAATCCATTTGAGAAATTTTGGCTCTTTCTTTGTATTCAATATTTGAAGTTAGGGTAGGTAGATTAGTAGATATATAGTTTAGTGAACTAGGGAGGTGGACGAAAATTGTAAGTGACTAAGATACTTGGAAGATTCTTTCAAACGTTGTGCTTTCAACCGGGGTGAGTAATTGGTTGCCATACATAGAGCTGAACTTGGAAATTGGTGCTGAAATATGTTCGAAGAACTTCATCTTTGAGACTTATTTAAGTTTTTATGTCACTCCTCTTTCAGATAATGATTCAAAGTAGTTGATTCTTCAAGTGATTTTTATTTGAAACTGATGTAAATTACTTATTGTTTTTGATAACGTTTTAGAGAGAAAAAATTACTGAACTTTTACTTTTAGTTTTAATATAGAGCTATATTCCATTTGCAATGAGATGTAGACTCAAATTCCATTGATGACTTACATTAGTCCCCTCTCTATACTTGTCATTAATAAATTATTTATGGAATGTTTTCCATATTATCATTTGACCCTTTTCAAGTTTTATACAAGTAATTTCCATTATTAGCAAGTATGCAGCCATGAAATGCAACAATGACTTTTGTTCACGATCTACGATGCCACTTGGGTTGATTACTTGATGGACAAAGTAGTCTCTTATTGGTTCTTTTAGCCTTTTATTTTATTGTGAGGTTGATTAATTATCTTTTTATTTAACTATCCTGTGCATCGCACGGGTTAGCGACTAGTTATATAAAAAAGCATGCTTAGCAATATATAAAATATATAAATAAAAATATTTTAAATAATTTTTTAATTGCCGCACCCTATTTTTTCAAAAATTGCCAAGTCCTGCACCCACACCAGTACCCGCACCCGAATCTAAAAGCGCACCCGTGCTTCATAGATGCCGACTAGAAGTGGAGCTATAACTATTGACGGAAGACATTGTCTGCGTTGCCCCCACACTTAAAACAACACACACAGGGCGGAGAGTAGAAATTATTATGCTCAAGTTATATAGCAATCCACAGCAACAAATGTTATTAATTACTTCTATCATAATAATTAGAAATCAGCAATATCTAAGTATTTATATCTTTGCCATTGTTAAAAATTCTTCATAGGAAATAAGCGAAGTAGGGAACACTTATAAAGACCCGTACACATATGAATAAAAGGAACAGAAGCTTCTTCATTGGATAAATCACCATGCAAGTCCCTAATAGTACTGATTTTGGCATTAGTATTGAAAAAACTTTTCGTTGTTTCTGGTATTTGTTTCAGTCATTGGACATAGTTGTTCTCAAGCAAAGGTTTCTTCTCATCAATGGAAAAAACAGTAGTCGAGGAAAAGACAGTGGTTGAAAATCCAAATAGGCACAAGTACTGAAGCATCTGTGGTTTGCCCCAATTTCCACATCCTAATAAAATATCATTAAATGCAATACACCACAATCATCACCTAATACCTAATATACTGAACCCGCCACTGAAAATCGAAATCAAACTCCCTTTTTGTATGGATATTAATACCTGTAACTAAAAATCAGAAAAAATGTAATTACTATGTCTTTACCTTAAATTCTTAAAAAGATCACTGGAAAACTGTCAGGGGGGCTGTTCTGTATTGAAGTAGTATCCAATATATGGGCCATAGGAAGAACCAAAATCAGCTACCATTCAAAGAATAGTGAATTTTTTTAAGCATTTTTTTTTTCAACATTCTGAACCAAAATATACAATGAATTAGCATACTTCTTGGGAAAAGATCATCTTAACACACACAAACTATGGATGACAATAATGTGGATCTCTGTCTCTCTCTTAATAATTGAAGATTGTTGGTGGTAATGCAATCTTTTATGCTTAACTGGCAAACGGTCAGTTTTTTTATTTATTTTCCTGAACCAATGAGAAGAGGATTGCAACTCTCAAGATTACCACCACAAAATACTACCACAATTTCTACAGAACACAAAGCAAGAGAGGAAAATCGACTGAAGTAAATCATCAAACACTAAAGCTACACAATGAAGTAAAGACATATTCAAGAACCCATAAATAAGAATTACACATTGACAGCGAGAAAGAGTCAATTATTTTATTTATTAAAAAAAAAAAAAACGAATAAAGAACAAGACATACCCACAAGGAACAATGGTGATTAGAACTTTCAGGGGGCAAGGATTGGGTTGGGATACACACAACGGGGATGGTATCGAGGTTCGTCTCTTCAACAGAGCACCAACGGAATTTAATGCTGGGTTCGGTTTCGGCGCCGAGGACGGAGGAAGGAGGTACAACCTGTTGTGGGTTCGGTTTCAGGGACGAGGAGGGAGGAAGAAATCGGTTGCATCGGCGCAGTTGGGTGAGGATTGAGTGGAGGACATTAGAGGTGTTGAGGCTAAGAAAGGGAAGTGAAGGGAAAAAAAAAAAAAAAAGAACTCTGGTTTGGTAAAGTTGGGTTTTGGGGTAAGTGGGGATAGACGTGGCAAAACGGGCGGGTCGGGTCGGGTTCGGGTTCGGGTCGGGTCAATTGGGTTTGCAGGTCAAACGGGTCGCGGGTCAAAACGGGTCATTTTTAAAACGGGTCAATCAGGTTGCGGGTCAAACGGGTCGCGGGTTGAGTCGGGTTGTGAGTCGGGTCGAGTTGACCCGTATTTTTCAAACAAATTTTTTTTTTTTTTTTGAAATAGATGCAATCTGTCAATTGTTTATGAATTCCTTAATTGTGATTAGATTCTCACTAGTGATATTGTTACCAATTACCACTAAACACTTGAATTAATACCCAAATTTGGTGCAACTCTTGTTCCAGCTTTCTCGAAACTAATCTTGGTATAATCTTCTATCTATTTAAAGTAGGAAGAGAAAATGAAGGTGGCAAGTAAAGAATGACAAACTATAATGGAGTACATAACATATTAAGTAAAAAAGAATAAGTTAATATTTTATAAAAATTACACCTCAATCGTAATCTACTCAACGTTGGTAGACGTGGCAAAACGGGCGGGTCGGGTTTAGGTTCGGGTCGGTCAATCGGATCGCGGGTCAAAATGGGTCACGGGTCAAAACGGGTCATTTTTAAACGGGTCAGGTCAAACAGGTTTGACCCGTTTTGCCATGTCTAAGTGGGGGTGAAGCCTGAAGAGGGGGCGGGTAGGGGTTCTGTGCACCGGTAGCATAGGAGAAATTATAAGATCCACGTCGTGGACGAATGATATGGTCCACCATTTCAATAAAAAACTTTCACTTGTCTAAAATTGTTAGTTATAAAAAAATTTTAAATAGAAATTAATTACTGACTCGGCAATTTTAAACAAATGGAAGTTTTTTAGTGGAATAGTGGACAAGTGACGTGATCCACCAGAGGACTCTATAATTTCTCGTAACATAAGTCAGAGTGTGGGTCCCAATTTTTTGAGTTTATGGATTTGAAAACAGAACCTGGGTTTGGTGATATTTGAGGGATTTTGAGCTATAGAAAATGAGTTATAGATTAATGAGTTACTAGGAATTATTTATTAGTGTGTATGAAGTGTGAAGTTTGGAACTTGCATCCTGTCCCAAATTGTACTCCTCCAACTTGGGCCAAAACTAGTTTGAACTCGGAAGCAGAAAAAGCCCACCTAAAACGACAAAGCCCAAATCTAATCTCTCTTAAATCCCGTTCCGTCCATACTCGGTTAAAAATTGAAATTCAAAATCTTTTCCGCGAAAACACAAACACAGAGCAAAAATGAAAGGAGCTCCGATTCGATCCTCGTTGAAGAAGGTACATTTCCAACCTGATGATGCCGAAAATACCACCAGTAAGTCACACGGTTCTCGCGCGCTCCAAATAGCACCTGCACAACAACAAGAAAGGACCTAGCAGAGAGCACCGGTGTGGTACCGGCCAAATATCCTCCGAAGGTTAAGTCAGAAATATTCTCACTGCTCTAGAGTGCTAGAGAGGGTAAATTATGCATACCTTGGTTCGTGAGGGTGCATGGTTTTTATAGTAGTAGGGCTTGACCCCTTTTCCTTGGAGTAGAAGTCTTTTCCTTATAGGAGTCTCCTTGGGCGTATTTTGCGGAATCCTTTCCATATAGGAACCCTTCTTAGGTTTCATGAAACGTGGAGGGCAAGTCATTTACTTGTACACGCAAACGTGGTTATCAAGCTTTCTTTGACGGGAGCCGTCAGTTTATGTTGTGCCTTCAGTTTCCGTGCCGTCAGCTTCAGGATGACCTTCAGCTTTATGATACCGTCTGTATGTGGAGTTCCTTTAGTTCACATCGCCGTCAGTTTGTTAGATAGGGTGACGCCAAAATATGCACCGTCACCCTTGTTTTAATTGGCCACTTCTTTTATCCTTATCACAAACCATAATCTCTACGTTTTGCTTTTTCTTCTTCTCCAGGTCACGAAGAATTTACGTCAGTTTCCGATGAATCTTCCAAGGACGAGTTATCTGAGATCTCGGAATCTAATCACGCTGGAGATATCACAGATGTATGTAAGATTCAATTTTCCAAATTTCAAGCTGTGTGTACATTTTTATGCGAAAATTTGCATTCATGTAATCTATTTTATGTACAAATGCGCGCTATTTTCATTTTGCACGCAAATTCATCTATATATAAGTTTGATAATCATGTTGTTTGATTCTTAATTTTCGTTGATTACTCTTTCGCATTCACTATCAATGAATGAATATACTCCATCAAATTAAGAAGCTTCTGGATGCACTGTTGAGGATCGCTCGCTTTGCTAAACTCGTCGCAATGAAATTAAACACAAATTGTGCTTCTCTGTTTCGTGTGTTTTTTGGATCCTTGCGATGGCTATGACTTTCTTCTTCGGTTCAAGTTCAAGAGTCAGAGAAAACTCATTCCGTTGACCTCTTTTAATTTATTCTGATTCTGCATTGCTTTGAAGTTTGAACTGACATTGACAACATCATGTGTAAATGGAAAAGTGATTTGTTTGAGTACTGTTTCACAAAATTGAATTGAAAACTTAGTTAATGCAGCACACTACTCATATGAATTGTTAAATTTTCGTTTCGTATTGTGTGATGTGAGCTCTCTGATCGAATTTCCTGTTTATATAATAATTTCACTTTGGTTTGATGTTTATGATTCATGACATTTTCTGTTATTCTGTGGGGAAAACAAAATCCCTAAAAAGAATTACTAATTCAGTTCCTGATGGGTCTTGAAATTATGCAAAATCTGTAACTTCTGTTGAAAAAATCAACCAAATATGATGCTTAAAAGTCTAAAACACTATTAACCTGCCTGCATCATTCAATTTCAATATATGGAGCCGCGCTTAATAGTGTAAAACAAAATTATTCATGCTTTATGACGCCCCCTGATCAATGAATAATAAAAAGCATTCAGATATTTTTCCTTGTCCTTCTCTCAACATGGAAAACAAGCCATCTTCATTATGTTGTCTGTCTCTGAATTTCAAAAACCAGGCTGAGTTGGATATTCATCAGACTAACTGAGCTCAAGTAGCCATAGCACATTTGCTCGATCGGCCTGTTAATTCTTGATTTGTTTATACGCTCAATGGTTAGTTCTTAGCCTATTCAGATTAAGCTAAGATCTTACACTTTGCACCTGTACCGAGTGCCCCAGTCCACACCCCAAACAATGAGGTTTAATAACACTGCAAACTACAGCTTGCAACTCAGATCAATTGCTGGCTTGATTCTTTTTTGTTTTTTGTTTTCCTGATACGTGTCATGTCATACTTAAGTAGATGCAAGTAATTTACAAACCAACTCTGTTTGATGTTTGTCAGAGCATCTCTAGCAGCTTCTCCAAAATTTTGTACTGTTTGGAAAATGAACAGTGACATTTAACTTTTATCTACCCACTTTTTCAAATACACTTTCTAACAGATTCTCTATCCCATTCTCTATCTCATTTAAATATTATTTCTTCATTCATTGTTTATTCTTTTTTTAATCATCACTTATTCTTTTCTTAACAATTATATTTTTCAATGAAAAGTGTTATGTTCATAACATTTTACGCAATACTTTTACAATAAAATTTATGTGGAAAGTTGTTACTAATTCTAATTTGAACCCACCACTGAAATTATTTTTTTACTCGCCAATATTAACTAATAACAATCTGTTACTTAAAATTTATTGTAAAAATATTGTGAAAATATTGTGTTAGTATTTTTCAATTAGAATTTTTTATTTTTTATTTTATTTTTCTTCCTTTCATTTCAGTTTCATCCAGACACGTTTCTTTTCTTTTTTTTTCTTTTTTCTTTTTCTTGTTTTTCTCCTCCACACAAGTGTCCAGCCCCCTTCTTTTATTTTCTTTTTCACCTCAAGAACATTCTAGCATCTCACATTTGCTTCACATCAGAGAGAGAGAGAGAGAGAGAGAGAGAGGCTGGGTCAGATCGGGAGAAAAGAAAGAAAGAAAGCTCGTCGTCCCACCGCTGCTCGTCGTCCTCCCCACCACCAGGCTAGGTCAGATCGGGAGAAAGAAAGAAAGCTCGTCTGCCGCCCCATCGCCGGTGGAGATCGAGGCCGCCGAAAGGACAAAGCCGGTGGAGATCGGTGTTCACATGTAGCACTACCACATCCGCTACCCCACCGCCACTCGTCATCCTCCCCACCACCAGGCTGGCCAGATTGGCTTGTTCTTTTTTTCTTTTTTTTTCATATTTGCTTGTTTTGATTCAACTTTATTTTAAAAATTGGATTTAGTTTTGTGCTTTGTGTTTTGTGTTTGGATTATGTGAGAAACGGAGAGAATGAGAAAAAAAAAAAAGAAATTCGGAGGAGAGAGAGAATTAATATAATAGTAGCTGGGATAATTTTTTAAGCTGAAAAATTGATTTGGAGTTGCTACAGTGTTCTCTAAATTAAGAGAAGTACTGTAGCAACTTCAAAAAAAATTTTGGAGAATCTGTGTGTTTAGAGAAGCTGTTGGAGTGTGAATAGTAGCATTTTTTCTACTAAAAATAGAGATAGAGTGACTGTTGGAGATGCTCTTATCTGGTGAGTCTCATACAGTTGATAGTTGATACTACTGGAGTCGCTTAGTAGCCTTTTCACTTTTCACCCACCCCTTGTTGCAGTCAATTTAGCTTGGTAATTAGTACAATTTACTTTTCAACTGTTGAGCCTGTTGGGATTCTTTAGGTTTTAAATGAGCAAACCCCAGCCATAGATTTGTTCTTCTGACTACATACTTTCTCATTTTAAGTTAATTTTTTACTTGTTTCTTCTGTCAGTGCTGTGCCTGGGTGAAATGGATTTCCACTTGGGAAGACTTAAAATTTTAAATTCCTAAGGCATGACCTCTAATAGATTACTAGCAGAAGTAATGACATCTTCCCTACTTCTATTACTTTACAATCTCCTCCTACAGCCTGTTAGAAATCAACACTAACTCTTTTGTCTCTAGAAATTTCTAAAGTTTACACTCAATTTGTTTCTCTCCAGAATTCTCTAGAGCTTAGTTTAAGTTCAGCCACACATTTTCAAATTGTTTAGAAGGTTTGAGAAATGCATTATTTTATTGTCAATAAAATATGAAGCCAGAAGCTTCAATGTTGGTTACTTAACCGACCTCATGCTTGTATAAATAGGAACCTTTGGTTCCCACTTCCCACTTGTGATATGAGATGTGTGAGAGACTTGTGAAGTGAGTGTGTGTCATAAAAGCACCAAGTGAAGTAGTGTGTGACGTGAAGTGCAGCAGGTGAAGTGAAGAAAATAAAGTCAAGGGTTAGTAGCTAGGTGTCTAGGGCTAAGGTGTAAGGTGTTAGGTGTGTGCTAATTTGAGGATAGTGCGTGTGAATGTAAAAGTGTCGTGTGTGCACCGGTGTAATAATAGTACTGCTTGTAAAGTATTGTAATTCAAAGAGTTAATTTTTGAATAAAAGTTCTTTGTTCAGTTTTTTTGTTTAACAATTTGGTATCAGAGCTTCCGCTAACTCAACACAGCCAATTTCAAAAGAGCACAGTTGTATGATATCCTTGAACCTACTTTCTTCGAATTAAATTCCAGAGCTAGTGATAACCTGTGTTCCCATTTTTGTCCTAACTGCCCAAACCTATAAGGGACCAAGTTCCAAATAAGAGTGCTTGATCAACTTGTCTTGCCAGTCCAAATACGTCTCTTTGAAACGAAAATGAAAAGAATAGCAAGCATAACTATGAAGCTAGACATCTATAGTATACTTCATGACGAACATCCATGATAGGTCGTCTGTAAGAGCGACGATCAAAACTGCGTCCTTTTTAGAGACGAACGTAGGGGCAAGACCCCGTCGACACGATCAAAGGCATGCGTGCACACATTGATAGCACAAATAAATGCCAACTGGGCAGCTGGCAATCCATAACTACGCCAAGACAGTTACAAAAGCAGTAACGGCACAACAGTCATCCGTTGTGCCTTAACTGAGATTATCATTACCCATTAAATGCAACGGTCAAGAGAAAAACGCTCAACCCAGCATTTAACGAACATAATTGCACCAACCTGAAGAAAGCTATAAAAGGTGAACCCAGCACTAAGGTATGGGACATGTAAAATTACTAGAGAGAGAAAGAACTGTGAGAAAGTTTATTCTGGGAATACGTAATCTGACTTAAGCATCGGAGTATTCTCAGCTAGCCTCATGCCGGCGAAGACATTCCTTTGTTTTTTTCTTGTCTTGACAACAGGTCCTGGAGATCGTCCATTGCACTGACGAGGTACATTTTCGGCTTCATCACTTCATATATAGTCTTGTTGCTAAATGAATATAAGAGCTCAAAACTCAAAAGTAATATTGCAGCTTACATATTAAGTCAACAGTCTTGCTAGCAAAGCCAAAAAGTAAATGAACTTCTTGTAATATAAATGAACTTCTTGTAAAATGATATTACAAGAAGTTCATTTACTTTTTGGCTTTGCTGGCAAGTAAATGAACTTATTGTGATATTAATTGTTCAAAACATTATTGTAATGTCCATACTGACGGCAAGTGGCCTCGTGTATAAGTATCTTAATGAGGTGTGGAAGGCTATATATAGGCCTTCCAGACCTTCACAACCATGCAAACATTGTAACATTAAATTTTCATTTTTCATGATTTTTGTCATTGTTACATTGATCCCCATTCTTGGTGTTCTTGCATAAAATGTATCTACAATAAGGTTCATTGTTCTTGATAATAGCTTAATTTTGCATAATTATATCACTATTAGAAATATTATCATATTTATTTGTGTTAATTCATGCATAAAAATGCAAATTTTATTTGATTTTGGAATAATGTTGAATAGTTAATTTTGTACTTAAAATGAATTTTAATGCATGAATATGTTTTTTTGTAGGAAAATGAAATTTACTATAGCAATTCCCCCTCCTAGGACATTAAAGTTTACCATTACCGTATTCACGGCAACCACATTCCTTTTGGGTTGTATTTTGGTCTTTCACTTAGGCCTGTCCAAGTTCAACCATGTACCCGACCCACCCGAATTTCTGACCGACCCAATTCGGAAACCGGTCGATCCGACTCTCGTGACAGGTCGGCGATGGTTTTTGAGGTATCCAACCCGATTCCGGCGGGTCGGTTGGCGGGTCCTTGCATCTAAACCCGATTTCAATCGACCCGACCGATTCTACTACCAACGAGGCCGCCGATCCCCACTGTATATACGATTTCTCAGTTGGATATCGCCAAATCCGGCGTGATTTTGTAGAGGTCAAGCAAAATCTCTTCGAGATCCGGCAAGATCTTGCCATACAAGGCCAGTTTTAGGCCAGATTTCGACCAAATCTGCCCAATTTTCAGCCAAATCCGATGAGTTTTGGCCAGATCCGACCCCGACCGAGACCCGACCACTTCCGACGAAGAACCATCCGATCTGACCCGACTCTCTGACCAGTCGGCAACGGGTCTAAATGTTGGTAACTCGACTTGGTCGGGTCGGTTGCGAGTTGAGCACAAACCTGACCCGGACCGACCCGTGATCACCCCTACTTTCACTCATATTTAGCATTGCATTATGGGTAGAAAAATATGGGAGGTTGCACATAAAATGTACAAGTGTCTAATTAGTTTCCTATATTCTCGCTTTAAGGTTAATTGAGGGAGTTAAGGTTTTTTTTTTTTTTTTTTTTCCTTAATGGATAATCAAAATGTTATATCTAAGCTCTATTTTTTGGAAAATTAGTCATTTTTCAAAGAACGTTTTTTGGAAAACTATCTCATTTTTCAGTGTTTGATAACAACCTAAAAAATAAGTTTGAGAATGTTTTCTAGTGTTTGGTATGCACAAATTTTTGTAACATTTTTTGTATAATTTAAAATGTGTATAATATGAAATTTATGTAAATCCAACTAATGTAATCAACATAAAAATAAAAATAAAAATTTAAAAAAATTTAAAAAAAAATTAAAAAGTATGAATTTGTTGCTCATACATATTAGCTCTATAAGCTCATAATTCAAAATATCCATATTTCTCATTCTCATAATTCAAAATAACCATAAACTTCATTTCAAATAGTTCAAAATGGCAGTTTAACCTACAAAATAATCTAGTACAAATAGTTTGATAAATACTAAAATGCCAAATTGTCTAAATAATCACGTCCAAATTTTAACAAAATGCACCTACATTATCAAAATTGGCTTAAATAGTTGTCAAAGAAGTTCTGCAGCCATTGTCTAAGGAGCTTGTCATTTTTCAACATGAACATCGATTATCTAATATATTTTGGAACAAAGGAATGAAAAAAAAATTCACTGTTAATAGCAATATAATGATAAGTATATAGGTATATAATCATAAGTATAGGTCGGCTGAATAGTCAAAGCAATAGATGTAGTCGCCTAAGGCCCTAAGTAAAAAAAAGGCCCCCAAATTTTAACCAATAGTGTCATTTATAAACAATAAATAAAATAATATTTTTTTATCAAATGAAAAACAAACAAAAAAAGAGAGAAAAATGCTACGTCTACAATATTTTTCACAACACTTTTACAACAAATGCTAAATAATAAGTTGTTACAGCCTATTATTGATGTCAAAAAAATAATTATAGTGGTGTTTTCAAATAGAAAACAAGAAGCAACTTAAAACTTAGGATTTGTTGTGAAAAATATTGTGAATGTTGCACTTCTAAAAAATAAAATAATAATAAGAGTTGAGTTAGCAAACTTTTATTAGTTTTCATCTAGGTCTACCATTAACCCCACTATTTTACTTACCACTATCAATCTGTTACATCAACAAATGTGAAAAGTTTTGTCAAATTTTTTGTGTCTATAAAATTTTTAAAAAAAGAAAAAATTCTATGTTGTTCATGTTAATTAGTAGTAATTTTGTATCTAAAACAATATAATCAATTTTCGCCTTAAGCCTCTAAATGCATCAAGCCCTTGTATAAGTATAGCAATATAAGTCATTGCAACGGTATTGATAAATCATTTACACATCAAAGAATCCTTATAAATTTATAATGATGTAACACCTACCAAGTAGTGTGACAGTAAAATTCCTACTGCACACGTCAATTGATTAAAGAAAAAAAGGATTTCACATCCTAAAATCATGTGGGGTTATTGCATTAAAAGACCCCATTGGTTTTGGCTTCACGAGTTGGAGAACAAGTGAAAAACGAATGTGATAATGTTAACAAAAAAAAAAGGAACTATAACCGATGAAATTTTATAAGTAAATAAACACCGAATCAGTAAGAAAATCTGTAAATTTGAACAAATACAAATCATGCTACAACGCATAAAAATATGTAGCACTGACCGAACCAGTAATAAAAATCAGCAAACAAAAACACCAAATATTATCTAATAAAATTAGGATTTTAGAAGAAAGGAATAAATCAAATTACCACTGCAGTGATTACAACCCATGCAGAATTTTTGGAAGAGATAAGAGACTAGAGAGTGATAGTGTGGGCGTGAGAACTGAGAAAAGAGAAAAAGTGAAGGCAAGAGAAAAGAATATTTGAGAGTGCTTACTGATGATGCCGAAAAGATCACCAATAGGTTACACGGCGCTCGCGACTCAAAAGTGAACCTGCACGACAAAATAACGAAAGACCTCCGAGAGCACCGGTTTGGTGTCGGCCAAATACCCTCCGAAGGTCAAGTTAGAATTCTTCTTACAACTCTAGAGTGCTAGAGAGGGTAAAATATGCGTACCTTGATTTGTGAGGGTATTGGGCTTTTATAGTAGTTCAAAGTTGATCTCTCTTCCTTGCCCTCGAAGTCTTTTCCTTGTAGGACTCTGTCTGAGGAGTCCCAAACGTGATGAGCAAGAATTTCCTTGTAGAGTGGGCTTTTCACCAAACGCGTGTCTTCTAGAACTACACTCGAACTAGTATTCTGACTTTCTCTAGGATTCTTTCGGATTCCACAAGTATTTTGAGTTATGCCAGGCCCTAGGTTCTCCCATACTGTTGGCCCATGGGCTCGGATCCGTCAGGCCCAGTGTCCATATTTTTTCCCACATCAGTTGCCCCCTTCACCCTATGGTCCGTCATATTTTAGGGGATCGGACCATAAGGGTGACGGTTAAATTTTTAATGGGGATGACGATCCAAGATTTACTTATGTTGACGGTTGAAGACTCTGAGGTCGATGGCCTTTCAAGGGTAGACGAATTTCGAAAATACGCTGAAGGGTTGTTAAGCATTTATGAGGTACGACACATGTCATTGCTTGATTGGGTCTGTCTTGGATTGACGCGTTGCTTCGTCTTCCGTGCATGTCTTTCTATATATACCACTCCCCTATTCTCTCATTTCTTCATTTCATTGTAAAAACACATTGTCAGAGCGCAATCGTCACCATTGTCAGAGAGCCATCCGTCGAACATCTGTATCCGCTAACTATTTCAACCGTCGACCTTCAGTAGCTGAGACTTGGTGAGTAATTATTGTGATTTTACAAGTCTTTAATTGATGCTTCCATTTAGTTAGACTTCCATATACACCCGTCGAAACTTTTAGATCCGTCAGTCTTAGGTCTCGTCGTCATTTGTAGGCAATGCCTAGTGCGTCGAGTAATCAGTCGGTAGTTCGTGACGGGGCGGATTACGAGGAAGTATACCCGTCTGGTCGTAAAGACCAAGAGAGTCCGGGCGAAGAGAGAAGTCCGTCTGCATCTTCCTCGTCCTCAACGAATGAGGATATGGAGATGGCTGAACAAGAGGATATTTATGTTGACGGTGAGGATCAACCATCAAGATCCGTCACTGGTGCAGATGGACTTAGAGAGTTCATCATGTTACCAGAATGGACGGTACATAAATTCACATCCGTTATAAAGGAGAAACACTTCAGCACCTTTAGGGCAATTTATCAAATTCCAGACTTCATTTCAATCCGTCTACCCTATGTGTCAGAGAAATGCTATTATGAGGGGGTAGACGGTGTTGGAGTATATGAACAGATGTTGAAGGCGGGACTTAGGTTCCCCTTAAGTACCCTGCATAGACAACTCCTACATTATTTGGGTTTGTCCGTCACCCAGATATCCCCAAATGCCTGGAGGGTTTTCATAGCAATGGAGATACTCTACGGTGCTATGTCGAACGGTGCCAGGAGGCTGACGGTGCGTGAATTTCTTCATTGCTACCGTCCCGACGAAATTGATAAGTCAAAGGGGATGTATAGCTTTGCCAGTAGGAGTCCACTGTTGAAGGTCATCTATGAAACACCCGACTCAAATAGAGACTGGAAGAGTCGATACTTCTTTTTAGAGGGAGACGGATGGATGGGACTCCCAGGGGAGACGGACTATATGCCCGTCGACACAACTTGGGGAGTGTTAGATCCGGACCGTATGCACCCGTCCTAATCTATTAGCTTTTGTTATTTGCTAAGTAAATCGTGATATTACCTTTAACCTTCCATTCTCTTCTTTTTTTTTACAGGTAGACGGCGTCCTCAAATTAGCGTCGAAGAATTTGGCTTTCTTGAGAAGATTTTTCAGAAGACCGAGCCGACGGAGAGAACTTGGGCCAAGCTGGTAAACCCAGAAACCATACACTGGTACTGTGACGGTCCCGAACCTACACTTTATCCGTCCGTTCATCCTTTCAGAAATGGACGATGCTAAGAGAAGGGCTCAGATAAGACAACAGGCTGCCAAGAGAAAGGAGTCTGGTGAGCCGGTTCCTAAGGGGACGGCTCCTTTGAAAAGAAAGCCTTTACCCAAATCTGATCGTCAAACTAAACAGCTGAAAGTCTCCCTTGAACCCGTCGTGGGTTTAATGGCTGCTGGTGTGAAGGACGTCATCCCAGTAAGGCATGGGGTAGGCAAGGGATTGATGAAGGCCCCGTCCACCAGCCAGGAGAAGCCTCCACCTCTCCTTCGAGACGACTCTAAATTTGCCTTGGAGAAGATTACTTCTATTATTTCGTCGGAGGATTACGAGGATTTGGGCAATCATTCGACAGAGGCAATGGGAGAGACGGGTCTCTTTGCTGTAGCACAGGTAATATTGTCCGTCACCTTTGCCCGTCCATTCAAACTGACTCTTGGTCTAACCCTCTTAATTTGCTTGTTCCAGTCCCTGGTCATGATGAAGGGCTTAATGGATCGTTGTCTTAAACGTGAAGCGGCTCTGGAACGGGTGAGAGCCAAGGCAAATCAGACGGAGGAAGAGCTGGGTCATCTTAACAAGTGGAAATCCACTATGGAGAAAAAGTTTGATCTGTCCGAACAAGTAAGGAAGGAGTTGGAGCAGAAGATGGATGAGGCCGGAAAAGCATTGGTGGATAAAGATAAGGAAATACAAGATTTGAAGAACAGGCTCCGTCAGGCTAACGAGACAGCGGTCCGTCAATATCGTGACTCCGACGCCTTATTGGCCGAGCTAGGAGAGTCATTCCTTCAAGGATTTGACGATGCCATCCGTCAAGTCAAGAAAGCCTATCCTGAGTTGGATGTGTCCATGGTAACTGTTGAAGATCAGGCTCAGACGTCTGTTTTGCCCGTTGCTTCGGAGAACACGGATGATTTGTTTGAGGAGAATGCTGCTCAAGGAGACGGAGAATCAGCTCCGGAGAAAAGTCCCCAAGATGTCGACCCCAAAATTTAATTAAATTTTTTGACAACTATGTATGAAACGATTACCCTCCCAAGGTTTTCTTTTTGAATTAAACATTTACCCTTCAAGGGTTTTTATCCGTCAATGCTTATACCCGTTACTATTTCTTTTCTATTTGAAAGTTGCATGAATGTCCGTCCATGAATTTTACGATTATATTTATATCTTACATTTGGTCCGAATGCCTTGTTGACAGAGTATTTTTCACACTATGGGTGATCCGTCCACTTTGGGAACTGAATTTTTCTAACTATGTCGGATAGATATTCATATACCATGAGTGATCCGTCCATTATGAGGACTTCGATCATTTTGCATTTTGTTGATTTGTATCCGTCCATGTTGGACCACACTTTCATCCTATTGGGATGATCCGTCCACATTGTGGATTTGTTCATTATCCGTCCTTTTTGGACTTGATATTTTCATCACCTTGGGTTTTATCCGTCCATTTTGTGGACTTGTTCGTTACCCGTCCATGTTGGACTACACACTTTCATCCTTGTGGGACGATCCGTCCACTTTTGTGGACTTGTTCGTTATCCGTCCATTTTTGACTTCAAACTTTCATCCTTCTGGGATGATCCGTCCACGTTGTGGACTAGTAGGTATCCGTCCATTTTGGACTTCAGATTTTCATCCTCCTAGGATGATCCGTCCACCTTGTGGACTTGTCGTTATCCGTCCATTTTGGACTTCAAACTTTCATCCTTCTGGGATGATCCGTCCACGTTGTGGACTAGTAGGTATCCGTCCATTTTGGACTTCAAACTTTCATCCTTCTGGGATGATCCGTCCACGTTGTGGACTTGTAGGTATCCGTCCATTTTGGACTTCAAACTTTCATCCTTCTGGGATAATCCGTCCACATTGTGGACTTGTAGGTATCCGTCCATTTTGGACTTCAAATTTTCATCCTTCTGGGATGATCCGTCCACGTTGTGGACTAGTAGGTATCCGTCCATTTTGGACTTCAAACTTTCATCCTTCTGGGATGATCCGCCCACGTTGTGGACTTGTAGGTGGATCCATTTTAGACTTCAAACTTTCATCCTTCTGGGATGATCCGTCCACGTTGTGGACTTGTAGGTATCCGTCCATTTTGGACTTCAAATTTTCATCCTCCTAGGACGATCCATCCACCTTGTGGACTTGTGATATATAACAAAAAATCCATGTAGAAAAAACTGTATCTGATTATTGTTGAATGAAAATGCATTTGTGGGGGAGAAGCACCTGCCCCCTTGGGTTTAAAAAGGTGCAAGAAGATTGTATCAAAAATAGATTGGAAAAACGAAACTAAAAATTGAAGTTTAATGCTTAAATAAACTGGGCAAGATTGTTGTTGTCTGCTGTGTCACGGCTACTGATAATACTTTCTTAAGTGCTCGGAGTTCCATGGATGTGGCAGCTTCTGTCCGTCTATTGTCTCCAAGTGGTAGGTGCCTTTCCTTTGCCATGAGGTGACTCGGTAAGGTCCTTCCCAATTGGGGCCCAGCTTCCCTTGTGTAGGGTCTCTAGCGGCACCCATGACCTTTCTGAGTACGAGGTCTCCAACTTGGAAGTCTCTATGTCGGATCCGAGTGTTGTAATGCTTGGCCATGCGGTCCTAGTATCTAGCGAGCCTTTGTTCTGCCGCCGTCCTTATTTCGTCTACCAGGTCCAGCTGTAGCCGCATTGCCTCGTCATTCTTGTCCTCGTCATGGTTTTGCACCCTGTAACTTGTGAGGCCAACTTCAGCGGGGATGACTGCTTCGCTCCCGTACGTTAGTCGAAATGGTGTCTCTCCTGTGGGGACCCTTACCGTCGTCCTGTACGCCCACAGTATGCTTGGTAGTTCTTCAAGCCATATGCCCTTTGCCCCCTCGAGTCGAGTCTTGATTATCTTAAGTAAGGATCGGTTCATGACTTCAACCTAGCCATTAGCCTGAGGGTGAGCGGGGGATGAGTAGTGGTTCTTTATCCCTAGCTGTGAGTAGAAATCCCGGAAGTAGTCATTGTCGAATTGCCTTCCATTATCCGAGACAAGGACTCTAGGTACACCAAACCTGCATATGATGTTCCTCCAGACAAAACTTCGTATGTTCTTTTCTGTAATGGTGGCTAAAGCTTCCGCTTTTACCCATTTCGTGAAGTAGTCGATACCCACTACCAGGAACTTTAGCTGTCGTATCGCTGTAGGAAAAGGCCCCATAATGTCTAGACCCCACTAAGCGAACGGCCATGGAGCCATCATCGGGGTCAGTTCTTCAGTTGGTTGCCTGATAATATTGCTGAATCTTTGGCATTTGTCACAACTTTTAACATAGGCCTCGGCATCCTTTTGCATTGTCGGCCAGTAATACCCAGCTCGCACTAGCTTGTGTACCAACGACCTCGATCCTGAATGATTTCCGCAGATTCCCTCATGTACTTCCCTCATCACGTAGTCTGCTTCTTCGGCACCCAAGCATCTCAGATATGGACGGGAGAAGCCTCTTTTGTACAGGACGTCTTTTATCAAGACAAAACTTGCCGCCTAGACCTTTAGCTTTCTTGCTGCCTCCTTCTCGTCTGGTAAGACCCCATTTTTCAAGTATGAAATTAACGGTGTGGTCCAGGTGTTTTCGGAGCCTATCTCCTGCATGTTGCCGGAATTTATTAGCGGAGAAAGCTGAACAAAAGAGAGTACGTTACCAGGGGTTATCATATGTTCTGCTGAAGCGGTCTTGGCTAGATGGTCGGCGTGCTCATTTTCTCCTCTTGGGATTTGGATGATTTTTGCTTCTAGGTCATCCAGTCTTGCCTTCACTTGATCAAGGTATCTCTTCATCCTTTCACCCTTGCACTCAAACTCTCCGTTTACTTGATTAGCTACGACCTGGGAATCGCAGTATATGATCACTTTTGCGGCTCCTGCAGCTTTGGCGAGGTCGAGTCCTGCTACTAATGCTTCGTATTCAGCTTCATTATTGGTGGTGGGGAAGTCAAGACGGACCATACATTTAACCTTGTCTCTTTCGGGTGATAGCAGTACAATCCCGGCTCCCCCGGCTCGTCTATTGGATGATCCGTCAGTATATATGCTCCACTGAGTGGACTCTTCTTCCCCCTTGCCTTCTTCATGTGTAAATTCTACTATGAAATCGGCTACGACCTGTCCTTTGATGGCGGTTCGTGGGCGGTACCTGATATCAAATTTGCTCAATTCTATGGCCCACAACGTCAGTCGACCTGCAGCTTCAGGATTGCTCATCACTCGTCGCAAGGGCTTGTCAGTCATGACGTTCACCGTGTGGGCTTGGAAGTATGGTTTTAGCTTGCGAGCCGCCGTGACTAATGCAAAAGCGAGTTTCTCCAAAGGTGGGTATCTTTCTTCGGCACCGCGTAGCGCTCGGCTGGCGTAATATACGGGCTTCTGCACCCTGTCTTCCTCTCTGATTAAGGCCGCGCTGACTGCAGCAGGGGAGATGGCTAGGTAGAGGAAGAGTTCTTCACCTGGTTGCGAAGGACTCAACAGCGGTGGGGAAGACAAGTAGGCTTTGAGTTCCTCGAATGCATGCTGACACTCGTCCGTCCACTCGAAGGACTTCTTTAATGTGCGAAAGAAGGGCAAGCATTTGTCTGTGGCCCTCGACACGAATCTATTCAATGTCGTTATCTTGCCGTTGAGGCTTTGTACTTCCTTCATATTTCTTGGGGGAGCCATCTCCATTATGGCTTGAATTTTGTCCGGGTTGGCCTCAATTCCCCTTTGAGATACCATGAATCCTAGGAATTTTCTAGCCGTCACCCCGAAGATGCACTTTCTTGGATTGAGCTTCATGTTGTAAGAGCGAAGCGTGCTGAATGTTTCTCTAAGGTCTTCCAGGTGATCTTCCTCCCTACGACTCTTCACTAGCATGTCGTCGACATAAACCTGGACATTCCTCCCGATTTGATGCGCGAACATCTTGTTCATCAGCCTTTGGTACGTCGCGCCCGCGTTTTTTAGGCCAAATGGCATTACTTTGTAGCAGAACAGGCCTTGACTGGTTACGAACGAAGTCTTCTCCTGATCAGCTTCGCACATTCGGATCTGGTTATATCCTGAGAAAGCGTCCATGAAGCTTAGTAGCTGGTATTGAGCCGTCGAGTCTACTAGGACGTCGACCCTTGGGAGGGGATAGCTGTCTTTAGGACATGCTTTGTTAAGATCGGTGAAGTCCACGCACATCCGCCACTTGTCGTTTGGTTTTTTAACCATTACTACGTTTGCCAGCTAGTCGGGGTAGTAGACTTCCCTAATGAAGCTTGCCTCTTGTAGTTTGCGGACTTCTTCCGCTATTGCTTGGTCTCGTTCGGGAGCGAATACTCTCTTCTTCTGTCGGACGGGTAAAAAGGATGGTGACACATTCAATCTATGTACCATGACCGAAGGGTCTATTCCTGGCATGTCGTCATGACTCCAGGCGAACACGTCTTGATTGCTCCTAAGGAAGGTTATAAGCTCTTGTCAGATCGCGTGGTTAGCGAGCGTTCCGATTTTGGTTATTCGATCGGGTCTGGAGTGATCAAGTGTTATCTCCTCTAGTTTCTCTATTGGTTCCGTCATTGTTCGGTGTTCTTCTATGTTCAAGGTCTGGACCTGGTCTTCTATCTCCATCATGGCTACGTAGCATTCCCGCGCAGCCATTTGACTTCCGCGCAGCTCTCCCACTCCATATTCTATAGGGAATTTGATCATCAAGTGGTAGGTTGAGGTTGCTGCCTTCCATGAGTTGAGCGTGGGTCGTCCGAGGATAGCGTTGTAGGCAGACGAGCAATTGACCACTAGGAATGTCACATCCTTGGTGATTTGTTGGGGGTAATCGCCTACCGTTACAGATAATGTGACCGCGCCCAGAGGGAATACCCAGCTACCTCCGAAACCAACGAGCGGGGTGTTCGTTGGAATTAGTTGCTCCTTACCTATCCTCATTTGCTGGAACGCCAGATAATATAGGATATCTGCTAAGCTGCCGTTGTCGACCAGTACCCGGTGCATGTTGTAATCTCCTACTCGCACGCTGACGACGAGAGCATCGTCATGCGGATGGTGTAGGCGTCGTGCATCTTCTTCTGAGAACCCGATAACGGGTCCTTCTCTTCTTGCTATCTTCGGCACAGTGCCCGTCAGTTGAACACTCTGTACCATCCTAAGATAAGTTTTGCGAGCCTTTTTTGAAGACCCGGATACTGCGGTCCCTCCGACTATCATCCTTATGTCCCCTATGGGGGGTTTTGGGCGCTCGTTCTCTCGTCGAGGGTGTTCTTGTGGGGGTGGATCTGTTCTTTCCTTGCTGATGAACTTTTGCAGTTTTCCTTGTCTGATAAGGGCTTCAATCTGCTGCTTCAAGTCGTAGCAATCGGCTGTGTCGTGACCATGGTCACGGTGGAATCTACAGTACTTATCCCTAGATCTTTTGTTGGGATCACTCTTCAACTTTCCAGGAAACGTCAGTGTCCCTTCGTCTTTGATCTGCATCAGGACTTGATCTATTGGGGCGCTTAATGGGGTGAAACTTGTGAATCTTCCCCCCATGGGTTTGGGGCGTCTCTCCTCCCTACGGTCTCCTACCTTTCCTTTCTTCCGGCCCTGGTCCTGTCTAGTGTCTTCTTGCCTTTCTCTTTTCCTGGGCCTCTCTTCTCGGGCCAACAATGCGTCTTCCGTGTTCATGTACTTGGTGGCCCTGTAAAGCACCTCTGACATGGTCTTTGGGTCGTTTTTGTACAGGGAGAACAAAAACTTACCCCCCTTTAGCCCATTCGTGAATGCCGCTACAAGTATCTTGTCGTCGGTTTCGTCTATCGAGAGTGCCTCTTTATTGAAGCGGGATATGTAGGCCCTTAACGTTTCCTCCTCTCGCTGCTTGATATTCATTAAGCAAGCTGTAGACTTCTTGTATCGATGTCCTCCGATAAAGTGCGTAGTAAACTGAGCGCTTAGCTCCTTGAAGGTGCCAATTGAGTTCGGCGCTAGTCGACTGAACCAAATCCTTGCCGCACCCTTAAGCGTTGTTGGGAATGCCCTGCACATAATTGCGTCTGCCACTCCTTGAAGGTGCATCAAGGTCTTAAAGGTCTCCAGGTGGTCTAGAGGGTCCTTGACCCGTCATAACTATCCATATGTGGCATGCGGAACTTACTCGGCAGAGGGAAGGAGTTGACGATTGTGGTAAAGGGCGAGTCGGTCCTATTGACGAGATCGTCGAGGTCACTGGACACTCGTCCTTTGAGAGCGTTCATCATTACTTCCATTTGTTCCTTCATCGCCTGCATCTCTGCGATGATAGGTGGTGGAACCGTATCCGCGAGAGACAGAAGGCTCATGTCCCGTCGCTCTGGTCTGCTTGGGGCGTTGCTAGCCTGTGGTCCTTCTTGGTTCCTCTTTTCAACGCTGTTTCCTTCTTGATCCGCTCCTTGGTTATTTGGTGCTGCGTTTTTCTGGTTCAACTGCTCTTCCAGGTCGCGGTTTTGTTTGGTGAGGCGCTCCACGGCTGTGGCGAGCGTCTTGACCTGTTTCTCAAGCGCGGTAGTGGGGGCTTCTTCTTCTTGAACGTCGTTAGTGGTCGCCATTGAGCGAGTGAGTACCATGTAACTCTTTTGTCCGGGAAGCGATAATGTGCTACGTTTCCCACAGACGGCGCCAACTGATGATGCCGAAAAGATCACCAATAGGTTACACAGCGCTCGCGACTCAAAAGTGAACCTACACGACAAAATAACGAAAGACTTCCGAGAGCACCGGTGTGGTGTCGGCCAAATACCCTCCGAAGGTCAAGTTAGAATTCTTCTTACAACTCTAGAGTGCTAGAGAGGGTAAAATATGCGTATCTTGATTTGTGAGGGTGTTGGGCTTTTATAGTAGTTCAAAGTTGATCTCTCTTCCTTGCCCTCGAAGTCTTTTCCTTGTAGGACTCTGTCTGAGGAGTCCCAAACGTGATGAGCAAGAATTTCCTTGTAGAGTGGGCTTTTCACCAAACGCGTCTTCTAGAACTACACTCGAACTAGTATTCTGACTTTCTCTAGGATTCTTTCGGATTCCACAAGTATTTTGAGTTATGCCAGGCCCTAGGTTCTCCCATACTGTTGGCCCATGGGCTCGGATCCGTCAGGCCCAGTGTCCATATTTTTTCCCACATCACTTACTGTGAAAGAGGGCTAAACCGATTATTGTTTCCCATGGCAAACAAAAGAGAATATTAATAGGGGTCTCGCTGTAAGAGAGAGAAAGAGCTTGTTTTTCATTGACCAAAGATAGTTTTTTGTTGACCGATTTTTTTTATGCTACCAAATATTGGAAAATCTAGAGCACTATCTTTACAAAAGGTTTTCCAGCGAAACAAAAAAATTACTAGAATCCAAAAGGATGTTCAACCCATAAGTTGATAGAATAGAATCTCAAAACATATTACAAAAATTGACAAAGTTTAGTTACAAATTTGGTTGTAACCTTAGGTTACAATCTTACTCAGTAAAATAAACGTTACTACATATTTTAAAAATCTAACTGTTGAATTGCATGTTCTTTACGCTCTCAATACTCATGTCAAACTTTGTGTCAATCAGATATTATTTACTATATGATCTATAAGTTTATATTTTATGCATAATTTTAAACTACAAAAACTTGTAATTCAAACAATTTATTGATGACATAGCTATTGATTTTTAATTTTTTAGAAATTTTGCAAGCATGAAGGATATAAGAAGAAGATGTAATCCAATAGAGTAATGGTGGATTTGTCAAAATTCATCTTCAATAAAAAAATATTGAGTAAAATTGTAATTTTAAACTACAACCAATTTTATAGCTAAATTTTGTCCTACAAAAATATAGTCATGCTTTTCCAAAATCGGTTGCCCAAATACCTCCATGATGATTTACACATAATAATCTACTTAATCATTCTTCAACATTTCTTCTTCACATAGCCCAAGCATATTGGCTAACATAAAACATTACATTCCCAAAGTACAATATATACGACAACTTATTAGAAATTATCCAACATGACATGAGCTTGGGGCCTAAACGCCACAGTCAAAATAGTTTTGAAATTTAAATATACTAGCATGAATTCAGGTAATGCCATCCTTGAATAATATTATTTTGATAAAAAAAATATTAAAAAAAAAAAAATTGATAATTAAGACAAAAGGCACTAGGAAATTTCCATATAGCGGGTCTTTCTCTTCCACCAATGTTGGCATTTATCTAATCGAATATGAACTGAAACCATAGTAAACTGCAACTTAGTAAACAAAGTGGGTAAAAAAATAGCATGGCAAGAAAGGAATACTTGAGCATTACCATCAAGTATTGTATACCAAATGCCATTTTGACACATAAAAACCTACTTTTTCTATTTTAACACACCATTTTACAATATCTCATTCATCAAATGTTTTATCATTCAATTCTATACATTAAAATAATATTTACTACACATTAAAATAATATATTATCTCCTCCCTTTCATCACCATCAACAACTACAACGGCACATCCACCACTACCACAACAATAGCCACCAATAACCACTGCCGCAACAGCACCGACTAGCCACCACCAGCACAAACCCACATCCACCAATGCCATCTTAAAAAAAAAAAAAAAAAAAAAAACAAACAAACAAAACCAGAAAGATCGGCACCGCTACAACCACCGCCACAAACTACAACCACAATCAATGGATCCTTCAACAAATTCCAAATCCAAAAACCTCAACAACCATCAGCGGCAAGAGTTGTGGAGGACGACGAGCAAAGATCGGCGACTGCCACTGGGCGAGCAGAGCTTCAGATCGACGAGCAAAGCTTTAGATTGGCGAGCAAAGATCGGTGAACTCTGCTTCAGATCGGCGAGCTGAGCTTCAGATCCTCGACGACCCCGCTGCCGGAGAGAAAAATAGGTGCAGAGAAAAAAAAAAAAAAAGCCAAAGCCATGTGGTGAAGATGCTGAAGAAGAAAGAATAAGAAAAAGGGAAGAGGGAGTGACAGGAGATAAGGAACAGGCGGAGGAAGAAAGAAGAAAAAAAATAAGAGAGAGAAGAAATGAATAAAAAAATATTATTTGTTTTTAGCACATCTGTCCATACGGTGCCAAACTTATGACGGTACTGTAGCATATCTTAAATTTTTGACACATTTAACACACCTCATGAAGGTGTGTTTTTGGAGTTTGGTGTGCCAAATGCCAAATATTTGGCATTTGGCACACCTGATGGTAATGCTCTCCATGTCCATTACATTGACATAGTCACCAGGGAATCATGCGTATCTAACAGTTTCCCACTATATTGTATTACGTATATAGTCAACATATTCTACAACAAGAAACATACCAAAGCCACCCAAAAAGTGACATTAATAGGGCCAAATGAAAACTAATAAGAAGTTAACCATATCAAGGCTTGTAGAAATATTGTAAAATAGTTTGTAACTATAACATTATTCTTAACTAGAAGTAATGCTAGAGATACAAACTTTTTTACAAAAAATTTTACAAAATGCTAATGTATTGAGTGCCAGTATTTATTGGTGAATGTTCAAATAGAGTGTAAAACACCTATGAATGTTTAGACCCCTAAATTACAAATTACCAACACAAGCTTATAATCAAACAATGTATGTGCGGAATTTGAAAATAAGCTAAATCAGAATTGGTAAAACAATCTAAACCGAAATTAACCACAACTATAGCAGTAATTAAAAGGCAAAGATTAAGGGAAGAAAGATATAAAAACAAAGACAACACAGCAATGTGTTATCAAAGAGGAAACCAAAATCCTCGGCGAAAAACCTCTCCGCCGCCCTCCAAGCGATCAATAATCCACTAGAGAATAAAGTTGGGATACATGAATAGTAGAAGACCCTCCAAGCCTAATCTACCCAGTGCACCTAAGCCCTCCAAGCTTCTTGCTCCAATAGGGTTACACTGAACCTTGTCTTCTCTAGCTTACCAGATCCCGCAATCGCCCATTGCATCAACCAAAATGAATTAGTCCCTTCCGAACTGCTTCCCAAGTACCAAAATGCCTCCTCACAGATATGGGTATGGTGAGATAAGGATTTGGCTAATGTACCTCTTAAGGATGTATCAATGGAAAGGGTGAGGTAGAGGAATTTGGAGAATCAAAGGATGAAGATTGTGGATGAGTCAATCTTATTTTTCTCTAGGGTTTCTCTCTCAAAATTCTCTTTGGAAGCTCTCAACATTTCGTGGGTATAAAGGTATTTATAGTAGGATGAGTGAGGAATGCGAACAGTCAAGTTTCTAACAAACAGAGCATTCTGGCGACTCGGGTTCGAGACTGGAATGAGTCACGAGTTTGAGTCGCGAGCTAACTGTCTGGCCAGTCTAGAATTTTGTCCTGTAGTGCTCCAGCTAGTGTGACCTTTCAGCTCCCTGCATGCTTCACACGTGTGCCACCTTTGGCGACTCGCCAGTCACGAGCTAGTTGCGAGGCCCTTCTTGAGTCACACTCTTGAGCTTTTCTTCACACCCTCTCACACACTACCCTTACATGATTCCCACCTAAATACAGGGTTTCTAAATGCTGAAATACAAGCAA
Organism: Quercus tomentella; assembly: GCA_028535165.1. Taxonomy (NCBI): domain Eukaryota; kingdom Viridiplantae; phylum Streptophyta; class Magnoliopsida; order Fagales; family Fagaceae; genus Quercus; species Quercus tomentella. The sequence goes on along the minus strand of JAPQVY010000111.1, from coordinate 24,855,441 downwards.
ATTTGGCACAGAATAAAGCCAACAAAATGATTGAATAAATTCAACCTTACAATTGGTAAATGAAAAAGTGATGTTAATGGTGGGTCTAAATGAAAACCAATAAGAAGCTAGCACATCAACGATTTGTAAGAATGTTGTAAAATAGTTTGTAATTGTAGCATTATTCAACTTAACCAACACAATCACAATTTCGTCATTTAGAGAAATTGCAATTAAATATCTAAATTCTTGTGGCAATTGTCTAGGGCCTACTCTCGAAGCACGGAGAATAATACTCCATTCTCTCACATTCATGGTGAGATCCACTCATTAAATTCATAGTGGGTTCCACCATGAATGTGAGATGAAGGAGCACTATTTCTCTGTGTTCATGGAGTATCTCAGAATTTTCCAGGGGCTAGCCAATACCAATTTTACTAGTATATAAATTCATAGATTTCAAATTACGCAAGAATTTATTATCTATTAAATTACTTAAATTTTTATGAGAATAACTTGAAAACTCCAAAGTAACATATTCTACACATAAAGCATCCCAAAAAGATACAAAATCAATCAATTTAATGATTCTCACAACTTTTATATCTAATAAATTTTATATGATCAATTAAGTTTTTTTTTTTTTAAATCAATATTTCATTCCTATGTAGTTTGTAAAAATTATAATTTACACAATTTTCTCTAATATCCTAAGTAGGAATTCAAAAAAAGAAAATTAGATTTCTCACAAAAATTGGGTTTTGAATAATATAATTGATTTCTTTCATAGGAAAGAGAATAATGAATCAAGAGTTTTTTTTTTTTTTTTTTTTTTCGATAATTTGATAGTCAAGGGTAGGGGGACTTGAACCCTAGATGTCTTTGTTAAAAATATCAAGAGGTACCAACCTGTTGAGAAACAAAACTCTTGAAGAATCAAGGTTATTTTAAAAATATTGTTAGGAAATTCTATCTATCTAGTTAATAGTCTCTAATCAACTACCATAATTAAGAGAGAGAGAGAGAAAGAAAGAAAGAGGAAAAAAAAAAAGGCGTAAATGCACTTTTAGTCCCTATATTTTGACGTTTTTCCATTTTAGTCCCTACATTTTATTTTTTCCACTTTTAGTCCCTAAAACCAATTTACGCTTTCCGTTTTAGTCCTTGAAGCACTATTCCGTCACCAAACTAACGGGGAAACTGGACGTGGCTGACATGAGTATTAAAATATTATTAAAAAAATTATTTGACATTTTTTAAATGCGAAAATTTAAAAAAAAAAATTTAATTACTCAATTTTCTTTTCATTATTTGTGTTCTTCCCGTTCTTCCCTATAATCAATCTCCAGCGAAAAACAAACCCTAAACCCAGATCCTAACCAAACCCCAAACCCATATCCCAGTAAAGCAAACCTTAGCCTTCAAACCCATAAATTTTCTTGGCAAACAAACACAAAAAAAAAACCCACTGGAAAAAAAAAAAAAAACCCCAAATCACCACCATCAAATCAAAGAACATGAAGATCAAACCCAAGCAAAAGAATAGAAACCCAGCAACCAAATGGCAAAAAATAATAATAAGTTTGGTGGACGACATTTTTACACCATCCAAGATATTTTTTTATCGATCTGAAAATTTCAAATTTTTTAAAAATATCTCAAACGCACAGAGAGAGACTGAGAAACTCTGTGAGCGAGTGTGAGTGAGAGATGGAGAGACACACCAGTGAGATATTGCTATTTTATTTTGTGGAGAGTGTGAGACCACGTATTAGTCAAGCTCCTCTGTAATCTGTACTAACTTGTTTGAACAAATTATAAATTATTGCTACTCCACAAGTGTTTCATTTCTCTGTACAAGTTTCATCAACAAAACAGAACAAGAAAAAGAAGATGATTGATGGCTCTGATACATGACACAAAGACAATCAACGGATCACGATGAGGCTCACAAAAAAAAAAAAAAAAAAAAAAAAAAAACCCAAACCCAGATTTTGCTCACCGCCTTCTCCACCGTCAAGCGCACTCAGAACTTCACCGCCAAAGCCGCCGCTCAGCGCCTCGCTCAGGTCATGGCCTCTCCACTTCCCGTTTTCGACACTCGCTCTCACTAGGTACCAACCGATCACAGCATCTCTCTAACCCAGATCAAGCCGATCTCAGCCTCTTTCTATCTCAAACCCATCGCACCCGATCTCAGCCTCTTTGATTATGGTTTGGTTTGGGAGTGGATGAGTTGGGTGCTTTGCTAGGTTTCTATTCTTTGGATGGTTTGATCTGGGAGTGGTTTTGTTGATGTGGTAGTGGATGATTTGATTCGGTGATGGTGCTTTGCTGGTTGCTGGGTTTCTATTCTTTTGCTTGGGTTTGATCTTCATGTTCTTTGATTTGATGGTGGTGATTTGGGGTTTTTTTTTTTCCAGTGGGTTTTTTGTGTTTGTTTGCCAAGAAAATTTATGGGTTTGAAGGCTAAGGTTTGCTTTACTGGGATATGGGTTTGGGGTTTGGTTAGGATCTGGGTTTAGGGTTTGTTTTTTGCTGGAGATTGATTATAGGGAAGAACGGGAAGAACACAAATAATGAAAAGAAAATTGAGTAATTAAATTTTTTTTTTTTTAATTTTGGCATTTAAAAAATGTCAAATAATTTTTTTAATAATATTTTAATACTCACGTCAGCCACGTCCAGTTTCCCCGTTAGTTTGGTGACGGAATAGTGCTTCAAGGACTAAAACGGAAAGCGTAAATTGGTTTTAGGGACTAAAAGTGGAAAAAATAAAATGTAGGGACTAAAATGGAAAAACGTCAAAATATAGGGACTAAAAGTGCATTTACGCCAATAAAAAAAAAAACCTGTATCCTATCATTTAGGTTTATGCTTTGTAATCAATTGAATCAGTTAATATAATTTTCAATATAGTAATAGATTTGCACATGTGAAACCAAAAGGTGAAAGACCATCATGTATAAATTTATAGTATTATTATACATGTCATCTCCAATTAACTCATAATTCTAAAAAGGGAAATGAAAAAGGCAACACAAAAATAGGGTTGGTAGTAAAGGCTAGGTTCTCATTTCTAATCTAAGCTAAAGGCCAATCGTCCTAGGAAGTCAAACCACCATGGAGGAAAATCTAATAGAAGGAATCAAGCATATGAAGCTAACAAGAGAAGAAGAAATACAGATTGCAGTATCAAGGGAACGCAAAACGGAGCTGATTGAAGAGTGCGCTTTAAGCCTATTTGGAAGACTAATGTCGGACATATGGCAAAATCAACGAGCACTGAAAAACACACTCGATCAACATGGAAAACAGGTTCAGATCTGAGGATTGTGGATGTAGGGAACGATACCTACCAGTTTAAATTCTCAAGTGAATATCAGATGAGATGGGTAGAGACAAATGGTCCATGGAATTTTGAGAACAATCTTTTGCTTCTCAAAAGGTGGGAAAAGGGGATGACAGCAAACAACATCTCCTTCACTCACTCCCTATTTTGGCTACAAATCTAGGGTTTACCATTTGACATGATGTTGAAAAAAATTGGAAGAGACATTGGCAACAGTATTGGAAATTTTATGGCTGCGGATTCGAGATCATGGTCTTCAGATCAAGCAAAATTCATGAGAATCCGAGTGAACATCCCACTGGATAAGCCACTAAGGCAGTGCGAAGTAGTGGCTAGCCCAAAAAGGGAGAAATTTCAAATTTATTTCGTCTATGAGAGACTCCCTGTCTTTTGCTTTCTTTGTGGAGTAATGGGACATGATGATCAACATTGCACATGCCCGGCAAGGCAAACGGACGAACCTCCTCTATATGGTGATTGGTTAAGAGCTAGGGAGGAAATAAGATGGGCAGTCAAAAGAATGATCCAGTGAAGACAACAACAACACAGTACACAATCCAAAATCCAGACGCAATGAGACAAAATGCATCATCGGAGAGGGCAGGAAAATGAGGACAAAATGCATAAAGGAGGAGTTTGGAAACAAGCGGGAATCTTGGAAAGCAAAAGGTTAGTGGAAACTTTTCTAGTGTGTCAGATAATGATAGTGACTTGTCAAACTCTTTATTTCAAATTCAAATTCAAAATAGTCAAACTAGAGAAATAGAAGAAGGAAGGGTGGGCCTTGGAAAAGCAGAAGCAGGTAACAAAAGGTATGGGCCAAATGGAAGTATTGACCAAGAACAATCAATGAGCAACAATATTCAGGAACCACCAGTGGGCCAAAGACATAAGAAAATTGTTGAAAATGAGGAAGTAACAAGCCCAATAAAAGCCCAAAAAGAGCCAACTGGAGAACAGAGTGTCAACAAAGAGATAGAAAAAGCCCAAGGCAAGAAAGGAAAGTGGAAGAAACTAGCTTGAGGTTAGAAAAAAAGCAATGGAATAGAAATGGAATTCAATGACAGCATAGTGGGGATAAAGTGTAGTCTTTAGGCAGAGGAAGAAAATGAAGAAGGCATGCAAAAGAGGGCACATGCAGGTGAGTGAGGTTCTTTCAATTAATGGCAGTGACTACTAGGCAGCATCGCCGAGAGCCATGAATTCTTTAAGTTGGAACTGCCGGGGAATTGGGAACCCCCGGACAGTTCGAGCGTTGCGCAATTTAATGCAACAATGGAATCCTAAGATTGTCTTCCTCATGGAGACAAAAGTATGTGTTAGAAGAATGACAAAAGTAAAAGAAATGATTGGCTTCCCAAATGGTTTAATTGTCCCTAGTGAAGGTAAAAGTGGTGGAATTTTCCTATTGTGGACCAGAGAAATAGATGTCGAAATAAAAAGCTTTTCGAGATTCCATATTGATGCAATTGTTACAGATCAATCTCTGGACCTCAAATGGAGATTAACTGGTTTTTATGGGAACCCAGATACAAACTTGAGAACAAAGTCCTAGAATCTCCTTAAAATGTTGAATTCTCAATACCAGATGCCATGAATGTGTATGGGAGATTATAATGAAATCCTGTCAGCAACTAAGAAATGTGGAGAGCCTGAAAGATCTTAAATCCAGATGAAAGGATTTAGAAATGCAATTAATGTGTGTGGCTTCCAAGATATGGGGTATGAAGGGCCTAATTTCACTTGGTGCAACAGAAGATCTGAAGGGGAGAGAATTCGTCTTAGATTAGACAAGGTGTTGGCTACAGTTGATTGGATGGAGCTCTATCGTAATTCAAAGGTATACCACATAGTGGATTCAACTTCAGATCACTATGCTCTCTTACTGACAGATCAACAAGCCCCGCCTAACTATAGAAAGAGACAATTCCATTTTGAAGCAGCCCTGCAATCTTCAAATGGGCTAGTAAAAGGGTTAAAAGATTGTGCATCTGGATTAGCAAGATGGAAATGATCTGATCTACATATTCCACAGAAAATTCAAGAAAAAAGAAAGAGCCTTCAAGCTATGATCCAAGCAGATCAAAATGGGAGCAATTGGGAAGAAATTGACAAGCTTTGCAAGGAAATTAATGAGCTCTTGGATGTGGAAGAAACAAGGTGGCATCAAAGATCAAGGGTTTAGTGGTACCAAAAAGGGGATAGGAACACCCAATTTTGTGCAAGATGAAGAATGAAATTAATGGGCTATGGGAAAAAGAAGGAAAATGGTGTGAAAGAATGGGGGGCATTGCTAATGTAGCAACTGACTACTTCAGGGAGTTATTCACAACTTCATCCCCAATTAGAGATAATGAGGTGGCAGAGCTAATACCAAGGAAACTCACTGAAGAGATGAATAAGCACCTTACAAAAGAATTCCCCAAGGAGGACCAAGCCATCCACAGTATGCATCCAACAAAAGCTCTAGAACCCAACGGTATGTCTGCTATCTTTTATCAAGAGTACTGGGATATCATCGGAGATGATGTGTCTAAAACAATCCTTAATATCCTTAATTTAAATGCACCAATGGCAGATCTGAATCAAACAAATATAGCACTCATCCCCAAAATAAAAAAACCCAACCAAAAATGAGTGATTTTCGACCCATCAGCCTATGCAATGTATTATATAAGATAATAAGGTTCTTGCTAATAGGCTTAAACCAATTCTATCCACCATTATTTCAGAAAATCAAAGTGCTTTTGTTCCTAGCAGACTTATAACTGATAATGTTCTTGTAGCCTTTGAAATTATGCACTATTTAAAGAAGAGAAAGGAAGGGAAGGACAGCTATATGGTGGTAAAACTCAACATGAGCAAAGCTTATGATCGGGTTGAGTGAGGCTTTCTAGAAAAATTAATGAAGAAAATGGGCTTTGACAATAAATGGATTAATTTAAATATAGAGTGTATATCTACTATCTCTTATGTTGTGCTTATCAATGGGGTTGCTCATGGCTGTATAACCCCTAGAAGAGGTTTGTGTCAAGGAGACCCCATCTCTCCATACTTATTCCTCCTTTGTTTTGAAGGTTTTATAGGCTTGATAATGGAGGCCGCTAGGAACAAAAAGCTATCTGGAATCTCAGTATGCAGAGGCAACCCAAGAATAACCCACCTACTGTTTGTTGACGATAGCATCTTATACTGCAAAGCATTAGGAATGGAAAGTAAGGAGTTAGTAAACATCGTTCAAAAGTATGAAGAGGCGTCGGGTCAGAAAATAAACACAAACAAGTCATCTGTCTTTTTCAGTCAAGATACGATGAAAGAACAAGAAGTGAAGTGAAGGAAATACTTGGCCCAATGCTTGATGCCCAACCAAAAAAATACATGGGCCTTCCATCCTTGATTGGTAGATCAAAGAAACAAGTTTTCAATGAAGTAAAGGAGAGGGTGGGAAAGAAGCTAATGGGATGGAAAGAAAAAATGCTATACATAGGTGGAAGGGAAATTCTAATAAAAGCAATAGCTCAGGCAGTACAAACATATACAATGGGATGTTTTTACTCCCGAAAGGGTTATGTGAAGACATTGAAAAAGAATGATGAGAAACTTCTGGGGGGGACAAAGGCAACAAGAGTCTAAGATTGCTTGGGTTGGATGATCAAAGATGTGCAAATCAAAATGGGAAGGTGGTATGGGTTTTAGGGATCTCCAGGCTTTCAACCTTACAATGTTGGCAAAACAAGGGTGGTTTATGTTAGCAGAACCATCCTCACTCATGGCCCGTTTGTACAAAGCAAAGTACTTCCCAAACAATGATGTCCTGAGTGCAAAAATAGGGAGCAACCCATCCTATGCCTGGAGAAGCATACATCAAAGTCTAGAAGTCCTTAGACAAGGTACAAGGTGGAGAGTTGGAAATGGGAAATTAATTCATATCTGGGATGACAAATGGCTGCCAACTCCTTCAACATACAAGGTTGTTTCCCCACCAAAAGATTTTGGAGACTTTCCCATGGTTTTTGCACTCATAGATATGGACACAAAAAGATGGAGGAGGGACAGACTGGAAAATATTTTCCTACCTTTTGAGGTGGAAACTATACTCAATATCCCCGGTGGAAACTATACTCAATATCCCCATTAGTTATCATCTACCTGAGGACTCTATAATTTGGGTGGGCAATAAAAAAGGGTCCTTTTTCAGTGAAAAGTGTCTATTATGTGGCTAGAAGGGTCTTAGAAAAAGAAGGCCATGGCTCTTTGGGTGATGTGTGTGCTCCGCCATGGAAGAGGATGTGACACTTGAATATACCGGAAAAAATTAGAATATTTGCTTGGAGATTATGTATGAATGCAATCCCCACATTGACCAATTTGTTCAAAAGAGGAATCCAAATGGATGTCACATGCCCTATCTGCAAAAAAGACCCTGAGACAATGGAGCATGCCATTCTAAGATGTGATTCTGCTATGGTAGTATGGACTAAATGGATTGACTGGCCTATCAGAATTCTTGGCTGCAACCTGGATGTCACTGATTTGGCTCTCAACTTAATGAGCCAGGGAACTCAAAGTGACTTGGAGAAATTCTTTGGGGTGGCTTGGTCAATTTGGTATAATAGGAACCAGGTTGTGAATGAGGATTGTGGTGTAGCAGCTGATCATGTCTGGGGTTTAGCTATCCGACTGATAGAAGACTTCAAGGAGGCAAATATTCAATTAATAAAGCCAAAAGGGACAAGGGATAAAGACTGGAAACCTCCTCCAAAAGATGTTTATCTTATAAATGTAGATAGGGCAGTACCAGCAATGGAAGGTAACTCAGGAATAGGAATTATAATTAGAGATTGGAATAATCAAGTTGTTGCAGCCTTGAGCATGCCCCTTTTGGGTAGATTTGCAGTGGAAGAAACTGAGGCAATTGCTATGGAGCAGGGCATTGTTCTAGCCAAGGAGCTTGGATTAAATCAAGTCATCTTGGAAGGAGATTCAATGCAAACAGTTCAAGCAATATGCAGCAAAGATGTGTGGGGAGCTGCAGGTCATATAATTCATTGTATTCTGCAAGGAATGAGTGGCTTTCGTTATGCAGAAGCTAGATACATTTGCAGGAATAGCAACAAAATAGCCCATGAACTAGCTCAACAAGCCAAAAGATCAGGAGAGGAAAGCAAGTGGATTGGTGTGGTCCCTGAGGTCTAGCAAACTTGTGTAGGCTAGAAGGGATCTAGTGTTTTTTCTTGCTCTCCTTTTCTCTTTGGCTTTGCTGTCTGTGGTCTCTGTTGGTGCTTTGTCCTGCTGTTATCTTTGTTTTTCTGCTCTGTACCTGTTCTGTCTCTGATTGAATGAATATTTAGTTTCATCTTCAAAAAAAAAGAGAACTAAAAATATCATAATATAAAGTAGGGTACTGAAGAACTTTAAGGAGATTGATAGTAAGAAATTGATTCATAGACAACATGTACAATCTAGGATCACCGAGCAAACAATGGGTATGCACATAGTTCCAGAAAGTCAGAAACTACATAAGTTAGCCATAAACGCTATCTTGGTGGTCTTATACATTTTTTTCTTTTTTTCTTTTTTTCTTTTTCTTTTTATTTCCTAGATTCATGTACTTCTTCCTTTTTGGGGGCTTTCTCTTCAAGCATTTTGATTTTCTAAATTTTTTACCTAGCACCTTCGGACTGTTGTAGTCTAACATCAAGCACAAATATATGATTCTAGGAAGATTGGACACGGATACAAGTACAACATGGTAACATGAGTAATTTTTGAAAAATTATAACATAAAAGGATCGGTACGATACTGGTATGACACAATTTCTTAAACAATGTCCATAAACGATGACAGCTCTTTTATATAACTTGCGGCAAAAAAGCAAGCACTGGAAAATGGGCCGGTAATGTTTGTCTACTATATAAACTGGGTTAAGCAAGTAGCTGTGAAACCTTAGTATGAGACACATTCCCCATTTCTTATATTTCTCTTCATTCTTTTTTCCGCTCACAACCATCAATTCCCTTTTTAAAGTAATTAATGACGAATGAATGACATCCACTTTTGAGAGTTGAGGAAGTGTGATTGAAACCAAAGAGGGATAGAAAAAGCTAGACATAATAATGTCTATAGCTTGCACTTCAATAACAGTAAGAATTATCAATATCATCATCTTCCCCAACAAAAGTTTTCTCATGAATTTCTTATCCATCGATTTATTCCTATTTTAAAAATTGTCTTACGTGATGGTAAAGTTAGGATTACATTTAAGGCTTCAACTCTTGTCTTTTAAGAATTGTGATTGTGACTTCGGGAAAGTATGACCAATATTAAATTAAGTGGCAATGTAATTAATGCCTTTTGATTAGAGCAGAGGATATCAAAACAATTTGTACGTTAACATTTCCTTTTTTTTTGCAAAAGTCACATATATTTTGATGGTAAAGTTAGGATTACAATTAAGGCTTCAACTCTTATGTCTTATATACACTTGAATGATGAACCCAAATTGAAATCAAAAAATGTATAAATTGATTTAATCCTAAAAAATTCTTCAACTTTTTTTTTTTTTTTAAGAATTGTGGCTTTTTTAAAGTATGAGTAATATTGAATTAAGTGGTTATGTAAGTAATGTCTTTTGGTTAGGATCAAAAGATTTTAGAACAATTTTATGTTAACATTTCCTTTTTTAACAAAAGTCACATATGCTTGCAACGGCACAATAAATTTCAAGTGAACATGTGACGATGGATGAATCACTAATGACGAAATATTAAATCAAAAAACACATTTCTAAAAGTTTGAAAATAATATATTGATTCACAATGTGTGATTGACATGTTATATTGGATTATATGAAGTTCATATCAATTTACTAGTAAATTATGAAAATCAAAATGTAAATCGTCAAACTTATATGGTGAAAGTATTGCTTAAAATATTGTGTTCATGTTGAAGTGAACTTCTTGAAAATTAAAATAAAATTCTAATTGGAGTGTTGTTTAAAATTATTACATTTTAAATTATGTGGCGAAGATTCATTAAATAATAAATATAAAAAATACATTGACCAAGGGTAATGATGGGCCTGACCCTAGGTTTAGTCCCCTTCAATCTAAAGTCATCATTGAAGAACTCATCATAGCCTATTGTCTCTCCTCCGGTAGACTCATGTTATCATGCTACTAGAATGCTATCATTTCACTGATACTATACAACTAGAGTCATAAACTATTCAAGATAAGTCATTATGTCTCTATCTCTAAATTTACATTGTTAAGCAAGGATGTCAGACCTGGACCGGATCGGGTTAATCGAAAACCAGATTGAAATCCGGTTTTTTAAACATAGAGAACCGGATTTATTTGAAATTCTGTGAACCCCTTAAACTGCGGTTGGACCACACGGTTCATGCAGAATCGGTGGTATGAACTGCGGTTCAAGCATGCTTGTTAATTAAGAAAAAATTAGAAAAGTGCACTTACTAGGTTTAGAACCTAAGCACGGTCAAAGTTGGAGCTAGAGTCTAACCACTCAACTAAGCTTGCAAGTTGATGCTCAACAATTAAAAAAAAAAAATACTTGAAGTAAACTTAACGCAATTTTTTTAAAAAAAAAATTATAAAAACAACTTAACACAATTTTATTCTACTTAATTAAATTATCCATCTCTTAAAATGAATATAAAAAAAATTATAATTAAAATCCTTCAAAGATATTAAACTTTACTTCAAAAATTAATCATAAATTTTAATGTTTTCATGGTTTTTATTTTATTTTATTAACTTTCTTATTTAATTTGTAAATATATGCTTGAAAATCATTAAATTTCCCTCACATATATAGATATATTAGTCAATTTTGCTAGTTTTATAGATTTAATATCTATATTTGGGCTTTAATTAATTATTAAATTAATTATGATGTCATCGCGGTTCGACCTTGGTTGAACCTCGGTCCAACCTTAAAAATCTTAAACCTCTCCCTTTACCAGTTCTTTGAACGGTTCGAGTCTGAAAACCATGTTGTTAAGTACATATTAACTTATTATTACTATAGTGTTGGAAGCAAATTACTTTGATATTATATTACTATTTAATAAATGTGATTTCACTTGTATTTCACTAATAAACATACATTAATCAATTGATCCCTCACTACTGGACATATATTATTTGAACATAAACCATTACTAGACATATTGTAGACACCTCATTTCATACCCAGTTAATAACTTTTGGTCTCCGACCCCAATGATGAGCTTGGTATGTCAAAAAAGGGTAATTGAAGTTATTTTGATAGTTTAGAAGTAATCACAACTCAAAAGTGCTCCAAATCATTTTAGAGATTTCAGGACTATTTTAGTCATTTTAGAGATTTTGAGACTATATTAGTCATTTTGAGGTTTCAAGAGTATTGTGGTCATTTTTATTGGATTTAGGGTAATTTTGGTAATTTTAGAGGTTACATTGGTATTTTGATATATTTTTTTAAAATTTCTAGTGTATTTTTGAGGTTTTAGGTAATTTGGTCATTTTGGGTCATCCAAGGGTATTTTGTGGTTCAAGGGTAATCTTGGCTTTTTTTGGTGTTGAGGTTATTTCCAATCAATTTGTTATTATAATAATTTTAATTATTTCTAAAAATGTTTATGAAAAAATTATATGAATATTTCATTTTTGAATTACGATTGGAATATAACCACCTTGGTGTAACATCAAGCGAACCAAACACCCCATAAGTGGTCTTGAAAATCCAAACATCAACTCATTATACCTCTACTAGCGGCTCTTGCACATTGTTTCAAAATTCCTCTGCTAACTGTAAAATGAATACTCATTAACTTGCTTCCAAAACAATTTTGAAAAAGATGTATTAGTTGTTAAATTCTTCTGCTAACTGTTAAATGATAACTAAACCAGTCGCCTCCCGAAACGATTTTTTGAAATAAATTTTTTAGTCTTTTAGTGGTGAGATATTTAAAGGAGTCCTTTCTGTAAGACTACAAATCAATGATCACTAAACTTAAGATCAGATCATCACATTTTGTACTACAGAAAAGCATGCAGCGAAACCTAGAGGTTAGCTAGATCCTTTTCAAAAAATATTTTTAACAGTAACATTTAGCAAGCTGAACTTAAATGAATCATAAATTAATTACACGTTTTTAGGAAAAGAATAATTTGGTTTCAAATCCCCTCTCCTCTTTGTAAAGGAAAAAGAAGAAGAACGCAGAGTTTTTAACACATGGTGAGCTTGGTCTCCTAATGGTGACTAACTAGCCCCTAAGCTAATATGATATTTAGGTCCAGTCCAAATTACATCTGCTTTGACATAGTAAAAGTATTATACATATAAACTGCCACAGTCCAAAAACTATGTGTCGGATTGAAAATTGCAGTAAATCCTTGACTTGCATGGCAAACAAAATTTCAAAATCTAAAGAGAGAAGCAATGACTGCACACATGCTCCTGCAACTCTAATTTCCCACATCCATTATAACGGTACAATTCCAAAATCCAACGAATCCAAAAAATACTACAAGTCTAGAACTCTCAGAAATAGAAAGAGACTTTCCAAAAAGGGACCTAGCAGTAAGTCGTCCAGCCAAAAACTCTGCGCTTGAAAGAAATCCTGCAATTTTAGTGTGTCCAATGGCTAAACCTTCATGCAATAGTTGGTGAGCTTCTGCTTTGGAATATTTTACTTTAAACATATTACATAATAAATAAAATCTCCACCGTCCTGGAACTGTTTCATGGAGTTTATGCAATTTTGGCATTTTGCACTCTAGATATGTAAATAACAGTGGTCATGGGAGGAGCAGGCAGATGTAATTATAAGGGAGGAATGATATATTCAAATCAAGTAACGTCAGCTAAAAAGCTGATTAAGTTCTAAACACAGTAAAATTTTAACAAGGAAACTGAAATGACTGCAACCATTCTGAACAATAATGCTTTATTAAATGCATAACTTGGTACATCAAAGTAGATAAGAAAAAGATAAATTCATTGAAAAATGGTGTTACACTCTTCAAACAATGAGGTTCTTAATTGTATCTAGAAGTTTACATTTTACCGTATGAACAACTCCCTCTCCCCAACAATCATCAATGCCTACATCTAAATGTAACCTAATCAACTTTATCCACGACTTAACCTAAAATCCAGAACTTATTCCCTTTGGCAGTGCTTGTAAAATTCCATATTAGGTGAGTCAAAATTGTATAAGAACTAATAATCAATTCAAAGATTGAATTGGACATGAACCCATGTCGTGATCTCATCCACTGCTGAATTTCTAATCAATGTGCTAATACAGCTTTGTTCATTCTTCAGAATCATGCAAGCAAATCTTCTCAAGCTGTATGGTCCAATCTTCTCCAAGTATTTGGGGATTCAATTCCATAGCAGCACGAAAATCAGACATGGATGCGTAAGCAGATCTTTCTGCTCTTTGCATGTATCTACCAGGTAACATCTGACTAAAACCTGGAAGGAATTGATGGTTTTGTTGTTTATAGTGATTATTTCCACCCCTTGACACTGCTAAACCCATACATGGCTCAATCAATCTCTTCAAATACACATCTAATGCATTATTCAACAGGTTAACATAATCCACTGAGACGTTCATGCCCTCCATCTCCAACTTGCGCTGCAAACGACTTCTTAATGATCTTGTATCAGGTAGCTCACCACTGTTCTGACAGGTCTCTGGATGATAATCATTACATACAGATACATTACAAAGAGATTTCCGAGCACCAGCCAAATTCATGGATATACCAAATGGAGCTGTTACAGGGCTTCTACTTTGAACACCTGGGCTCCCTGCCATTTGTTCAACCTCTTCACCATCTTCAACAGATGCAACTTCAACCGGAGGTCTGCTACCAAGAGAAACCAATTCAGTCGCACTTTGCTGCTCTTGTGCTTTAGAAACCAATTCCTCACACACAACACTTTGGGGTTTCCCATGTGGGCCAAGAGGACTAGGGCGGTCCTTAAACTTGCGATCCCTATTAACCGGTGACCTTCCCTTGCGAGGAGAAGGAGGAAAGGCATCCCCATAAAGCGATTGGAGACAATTTCTCTGATACCCATTTGAAGCTTTTACGTCAAGGGCACTTCCCACTTTCCTAATACCTCTCGTTGGTGGAACTTTGGCCACACAAGCATTCTTGAGAATTGCTTTTACAAGCCGGTTGTGAAGAGGGATATTTTCCCTCCCAATCGTCCGAATGCAGAATTTATCAAATTGACTCTTGCTAACCTTGGAACTGAATAAACTTCTAAGCTGATCAAAGTACTTCTCAGCTCTCTCATGCCCAACCTTTCTAAATATCAAAGCTTTAAGCTCTGCGGTGTCAATTCTGGAAAAGTTTTGATTGGGCAACATTTTTCCCATAAAAAAAATCCTCAATTCCACACACAATTTTCAATTCTCCAGAAAAACCCAGATGACAAAACACACTATCTTCAATTCAAAACCTAAAACCCTAATTCCCCAACAAAGTTCCCATCTGTATATTCACAAATAAAATAAAATAAAAAACACATCAGAAAACAATTACAACCTATAATTCTGTGTTTTTTTTTTTTTTAATAACTAAAACGAAAAAAGAACAAGACCCATCAAAAAAATTCAGCTCCTAACAAAATTAGCAACATTCTAGAGACAGAAACAAACTTGTACACACAAACAAAACATTGTTACTTATAACAAAAAAAATAAAATAAAATAAAAAATACCCAAACAATCAAATTACTCTATGATTCAATCAAACTTATTCAATTGGCTGAAATTGAACAAATTTGATAAATTTAGCATCGATTTTTCAAAAGTAAAAGAAACCTATTTGATATTTCAATCAGAATTGAAAACCCAAAAAGCGAATTGAGCATTGAAACAACGTAGATTGAGATACGCACCTGAACAAGGACGAGAACGTTGAATTGGCTCTGGACTCGAATTCGATTTTTTCATTTTTCTTTTTTCTTTTTTAAATTGGGTTTTTTGTGGTTTTGCCCCAATAGGGAATAGTTTTCGTTTTTGGGTGATCGATGTTTTGTCTCTATATTTCTGAGTCTGCGAAAGGTAAACAGTGAAAGACCAAACAGAGATTAAGATCTAAGGGCTAGTTGGGCCTTTGTGTTAGACCACACGTGCGCTTGGTGAAGCTTGTTATGTGAACTATTTAAGGGCCTGTTTGTTTGCTCCTTTTTATAACTGTCTTGTGTTCTAACTTTTGTTCCCTACAAAGAGAGACCATGAAATTTTATACTTGAATTTTATTTTATTTTTTCTCAAAGTAATTTTGTATATCTATTGTGTGATATACCCCGATGTAATTTGAATTTTTTTAATTTTTTTTATCTGAAATAGGGTTGCTAAGGAGGCAAATAAGAATAAATTTTGGCCCTATTTCAATTTCAAGCTCAAACCAAATTAGAATTTAGCTTAAAAACATATGTTTAAAATTTAAACTAGATAAATTCCCTTTTATGTGTTCTCCTTCAAAAATATATGGGTAATTTTAAACTATTAGTAGTATTTTACTATAAAAGGCTTATAAAGTATATGCTCATTTTTAAAATTAAAAAAAAAAAATATATATATATATATATATGAAAGCGGGTATGATATGATAATTAATGTGGTTGGTGTTTTTTTTTTTTTTTTTTTTTTTTTTGATAGGTTTAAAAGAATAGCAATTAGTTAATGTGATTGATGTTATATCAACAATATAATAAATAAATGTTTTAGTCACCTTTTTTATGTTGTATTTAAAAAAATTAATAAATCCTTTTGTAAGATTTATATAGTAAAATTTGTAATATCATTTGAAATAATTCATATTATATTAATGATTAACCATTAAGGCCTTGAATTTGCACGAGCATAAAAATCGTTTCTCCCCTCCCTGTT
Organism: Quercus tomentella; assembly: GCA_028535165.1. Taxonomy (NCBI): domain Eukaryota; kingdom Viridiplantae; phylum Streptophyta; class Magnoliopsida; order Fagales; family Fagaceae; genus Quercus; species Quercus tomentella. The sequence continues at coordinate 24,839,181 of JAPQVY010000111.1, read as the reverse complement.
TTTTGTTTCCCTTGAATAATTGATAGATAAGAATTAAGAATTGGCAATTTCCTAATAGAGATTGGTACAAGTATCTTAGGAATAAGCATGAATGCAAGATGATAATGTATAATTGAGGACACTTTATGGCCCTTTTCTAACTAAACATGTAGAAATTATTAAAGTGATGACTATTAGTTGAACTTTCTTTTTCTTTTTTTCCTTTTTTTTGGGGGGATACCTAGTAAAGAGTAACAAATGATCACAAGTCCACAAAGTTAATATAATTAGTTGATCATAAGAAGAGCAATAAAACCACAAAAAATTTTATTTGAAGAAGTTCCCAAATGAAAAGGGGGCTTAAGGGTCAATTTGAAATCAGCTTATTTTGCTGAAATTAAAAACTTTATGCTAAAAGTACTGTAAATAAAGATAAAAGTTAGCTGAAATAGTCCAGTGTGACCCATGAATAATACCAAATAGTGCAGTAGGACCCATGAATAGTAGCAAAAATAAGCTGAATAGTAAAATAAGTTAGCAAAAATATTTGCCAAACAGACTATAAATTGGTTTGCAATTTAGGACAACAAAAAATGAGATCGTGTTGCTCTCGAAAGCAAGACCTCATCCATATAGCTAGCCATGTCTTACTGAATTTGACATGACCAGGGGATGCAGCTAACTGAACTCCAAAAGGATTTATTATAATTGAAAAATGTATAACCCATATTAAACTAAGCTATTACAATGTTTGAGGATAAGTTAGCCACATCTACGCTATACTTAAAAAGACTAGTAACAGTTATAATCATCCACATAACCCATAACGACCTAATACAGTTGATGTAAAACTCAATAAACAATTAAACATATATCCATGTCACAGAAGAACCTTTTGAAATTGCGCTTGAAAGGGCTGTGTCGAATGCAACAAACTTACAATTTTCTACATTTTTTAAGTTAAAAGATAATAATCATTACAAATCTACATATTAAGGCTTGAATCCATTCATGAATTTCTTCAATGAAAAAATATATATACAGGTTTTTAAACTTCACTTTTTTCAAGATACACAGCCTTATCAAACACCCATTTTCGAAAAGCTGAAAAATAAGTAGTAACAAATGGACAAACTAAAAACTAAAATTTAGATCATTCTATTTAAATACTTCCATCCAAATCCAAATGAACCATTATAGATTTGATTCCCTAAAAAATGCGGTAAGTTTTCCTAGATAGATTTATTTACCAAGACCACAAATACTTTTTACAAATTGTTGCATTTACTAGAATAATGAATTGTAAGCAACATGAACAATACATTCTTCTGTAAATCAGTGAACCTGTGAAAGTTAAGTTACCTATACCCATAGTACATAAGTACGCCAAGGTCGTCACCTCCTAGTCTGATTTCAAGTCTTCTTCCAATAAAATTTCAGATGATTCTTGTTTTGTCGTAGTATTTGACAAGTTTGAAAGAAGACCAACCGAAGCCTCATCTTGAACTTCTTGATGCAGTTGTGAGTGTGACTCATCTAAATGGTCTTCCATAGAGTTATTAATAGGCAAGGGAGGTTGTTCTGCATCAAATTGTGTCCATTTCCTATCCTTTGCATGAACTAAAGTAGGATACAGTAAAAACCCTATGATTATTACTGCACCACTGACTAAAAATGTCTTCAAAGAGGCCAAGCACATAACAAGAACAAGCATCAATGCAGGAGGCAAGCAAAGCATCATCACCCCAAATGTTCCCAATGGAACTTTATAAGGTCTATGAAGATCTGGCTTCTTTATTCTCAATTTTATAAAAGCAGCAAACTCAAGAAGCATTCCTATAGCATATAAGAAATTAAGAAATTCCAAGATTTCCTGAAAACTCATCCACGACAAGAAGATAACTCCAGTAGCAGAGCACAAAATGCTAATGGTGGGCGTCCCATACTTTGATCTACAAGGAAATTAAAAGAGGATTGTCATAAAATAGCTCATTACAGTGTGTTTTTTTTCCTTCTTTTTCCTTTCCATCCAAACGATAGTTTCATGTACAGGACATTGGTAGCAAAAATATGGAAGAAGACTTCAAATCAGAATCATATGATTGTCTCATAGATTAAATTCATAGTTTAATTCATGCTTTAAAGAATCATGAATCATATGATTGTTGGGCAGCGGTGGGGTAGAATAAGGTCCACTTTGGATTCTAAAATAGAACTGATCACTTGAAAGGGCTAGGAGATAAGCAGTTAAGCACTATGCGGTTAGCTTTTACTTTTTATCTTAGAAGTAAATTAAATAGGCAGCAAGAGGTCATTTTTCCCAAAAGTTGCTTACAAAATTTTAAATTCCACATACAAAAAGGAAACAGCAAACAGTCTCAAAGAAAGCAAAGAAGACAAAATGGCTGACCTTGAAGCAAATATAGCTGGAAGCATTCCCATCTCGCTCATCCCAAGAAGTTGGAAGGCATCACCACTCATTTCTGCTTCAAACAAGCCCATGTTAGACATTGCAGCAGCTACTTGTATCCACCACTTGAGCCAGTAGCCACCTATCAACATCCCAACTTCTGCAAAATAACCATCACTCCACTCACTAGGTGCAGAATTTGTAGCACCTGTTCCTGCAAGTAGTGGAATCAAATACGATAAAACCACCAAAACCACAGCCCCAAAAAGCGCCTTTGGAAACGTCTTGCTTGGATTTTCCACCTCACCTGCAAGAGTACTTGCCTTATCCCAATAATTCAAATTCCAAAACATACTATTGAAGTATCCCCTCCAATCCAACTTTTTAAAATCTACAACTAGCCACTGCTTAGGCCTTATTCGGGGAATTGAAAGAATACCCATCACCACAAATGGGCAAAGAGAGAAAGCAGCAAGGGTAACTGCAGAAAACCCAACAATGTGCAGGCCTCTATAATTCAAATAAGTCAATGAAACTGTAATTCCTAATAGAGCTGGAATTCTGGCAGCCAATTGGTTGAAGATTGGAAATGAATGCTTCAAGTAATCGAGGAACAAAACTGGGTAAAGAGCATTGTCCATAACCCCACTAAACCATTTCCAAAATCCCTCTTGGAACCCCCAGAAAGGCCCAAAAGCTGATGATATCCAAATAACATATCCACCATTTTCAGGGAAGCTTGTGGAAAGCTCAGCTGTCACTAAAGCTTCAGGAATGCTCCAAATTAAAGGGAATATTAAGAAACCAAGCAAAGACAAAAGAGGGCCTCCTCCAGCCTTGACTGAATCCTCTACTCCAAAAGGACCCCCAGAAACCTCATAGAAAATTAGAGCTATAAGAGGCAGCACTGTAAGTTTTGGATTTTTTTTCACAGCAGTATTGTTGTCATCACTGACCATTCCCTCTTCACCCATCCACAGAGAGAGAGAGAGAACAGGACTTGGAACCACCAAAAGTTTAACACGACTTTTAGTCGACTGGGTTATGCATAAAAATCAGATCTTTTGGGGTTATGAAGCTAATTCCTTAATACCCATCAACCAAATGATCAAAAATGAAGCACAAAATGGATTTCAGTTTTCGGAAACTACCTGTTTTCAAAGTGGGTATTCATGGTTCGTCTGTCTCTGAATCTTTGCTCCAAAAACTCTCTCCCTCTCTCTCTCTTCTATGATTCTATCCTATCCTTACTTCTCAGAGAACGTGGAATACAAGGACAAAGGCATTGATTCTGCGCACAAATGTGAGATCCATTGTTGTCACATTTGCGAGAAAAATCAAAGTTTTGACTTGTGTGCGATTACTTATTATTACATTTACACACCCCGTCACCGTCACGTGGGGATAGGTGGACACTGGAGACATTATTGTACAAAATAGGCGGCCAGCTTTTGTCATGAGATTGCGCGCAACATTAGATTCGCACGTACACTACACTAATCACGCATTTGTCATGGCTATTTTAGAGCATTCACGCGTCTAAAAATTTTAGAAAAAGTATATGAAAATATGTATAATATTGTTTAAATATTAAAAATTAATATTTTTTTTTTTGAGAATCAGAAAATTAATATTTAAACAATAGTAATAAACAAGTCCTTAGCTTTTAACAACTTAAAACATTAATTTTATTTATTTTAAGTTTTAACAACTTGCTTTATAATATATCCTACAACAAAAATTTTATATTAACATTCAATACATTAAAATAATATAAATAACACAATAAAATAATATATCTAACATAAAAACCAACAACCACAACCATTAATATATTAAAATATTATTTTTTAACACTCTACATTAAATTTTTTTTTTTTTTAAGTTTAACTGCTTTGTTGCGGCCACAATTTTGGAGAATTGGTTGTTAAATTGATTTTTTTGTCAATTTAGCAACCTCACTGGGATGCTCTTAGTCACACCATCACCATGCGATTAATAGTTAAGAGACTTTTCTATCTTTTCACTCAAAAAAAAAATTAGTTAGAGACTTCTTTTTTCTTTTTCTTTTTTTTGTTTTTTTTTTTTTTTTTTTTGAGAAATGTTAGTTAGTTAGAGACTTAGAGTATTGGTGCAAAAAATTTAGTCTATTTTAGTATAAGAATTTATATATTTTTATTTTATATACAATTTTTTATTTTAAAAAAAAAAAAAAAAAAACACTACACATCAACTATCTATTTTATATTATATTTTATTGAAATAAAAATTTTTCTTGATTTTTTAAATACCTAATTCTTCACACATAATCACCACTATCATTTCTTCCTTTATTCTCATATACGTAAATAAAAAATAAAAAACTAAATACAAATGAATGGTGTCAAACTGCTTATATAAATTTATACGGATAATGTAAAATGAATACAAACAAAAGAATCATATTTTCTATATAAAAAAAATGAATAATATATATTTTTTTTTTAATTTGATTTGGAGAGACTTTAACAGTGAATGTTGAAAACATTTGGACGTGTGAATTGAGCTAAGAATTATAATAAACACCAACAATTGGAAATTTATTTCCAAAATTATCCTTGTAGTGGGCCTTTTTTGGTTAAAGTGGGCTGGGCTGCCTCCTACGGTATTGGGCTTAAGTATTCTGAGTATGGGAGTTGAGACCGGTCCAACTGCAACTCAATTTGGTTCGGCTTGTGCGCAAACTATGCCTTGTCTGCCAGGAGCACACTTACGGTGGACAGAACTGTTTCAGATAAGTTGCAGTAGGCAGATATGATAATAACAATATAAAATAAAGTACTTTGAGATCTTTATTAAGGTAAACAGATAATTCCTACTTAAGAAAAGATAATCACAGTTTAATAACAATTATTTTATAAGAAAAGTAAGGGAAATAAGTGGGTAGTATATGAGTTGATTAAGAGAGGAAATAAATCTGATTAAATCTGATCCGTAGGACCAAAACCAGAAAGGGAAGAACGCCTCTTCTCAAAGTGAATAATCTTTCAGGGAGATCCTGCCGTGGAAATTAATCACTTTGAGAGAAGCAGACCTAAATGGTTGGTACACAAGAAAACCCTTTGTTTCTGGCAGAGAGCAAGATTTTGAGAGGGAGAGAGGGAATCAACTTATTGGTGCATGCCTGCCGTTCTAACTCTCTATCTTTTTCTTTCCTTCTCTTCTAATATTCCCCTTTCTTATCTTTTTTCTTTCTACTTCTTTTTCTTAATATTTGTTTTCTATTTCCTGGTTTTCAAAATTCTAATACTGTGGTACTTGCCGTCCCTTTTTCCTGTACACGACAAGGGCCTCTTTATAGTGCCTGCTGTGACCGGATTTTACTATTTTAGCCCTTAACCACCTTTGTCTGGTATGGGTGTACCTGCCGACCACCACTGGTCCGTCTGTGTGCCACTCTCCATTGCCAGACAAAAGAAAAACTATTTTGTTTGTTTGTCTGTCGTGACACCCTTTCCTGCTATGGTGTGGGTGCCTTCTCTCTCCCTATCCCTCATGGCATGCACCTAGTGGTTCCAGCTTAGCTTTGCTCCTTTGGGTGGTATGTCATCCTAGCAAAACACTTCCCCCAAAAGAGCCTTAGCAGGAACCTCAAAATAGGTTTTCCCTTCTCCCTACCGCCAAACCATGCCCTCTTACTTCTGACCCATGACCTCACCATGTCCTGTATTGGCTGGGTACAGGCTAGTGAGGTTTGGGCCTTGCGCGTGCCTCTCTTCCATGTATGTCCAAAATCTGTCTGCTACTCATGCGTCTGCCGTGGTTGGCCTGCACAATTTGCCGTCCGTTTTTGACTATTTTTTGGTTTTCCTTTCCTTTATGGCTTGCCCTATTCGGGGCTGGGCCTTGTTTGACGGTGGGCTTTGATTTTCTTCAACCCACCCTTTTTCCTGCTATCATCTCTTGTCATACCACTCTATCATTCCTGCTGCGAAGTTGTTTTGCCTCAATCTGGCTGAGCCTCTTTGGCCCTGTCATTTATTCCTCTCCTAATGGCCCAGCACGGCCATTGGTTCTTTTGTTATATCACTGGCGGGCTCTTGTGTCCCATTTGTTTTCCCTTGGGTGTCTCGGGCCCGTTTGCTTTCCTTGGGCTTCCTAGGCCATTTTCTTAACTTTGCATTCTCATGGGCTTTTACTGAATTCTTTGAGCTTCCCTGGCCCAATTACATTATCCCTCATCCTTGGGGTTCATGGGCTTACCATCAACCCCTTACTTTCTTTGCTTTCATTACTTTGGGCTTGCCGTGGCCCATTCTCACTTTTCCACATCATATACTGCCCATGATTTGCTTTTTCTCTCTTTCCGGGCTCCTTTAAGCCCATTTACCTCCTCAAGGCCCATCTGTTCATCTCATGGGCCTGTGATCCATTATTCCTGCCGCTCGAGCTTAATGGGTTTTCTATCCGTTTGCCAACTCTTTTCTGTCTATGTTGTTGGGCCTCTCCCTTCCACTTGGGCTTCTGAAATGGCCATCAACAATCCTCAATTGAATTTTATTTTAAACACAAAAAATAGTAATAATTTATTTAGTTTGACATATATAATATTTTTTAATCATAAAGTTTTCCTTTTATTTTAGTCTATGCAATAAAAAATTAAAAAAAAAAATCATATCAATCATATTTTAACATGACAAAATTTAATTCATCTTATTATCAAAAAAAAAAAAAATCAATTCACTTTATTCATAATGAAGTTAAAGAATTTAGTCCTGAAAGTTGCCATAAGAACTTCAAAGAATCCTAATATAGATGGTCCCCACCCCCCTCCCCCCCCCCCAAAAAAAAAATTTATATCTTGTTTAAAATTAATGACCATAAAATTAATCCTCAAAAAAATAAAAAAGATTACCTTATAAATTGGACATGTATTTTTCCTTTCAAAGAAAAAAAAAAAAAGACATAATATATTATTCCCTCCTGTATTTGAGAATGGTGAAATTATTCAAACCAAAGGTGTCATCTTGTTATGTGAAGCTGTGAACTATCTAAGAGCCCGTTTATTTGCTCCTTTTTTTATAACTGCCTATGTTTTAACTTTTGTTCCATACATAGAGACTAAATAAAAATAAAAATAAAATAAATAAAGGAGAGAAACTAAAAAAAAAAAATTTGGCAGCCAAAGAAATTTTATTTTTAATCAATTCTAAATCTAGCTTTTGGTTATGAAATTTTATACTTGAATTTATTTAATTTTTTTCAAAGTAATTTTGTATTTCTATTGTGAATTGTAACCTCCATACTCCAAACTAGAATTTATCTTAAAACTAATATTTAAATTTTAATTAAACTAGATAAAATCTTTTCTCTGTGTTCTCTTTCAAAAATAACTGAAATTTTTAAAAATTATTATCGAATTTACAATAAAAAGACTTACCAATTGATATGATTTAAAAAAATAATAATAAATGAAAGAGGCATGATATGACAACTCTTGTGATAGGTATTACATCAATAATTTATCCCAGTTTACAACTACAAAACCTTTGTAGTTGTACTTTGATTATGTAATATATTATAAACCCAGTTTAAAACACTATTAATAAGTATTATTGTTTATTCAAAAAAATAATAATTTGTAAAATATTTTTTTGTCACTTTTTTGTGCTGTATTTAAAATTTTAAAAATCAATCTATTAGATTTATGTAGTAAAATTTATAATATTACTTGAAATAATTCATACTAAGTTAATGATTAACCATTATAAGCTTCTAACTTGCATAAGCATAAAAATCATTTTTCCGGTCCTTGTAATTTTACCTAATCAAGGTCTTAAAACTTTCATTGCAAGTACAATTCTCATCAATTTGTAAAAAATTTGTAATAAAATTTAGAGGTACAATTATATAATAAAATTGATACTAATTCATACAATCACTTTTTTTTTTTAATTTTTTATGGGAATTCATATAATCATTTTAATTTGTAAAAATTTTGTAATAAAATTTAAAGGTACAGTTATCTAATAAAATATATATAAAATTTATAGTAATTCATAGTATCATACTATCATTCAATTATTAATTGAAAAATAAATATAGCTATAAATTTTATTTTACTGCAAATTTACCTCCAACTTCCAAACCTTCCATCTTCTGCTGTCTTTCCCGCTCTGTCAAGAATGTCCGAGAATCCATTGCAGGCTCTCTTCCAAACCTTTGAGAAAATCTCAAACTCCGTCCAAACCCATCTCTCCAATCTCATAGGCCAACCTCACCACCCATCACCCACTACCATAAACCCTCTCTTGTTTTTATCTTCCCCATCCAAATCCAAAGTAAACCCATCAAACACTGACTCTGCTGCCTCTCTCCAACCCAAACACATTATCGACAAGGTACCCATTTGTTTTCGTCTCCTCTACACTAACTTATACGCTTTGTGTTTGAATTTTATTCGAAACTTTGGTGCTTATGGTTTAATTATTTGTTTTTTTCTGAACCGTGGAGTTGAAGCTCAGTAACTGTTTGACGAAAGTCTGAGCTGAATATTTCATTGTGATTTTTATATCTTATTGCATGTGGGTCTTTATTTTATAATTGTTGTAGCCATGTTATATGTTCTGCTTGATTGGTCATTGGTGTATCTTATATTTGTAAAGACTGGGTTTTGTTGTATGAATTGTGAGTGCATTGATATTTATTGGGTTTGCTTAGCCAATGTTATCAATTACTTTAGACTTTTCAGCTGGGGATGTGGTTAGTGGGGAATATATGTATCCATTACATGCTACTATGCCAGTCTGTTGCCAAATGTTGAATTGACCCATTTAAATTGCAGGGAAGAGTTTCTTTTGGACTGATCGTTTCATCATTCTAACAGATCCTAATTGAATGGGTGAGAACATAGGATTTTTCATGGAGGGTTTTAAGTACTTCTGAAGTAACCATGTGCATAGAGGGTGATCCAGTGAGATCCATACTCTCCACTCATCACTAGTATGTGAGTTTCTATCCTGTTGGATAAATTTAAAAACGAAATACGGGTTTCTTCTTCGTAAGTTGCATTTCGACTACATATTTTGTTGAGACTTTGGAATTTGGTTCCGTTGTGTTTGATGTGGATTATTGGACAAGAGAGGAAAAGGCAAATGTTTGACATGGAGAAGACAAGGGACCAGCTCTTAGCTTATTTTTTTGTTACTTTTTTTGATTGGGCACGTTCTTAGGGACTCAAGAAAAGAGATTCCATTCCTATGTTTATTGAGTCTCTATATCTTTGTACATAGTCTTTTGTATCTTTTGTAATTCTTTAGGCTACTTCATGCCTTTTTTGTATGAAGTAGTTTCTTTTTGATAAAATTTTTATTACCTATCAAAAATATATATTTCTTGGGATTTATATCAACTTATTGAATTATAATTTATGTACCAATTGATTAACAAAAAAAATTTATGTGATAAAACGGCATGATTGATTCAATTCTAAAACCTGTCTCTTTCAGGGAAAATCTGCTTCACCTGTAACTAAAGAAGATCTTGGAAGGGCCACATGGACTTTTCTTCACACCCTTGCTGCTCAGGTGTTCTCATTTCCATTGCTTGATGATTTTGCATCATCCCCTCCCCCTGGTTGGTTATGCACTTATGCTTCTTGAATTCACAACTCTAGAGGATATGTGTTTTTCATTTCTGAAAAAATTATTTATCTTTTGGGTTAATATGACCTGCTGGAAGAAAAATGAGTCTTCTCTTGGGTGAGAGAGACAATAGTCTATGTCAATTTATTACCTTATTTATTCCTCCCCATAGATTTCTAAAAAGCATTTTCCCAAATGCATCTTGCTTTCATTCTGGGGAAACTTTCTTTGAATCTTTCATTCTTTATTGACCAAGATTACCCCCCCCCCCCCCCCCCCCCCCCCAAAAAAAAAGAACGAGATTGTTACTCTTTGGGATCACCTCACAGGAAACCTCAACATCCCATTTTTGCCTAAAGATTTGTCTCTAATATACAAAAAGTAAAGCATATGTGGAAGTTCATAATGCTTCTTTACACTTTCTCATGCAGCCACAACAACAAAACTGTCTTTCTGTTATTAATAAAGAGCTTTTGATCTTCTCAGTATCCGGATAATCCAACAAGGCAACAGAAGAAGGATGTAAAAGAATTAGTATGTTATTCTGGCCCTCTTTGTGTGATCTGTTCTGATATTTTCATTCATTTGTCAATTGGCTGTTTACATTGATAATTGAAAGCTGCTTATAATTTCTCTTCAACCTATGCCACTGTTTAGTTTACTGTTGATTTTCAATTATGTGGTTAATGATGGGAAGAAGCCTGGAAGAAACAATTTGCAGTGATTCTAGGTAATGATGTTTATTAGAACCTAATGGACTTTCTTGAAGGTTTTCAGGAAAGTAATGTTCATGCAGAATATTTATTTGAATGATAAAGGTATGCTGACATTCTAAGTGACATTAAACAGTTTGTCAAGTCATAGGTGTGGTTTAAGTTGGATATCAGCTGGTTTAACCTGAATTTCATAGTCGACATGAAAAAGACTGATCTAGGTTTTTCGAAATGCTAGATTAGCCAAATATGACTATGGTTCCAATGGAAGGAAGTATCTGGATAGAACTGTTCTTTGTGTAAAGCTCAATTTTGTTGTCTATAAACCTGGGAAGCATGGGTGCACTGATTTGGCCAGCACACCAGAGTCTGATTCGCACGGATGCACCTGCGGCTGTGGACGCGGCTGCACGCACGTCCATGGACGATATATATATATATATATATTTTGGATTCGGTCTGAAACAAGACCTGAATTGGTCCGATATGGGTTGAAATTCTTGTTAAAAAAAAAAAAAAAAAAAAAGAGTAAAATATTAGATCAAAACACACTGTTTTGCCGGCAGACATTAAAGGAAAAACCCTAAAATCATCTCAATTCTCTTTATTATCTACTATTACTCTTAAATTAGTATATGTTTACCATTATATGAAAAAAAAAATGCTTAACAATATATGGAAAATAAAAATAAAAATATATTTAATAATTAATTAATAAACGTATCCCGTCACACCATGTCCTACTTTTTCAAAAATTGCCGAGTCGTTGCACCGCACCCGCACCCAAACCCAAATCTGCATCCGTGCTTCCTAGCTATAAACTTATATACACCAAAAGGCAGGGCTGCAGCATGAGCAGCTCTGAGGATATAAAGGGCAATCATTGACTCAACTTAACCCAATATCAGCCTTAGGTGGCTGACCCTGAGGCTAATCACCAATATTTTCTGCTTCTTTTGGTTTAAAAAGAATTCTCCATTTCTTATGGAAATTAATATGCTAAGATTGTTGTCCTTGACAGAGAAAACGTTCAATGCAGTGCGGACATTTTGGTTGTTTCATCTGTATGCTATCTTTATTAATTCTGGAAAAAAATAGAAATAAAATAAAATTAATTGATCCTGTACTGGTACATTGTCTTTCCAGAAGAAACCTAGATGCCTACAGAAAATTAGGCAATATTTAAGGTCCTCAATAGGAGGCTGTAGATTAAGTGTGGCTTGAGTGACTATTAAATGTGATTGATGACTGTGAACCGACTTCAGAAGATTGTTTTACCTTTCATTTTGTTGATAAAGAAAAAAAAAATTCATACTCCATATCTAAGAAGCTCATAATGTTACTCTTTTTGGATTGAATCCATGTAGTTCAAGTATCTGTTTCTAGTTTGGGTCAATTTAGGTTCCCGTAGGTGGTTGGTTAATTGTGAGTGGGTGAATATGGTAGGTCTCTTACAAAAGAGGAGGATGGCTCCAGTGATTGCCTGCACTCCAACAGATACCACAGTGATCATGGTGGCCCCTTGTTGTCGCTAGTAAGCACTCTAATGATTAAGTTAGAATAATTGGACTTGGATTGTTGGTTAAAGTGTTTGCGGTGAGATTTCATATCTGTGTGAAATGGGGGATGGGGAATTTATAGTTTTATACTTGTAATTCCCACGTTTTCTGGTCAGATGCTCATCTTGTTGTTGTGCACTGAAATGTGTGCCCACGTGGGCTTTTGGAATTCCCGCCTGGGGGACAAGTCACAACCCATTTAATGCTAGGCCGGATGGTTGGGGGTGCAAATAATGCGACCATGACCCTATCTCACTATCCGACCTACCTTTTGAGGGGCATTTTTGGAGATCGGATTCCCTAATGGAGAGCGAGAGACTGGTTACTGGGTATGGTAATGCCGCCTGTATCTGCACTTGGTATATTTATCCCCCTTTATCACTCTTCCATTCTTTCCTACTGTTTTAAATCTTTTGACCCCCCACAGTTCCATTTATCTTTTATTTTTAAGGGTTATGAACCTAGAGGACTGCAGGATGTTTGTGGCATGTTGAAATGTGGTCTACTACTAAGATAATGGATGGGCCCACGGGTTGACATCCTAGTTAGTTTAGATAGTAAGAAGTTATGGCTTTTGGCCAAAATAGTTGGTATGGCTGAGCTGAAGTGAAGATAGTAGATAGACTGAGGTGATCACTATTCTGCATCAGAAAGTTTGGGGCATTAGTAGATACTGCATTGGAATTGTGATTGGCATACTAATGGAACCAATAATCACATGTCTTTTAAAAAAAAAATAAAAAGTTTTTATTTTGTTATAAAAAAAAATTACATTTGTTTGACCCTAATTAGTCTATTGAGAATTCATAACCGACTCCAAAGTTTTGGAACTAAGGCTTAGTTGTTGTTGTTGTTGTAATAGTAGTATAACATATCCATATGTTAAGGTTCCTAAAAAGGTGGCTTTTTTTATGTGGACAGCAGCCCATGGTCAGATTCTAACTTTGGATAATCTTATGCTTCGTGGTCGCCCTTTGGCGAATCGTTGTTATTTGTGCTGTAGCAACGCAGAATCTATGGACCACCTGTTACTTTTCTGTCCGATAGCTCATTCTTTGTGGATGTATATGCTTCGGTTGTTGGGGATCGAATGGGTCATGCCAGGTTCAGTTGTGGATTTATTATTTTGCTGGTATCATTAGCTTGGGAAGCATAGCTCCGATATTTGGGATTTAGTTCCAGGTTGTTTAATGTGGACTATTTGGACTGAACGAAATCGGCAGTCTTTTGAGGATGAGGGGAAAACTGTGGTTCAGTTATTAGAGCATTGTCAGCAGACCCTCTTTGATTGGTCTCGATGTTGGGGTTATTCGGATTGTTCTACCCTTTTGGATTTTCTTTCATCTATTAGAATAGATTAGGGGCTGCTCCTGTCTTTTTGTTTCTTTTTTTCTCTTTTCCTTTGTTCACTACCATGAACTCTTTGTGTTTCTCTTGCTTCTCTTTTATTAATAATATTCTCTTCTTACTTATCAAAAATAAAAAAATAAAATAACATATCCATATTCTTTTAATTTATTTATGAAGTGTCATAGTTGTATTTGCTGTCCTTGTTGACTATCGTTAGCAACTAACAGGATCACATTTGTCAAGCAGATGGCAATATTATCTCGAATGTACCCTTGCAAGGAGTGTGCAGATCACTTTAAAGAAGTTCTGAGGTACATTATTCTCTACGCCCTGCAGCTGTGTAATTTTTCATCTGAGCTATTTTTTTATTGTAATTTTGTGTGTTATACTTTCTGCATATCTGGATTGATAGTTTGTACATAGCAATTCAACTTCTTACCATTTATTTAATGCTTAATTTTTGCAAAAGAAAAAAAAATGGAACAATAAAAACTGAGCTAAAGATTTTTAGTTAACCCATGGATATTTACTAATACACCTGTTTCAGATTCAATTATTAGCATGTTCATTGTCAACAATCCATCTTTTCTAACTAACTTGCCAATCCTTTCTGCAGCTGGGACTATATAATTTTAAACTGCTATCGCTTGTTAAGAGGAATGACATTATATTAGCAGTTTTTATAGCCTGTGGTCTACACTGTACTTAAGCTTAGACATCTACTTTAAGCCAACTGAACATGAGTCTAAGGATGTGCTTTGGAGGGTCCATTTGAGTGATGTTCCTGTATGTTCCCCGATTGTATCTTAGGACACAAATGGTAATGCATCATTGCAAAACAAGAACTGAGTTGTGAAAGGAGTTCTATATAGAGTAATAACCAAGCAACACATCCTTAACCTATTATTTCTTCAAATCTTAAAGTAATCGTCTGTGTATGCACGTGAATGCTTGTAGATATGTAAATGCTATGCACATCATAATGATCTATGTAACATAGAATGTCATTCATACTTGTGATGCTTTGGGTCAAATCAATGTCCTCAGGGGTGATCTCCATGACTACACCCTTTCAGTTTTTGCCATATCCAAGCTATGTGGAAGTTTTGACCATTACTCCATTTTATGGAGTTAAAAAAAAGGGTAAATAGTAAATACAGAGGGGTGGGGGGGAGGTGTGATAGGCAAGTTTCCCATTCCTATTTGGATCAAAGATTTTGGAATCCCTTGGGGACTAGTTGGAGTGAAATTAAGCCATTTCAATGCCAATGATCTCTAGCTCAAATGGCACCTCCTCCCCTTGTAAGAGCAATAGGAGAGTGAGGTCATGGGTTCAAGACCCACCAAGTAAGTGTGTAGTTTTTGACATCTTGTCTGCTGTATGCTGCTAAAAAAAATAACAAATCTCTCCTTTTATAATGGGACTTGGGAGGTCATTTCACATTTGCTCATCATTTTTTTTTATAAAGTTATGCTTATGCACTTATGCTCCATTCTAATAAACTATATGCTTATGCACTTACGCTCCATTTATATAATTACTAACTTGTGGGTGCATCTTTGGTACATATATGACAGAGCAAATCCTGTACAGGCTGGATCTCATGCTGAATTTTCCCAATGGCTATGTCATGTGCATAATGTTGTCAACAGAAGGTAATTGTTCAATTATTTAGTCAAATTCAAATTCCCTACTCCATTATTTATGACCAAATTGCTCATAGTTTTGACACTGGCTTGTCAGTGGGCCGCCTTGATTGATTGTATTCCTTTGCTGGGGATGTAGGTAGGTTTGAAACAATACCATAGATCATATATAGTTATGTTGGGAATGGAGAAGTCCAGTTTGTATGTAGGAATTTGAATGAACCATTTGCATCTTCTGTAGTATATAACAGATATGTTCGTCAACTTGAATGTGTTTTCATAAAATTTGGGAGTCATCATAACGATGAAATAGAATCCATGGGAAATTGCTAGCAATGCCATTGTTTCACATTCTCTTAGGGTGATTGCCCCCTTTGTAGTGCTATGTACATATTAACAACAAATAGGACCCCTTCTCATTTTACATACAACCAAACTAGTACATTGCTAGATGAACAATCATATATTCCAAGTTGCCTAGCATGCAACAGATCATGCTAGTTTCTGAGAAGACACATGTTAGTATCTGAAATATCACTGCAGAACTTGCTGACTGTATGAACATTTCACCGGCCCTTGTCATCTGAAATGTAGATGCAATTTGACATTAGAAGCCTTGGAAACCAGAAAATTTAATTACATTGAATACCTTCTTAATCTTGTTTATTTTGGCTCCCTAGTAGAAATGTTTCTTCTTAAACTTGTTAGAGCTAATATAAGGGTGATTACTACAGCCTTGGCAAACTGGTATTCCCATGCGAACGAGTTGATGCAAGGTGGGGTAAGCTGGAGTGTGAGCAGCGTGCATGTGATCTACTGGGCAGTACAACAGAATTTGGGGAAGAAAAACATTAGTGTGTTGGTATTAAAAGCATTAGAATACAACTTTTCTTTTTAAGAACTTGCAAATAATATTATTTTTTTTATTGTCAATGACACTATTCTAAATTAGCCAAACAGAATAAAAAAGATACTATCTAGATGTTTAATTTATTTGTAGTTATAGGATATTATGTTATTAAATGATTTAGTTCTCAGGGAAAGAACACCAATTGATATTCTGGATCTTCATTCTTTGATGCACCAATTGGTTGAAGCATATAAATTATGCATCAACAACAACAAAGTATTAATCCCCAAACTTTTGGGTTTGGGGTCAATTATGGGTCTTCAATAGACTAATAAGATAGTTTTAACTGACCAATAGGGAAGCATGTAAATAATGCTCAAATGCAAGGACATAGCAAAATCTCCTGTGTCTATGTCGGACACAGAATATGTTGCGGACACAATTGCATGTCTATGGCGTGTGAAGATGAAAAAGTATGTATATATGTATGTATTATTTTGGACATGGCAGAGACACAGTTGTGACATGATCTCTCTGTCTCTCTCTTTCTCGATGTCCAACAACTTATATGTTTTCATTAGTGTTTAGATCAACCTCTAGTCACTCCGTTGGCACTGTTTCGTCGATTGGTGCTTTTAGCTTGATATTCCGTTTACCACTAATGCCTCTAGTGGAGTTGGAACATACAAACGCACTATCTCTTACATTTTATCATCTGTTATCTATTTGAATTTGAAAAGGAAGAAGCCTGTACAGTGGATTTACTGTTATGAAAGGGGACATGAAATAAGTAGATTTGGTAGTTCATACTTCCTAGCAATGTGAATGAATAAGAGAAAAATAGAGATGTAATTTGAAAAGATGATATGTAAGATAAACTGATTAAGAGTAGATAAGAAATTTGAACAATTGAGAGTTTAGGAGTAACTATAATTAGATTGTTGAGAGTAGCAACATGTACTAAATTTAAGAGATGTTGAAATATTAATTTAGTAGTGGGAGTCATAATTTTTGGCAGATTTCAGTCGCTCCTTTAACATATTTAACTTCATTTTTATTAAATTGATAATGTGGTGGTTTGGCGCAAGACAACCCAAAACAATGCAAAGGGAAAATAAATGATAAACCTATGAGTCAGCATCAAGTGAAAGAAACCACTAGGAGTTAGTAGGGTTGGCTGGACTCGATATCAAACCATAAGACCAATTTTTTTTTTTTTTTTTTTCAATCCCAAATCTATTTTACAAAATTGTAAGCATTCTTAAATAGAGAATAACAAAGTACATAAGAAAAACGTAATTATTAAATGGTCGGGCTTGGCAAGTCTTTAAGCCCAATTATTAGCAGGCTCCATCTATAAGGCCACAAGCTTAGCCATCTTCTTTTTTGTGTCTAGTCATAAGTATGTATTACCCAAAGCCTACATCTTGTGCCGCAGTACTCGGATACAGAATTAAAAAACTTGACTAAAGACAAGCCTTGAAATCAAATTCAAAATTACAAGGTCAATAGTAACTAAAAGCAATTAAATTTTAGAGCAAAACCCTAAAATACATGGAAGCATATTTGGATCCTTGAAAATGATGTTATAAGGGAGGTCATTTAGGAAGACATCAATTTTTCGACACAAATCAATCCAATATAAGATAATATCATTGTCATATGTTAAAGATTTTAGATGAACTGACCTTCTAGTACTTTAGCCTCCTTCCTATTGCCCATAATTATGATTTTGAATCTTGAATCTTAACAAATGGGCAAAGGACTTGATCTCTACCTTGATCATATGAGTTTGCGATCGAAATTTGAGACACAACTAAGAAAACCATGATCTTTAGAAGGTATTTCTTTCTATGATGACAATCTTTGGCCTTACTATTTGTCTTTTCCACAAATCAACATATTTTTTTATGGATAAAATTTAGGTACAGTATTTTAAATACAATATATTTAGGTTCTCAAATTGAATTTAAATACTTGATTGTTTTGAATTTATTTATTTTTGTGGAAAAAATAAAACTATTTATATTTTAATAGTCAATGCAACCATGTGTTTGAATTTAATTGGGAAATCTAATGTTTTGTACATAAGGCAATGTACTTAAATTTTACATTAAAAAAAAAAAAAAAAAAAAATCTACATGTGTTACATAGAAATGTAACAAATTATCTAAGGATAAAAGTTAACCCTCATATTCTATCCTTTATTATCCAATGAACAAACAAAATTTTTAATTTTCTACCTTTACTTTTTAAATAAGCCTTTTGATTTTTTTTTTTTTAAAAAAATCTGTTTTTAGTGAGTTTTTCTTATAAATAAAAAAAAATTTAAAACTTTGGTTACCCTCTTTTATATTAGTTAGTATAAATGAGATTGTAGTAGAGTAGAGTATAGTATAAACTAGAGTCTAGACAATGTGAGGTAGTTATTTCCTCCTATTAAATTCTTTTAGGGTAAAATACAGCAACACCTCTAAGGTTCGAGCTAATACCAGCAAAATTTAAGTCTTTTCAAAACTGACCAACTTGGTCCCTAAATTGTTATTTATTTTCTCCTCTTTCTCACAATGATTAGGGAACAAGTTAGTCAGTTTTGAAAAGCCTTGGATCTAGCTGGCAATATCCAAAACCTCAGGGGTGTGAACTTTATTTTACCCATCCTTTTATTGGGAGTTAAGATTGAGATTTAAGTGTCTGTTTGTGAATAGTTTATCTAACTTTTTACTGAAAGTATTGTAGATAAAAGGTAAAAGTTAAATAAAATAAATAGGAAGGCGTCCCTTAGGATGTGACTTGGTGAAAATATCTGCAAGTTGATCTTTAGAGGAGACTGAGAAGAGCTTGAGAGCACCATGGACAAGATGATAATGAATAAAATGACAATCGATCTCGATGTGTTTAGTTCGTTCATGGAAGACATTAGTGTGAGCAATATGAATGGCATTCTAGTTGTCACAATAAAGAGGAGTAGCAGAGGATGTGGATACACCTAAGTTTTTGAGAAGCCATCAGAGCTAAAGGAGCTCAGATGTGGTATCAACAAGGGCACGATATTCTACTTCAGTACTGGAGTGGGCCATATGAGTTTATTTCTTGCTTCGCCAAGAAATTAGAGAAGAACCAAGAAGAAAGCAATAACCAGTGGTGGACCTGCAATCAGTAAGATCTCCTATCCAATCAGCATCAGAAAATGCATAGAGAACAAAAGGAGACTGAGTAGAGTAGAAAAGACCATGGAAGATAGTGCTCTTTAGGTATCAAAGAATGCGCAAAACAGCAGCATAGTGAGTCGATCGTGGAGTAAACAGATATTGGCTCACCTGGTGAACAACATAGGAAATGTCTAGACAAGTGACAGTGAGATAAAGTAGGCTACCAACCAAGCATCAGTAAAGAGAGGGATTAGACAACGGTTTCCCTCTTGAAGGAGTCAGATGCGCATTAAACTCAACTGGAGTGTCAAAAGTCTTGCTATCAGTAAGTCCAGCTCGAGACAAGAGTTCAGAGGCATACTTGGCTTAAGTAATATAAAGTCCATCTGTAGAATGAGTGATTTCAAGACCCAAGAAGTAGCTAAGATGTCCAAGATCTTTCATCTCAAACTGTTGACTAAGAAAATCCTTGAGTTCTTGAATGCCACTGAGGTCATCACCAATTATGATCATATCATCCACATACAAGAGAAGTAAAATAGTGCCTTTGTTAGTGCGACAAAAAAATAAGGCAAAATCATAATGATTAGCCATGTAACCCAAGCGAGAGATGGTAGAGCTAAATTTGGCAAACCAAGCTCGTGGAGTTTGTTTAAGGCCATAAAGTGCATGTCGAAGGTGACAAACCTTGTTTGATTCAACAAAGAGACCAGGAGGAGGTTGCATATAAATTTCTTCATTTAAATCCCCATTAAGGAATGTTTTTTTGACATCCATCTGAAAAAATGTCCCATTTACTGGCAGCAGCAACAGCTAAGAAGGCACGAACAGATGAGATACGAGCAACCAAAGCAAAGGTCTCTTCATAATCAATCCCATACTCTTGTGTAAAACCTTTTGCAATAAGACGAGTTTTGTAGTGCTCAATGGACCCATCAGAGTGAGTCTTAATCTCGTAGATCCACTTATAACCAACCACAAATTTCCCAGGGGGGAGAGTCACCAAATCCCAAGTATGGTTTTTAGATAATGCATCAAATTCTTCTTTCATTGCAATCTGCCATAAAGGGTCAGTAGAAGCCTCACGATAGGTGTGAGGCTCATGCAGTGTAGCAAGGGTAGTGTAACAATGATAGTCAAGTAAATGTGCAGAAATGGATCTTACCCGAGTTGAGTGACGAGGTGGAATGTCTTATGCAAGATCTTCAGACGAAGCAGGAGCAGGGGACCCAAGCTCAAGGTTGGGTAGCTCGTCTTTGACCTGTTTATCTTCCACCTGTTCATTAAAGGATGAACTAGGAAAGGGATCAAGGATATCTGGTGGTTGGACAGAGAAGTCTATAGGAGAATCAGGAGGAGCTACAAGAGGATCAAGAGAAGCTACAGAAGGAATATGTGCCTCATCTGGAAAAAGATCTAAGATAGAGGAGGAAGATAAGGAGGCACGGAAGTGAGAGAGCTCGACAAAGGAGCGATGTTCCTAAAAGACAACATTGCGGGAGATACGAAGACAATGAGAGATAGGATTACAACACCGATACCCCTTTTGAGTTTCGTCATAGCCAAGAAAACAACAAATCCTTGACCGAGGCTTAAGTTTGTTATACTCATGTGGCTGAAGAAGAACGAAACAAGCAGAACTGAAGGTGGTGATAGTCTGGAGGTGACCCAAAAAGGCGCTCATATGGAGTTTGATTTTGGATAACAAGACTTGGAATGTGATTAGTAGCATGAACAACATGAAGAGCAGTTTCGCCCCAAAAAGGAGTAGGAACTTTGGCAGAGAGAAGGAGAGTACGAACAGTGTCAAGAATATGATGAAATTTTCGTTCGGCTCTACCATTTTGCTGAGAGGTACCTAGACAAGTTAGTTGATGAACAGTGCCATAGGAATGAAAAACATATTGAGTATATTCAAAAGCATTATCAGATCAAAAAATTTTAATGCGTTTGGAAAACTGAGTTTCAACCATTTTTGCAAAATTAGAATATACTTGCAATAATTCAGAATGATGTTTCATTTTAAAAATCCAGTTATAACGAGAGTAATCATCAACAAAGACAACAAAATATTGAGACCCACCAATACTAGAGACAAAGGAAGGCCCCCAAACATCAGAATTGAATGCTCGAAAATGTGTTAAAAACACAAGAGCTTGTTTAGACCCCCAATTAAAAAAAATACGATTAGATTGCTTTTACTCTAACTTATCTAAAAGAGTAGGGAAGAAGAATGCAAAAACAAGATAACATGCCGATATGTTATCGAAGAGAAAACTGAAGTGCTCAGCGAAAAACCTCTTCGCCGCCCTCTAAGCGGAAATCAATCTACTAGACAATTAGTTGGGATACATGGGTTAGCAAGAGACCCTCCAAGCCTAATGTACCCGATGCACCTAAGCCCTCCAAGCTCCTACTCCAACAAGGTTTCTCGGAACCGTGTCTTGTCTGGCTCTTCGGATCCCGCAATACGCCTGATTGCATCCGCCAAAGCCTGGCTTCTTCCAATGCTTCCCAGCAGTACTAAACCTCACTAAACACTCTAAAAGAGTGTGGTAAGTGTTTGGGTACAAATTTCCTCTCAAGGTATGATAATGGGAGAGGGAAGAAGAAGAGGCTACAATGATTTCTCACTAAGGATATGTAGCTCTCTCTCAAAAAGATAGGTGTGTGTGTTGTAGAAAACCTATCTAGGGTTTTTCTCTCTGAATGACCTTCTTTACATTTGTGGGTAATGAGTGTATATATAGTATAGATAAAGGGTAAAAAAGTCACACTTAAAAATCCTCCAAGCAGAGAGTCTCGCGGGTATCTCGTGGGAAGGCCTTACCTGCAAAATACTCGCGAAATTGACAGTCTAGCACGACTCTTCAACTTCCAGTCATGTGCTTCTCACATGCCCTTTTTGTGGGAATCCTTCTTGCGAACTTCTCGCGAGCTAGTCGCGAAATGCACTGATCTTCATTTAAGCTAGAGTCTTCACCAACTTAATATTAAACCCAATACAATAAAATCCCACAAAATACAAGAAACAAAATTAAAGCAATTACAACACTTTTTTTCATGGAATAAAGCCAACATAAAATATAGTTGTAAATCACAACTTTACAATCTCCCTCTTTGGCTATTTTGTGACAAAACACCCTATAAAAGACTCTAGATTTAAACGTGAGTTTGGGAACAATGGTAAAACTCACTTACACCTAAATCTAGAAGCTGTGAAGTACTTGGAACATATATACCTGTAACCTAAAACACTTGCACAAAACACATTAGACCCTCAAGGTAAATCAAGTGATAAAATGACAAGTATAATGTAACAAGTAAATTGCGATCAAGTAAACATTATGTAAAACATGTGAGCAACTTGATCATACACCAAAACAGTCATATGGAAATGACTACAATAATCATATAGTAAAGCAAATGATCATTTGAATATGCAATTAATAAAACACAATAGCACAAGGATGTATGCATGACCAACACACAAACACAATGCGATGAGAACAACAAAACATAGATACTAAAAGTAACTCAAAGCACCATAAAACAACAAGAAAACAAGCGTAACGTAAAGCAAACAAAACAAGGTTTTCTCATAAAAGAATGCCTTCTTCCCCTTGGTATATGCATCCCCCTTATGGTTTTCTCCCCCTACGAATGTGCACGAGATAGAATTTCCCCCCCTACGAATATGCACATGAGTCATATAGAAATGACGATACACTCCGGTATACTCTCCCCCTTTTTGTCACGAATAAACAAATGAATCAAAAGGAAGAAGGGAAAGAAAAGAAGATATGAACAAGGGTAAAACTGCATGAGGGATGCAAGATGAATGAGAAAATGAAGTTCAAACAAAAGATAAAATATCTTAGAGACACAATACTACAAAGTATAAAGTAAACATGACATGCTAAGAATGATGGAACATGATATAGACCTAGGCATGACATAGACACAAAAACATGTTATATGTGCTAAAATGTCTAGAAAGACTTAACTAGCATGAGTGAATGCAAAACATGTCAAGTGTTAGAGTGTGTGCTAGTGTGCATGTGAGATATATGACCAATGCATAAATAAGCACTCATGGGACAAAGTGTATAAAACACACCACCAATGATCAAAACATGATAAATATGAATAATTATGATGATCCCCACAAATTGGTACTCATCGGAGTCCAAAACAACGAGAAAATGTCATTTGGGCATTTTATCTAACACTTGGAGTGCACACACTACACATGTATGTTAAACAATGCATGATCATATGAAAATCTTGCCTAAATACATGTTATTTTTGCCACAAGGAGCCAACAACCAAAGCAAATGATCATTTTAAACAAAGCCCAATTAAAAAGACTGACAAAAAATAAGTTTCCCAACTCCCATTTGAGAAAATCTCAATTATGAACATAAAACCCCCAAAAACATAATTTAAGGATTAAAATCAATGAAAAGTGTTAAAGATTACCTTAGAGATGTTAATGGAATGAAAAACACTTGAATTTAGTTGAGTTTTGATGTAGAAACATTAAAATAGGGGTTTGGGAGAAGATGGGAGAAGTTTAAAACAAATGTCCCACGAAATGCCCTTTAAAAGCTGATTTGGAAATTTTCGCTGGTTAGCTTCCTGCGAAAATTTCGCTGGTATCTTGCTGGTAATTTGTTGGCAAGCCTTACTTGCGAAATAGTCATGATACAGTTGCGAAACTCTTTATTCAAAGCTGAAAAACTTGAGAATTGGATCCTTTAACTCGTGACTGAACTAACACATGAAATCAATCACGAAAACACCCAGAAAAACATGTTTTTCACACAAAAACAATTTGAAAAAATTTGAAAAACATGGGTGATACAAATCACTTCCAAAAGCAAACAAAAAGAACAAAAATCTTTTTGGTTTGATCCACATATGGTTGAGCACACACACATCACATTTGAACATATACAAACAAATAAATGAAATAGGTATTCATTGAATATTAGATTTGTGTGTTATGTGTGAGTATCAAATGTGGAATAGTCCTTAGATCAGAGTGAAGTTTCAATGATCAATTCAATCAAGTCATACACAACTGGTACTAAGTCAAGTGGTTTATCTTAATTATAGAAATGAACATATATGACCTCCCACAAGAAAATGATTACAAATCTTTGAAACTTTTCATTTGGCTTTTGCACAAAACATAACATTTGATCTTTTTGAACAATACATCTCATTTTTGAGATCGGTGCTTGAAATTTTTGATATTTCAATATTGAGAGTGTTCAATGATCAATTCAATCAAGTCATACACAACTGGTACTAAGTCAAGTGGTTTATCTCAATTATAGAAATGAACATATATGACCTCCCACAAGAAAATGATTACAAATCTTTGAAACTTTTCATTTGGCTTCTGCACAAAACATAACATTTGATGTTTTCGAACAATACATCTCATTTTTGAGATCGGTGCTTGAAATTTTTGATATTTCAATATTGAGAGTGAGCCTTTGGCTTTTTGAGCACCATACATTTCAATTTAAAATGTCGCTTTCCCTTTTTCTTAGTCAAATATTAGTATGTGCGACGGTTTTTACAGCTCATAATCTATTTTTCATTTTGAGATTTACATTTTGTGAGCTCTAATGCAAAAACATAAAAATAAAGGTGGGAAGATATATAGGCACAAGTCTATGCAAGTATCAAGACCATCAAGACTATCGACCAATCATTCATGATAAACTTGAAGATCTATTTACAACAATCACATATAGTTTTCAAGATTTCTCCCACAAAGATATACGTGCATACATAACAAGCTAAGCTTGTAAATGCACTACACCATTAGTACGAAGGTACTAGGCCAAACTCATATGTGAAATGTGCTCAAACATATACGATCAAAATTTTTGAATTTTTCACTTTTTATATGGTTTTGGATTTTTACTCACATAAAACAAAAGTAATAAAGTAAGATAAAAAATAAAAAAAAAAAAAAAAAAAAAAAAAAAAAAAAAAAAACAATGCATATAAAGAGATGCATGATGCACAAATGCATGACAATGAAGCATCTAATGCATGAAGGGTCCTACAAAGATCGAAAAAATTAGATCAAGGACCAAAAGAGCATTGTTTATTTACAACAATCACATATAGTTTTCAAGATTTCTCCCACAAAGATATATGTGTATACATAACAAGCTAAGCTCGTAAATGTACTACGCCATTAGTACGAAGGTACTAGGCCAAACTCACATGTGAAATGTGCTCAAATATATACGATCAAACTTTTTGAATTTTTCACTTTTTATGTGGTTTTGGATTTTTACTCATACAAAACAAAAGCAATAAAGTAAGATAAAAAACAAAAACAAAACAATGCATGTAAAGAGATGCATGATGCACATATGTATGACAATGAAGCATCTAATGCATGAAGGGTCTTACAAAGATTGAAAAAATTAGATCAAGGACCAAAAGAGCATAAGCTCAACCATAGGATCCCTTCCTCATCCAAATAGAACAATTTTTTGGAATGAATGTCTTATGAGAAGTGAGACGAGGGTTGGAAGAATGAGAACTGGAGATGCACATAGACAAGAAGTTAAGAGCATTAAACACTTTCTTTAACAACATGCTATTCCGGTTTACCCTTTTTAGTACAGCTTCTAAGAAGCTCAAGTTTCTCTTTTCTTTTGATTCTTTTAAGAGCTTGAAACTTAGAGCAATGAGGTCTAAGATGACCAAAGACACCACAATGGTGACAAACAATGTGTTTAGGTCCACTAAACCTTTTGGGAATGGATCTAGCAACATGAGTTTGTTCTCTCTTTAACTTAGGGCATTGAGGTTTTATGTGACCGATCACACCACAATTGTAGCGATTGGGAACAAACTTAGATCCACTCAATTCCTTAGGATGTGACCTAAACAGAGTCTTAGGCTTAAGAGCCTTTCTCTCCACCTTTTGATTTCTTTTGTGTGGAGGAATGTACACCTATTTGTCCTTTGAGGTAGAACACACAATAGACACAAAATCGGGTACCACAACATAATTGCAACATATATTTTCTTCCTTTTTAGCAACAAGTTTAGCAATAAAACACTTGGCATGCATCTTAAGAGATTCATTTTCATATTTAAGATCATCAACAAGTTTGTTAAACAAAACAAATTTAGCATCCAAGTCCATATTTAAACATTCAAACTCTTTTAGCTTTTCAAGAGAATTTTCAGCAAGCTTCTTTTACTTTCAACCAATTTATTGGATTCATTGAGCTTAGCAATCAAATCATCTTTTTCACAACGAAACTTGCTCAAATTCTTATGAAACTTCGTACCTTTTTTCTTCAAGAGTTTGATGTTAGGAATATCAACAACACCTATAGATTCATGTAACGTGGCATCACAATCATGAGGATAAACACTCATAGAAGCATTTTCACAAACACATGGCATGTTACAATCAACAACATCCATAGCAGCATACAAAATATTATCAATGGCAATACAAACAAGGGGTCAAGGATCACACTTAGGTAATGAAACCAAGACAAGTATACCCGCTCTGATACCAAATGAATTCTCGAAAATGTATTAAAAATACAAGAGCTTGTTTAGACCCCCAATTAAAAAAAATATGGCTAGATTACTTTTACTCTAACTTATCTACAAGAGTAGGGAAGAAGAATGCAAACACAAGATAACACGCCGATGTGTTATCAAAGAGGAAACCGAAATACTGGACAAAAAACCTCTCCGCCGCCCTCCAAGCAGTAATCAATCTATTAGACAATTAGTTGGGATATATGGGTTAGCAAGAGACCCTCCAAGCCTAATCTACCCGATGCACCTAAGTCCTCCAAGCTCCTACTCCAACAAGGCTTCTCGGAACCGTATCTTGTCTAGCTCTTCGAATCCCGCAATACGCCCGATTGCATCCGCCAAAGCCTAGCTTCTTCCAATACTTCCCAGCAGCACCAAAACCTCACTGAACACTCTGAAAGGGTGTGGTAAGTGTTTGGGTACAAATCTCCTCTCAAGGTATGACAATGGGAGATGAAAGGAGAAAAGACTACAATGATTTCTCACTAAGGATGTGTAGCCCTCTCTTAAAAAGATAGGTGTGTGTGTTGTAGAAAACTTTTCTAGGGTTTTTTCTCTCTGAATGACCTCCTTTACATTTGTGGGTAATGAGGGTATATATAGTATGGGTGAAGTCACACTTAAAAATCCTCCAGGCAGAGAGTCTCGTGGGTATCTCGCGAGAAGGCCTTACCTGCGAAATTAATAGCCTGGCATGACTCTTCAGTTTCCAGTCATGTGCTTTTCACATGCCCTTTTCGCGGGAACCCTTCTCGCGAGCTAGTCGCGAAATGCACTAATCTTCATTTAAGCTTGAGTCTTCACCAACTTAATACTAAACCCAATACAATAAAATCCCACAAAATACAAGAAAAAAAATTAAAGTAATTACAACACTTTTTGTCATAGAATAAAGCCAACATAAAACATAGTTGTAAATCACAACTTTACAAGAATGAATAAGGTTAAAGATATTAGTGGATATTGATTCACTAGTATTGAAAAGCAAAGCTGGTTGTTTTCCTAACTGACATGAAATACAATCAAAATTTTCTATAGACACTGAACCTAACAAACCTCTAAAAGCCAATTGTTGTACCCGAGAGGAAGATGCGTGACCAAGTCGGGCATGCCAAAGTGCAAGGGAAGGAATTGAAGAAACTGTAGCAGCTGCAGCAACAAAATCAGGAGCAACAAGTGGAAGACGAAGGTTGTCTATGGGAAACATATGCCCAACTTTGGGACTGATCCCAAGCTCCTGTCCTGTCCTCAAATCCTGCACAATAAACCCATAATAATCAAATATAATGCGATAACCCAACTCAGTTAATTATCCCACAGAAAATAAATTGTAAGAAAGGTCAGGAACATTAAAGACCCCAAGAACTGAGAGGTTGGGGGTCGAAACATAACCTATATTATGACCAGTCATTGTGGAACCATTTGCTGTGCGAATATTAAGAGGGTGTGGTGCAGGTTTGAGTTCAGAAAATAAGGATGAGTGAGGTGTCATGTGATTGTAACAAGCAGAATCCATAAGCCAAGAGGAAGGAGACATACCAGATAAAGTTAAGAAAGAAGAGAAATAAGATGTATTACCAACCATACGAATGACATTGGTGACGATGTTTTTAAGGTCATCTGTGGACATGGTGAAAGTGTGTCCTGAAGACTTAAATTGTGCAGAGATAGGAGTTGGACACTCTCAGTCTTAGCAACAGTAGTAGCAGAAATTGAAACAGCTGATTTGTTGCGATGATAACAAGTCTTAATATTGTGGCCAAAACGTTTGCAAAAATTGCAAAAACGTTTGTTAGATTGTTGGCGACGATTATTGCAACAAGAAGAAGACCTGTCTTTATTCTTTATTTAGAAGCAAAATATGCAAAAATAGACTGCAAAAGTGAAATCTACACGAAAAACTAGGTAAAGAGTACCTGGATTGCAAAAAGTCAACTCTGGCAAAAAGTCAATAGTTAAACCTAGTCAAAGTCAACGGTCAACGGATGACGTTAGCAGGCTGACTGGGTGATGACGTCAGTAGAAAGGAAGATGATGTCAGCAGATGACGTCAGCAGAAACTTGGAAGATGACGTTAGCTAGGGCTAACGTGGCAGAGTGACGTCACAGATGATGTCAGCAGTAGTAGGGACGGCAGTGCGTGTAGTGCGTGAGGCGCGTAGAGACTATGTGACAGAATTCTTCAGCGGCGCGTGTGAGTGCGTGGGCAGTTTGATGAGTCCGATTCTTTTCCGATGATGTAGATCGAAGAAAGATGGTTCAGATAACGGCGACGGTGAGATGATCGAAGCAATATTGAAGGCGTATGAAACGCGTGGAACAAACTACCGAGATCCTTGATCGGCACATGGTGGTGTGTGGAGGGTCAGATGATGATGATTCCGTTAGCGTTGTGTTCATCGATTGAAAATCTACACAGTGATATGTCTTATGTCCTAATCGGAGGTCCTATGTGGAAGATCCGACGGTGGCAGTGATCTTGGTGGCGGTGATCGAGCTTCCGGTGAAGATTCAACCTTAGGCACCTCTGATGGCGGTGGAGCAATAAGGAAAGGGCACAGAAAAGGTTTATTGACTGAAGAAGTCGAGGCAATGGAAAATACCAACAAAGACAAAACTGCAGGACACAAGAAAGTAAGCAATGGCTCTGATACCATGTTAGAAATATTGAATAATTGTACTGTATTTCACTAATAATAGAATATACATGAGTGTCTTTATATAGGAGGCATATGTGTGCAGTACAAATAAGAGTGTAGTATAAGAATGTGTGCTATACAAGTAATTTAGTTGGGCTTAAAACCCACAATACTATATACATTAACAAAGTTGTCTACTTGTGATTTGAAATCTCATGATGCAAGTGTTTTGCTGGGTTATTTTTGATTTTATTTAATCTTATATTTTTATTTTTTTGGAGGAGAGAGATATAAAAGTGGAGTAAAATTACATATTTAACCCTATTTTTAACATAAATGGGTTATGAAACTTTAACTAAGCTAATCTCGGGTGAGTAAAGTATCAAATTTCAAACCATAGGTAGGCAACAGCTAAGTGTAATTTGCCTAAAAAAGTAACTCACATGGGACCTGCAAATAGTTAGAAAAATAAGCAATAAACTATTATCCAATCCCAAACGACTGCTTAGTTTTATCTTTTTTTTAGCCAAACGTATATCTATTTCAATTCCTAACTAAATGTTTATTTTTACTTTTAGAGCTCAAGAAACGATCTTTGGATTGTCTTAAAAAAAAAAAGTGTTCATGATGTTTGATGAGTTTCTTAGACCCGTTAATGGTTATATTTTGTGATACCAATCCATGTGGTTCGAAGAACACCATCTTCACTTTCTTCGTTTATCGGGTTTTTAATTAGTTTTTTGTATTAAAGTTTTTAACAAACGGACCCTAATACGAGAATAATTTAAAGAGGCCCACTAACACATGTATCAAATTGAGCTCTCAGCCCACGAAAAGCCACACCAACCCAAGCAAAAAAACAGATAGCCCAGCTTATATATACCTATCGTTGTGTCTTTATTTGCCTCCCTCAACTTCAACGTCTCCATCTCCGAACTAGGGTTTTCAATTTCGGCGTCCCTAGTCCCAACTTCACAGCAACATGGTATCTTTCTACTCTATCTTCTCTTCTTTTGTCAATCATAATAATAACATGTGTTGTATGATGTTTCAGTTATCTTATTGTTCTTGGTTTGATATGTTCTTTTTTTTTTTCTTTTTCTTTTTTTGTGATTTGTGATTTGAAGTGTGGAAAATGAAAGCATGGGTATTGGTTGGGATTATTAGTTATTGTTTTGGGTTTATTTTATTGGAAGCTTTGTTATGCTGATTTTGTGTGTGGGATTCAGTCCTATTAATTTCTTTCAGTTAAAAAAAAAAAAAAAATTAGATTAAGTTTTAAATACTATAGCTAGGATTGATATATATCAGAGGTCAAATTTTCAAATTAGACGCTCCAAAAATATCTTTATGAAAAAAAAAAAAAAAAAGTCTAGATATAAGCAAGATAAACTTTACAAATTAGTCGGTTTAATTCTCCGTTTAGGTAGATGGTAACATATTCTCTTGGGATAATCTGAATACCTTGACTCTGTCTGGAGATTACAATAAATAGTGGGAGTAGTGGATTAGGTAGAGGATTGCTGTTACAATGAGCAGAGTGCTATAGGAAAATTGTATAGATGTTTTAATTTTTTTAGGCAGGCACATGTTGGTGGATGCTTACAGATGTATGAACGAGGGTTGGCTTCCTAGGATAGCACATTGTCTTTCTTTGTTGGTCAATGGGGCTCTTCTTTTGTGTGCTGTGGTTACAGGCACGAGACAAAGAGGGAAGTGGCACATGCTTGTTGTGCTCTTGTGTTACCTCGCACTTTCTTGTCATCATCCTTTGACTAATCAATTCTATTTCCCTGTATTGTTTTGTTGGATAGATGTAGATGGGTGCTTGGTAACGTAAAAAGAAACTTGATGAGTGATGCAGGGAGGTTTTTCTTTCTTATATATAACTTCCCTTCACACGAATGTATAATGAGTCTGCAGATGCAGGGATATCTGAAGTTAAGTTCAAGCGCTATCTACTACATCTTTCTAGATATATCTGCTGGATAGCATTAGCTTTTGTTCCTATTCTGAGGTTTAGACATAGTGGAGCGTTCTAATAGGTTGAAATTGTGGTTTTTCATTTAGAAGACATCACCTATCTCTTAATGCTTTGAATTTTATTCTACAATTCAAATCTTCCTTATTTCAGTTGGATTCTAAATTTTGTATTGGGATCAATGTCCGATTGCTGAAATGGTTACACTCTTATCTTAATTTCCTTCTTATTGCTTAGGATGTTCTCTACTCATAACCACAGAAGTCATAATTTTAGTGTCAAATTATCTTGAAGTTGAAAGAGAACTTTGATTTTAAAATTTAAATAATATCTTGATCATGGCAATATTTACTAATACATCTTGCTCTAATGAATTCTTGAGAGGCGTGCTTATAAAAAAAAAAAGAATGCCTGAGAGGCGTAAGATATTGTACCATATCTTTTGTTATCTGATTATCCTTCTTTTGATGCAATTCAAAGTGATTTATATTGTTCTTAAGTTGCCAACTCTTCATTTTCTTATTTGATTGCCTTGTCAATTATTTTGCTAATTGTTTCTGTTATCTGTTCCAATACACAGCCTAAGCAAATCCATGAGATTAAAGATTTCCTTCTCACTGCAAGAAGGAAAGATGCACGTTCTGTGAAAATCAAGAAGGGCAAGGATGTTGTCAAGTTCAAGGTCCGTTGCTCCAAGTACCTGTACACACTTTGCGTGTTTGATGCGGAGAAGGCTGAAAAGTTGAAGCAATCTCTCCCTCCCGGTCAGTATGAAAAAA
Organism: Quercus tomentella; assembly: GCA_028535165.1. NCBI lineage: Eukaryota > Viridiplantae > Streptophyta > Magnoliopsida > Fagales > Fagaceae > Quercus > Quercus tomentella. The sequence continues at coordinate 24,806,898 of JAPQVY010000111.1, read as the reverse complement.
TTACTTTTTATTAATGGGCATGATGGGTGCATTTGGTGTCTTATTTTGGTTTCTTACCTTTCATCTTTGGGTACTGAAAGACCTTATTTCTATTGACAATTAGCTGACTTTTCCTTGCTTTCTTGTTTGCAGGTTTAAGTGTGCAAGACCTGTGAAAATGGGACCTGGACCAAGCATGTCAAATGGTTACTAGAGAGAATGAGATTTTGCTTTGGACTTTTGTTTGTTTTTTCTGTTTGTTCAATTTATGGATGGTTTAGCTGTATTCTTTATCTTTACCTTTTCGGTTTGAAATTGGTTTGAAATTAGTTTGAGGCTAAGCGATTTCTTCAATTTTTTGCAAATAGAATGATGCTCCTGGGTTAGACTAGTTTGTTAAGAGGCTAGACTAGCTTGTTAAGAGGCTAGACTAGCAGCAGCAGAGTGGAATATTATAGTGGCCAGGTTGTCAAGAATGTTGCATATGTTCTCTTGCATTTAAGCTTACCTGATCCTTGCATATTGGATTATATTATTTGTAACCAAGGTTGTCAAAATCAGGATCTTACTTAAGATCGTAAGAGATAGGTGGGATCATAGATCGTAGAATCGGATCGTGGATCGTGAATTGTAAGATCATACATATTTTTAGATTTAAAGCAAAAACACATTGATAATAACTTTGTATGTAGAATAATCACATAAATTGTGAATTTATTCATTAAAAATAAGATTTGCATCATAAGATGCAATTTACATGTCATAAATTGCGCCGTCTATACTAACGAAATAAATATATTTAAGTTTTGACTTAATATATCTAAAAAGTTAAGTAAATATTTGTTGAGGACTAAAATTTCGTAACACCAAGGCCTAAAAAATAGCCCAATGGGCCAATCTCATAGAAAGTAATATTAAAAGGATTGAGCTCACAATAAGGGAAAAAGATGGTAAGCCCAAAAGATTTCAAGCCTAAAACCCATGAAGGGATAGACCTTAGGGTCCATGAAATGAAGGGAGGAAAGAAAAAGCCTAGCCTATCCAGAATCAGAAAATTAAAGGGAGTCGAGTGAAAGAACTGGGTCGGGATACCCAGAGATTGCCAGAGGCTCGGATCCTTGGGACGTGCAGCACAGTTAAAGTGGGATTGAGACAGCTCAAAAGGAGTATCACGAAATACAAGAAACGAAGAACAGATATGTCTTTCTTAAACACCCAGTGGTGTAACAAAGAACCAGAAAGCTTGGAGAGTGACAATTCATGAACAAAAGGTTGGTACTTCGAGGAACCCAGAATGAAGAACTATAAGGGGAAATGGCTGAGAAAACCTTCAACCTAGTAGGAATGGATTTCGCTCACTTAGAAAAAATGACAGCAAGAAGGATAGCCAAAAAGTTGAGTCTAAAAGGTAAGAAGCCTTGAAAGAAGAGAGGGTGAAGGTCAGCTCTCCAAGGACACCTTGGAATTGAAAGTCAGCAAGTGGCTTTTTGGAAAACAGGACTAAAAGAGGAAAACTATGAGAAACAGAGAAAGAATCAGTCGTCAGAATGGCTGGCATAACAGGGGCTTTGATACCTAGAGAGCCAAGGGGGGAGAATCAATGGTACCCCGAATCCTAAAATGACACTATAAAAAGGGAAGACAACCAATATTGAAAGGGGATTCAACAATAGAAAATCACAACGGAATCATTGAGAAAACTCTGTAAAAAACTCAAAGAAAGTAGAGAAATATCGCACAGTATCCCAAAAACAACCACTATAGAACATACTTGGATTCAAAAGTATTCAAACTTTGCAAGTCTTAGAGGCTTAGATAGCCATCTAAGTCTGTAATTTTTGAGTTTATTTAGACATTGTAACACGTCTTAGTGAGCACATTGTAATCCACAATTAAGAAAAATAATGAAATATTTCATACTGATTTGAGGATCCTTAACAGTTATTTCGTGTGTTTCTTTATTACATTGTTTTCCTTTGCTGCTTTCTTACTGTTCAATACATATATTCTTGCTTGCTAGTTTTCCTTTTACTCAACTAAAAGCTGAGTCTTTTTACCGGGGTTCTCACTTCAACTTGGGCTTTGGACACACTTAGCCTCTAAAGAAATATATGCCAAAACATGCACACATCAGATATCACTCTCTCTCACAAAAATTCTTCTCACCTAACTATCTTGAAAGGCAATGCCCAAGCAAAGCCATTTAGACTTGAGTTCCAAATCCCACAAGTCTTGTGCAAAAGCACTAAGTCTATAAGAATTAGGGCCAGGATCCTCGTGGCTGAATTATTCTCATGAAATTCATTTACATATATGTATATGTATTAAAATGTATATCCTAATCTAAGAAACTAACAATTATTTGAAGATATGTATATTGTATAGTGTGTTTTTATGTAAGACCTATAGAGGTAAGGGAAATGACAAAACTCCATTGCATATTAAGCATGGAGAAAGATTGTATAGTTCAGAGAATCAGCATTTTGGGTTTTTACAGACTCAATACGTCTGAGGTACCACGACAGTACGCCCGGGGTACTACGACAGTACGCTCGGGGTACCAAGTGAAGGAACTCTTTTAAATGTTTACACAATAAAAGATAAGCATTAAATATTCTATTTCAGTCTCCTTCTCATTGTGAATATTATGAATAATTATTTTACTTATTTTGTAAGAGTAAATGGTCACTTTATGACACTAAAACACTTATAATGGTATTTTTTCTTACTTAGGAAGAATCACATTTTCGTCTTGAGGAGCTTTATGTGACTTGCGCACAACTTGGTTTGTAATCAGACCCATTTAGTTGCGGTGAACTAAGTTCAGTCCACCAAAACAATAAGTAAAAGGCCTAGGATCCTTGTTAAAGGGCCCAGGATCCTTGTTTCTACTTGGGCCTGGGTACTGTCCAAAAATGACCCTCACAATATTTAATTAGCAACCAAATACCAAAATATTTATCAACACATATGGAAATATTTTCAAAGTTTCAAGTTTAAAATCTAAAATAAGTTATCAAATCGAAATTAGCTAATTAAAATATGAAATCTAAAAGTAAGATGAATATTAAGGTGAAGTGAACATTTAATTATTCTTATTCGAGAGTTCTTATAACCATTGTACTAATCATCATCATCCATTTTATTATCTATGTAGACATTGTATATTTGTATACTAGAGCTGCAAAAGATATCAAAATAAAGTTTCACACTCAACTATTCAAATTATACCACTCAGCAACAATTATAAAGCATGCTCAAAAAAATCAATCAATCAATATACAAATACAAGCATACTAATAAAAGGACAAAATTTAGGTGCAGTACCTTAGGTATTGTTCCTCAGGTTATCCTCTTAAGATTTAGCCATGTGACTATTTAACTAAGAAATATACTTTTATTTCATAAGAAAAAATTCACATGGCAGAATCTTAAGAAGGGAACTTAAAGAACAACACTTAAGTACTGTATTTCAGTCTTGCTCCTAATAAAATTATATATATGAAAAACATTTTAGTAATATTAAAACACAAATTAGTGTATTGATCACACAAATTTAACAATATTATAGCTTAAAAGGTAGCAAAGCCATAAAAATTCTTCATTTGGAAATGATAAAGCATTCATTTATTTTGATTACAAGTGAACTAAAAACTAGAAAACATTTGCTTAGGTTAACATAATTATATAAAAATAAATAAAAGTCATACTATCATAACATAGAAAAATAAAAACCCTTAAAACTTCATCAAAACTAAAAATTTATCACATAAAAAAAAAAAAAAAAAAAAAAAAAAAAAAAAAAACTAAAACTAAAAATTGATGTTTTGGTAGGATTGGTAGAATCAGTAGGATCCCATATGATCTTACAATCCTAAATGATCTTACATACGATCCTACCATTTTTATGATCCTAAAACGATCCTAAACGTTTTGCTGAGGTGGGATTGTAAAATCGTGCGATCTTACGTTCCAGATCGCGATTTTGACAACTACGTTTATAACTATTGCTGTGTCTATTTGTTTGTCATAGAGTACCACATCCTGCCATGTAAGATAATTGTGTTTCATCATTCATGTTAAAACTAAAAATTAAGTGTGTTGGTATTAAAAGCACTAGAATACAACTTTTCTTTTTTAAGAACTTACAATTAATATTTTGTTTATATTGTTAATGACACTATTCTAAATTAGCCCCCCCCCCCCCAAAAAAAAAAAAAGATACTATCTAGATGTTTAATTTATTTGTAGTTATAGAATAATGTTTCTAAATGATTTAGTTCTCAGGGAAGCAACACCAATTGATATTATGGAGCTTCATTCTTAGATGCACCAATTGGTTGAAGCATGTAAAGTATGCATCAACAAAAACAAAGTATTAATCCCCCCAAACTTATGGGTCAGTTATGGGTCTTCAATGGACTAATAAGATGGTTTTAATTGCCTAATTGGGAAGCATGTTGTTGAGGTCTAAAAAAAGTCACAATGTTGCACCAAGGCCCCAAAAGGCACAGGGAGTTGAACTTTATAAAGAAAATAAAAGACTTGAATCTGCAATAAAGAAAAAAAGATGGTAGGCCCAACTCCATTAAGGGGTTTAAGGAAGAACTCAAACCCATGAATGGATAGGCCTTAGAATTCATGAAACAAAGAGTAGAAGAAAAAAGCCCAGCAAGGTCAGAAAATCATTAGGGAGTTCAGTGGTAAGAATTGGGCCGGGATACCCAGGGACTGTTAGGGGCTCGGGATCCTCGAGACGTGCAGCAAAGCCAGGATGAGATTAAGACAACTCAAAAGGAGTGCCAAGAAAACATAGGAAATGAGAATAGATACGTCCCTATCAACCACCCAATGATGCAGAAAGGAACCAGAAAGCTTGGAAACTAACAATTCATGAACAAGGGGCTGGTACCTCAGGGAACCCAGAAAGAAGAACCATGAAAGGAAGTAGTTGGGAAGACTTTCAACCTGGTAGGAAGGAATCAACTCACTTGGGAAAAATGACAAGAGGAAAGGCAGCCAAAAGTTGAATTTGAAAAAGGTGAGAGATCTTGAAGGAAGAAGGACCAAAGGTCAGCTCTTTAAGGGCACCCCAGAATGGAAAGTCAGCAGGAGACTTTTGGGGAAGAAGCACCAAAAGGAGAAAATTATGAGAAATAAGGAAGGGACCAGCAACCAATGTTGCTGGCACAACATTGGTTCTGGTACCAAGGAGAGTAAATGGGGGAAATTAGTGGTACCCCAAAACCCTAGGATGACGTTATAAAAGGAGGAAGCAGCCAACAATGAAGGGGATCCAAAAACGGTGAATTAGAGTAGAATAATTGAGAAAACTCTGATAGAATTCAAAGAAAGTAAGAAAATAGAGGGAAATACCGCCCGGTATTCTTAAACAGCCACTAGAGAACACATTTGGATTCAAAGGGATTCAAACTTTGCAAGTCATAGAGGCCTAAACAGCCATCTAAGTCTGTGATTTTTGAACTTATTTGGACCTTGTGATACGTCCTAGTGAGCATGATGCATTACACAATTGAGAGATTAATGAAATATTATACAGTATCTTAAGGACCCCTAACGTTTACTTTGTGTCTTCCTCTATCGCATTGCCCCTTTACTGTTTCTTGCTGTTCAATGCATATATTTCTTGTTTGCTAGTATGTATGTGTTGTAGGATTCCTGCTCTGTGCACCATCTGGTTCGTAATCAGCCCATTTAGCTGCGGTGAGCCAAGCATAGTCCCTTAAAACAACAAGAAAGAGGACCTAAGGTTCTTGTATCTACTTGGGCCTGGGTACTATCCAAAAAGGACCTTCACATTTTGTCGACTCCACTGGGGACTAGGTAAAGGAGAGGGAAGAAGCAGTACCTTTATAGAGCATGGCTCCAAGATCAAGAAACAGCAAAGGTACCAATGCGCCACCCGCGGCTTCTAAGCCCATAGGAGAAAATGAAGTGGCCTCCAGACAGAGGAATGAGGTACCTCTAGTAGAGCAGGAGGTCGTATTAGGACAGAGGCGCGCAAGGCAGGAGCTAGACCCTGTGGCTCGAATGGCAGAAGTGCTGAAAGATTTGCAGTAAGAGATTCGCCTCCTCAAAGAGGGCAGGACCCAAGAAATTAGGGATAACGTCCCCCCTGTGGTCAACCAAGACAGAGCCCAACCAGAGGGAGGGTCAGTAGTAGGAGGGGGAGCCAACCCCCAGTATCTAACGCTAGCAGATGTCAATGCCCTATTGGAACAAGAAAGGGAAAAGTTCTTGGGGCTCTCCAAGGAATTTTCTCGGGATCCCCCATTCCCACCAGAACTCCTTGGCAAGCCTTATCCTGAGGGATATGAACCCCTGAAGTTCCATCCTTTTGATGGAAGAAATGGAAGTGCTGTGGAGCACGTGAGTAGGTTCATTCACACCATGGGCCCCTACGTAGGAGACAAAGAGCTATGTCTACGAGAGTTTGCTAAGTCCTTAGTGGACAGAGCATATACATGGTACACCACCCTGAGGCTTGGGTACATCAAGACTTGGGATGAGATGATGGAGAGGTTTTGCACAAAGTACTATCCAGGCAAAGACAAGGTCACCTTCCAAAGCCTTCAAATGGTACGACAGAGGCCTGGAGAGGATCCTCTCCAATTCATCAAAAGATTTGAAGATGTTTCCCTAGACTGTTATGGAGACCATGAAGAAAATGAGCTCGTGGAGACCTGCATATCCAACATGCTCTTTGATTACAGGCTTAATCTCGAAAATCTATGCATAACCCAGTTTGCTAACCTGCTGTAAAGAACTAGGAAGACCGCGCAGACTATAAGAATAAAGAGAATGCTAGTACCCCAAGCCATGACAGCGTCAGTTGGAGAAAAAAGGAGAAGGCCTGAAGGAAAAATGGCTGAGGAACCACCTGTGATCCCATGCATTGCAGAAGAATTGAATCCTGTTTTGGATAAATGGATTGGAGATGGAATTGTCAGGCCATTTACTATAGTCAGGCCACCTACTGAAGAAGAAAGGAAGAACCTTTTGTTTTGCAGGATTCATAACTATGTCAAGCACTCTACTAAGGACTGTTGGACCCTCCGTAGGCTCTTTCACAAGAAGTTTAGGGAGGGAACCCTAGAGCTCACTTAGAAGGAACCTGAAGTGCAAAGGAACCCTTTACCCAGCCACAAGGGAAAGTGAGTGGTGGCTATAGTAATCCATGGGAACCCGACAGAGGCAGAAGAATTTGAAGGATCCTTCCATCCAAACACAGTCAAGACCCTTCAGAAAAACCCTAAATTCAGAACACTATTCAATCAGCTAGGATTTGGGCCAAAAGCAAGAAGGATGGCCATAGAATCCCTCGTGAGTATAGCAGCAGATTCAGGAGTAGAATGTTTCATGGCAGAATCCCATGCTAGCCGAGCTTACTTGGAGACAACCAATGCAGTAACCTTCACTGATGAAGACATGGAAGTTAAGCATCTAGATCATCGTAGACTCCTTTATCTAATGGCCACCATAAGCGGTGTCCAAATCAGAAGAGCATTGGTAGACACTGGGGCATTACTCAACTTCATAGCCCTGAGTACCTTGGAAGTCGTGGGTCTGATTGGCAAGAGGATCCTGGGGGCTCCCATAGAGATAACAGGATTTGGAGGATCAGTAAAATCAACTAAAGGATATGTGCAGCTGGCCATAAAGGTAGACCCAATAGTAGCCTGACCAGATTTCATGTGATTAACTCAGAAGTTTCTTACCATGTTCTGTTGGGACGTCCATGGCTCTATAAGCATCGCCTTATTCCTTCCACGTACCATCAATGTGTTAAAGGGAGATTGAATTGGAGGCTCATAAGGATCCCTGCCAACCATAACCCTTTCAGCCAAGGAGAAGTGAATTTTGTGGAAACAATGTTTTACGATGAGTTGGAACCAAATGATGAAAGCCCCACGCCAAGGACCTTAGGAGCACCTATGTTAGAGGAAGAAGAAGGAGGAGGTACCTGTGACCTGAGGAACCTCCTGGATAGAAAGAGGAAAAAGAGGAAGCCTAGCTCCTCAGGATCCTGAGAATGCGTGGTAGTACAGGAGCTTGGAGGAAGGTTAATTTATCGTTTATGAAGGTGCGCAGGGCCTGAATGCATCGTGCAGGAAGGTCCCAGACCACCGGATTGTATGGTGGCTCAAGAAGAGATCCTCGTAAATCTAGCCCGAGGAGGAATTGAAAGGGATAAACTTGGGAGCTGAGCTAGGATCCCATAAGCCTGTCCTCATTAGCAGTCAGTTGACAGCATAAGAAAAGGAGCAGTTAGCGGCACTACTAAAAAAATATGTGGATATGTTCGTCTGGACATATGATGAGATGCCTGGTCTAAATCCAGGACTGGTAGTCCATTCCTTCAATGTAGACCTAGGAGTCAAGCCAATAGTTCAATCAGCCAGGGTCTTTCACACTGATGTAGAGGCTCAAATAACTCAAGAAGTCAAAAGCTGTTGACAACTGGTTTTATCAAGCCTATCCAGCATCCCAAGTGGCTCTCCAACATAGTACCCCTGAAGAAAAAGAATGGCCAAATTCGGTGTTGTGTGGATTTTCGTAATCTAAACAAAGCATGTCCAAAAGATAAGTTCCCCCCTGCCTAACATCGACCTCCTTGTAGATTTAGCTGCGGGAAACTCCATGTTTTCATTTATGGATGGATATAGTGGGTATAATCAAATCTGCATGGCCACCAGAGATGCAGAGAAGACAGCATTTAGGACCCCAATCGGAAACTTTTATTACACTGTGATGCCTTTTGGCCTTAAAAATGCAGGGGCCACATACCAGCGAACCATGATAGCTATCTTCCATGACATGATGCATAGGGAAATGGAGGACTATGTGGATGATATTGTGGTAAAGTCAAAGACTAGGACATAACACTTCCAGATACGTGAACAAGTTTTTGAAAGGTGCAGAAAGTACAAGCTACGCATGAACCCCATGAAGTGTGCCTTCGGATTATCTACTGGAAAATTTCTTGGTTTTCTAGTACATCACAGAGGTATAAGTGTAGATCCAGCCAAAACCACAGTCATCGCAACAATGAAAAGACCTACAATGGTTAGAGAGCTCAAAAGTTTCCTAGGGAGGGTCTCCTACATTAGGAGGTTTGTGCCAGGATTAGCTTCGGTCACAAAATGGTTTATCCAAACTGTTGAAAAAGGGAAGCCTTTTAGAGGATCCAGCAGATCATAAATCATCTTCCCACCCTATAAGCCCCTGTTGCTATATTTGGCATCAAACTCCCAAGCTATAGGAGCCTTGCTAGCACAAAAAGATGATGATGAGAATGAGCAACCCATTTATTATGTGAGCATGACACTTAAAGATATAGAGACCAGATACCCTATGATAGAAAAGGCGTGCCTAGTAGTTATCTATGCATCCCAAAGGCTAAAACGATACTTCTCAGCCCATCAGATCCTTTTGGTAACTAAGTCACATCCCATCAAGACACTCCTATATCAACCTTTCCTAACGGGAAGGATAGCACAATGGCTAGTTTTGCTCTCTCAATATGACATCGGCCTCAAGACCCTCAAAGTTGTCAAAAGCCAAGCCATAGCAGATCTGCTAGCCCAGTTCCTAGGAAAAGAAGAATGTTCACTAAGCGAGGAGATCCTTGGGGTAGTGGCAGTGGCGGAGCTTCCTAGAAAGAAGTGGACAATAAGGTTTGATGGGTCAGCAACAACAACTTCAAACGGGTTGGGAATTGTGCTAAGTTGCGAAGATGGGGATACCATGCCATTATCTTTCGAGCTTGGATTTTCCTGTTCAAATAATGCTGCTAAGTATGAGGCATACTTAACTGGGATGGCCATAGCACTCAGCATGGGAATAAAATATATGAGAGTTTTAGGAAACTCCAATCTTGTGGTCTCTTAGGTAAAGGGTGACTTTGCATTAAGAGAGCAGAGTTTGGCAGCCTATAGAACTTGGGCGCAAAAGCTGGAGTAGGAATTCCAGACCTCCAGTGTGGAGTACGCCCAAAGGAGTAACAACAGGTTCGCTGATGCACTAGCCACCCTAGGATCCCAAGTACCGTTCAAAGGAAGAGGTACTCTGATAAGAGTAAGTAAGCAGGAACATTCCATCATAGGGATTCTCAAAAAATGTTCCCTGAAGAACCAGAGCAGCAAGATTGGAGAAATGAGGTAAAAGGAAAGATGAAAAAGTCAGGACATGGAGGAAGTATCAAGGAGCTAAAGGATAACACTTTGATTGAAGGGGAGCTGTACAGGAGGCTGCTTGGAGGTATCCCATCCAGATGTATCAACGAGAAAGAAGGAAAGTTGAGATTGGAAGAATTACATAGCTAGATCTATGGGATTGTAGAAAAAATCAGCCTATACAGAAGGATGCAGCGCATGGGGTACTACTGGCCAAATATGAACAAAGAGGTTGCAACTGTACAGGAGGAATGTCAAAAATGTCGACTTTCAGTGGACAAGGAAGAAAGTTATGCTGTATTTGTTACGAAAGACTGGAGGACCCCATTCATGGAATACTTGGCTCAATGGACCTTACCAATTGATAGGACATTGGCCCGCCAGCTCAAGAAACTCGCAGTCAGATACTTTTTTCAGAATGGGATCTTGTTCAAAAAAGGGTACAGCGGGGATCCCCTAAGATGCTTGGGACCTAGGGAAGCCAGAAAAGTAGTCAGGGAAGTCCATTCCGGTGACTGTGGAAGTCACTCGGGGAAAAGAAGACTCTAAAAGCAGCTGTTGTAGTTGGGGTACTATTGGCCAACAATGAAAAAGGACTCTGAGGAGCTGGTTAAGACATGTCATACATGCCAAGTACTTGAAGATGCAATTCATACCCATCCAAATGTGCTGCAAGATATGACAACACCATGGCCTTTCCACGCTTAGGGGCTTGATCTTATAGGGCCTATAAACCCTCCCTCCAACGGCCATATATGGATCCTGGTAGCCACCGAGTATTTTACAAAATGGGTAAAGGCCATCCCTTTGAAAAAGGCCACTGGAGCAGTCGTGGCAAACTTCATTTAAGAGCACATCATTACAAGGTTCGGGATCCCCAGGAGATTGATCAGTGACAATGGGACCCCATTCATAAACAAAGACATGAAAAACCTGACCAAGGCATATTACATCAAGCATGGAAGGTCTACACCATACTATCCACAAGGAAATGGTTAGGCTGAGGCTACTAACGGAGTGATACAAAAGATCCTCAAAAAAATGAAACATGAATATGGGGGAAAATGGAGTGACCACTTAACAGATGTACTCTGGGCATGTAGGAGCTCTTTGAAAACATCCACGGGATTTTCACCATTTTCCCTAATTTATGGGACAGAAGCCATCAAGCCCGTGGAGATAGTCATCCCTACGCCAAGAGTAGTGGTTAAAGAAAGCCAAGAAGGAATAGATGACACAAATAGTGAAAGAAGGTTGGTGGATTTGGAGGGGTTAGAAAAAGAAAGAAAAGTGGTCAGAGGGAGAAGCCAAAGGTACCAGCAGAGGATGGCTAAGGCATATGCACAAACGGTACACCTAAGAGCTTTCATGGAAGGGCATCTAATGTTAAGAGCAGCAGAACATGTAAGGAAAAATGTCCCAAGACTCTCCAAATTTACCCCGAAATGGGAAGGGCCTTACATCATTAGGAAAGCCCATGATAGCGGATATTATTACCTCACAAAGGAAGATGGGATGGTCCTAATAGATCCTATAAATGGGAAGTGGCTGAAACAGTACTACGCGTGAAAGGGGGAGATTTCAATACACCAAGACCTTTTTTTGCCAGCTCCCCAATCTGCTAAGTGTTTCATCGCTCTTTATTTATTTATTTATTTATTTATTTTTTATGTCATGAATTTTGTTTAAGTTTCCTTTTGTTTAGGAACCCATGGTAGAAGGACATTCTATGATCCTTACTATCTTTGCCGAACCTTTTGTGTTCCTTAGTATGGTAACTATGCTGTGTTTCAATGAAATTTCTTTTTTCCTTATTCTTTTTCTCTGAACTACAGCTAAGATGTATAATTGCAAAGTATTACATAACCCGAATGTAGGCAAGTTTGGGAGGGGTACTTGGGGCAACGCAAAAAAAAAAAGGGGAAGGAGAACCTTAGTGTATGACCCAGGACTCATACCACAATTAATTCAAGTACATGACCTGGGACCACAGGCAGAAATAAGCACCTGGGATACCTAGCCCAGTACTTGTCCAAAAGGGTCCACCTGGTTCATGACCTGGGACTTCTTCTTAAAAAAAAAAAAAAAGAGGAAAACATCCAATGTACCCAGTTCAGTAGCCGCGCAATCACACAACTACTAGGGTACTTGGTCCAGGACCTACTGCAAAAACTTGTAGGGACCATGGCTTAGGACTCAGTTCAAAAAAAAAAAAGAAAAAAGAAAAAAAGAAGAGAAGCAACAAAATAAAGAGCAAAGTGAATAGATCTACATACTACTAAAGCTAGAAGTAGTCTTAAAGAGAAAACAGGTCCACATTGCCAAAAAAAAAGAAGAAGAAGTAATGTTCAAAAGCAAGAAGTAGAGATAAACTTATACAGCCTCAATTGTCTAAAAAAAAAGGGGAAAATAATACATCTGGAAAAAAAAAAAAAAAAAAAAAAAAAAAAAAAAAAAAAAAAAAAAGAGCTAAGGTAGAAGGCCAGCTAGCAAAGAGCTTTCTAGAGAAATGGCAGGAACAGTTGAGGAAGAAAGAACTCGCTGCCTTTTAACTTTCAAGTCTTGCAACGCCTTGTGAGCACGAGCTAAAGTCTCCTCAGCAGCAACAATTTTAGCATCGAGATTCTTGGAGGCCTGTCTCTGGAATAGCATGTGGGCCAAGGAACGCAAATACTCTAGCAAGAAGGTTAGATTGAATTTGGCTCCTATGATATCATGCACCACTCCCCTCTATTCCAAAAGCTTCTCCTCGGATAAGGAGTCAAGAGAGGAATCCCTCAAAAAGATCAACACAGCACATAACACAACTCCATCAGGATGTTGCCTAGAAATACACCTCCCCTGAACCCATTGGTGAAGTCCCCATGTATTTTGAACAACCTTTCCAACAATGGCAGACCTTCAACGGGCACAGAGAATCTTAGGAAATTGCCAAAGGGAGGCCCAAAACTATGAAAATGGCTCGCAGGGAGGCTGTTGAACTCCAAGGAATCAAAGCGGAACAAGAAAGCAAGGAGCCCTGAGCTAGGATCTAAGATAGCCACCCCTGGAGCTTCCTCCATTGTCATGTCTTCGCTTTCAGGAATTAAAGAACCTTTGACCCTCTGGATGGTTTGGGGGATCCCTGCCCAAGCTTCAACAACTTGGACACTGGGAGCAGTTTCCCCAACTACCTCAGTAACTACGGGCTCAAGGTCCTTAGCACTTGTGTCAACACCTGCAAAAGTAGACAAAGTCAGAAAGGGGAAAGAAGAAAAGAAAATATATAGAATTGGGAGAGTTAGAGAAAGCTAAAGAACCAGTATCAACTTCCTGTGGTTGAATCTCCTCCTCTTGCTCCTCTGACTTCCTGGAGAACTCTGTGAAGGAGCACACAACACGTTGAAGAAAAGGTGAGGAAACTTTGGCAAAATTGCTAAAGGAAGGGAATGATACCGGGGGCTTCGCCATAGAAGGAAAAGGTATGGGAGAAGTATGGAAGAGAGGGAGGAAAGAGTTGAACCAAAAAAAAGAAAGAGAAGGAAGGGGGAAATATAATGATAATGAGCAATTCACACCTTCAGAACCCTTTGACTCCAAAGAAGGGTCGGCCTCGGGAATAGATTGGGCATCGGTTTGGCCTAAAAAAAAAAAAAAAAAAAAGGAAGAGAAAATAAGAACTCTGAGGAAGAGAAAATAAGAACTCTTAGGAAGAAAGGATAAGAGAGATAAAATTTAAGCATTAATAAAGAGTGGATGAGGCTCACTTGCTTGTATGGATGAAGGCACGCCCCCCAAAGACTTCTTGCTCAACGCAAGCTCAGTCATAGGCTCAAGTGACACAATTTTGGTAAGACTGGGAGTCTACACAGACTTGGGATCTTGGGGAACGGAAGGTTGAGAAACTTCAGGGTACTGAACAACTAGGGGAGTAGAAGGCAGAGTGGGCTGGGCATCCTTCACTACCTACTCGACTTCCTTGGTCACATCACCACTAGGGGGCTCCTTTTCCATGCCTAGGGGAACAGCAGATGGAGTTGTCATCACTTCTTTCACCAGAGTCTCACCAGTCGTGAGAGGAGGTACCTCAACCTGCAAAAGAAAAAGAAGGGTATGTGGCAGAACATCACAAAATGCATAGGAACACAACACCGAAAAAGAATGAAAGCAAGCAGTAAAAGGCACAAGTGGAAGGAGGCCATACCACATCATTACCAGATGACTGACTCTTGCGTCTTTTAGGGTCTGACTTGTGTTTAGACTGTAAGAGAGGAATGGCCATTCATCAGTTAAAAGAGAGAGGGAGAGACGCAATAAGAACAATGAACTACTGCAAATAAAAGAGAGAAGAAGGAAAGAAGCCTTGCCCCTCTCTCTCTTTCTCTACAGATTCTCCAATGGTCTTTTGTCTACTACGGGTACTCCCAGAGGGTTCTAAGGGAGACTAGGGTATGAAATCAAAGAACCCCAAAGAACCCTGGGTTGAGGAACTCACAGGAACTTAAGAGAGAAAAGTCTCTACATTAGTCTTCACTCGGATTTTTGGGATTAGGGGGTGGCCAACTTCCTTTCCAATTGTAGAGGGATCCACTCTCTCGAGTTCCTCAGAAATGACCAACTATTTCTGGGATTTTGCGGTCTTTCTTTTCTTAGTCTCAGGACTAACTTCAATTCCCTCAGCACTTTCTTCAAACTCGACTCTCTTGATAGCTTCCTGTTTGATCTTTTTCTCTTTACCTTTGCTTATAGGAGTGGCATCACCAATTGCCTCTATTGCCCCTCTCTTGATTGGCACACCAGAAGAGATACCCACAATAAGGTCACACCTTGACCAAGCCTCAGGAAAATCTTGCGCATAACATACCTAACCACCCCTAGAAGCATGCCACTCCACAAATCTTGTCTTGCTACTTATGGCAGCAGACACAATGCCAACAGTAGGGAGGGTCAGGCGTTTGTTGGAGGTAGGGGCAGAGAGAATACTAGGATTAGAAAGCCTCCCAATGTTACCAGAACCAACATAGTCCGAGAAGGACTTCTGAACTCTTCTCTAGTAACTAGCAAAGCCACTGGAAGCAAAGACTCCTCTTTGAGAGTTTGGCACCACAAACTGGGAGCTCCTTCGCAACAAGTAAGAAAAGGCCTGGAGCCTTAGGAAAGGATCCAGAGAAGGGAGTGAAGGTACTATATCTTTAAACACCGGTGGGATGTCCTGATCAAAACCAAATTGTGGGAGTACTCAGTTTGTCGAGTAGTGGGTGTACCTGGGACCACTTGACGAGGGCACTAGAAGCCATAAGGGACTGATGTAAGCCAAGTACACCAAGCTACCTTCGTCCCCACGACGCAGATCAAAGATATTCCCTGGAGAGTTAAGAAAAGAGGCCAACATAGAGTTACAGGCGAACCCAGGGTTGAACTCCTAGGGAGAACGCCAACTCAAGTGCCCTGCTTGATCAAACAACTCAACCAAATTGAGGTTGCCACCTTTCAAGTTGGCCTAACGAAAAATGATGGGATGGCTATCAGTAGAACTACCACACAGACCCTTAATCACATCCGGGGATCCTTGGAATTTATCTTTTACAAATTTCAAACTTCTGCATTTAGCCAAAGTAACAGAAGAGCGATCCCACATGAATACTTGGAGAATGGCATAGTGAAGGGACATAGTGATAACATAGCAAGAATTGCCCTTGACTTCATCTCCATGAAGCAAGTCTAATTGGGAATAAACATGGCCTAGGAACATGGGGGCTAAAGGATACTGAGCACTCCGAGCCAGTCTAATTGCCAAAGGAAAGAAAACGGACTTAACCCTATACCTGGGGAACTCATTGAATAAAAAATTACTGAGCCAAAGTGCCAAGAACCCAACTCGCCTAATTTCCTTGTCCTTCTCTCAAGAAAGGTTCATGACCCACTTGCCCATTTTGGCCGGTTTCCCACCAGGAGAAGCAGTACGCCCACCAAAATGGCTGAATAGTTTGTCTTCCACTTCAAGATCCTCGCTAGAAAGACTGATATCGAAAGGATTCTCTTCACCAAACACAGGAAGGAGGAAGTTATTGACCACATCCTCCAAGGTGATAGTGAGCCCACCAACAGAAAAGAAAAAGGAGTAAAGAGAAGGGCACCAATGGCATACCAAGTGTTTAAAGCCCTTGGCGTCTCCAAAACCTTCAAGGTTCCTGGAAATTGCTACTAATTTCAGGATCCCGGCACACTCCAGACAACTAACAAATTCACCATCGGAAAGCTCCCTATCCACCCAAATAGGCCAACCGGTGATCTTCCCCGGAACAAAGTCAAAGAAAATAGGAACCGCCTCTCGAGATCCCCACCTAATCTGGAGATCTAAAAACTCCCTTAGATCTGGAACCTAGGCGGAATTGGCGAACCCCGACTGGCCAAAAAACACCCAAGTGTGAGGGGAATGAGGGGCCTCATCGTGAGACACTTGAGGAAAAAACAGGCTGGGGGTGTACCAGGGGTCCCATAAAGGGAAAGTTGGGCGCTCTATGACCTCCTGCATCTCACCCTGTGCAGACCCAAAGGAGCTTTCACCCTCAAAAGGATTAGGAGTGCGCTCCCTCCTTTTTTGTGAAGAAGAAGAAGCCATGGAACGACAAATGCAATGAGAAATAGAGAAGTCAAAGGAGTGAAGAACACAGAAGAAGAAACAGGGAAACTGATTGATTGTAAGAAAGGTGATGAGTTTGGAAACGAAGGTCTTTGAAAAGTGAAAAGAAAGTATGAAGTGATTGCAATAATGGCACAAAGAGTAGTTGGAGAAGACAATGTATGGAAAGGTGCGCCAGTTGCCAAAATTTAATTTTTAAACAGAAGAGTTATTGGCAGTTAATAATGGGAGTTACGGGGAACGTGAGATGTGGGTGGGGGAATTGTCACTCCAACATTCAGCTGCCACGTTCCTTGCAAAAGGGGGAGGGGGGGTTACAAAAAAAGAAAAGAAAAAAGAAGAAGTGCAACACACAAAGAAAACCAGGATACCTGAAAGTAGCGGGAAAGACAGGACCCTGAAGGAAGAAGAGGAGGGACCCTGAGGTTAATTAAAATAGTGAAGAAGGAATTCCTGCAGAAATTAAGGCTTTGGTCTAATTACGCGTGGGCTATAGGTAACCCACAAGCTTGGGGGGCTAAATGTTGAGATCTAAAAAAAGTCACAATGTTGCACCAAGGCCCAAAAAGGCATAGGGAGTTGAACTCCATGAAGAAAAATAAAAGACTTGAGTTCGCAATAAAGAAAAAAAGATGGTAGGCCCAACTCCATTAAGGGGTTTAAGGAAGAACCCTGACTCACAAATGGATAAGCCTTAGAATTCATGAAACAAAGGGAAGAAGAAAAAAGTCCAGCAAGGTTAGAAAATCACTAGAGAGCCTAGTGGTAAGAACTAGGCGGGGATATGCAGGGACTGCCAGGGGCTCGGGATCCTTGGGACGTGCAGCAAAGTTAGGATGAGATTAAGATAGCTCAAAAGGAGTGCCAAGAAAACATAGGGAATGAGAACATATACATCCCTATCAGCCACCCAATGATGTAGAAAGGAACCAGAAAGCTTGGAAACCGACAATTCATGAACAAGGGGCTGGTATCTTGGGGAACCCAGAAAGAAGAACCATGAAGGGATGTAGCTAGGAAGACTTTCAACCTGGCAGGAAGGAATCAGCTCACTTGGGAAAAATGACAAGAGGAAAGGCAGCTAAAAGCTGAGTCTGAAAAAGGTGAGAGATCTTGAAGGAAAAAGGACCAAAGGTCAGCTCTTTAAGGGCACCCCGAAATGGAAAGTCAGCAGGAGACTTTTGGGGAAGAAGCAACAAAAGGAGAAAATTATGAGAAATAAGAAAGGGACCAGCCACCAATGTTGCTGGCACAACATTGGTTCTGGTACCCAGGAGAGCAAATGGGGGGAATCAGTGGTACCCCTAAACTCTAGGATGATGCTATAAAAGGAGGAAGCAGCCAACAGTGAAGGGGATCCAAAAACGGTGAATTAGAGTAGAATAATTGAGAAAACTGTGATAGAATTCAAAGAAAGTAAGAAAAGAGAGGGAAATATCGCCCGGTATCCTCAAACAGCCACTAGAGAACACACTTGGATTCAAAGGGATTCAAACTTTGCAAGTTATAGAGGCCTAAAGAGCCATCTAAGTCTGTGATTTTTGAACTTACTTGGACCTTGTGATACGTCCTAGTGAGCATGATGTATTACACAATTGAGAAATTAATGAAATATTACACAGTATCTTAAGGACCCTTAACGTTTACTTTGTGTCTTCCTCTATCGCATTGTCCCTTTATTGTTTCTTGTTGTTCAATGCATATATTTCTTGTTTGCTAGTATGTATGTGTTGTAGGATTCCTACTCTGTGCACTATCTGGTTCGTAATCAACCCATTTAGCTGCGATGAACCAAGCCTAGTCCCTTAAAACAACAAGTAAGAGGACCCAAGGTTCTTGTGTCTGCTTGGGCCTGGGTACTGTCCAAAAAGGACCCTTACACGTGTAAAGCATTTAAATAAAGCTCAGAAGCAAGGACATGGCGAAATCTCCTGTGTCTATGTCTGACACAGAGTATGTTGCAGACACAATTGCTTGTGAAGAGGAAAAAGTATAAGTATGTATCTATACTATTTATAACAAGATTTCCCTCTTTGAATTGGACTTTTTTGTAGTTCAGAAATACCGTTGCATCCAATGTTTAATGAATGAAAATAATTGAGGATAAAGCAGTAAAAATACACCTATTAACACCCCCTAAAAAAATGTCTGACTATTGCACTCTCCCATCAGTTTACAAATTGAAATTTAAATGTTCAGTCTTCCACTCTTTTACAATTTCAAATTTCCTCTTATCATCAAGAAGTTACAATGTTGTCCAATATCTATCCTCAAGTCTCCTGCAAATTCCAATAAAACACACACAAGTAGTGAGAAGAATAAGTTGAGGCTGCAAATTCCAAAAAACACAAACAAGTGGTGAGAAGAATGAGTTGAGGCAACAACGCAAATAGAATTTGAAGGTATTTAATAAAATATTTCTTTTTATTAATGTCATTATCTAATGAGATAATTAACCATACAAACACTCATAGGATGGATTTTAATATTCTGTCTTTATCAAAATTTGTTCATATTACTTTTCAAAGATCCATTGTTTTTTTTTAGTACTTCACTGGCCATTTTTTTTTGTACTTCGTCGTATTCGCTTAGATAAAGTTTTAGTTTAATTGTTTTCAGAATTATATTTTCCTTTATTCTAATTTTTAAGTTGGTATTTTATTTATTTCATTGATCCATTCTTTTGCTTGAAGGAATTTTCATTTTTTTTTTTCTCTTTTATATTTCATTTGAATGTTGTTGATTAGATTTAAAAAGAAGGCACAACTACTTTACCCTCGCTGTCCATCAACGATTATACTGTTTAGTTATTTAGCACTATGGAAATTAATTTCTTAATTATGCTACTGCTACTTTGATTAGGTTTGTCACTCAAGCTAATTTCAAATTGTTAATTCAATGATTGCATAATTACTAACCTTTGAACATCAGTAAAAATAAGGGAATCGACGATTATACTTCATTTTTTTTTTTTTTTTTTTCTCTTATGTATTTCATTTGAATGTCATTGATTAGATTAATAAGAAGGCACAAGAACTTTACCCTTGCTGTCCATCAACGATTATACTGTTTAATTATTTAACACTATGGAAATTGCTTTCTTGATTATGCTATTGCTACTTTGATTAGATTTATCACTCAAGTTAATTTCAAATTTTTAATTCAATAATTGCGTAATTTCTAACCTTTGAACATCAGTAAAAATAAGGTAATCTAATTTGTGATTGGAAAATATGACACCCCAAATTGAGATGAATGAAAAATTAAAACACTAAACCAAATAAATAAATAAATAAATAAAGAGAGCCTCAGCACACGCACAAAGCATGTGTGATGATGCTATTATGTATATATTATTTTGGACATGGCTAAGACACGGTTGTAACATGATCTCCCTATCTCTTTGTTTCTCGATTGTCCAACAACTTAGATATTCTCACCAGTGTTTAGATCAACCTCTAGTCACTTCGTCAGCATTGTTTTGTCGATTGGTGCTATTAGCTTGATATTCCGTTTACCACCAATGCCTCTAGCGGAGTTGGAACATTAAAGTACATCATCTCTAATATTTTGGACAAAATGGGCTTCTGCCCTTTTAGGGCAAATTAATTAGCCTTTTGCCCTTCTTCCTAAACTAAATAGGGAAATGCCTCTCTTTTGAAAATCGAGTTTTTCAAAATCGAGTTAAGCCCTATAATGACGTTTTCAAGGACCTATAGTGACGTTTTTAAGGACCTATAGTGGCGTTTTGTAACTTGATATCCATGAAATCGAGTTATAGGCAATAAATAACTATAAGTTCTTAAAACGTCACTATAGGTCCTTAAAAATGTCACTATAGGGCTTTAGAATTTTTTTTTTTTTTTTTAACTCGATTTTGAGAAACTCGATTTTTAAAAGAGGGGCATTTCCCTATTTAGTTTGGGAAGAAGGGCAAAAGGCTAATTAATTTGCCCTAAAAGGGCAGAAGCCCATTTTGTCCCTAATATTTTACCATCTGTTATTTATTTGAATTCGAAAAAGAGGAAACCTATACAACGAATTTACTATTGTAAAAGGGGACATGACATCAGTAGATTTGGAAGTTCATACTTCCTAGCAATGTGAATGAATAAGAGAACAATAGCAATGTAATTTGAAAAGGGGATATGTAAGATAAACTGATTAAGAGTAGATAAGAAATTTGAACAATTAAGAGTTTAGGAGTTAACGATAATTAGATTGTTAAGACTTAAGAGTAGCAACATGTACTAAATTTAAGAGATGTTGAAAGTATTAATTTAGTAGTGGGAGTCATAATTCTTGGCAGATTTAGGTCGCTCCTTTGAATCATATATCTTCATTTAAAAAAATTTGATAATGTGGTGGTTTAGTGCTTGACAACCCAAAAAAAAAGGGAAAATAAATGTTAAACTTATGAGTCAACACGTCGGGTTGCTTAGAATCAGCATAAAGTGAAGGGAAAAAAACGCTAAGATTTAGTACTAATGGTTGGCTGGAGTTGACATCAAATCATATGTTAAGCTTGGAAATTTTTTAGGCTCAATTATTAGTAGGTTCCATCTATAAGGTCACAAGTTGAGCCATCTTCCTTTTTTGTGTCTATGCTCATAAGTATGTATAACTTGGGGCCTACATTTTGTGTCTATAGTAGACAGTAGTTAGGGGTCCGCTTGGTTAGAGATTTTTAGTATCGTTGTCTAAGTGTTGTGGAAATACATATGGATTAAAAAGTGTTGTGAAAATACGTGTTTCAGTATTTAAACACTGAAAACTGTTATTTAAACACCCCTACAAAACACCACCTAAATGCTGAATTAGAAAACTTGATTAAAGACAAGCTTTAAAATCAAATTTAGAATTAAAAGTTCAATAGTAACATAAAGCAATTGAATTTCATAGCAAAACCCTAAAATACATGGAAGCATATTTGGATCCTTGAAAACGATATCATAAGGGAGGTCATTTAGGAAGACATTAGTTTGTTAGCACAAATCAATCCAATATAAGATAATATCATTGTCAGATGTTAAGGCTTTTAGATGACTTGACCTTCTAAAACTTTAGCCTCACTCCTATTGCCCATTATTTATAACTTTGAAGCTTGAATCCTAACAAATGAGCAAAGGACTTGATCTCTACATTGATCATATGATTTTGCGATTGAGATTTGAGATGCAACTAAAACAAACCATTATTTTTAGAAGGTTGTTGAGGTCTAAAAAGTCACAATACCCAAGCCCAAAGAAATAAGAGCAAGGGGCCACGAAAAAGAAAAGAAATGGTAAGCCCAAGAGGCTTGAAGCCCAAAAAAACATCAAGAAGAAAAAAGGGGAAGCCCAGAAGCTTATGAGAAAAGAAGAAAGAAAAGGAAAAGAAGCCCATGTCAGAGGATTGAAGAAGAAAGCTGAGCCGGGATCCTCAGAGACTGCCAAAAGGCTCGGAATCCCCCAGGCATGTAAGCACAGTCAAGAAAAGATTAAGACAATTCAAAAGAAAAAGACAAAAAGAAACACAAGAAACAGAGGAGAGGCCACGTCCTTCTCAAGCGTCAAACGACCCAGCAAGAAAAAGAGGAAAAAGTCAGCAACTTCTCATAGCGCAAGTGGGTAGCACCTCGGGGAACCAGAATGAAGAAGTATAAAAAAAGGAGTAGCAGCGAAAGACTTTCAAACTGGCAGAGTGGGATTCCGCCCGTTTGAGAAAAAAGATAAAGAAGAAGGATGACCAAAAGTTGGATCGTGAAGAGCGTGACCTCAGCATATTCCGAAATAGGTAGTTAGCCATGGACTTTCAAAGAAACAAAACTAAAAGGAAGGAAAGGATGAAGAACAGGGAAACTGAACCTACTAGGCGATGGGCTCAATACATACTTTGGTACCCAAAGGGCAAAACAAGGGAATCAATAGTTCCCCTGGGACTCCAGAATAACACTATAAAAAAGGGGAAAGGATTGCGAAGAGGAGGAGAAATTTTTGGAATGGGTGAATCATTGATAAAATTCTATCGAGAAGAAAAACTCAAAGAAAATTAGTAAAATTACTTCCCGGTATCCTAGAGAAAGCCACTATAGCACATACTCGGATACAAAAAGAATCAAACTTTGCAAGTCTTAAAGGTTAGAATAACCATTTAAGACTGTAATTTTTAAGCTTGCTTGAACCTTGTATCACGTCTTAGTAAGCGTACTGTAATCATAATCAACAAAATTCAATGAAATATTCTCTATTGATTTGAGGATCCCTAGCCATTACTTTGTGCTTTTACTATTTTGTTCTCTGCATTACTTTGCTGTTTTGATTTGTTGTTCAATACAAATATCCTTGTTTGTCAGTTTATATGTATTGTAGAAAGCATGCCCTGTGCACCACTTGATTCTTAAACAGCCCTTTAGCTGCGGTGAATTAAAGTCCGGTCCACCAAACTACAACTATTCGGCCCGGGATCCTTGGGCCTGAGTGTTACAGAAAAAGCACTCTCACAAAGGTATTTCTTTCTAAGACAACAATATTTGGCCTTATTGTCTTTTCCACAAATCAATGTATGTTTTATAAATAAAACTTAGGTACAACACCTTAAATGCAATACACAGTAGGTTCCTAAATTGAATTTAAATACTTGATTGTTTTGATTTTTTTTTTTTTGAAAAAAAATTAAATTATTTATGTTTTATTGGTCAATGCAACCAAATATTTGAATTTAATTAGAGAATCTAACGTACTATACATAAAATCTTTTACTTAAATTTTACACTTTTTTTTTTAATCTATGCGTGTTACATAGAAATATAACAAATTAACTAAAGATAAAAGTTAACCCTCATATTCTATCCTATATCATCCCAATGAAAACAAAAAAATAATAATAATAATTTATACCTTCACTTTTTTTTTTCTTTTTTTTTTATCTTTTTTTTTTCAGCCTTTTGGGTTTTTTTTAGTGAGATTTTCTTATAAATAAAAACTGATACAAAATATGGTTACACTATTTTTATTTTAGTAAGTATAGTATAAACTAGGTTATCCTAGAGCTCCAAAAAGTATATACTATCATCTAGACAACGTGAGACAGTTAAGATTGAGATTTAGTTTTATCATTTTTAGCAAAATAGATATCTATTTTAATTCCTAACTAAATGTTTGGTTTTACTTTTAGACCGCAAGAAACAATTTATGGATGTGAATTGTCAACTTCTGTATAAAAAAAAAGTGTTCCTAATGTTTGATGAGTTTCATAATATTTTGTGATGCTTTATATTTGTGGTTCGAATTTTATCTTCCTTAAGTATTTTTGGTATAAAAGTGTTAACAAACAGACCCTAATACTAGAATAATTTAATGAGGCCCACTAACCCATGTATCAGATTGAGCTCAGCCCACCAACCCAACCCAACCCAACCATAACGCTTGGGCCAGTCTACGCTCTCAGAGGAACTGATAGCCCAGCTTATATATCATCTATCTATCTTTATGTCTTTATTTGCCTCAACATCTCCGAGCTAGGGTTTGAAGTTGAGCCTCCCAACTTCGCAGCAACATGGTATGCTTCTACTTCATCTTTTGTTCTTTTAGTCAATAATAATAACTTGTCTCGTATGATGTTTCTGTTATCATATTGTTTTTGGTTTGATATGTTCTGGGTTTTTTTTTTGGTGTGATTTGTGATTTGAAGTGTGGAAAATGAAAGAATGGGTATTGGTTGGGGTTAGTAGTTATTGTTTTGGGTTTGTTTTTATTGGAAGCTTTATTATGCTGATTTTGAGTTTGAGATTTAGGGTCGTTTGGATAAGCTGAAAACTAAAAACTAAAAAATACTGTAGCAAAATAATTTTTAAATGTGTAAATAGTACCGTGAGATCCATTTTTAATGAAAAAGTTGTTAAAAGTGAAATTTGTAGGTCTGTGAACAGTGCATGGGACCCACATGTTGCTGAAAATTGGTTGAAAAGTCAAACTTTTCGGCTAAAAAAAAAAAAAAAAAGGGCAGAAACGCAAATGTGCGTCTGGGAAGCGCAAAACGCACTTCCCAAACGCACACTTAGACCCATTAATTTTTCTTTCAATTAAAATAAAAATCATATTGATAAAAAAAAAAAAAAAAGGATTAAATGTTAAATTTTGGTAGGATTGATATAGATCAGAAGTCAATTTTCAAAGTTCATAAATTTAACAACAAAAATCGTGATTCAAAATTCAGAAATTTTTTAGTCGCTCCAAAAATATCTTTAGGAAAAAAAAGTTAAGTCTAGATATAAGCAAGATAAACTTAACAAATTAAAAGTCTAGAAATTGTTTATGGTAAAATTTTCACTTGGGGTAATCTGAATACCTTGATTGCTTGACAAGAGTGTTTGTGATCAACGGAAATGTGAGGTGTAAAAGTGAAAGCCTCTGTGAAAGCTGTGATTGTCTCGAGGTTGTGAATTAGCTAGCAATCTAGCATTTTTAGGCTGAAATTGTAATTCAATGTGTTCAAGAATGAGCAGAGTTTTATAGGAAAATTTTATGGATGTTTTAATTTTTTTTAGGCAGGCATATGTTGGTGGATACTTACAGATGTATGAACAAGGGTTGGCTTCCTAGGAAAGGGCATTGTCTTTCGTTGTTGGTCAATGGGGCTCTTCTTTTGTGTGGTGTGGTTACAAGCATGAGACAAAGAGGGAAGTGGCACATTGCATGTGTTTTCTCTTGTTGCCTTGTACTTTCTTTTCATCATCCTTTGACTGATCAATTCTATTTCCCTGTACTGTTTTGTTGGATAGATGTAGATAGGTGCTTGTAACGTAAAAAGAATCTAAATGAGTGACATAGAGAGGTTTTTCTTTCTTATTGTTGAGACTGATGCAAGCACTAAATGGCAAGATGGATTAAACGACAATCAAGACTATAAGCAAAAGAAGCAAATGACACACTACAAGTCTGGTAGATCAGCACGTGTGAAAGAAAGAAGTAAAATCAGTTAGAAGCTCCAGTTGTCATGTTCTTATTAGTGTAGTCATAGTGGCAGTTATGCAGTTAGAATTTTTGTTAGAGCTGTTAGTTTTGGCGCCATTTGCTTCTCTGTTTTTACATGTATATATATTGACTAAGCTTGTAAATTAACTCACTTGATTTTACTGAATTGAATCAATTGAGAAGTTTTCTTTTCATTCTCTAGAAACTTCCTTTCTTTACACTTATATATAACTTCCCTTCACACAAATGTATGGTAGAGTCTGCAGATGCAGGGACATCTGAAGTTAAGTTCAAGCACTATCTACTACATCTTTCAAGATATGTCTGCTAGATAGCATTAGCTTTTGTTCCTATTCTGAGGTGTAGACATTGTGGAGCATTCTAATAGGATGAACTTGTGGTTTTTTATTTAGAAGACATCACCTATCTCTTATTGCTGTGATTTTTATTCTACAATTAAAATTTCCTTATTTCAGTTGGATTCTAAATTTTGTATTTGAAATTGTTACACTCTTATCAGAATTTCCTTCTTAGGGCTTAGGGTGTTCTCTACACAGAGCCACAGAAGTCATAATTTTAGTCTCAAATTATCCTGAAGTTGAAAGGGAACTTTGATTTTAAAATTTAAATTATATCTTGATCATGGTGATATTTACTAGTAGATCTTGCTCTAATGAATGCTTGAGAGGCGTACTTATCAACAACAACAAAAAATGCTTGAGAGGTGTAAGATATTGTACCATATCTTTTGTTATCCGATTATCTTTTTTTGATGCAATTCAAAGTGATTTACATTGTTCTTTAGTTGCCAACTCTCCAATTTCTTATTTGATTGCATTGTCATTTGTTTTGCTAAAGTGTTTCTGTTATCTATTCCATTAACCAGCCTAAGCAAATCCACGAGATCAAAGATTTCCTTCTCACTGCAAGAAGAAAAGATGCACACTCTGAAAATCAAGAAGGGCAAGGATGTTGTCAAGTTCAAGGTGTTAGGGTTTATACCCTAAAATCCAATTTATTGGCATGTTGTAAATAATTAAATTATTTAATTATATGAGACTATTTGTAAATGAACTAATTGGACATTATCATAGTCCTTGAGATGTATTGTATGTGATTTAGTTACAGAAGATATAAATCACAAGTTTCTTGTAAACTCAAAATGTAGTTCGTAGTTGGTAATGAAATTGGGCGTTTCATCTACAAGAACTATAACTCATCAACTAAGATGGCTTGTCTTGATCCCAAGTGGAGACTTCTAATTGATGTGTTGATGTGTCTTAAGTGTGTAAGACATATTGAACTGGACCACTGTGAGATTAATTATTCAATTAATATCTGTCGCCTGAATAATTAATTTCACGACTTCTAATTTCATAGACTCCCAATCTTGAGAGGATAGTGAACCCGATCATGAAATCTAGGTTAATTTGATATATGAGGAGCGAGATCTAATTTAACAGTCAAAACCTCAGTATGTTGGGTAATCACACGTAGTGTTGAGGGAACACATATTCTCAAGATAAAATTTATAATTTCTTTCATAGAGACACAAAATATTATCTTGAGATAAGCTTAATGGAACTGGTTATTTAAGGCCGACCACTTTAGTAAAGAGTTACTAAAATTCATATTTTATGAAATTAAATTTCATAAATATGAAAAACTAAAAGATTAAATTGGGGACTCAAGGAATAAAATAGTTGTTTATAAAGTGACAGTTTAATTATGACTTTATTCACTGTGGATATTTTATAGAATGGTCAAATGATATTATATTAGTGTTGAGATATTATTTATTAATAAGGCTTAGAGTGCAATTATATGTGCAATTATATTTCTATAGTAGTACTTGTTATATAATTAATGGTAACTTTGGACTTGTCAAGAATTGACAGATAAGTCTAAAATCCATTGGAACTAGAACATTATTAGTTCCTTTGGTCACATCCCAAACCACACAGTAAAGCCCAATTGGGCTAGCCCAAAATGCTAACCAATTAGATAATTAGTTTTTATTTAATAAGAGTTATTAAATAAAGTAACGGTCAAGATAGTTAATATTTATTTATGATTAAAAGAAGAGAAAACACTTTTTCTATAAAGAATCTTTTGAATACACTTTTCCAAAAAAAAAAAAAAATCAACGTATTTGAAAATTGATCGAGAGACTACTCATCTTGGGTACTATGTGGAATTGAAATGAAAATTGAAGGTATTCTCAAGTCTTGTTTTTGAATTTTATTGCATCAAGGTATGCTTTCTCTTCTTTATTCTAGAATTCAAGGTTATATAATATCTTTCATGAATGAAGTAGATCCTTGTGTTGCTTTCGCTGTGAGTTTTGTATAAGATACAAAACTAGTTTTTCCAACAATTGGTATCAGAGCAAACTTCAATATCATGCTTATATAACACGTGATTGGGTTTTAGAATTAAAGAAATTTGTTTTCTTGGTGTTTCAAAATTATGCAGAAAAAATTATTGCATAATTTTGTTTAGATTTATTGTTCAATAAACCCTGTGTGCATTGATTAATATATGCGATATATTGTTTTGTTTGGTTCGAAGAGGCCACGTTTATATCTGTTTTCTTTTCAGTGCCGTGTGCTTCTGTTCAATGCTATGTTTATTGAAACTGAAATAAGCCTTTTGTTTTATCACTATCAAGTTAACGTTAGAATCGTAATAGTGCAATATAAATGCATTGTTTCACTTCTATGTTGGCGTTGGAATTTAAATGCCAGAACTTGACAAGTAATGAAACATGTTTGTGTGTTTTCTTTCTTGGATGGTAACGTTGCTTATTTCCCTTTGTCAATTTTGTTTTATATTTTTTTGATAATAAGACACGGTATCCATTATGTTTGTTGACCATTTTATGAACATGTGTTGTTTCCATTGAATCTGTATGTTATAATTGAAGTGCTTTATATGTTGCAGTTTATATGGAGATATACAAAGATAGAAATCCTTTAATGAAATTTATTCCTAATGGGATTAGGATTTTATTTTCAAGGGTTTCTAGCATATTAGGGTTCTTGTTCTTGATCTTGAAACTCTTAATGTTTGATCTATAAATTTTCTTTTATAAAATCAAAAAGTGTTTTTGATGGAAAATAGTAAAAACATCAAAAAGGGTTACCAGAAAATTCTGAAAAAAATTCAATTTTACGAGTCTCGATTGATTGAGAATTCCTTTCAATCGATTGAATGTTCTTTTTGATTGATCGAATAGGAATCGAGAATTGGTCGAATCAAGCAGGGACTTTATGATGAATTTCTTCATTTTTCGATCGACCGAGAAAAAGGTTCGACCGATCGAAGGTACTGAATTTTGAATTTTCACTTGTTTTTGACTAAATGTTAAAACTTTAATAAAAGCAAGGTTATGTGTGATGAAATTACACATAATTATATATAAAGTGATTAATTTTTATAGTTCTTAAAAGTTAAGGACATTTATTAATCATTATCTAACTAAGAGGCCTAATGAGATTAAAGATATTAGTTAAATAAAACTCTTAATCCTAAATTGTTTAGGACTTGTCTTTTATGAAACATTCTAATGAGATTGGAATTGTTATATGATTAAAAGTCCTTGATGTATTTTAATTAGAAGTTTTTAATAAGATTAAAGCTCTAATTAAAAGTTATATAGATTTTAATGAGATTAGAATCCTTTATCAAGTAAGTTAAGGATAGAGTTCTTTATAACTAATTTTTGATCCATTAGATTATAAGGAATCCTAAATAGTTTGGGACTTCCATTTTAGTTAGTGATTCTAATGAGATTAGAGTCTTTAACAAATGCAAGGTTATAAATTGTGATGAAATCACAATAGTCTAAAGAAAACCCAAATAACAAGTGGGAGTGTTGGATTTAAAATAACCATTTTGTCAAGTTTATTGTAATGTGAGTAGGTACCTTGTCTTGGCCTTGAGCCTTACATTCCATGCAAAGGGTATTTACTTCATAGATTACATGATGAAACTTCTTTGTGATTACGCGAATGTACGTTATTGTGATGTGACTTAGTCAGATCACATTGAATTTAAACAATTAAACACATTTGATGTGTAGGGTTAAAATTGTGATAAGATCACAATGATTTCAAGACAATCCACTTGTTTTAAAATTTCTAGTGGGAGAGAGATTCAAGGGTTAAGTCTCACGGCCTCCATTGCTGGTTTATAGTAGTGTGATTAGGCACCTTGCCTTGGCGTATATGTCTTGCTTCCTACGAAGGGTGTTTAATTCATGGTACTACAGGTTAAACTTCTTAATGATGGATGAAGTGTATTTTTACATTGAAAACGACCACGCTACCGTGGAGTTACTTGGTGACTCACATAGAGTCTAGGCAATAGTGTACACTAGAATAAGTGTAATGTTAACCTCCCAATGGAGCTATGTCATTATTACATAGAGGCTAAGGGAAGAGCGGCAAATTATTTTTGTTTAATAAGAGTTACCATGATAGCATTAATAATGAGAATAGTTCTCACCTGATCATAGTGATTGGTATGACCTCGCTACCGAGGAATATTAATTGCAGGATTGGGTTGTCGTTGCACCAAATATAATATGTTTTTATGGGTTCCATATTATATGGTTATGAATGCCAAATATAATGTCCTTGTAATTATGTTCATAGTCTCAAAGTAAAGTTGTCATAAATTTTTATTCTCTAACTACTATTTTAATTTAATCACATTGACTAAGAAACAGTTTTGGACATTGTGCTTAAAGAAGCTGGAATACATAAATATGTTTCGATTCAGCATTGTCATAATTTCCTATACATGATGCATTTTTGGAAGATAGCTTATGATGTGTTCATAGTCTCTTTGAGACGCTAAAATGTTACGTTGGCTTCTATCTCGATTGTGCTACAACATATGAGTTGCAAAAGTTAGCACTAGGTTTAGACTTTATATTAAGTCTAAATGAGATGTTTGATATGAATCATATTGAGTGCTAAGAAAAGCTTAAGAAGTTCCAATTCTATGTTATTTTATGAAAATATTTTCATCTTTAAATGAGTTGGAATTCTTGGATGTAGAGATTAATTGTTAATCTCATATGGATATGATCCACAAATCCTTGTTAGAATCATTTGATCAATTCATATTATTTTGAAAATAAATAAATAAATTTTATATTATCTAAGTTGAGAAGTGAGTTCTATGGAACAAAAGACATTCTAAAAGCTAAGGATAGGATCAATATGACTTAATTCAAATTCTAAGCCTTAACCGAAAGGTAAGGGTAAGAAGAAGAATAATAATACCTAATAGTTGGGCAAGCTAGTTGTCCTAGGAGTTGCCAAAAGGAAATTAGACTCAAACGCATGGCCAAAAGGAAAATGTTTCCTTTATGGTAAAGCTAAGCATTGTCCGTAATTGTAATCTAAATGGAAATTTGCATGTTTTACTTTTAAAGAGAGTTTCCATACTTTAGTATTGTATGTTTTGGCACTTAAGTCTAAGTCTTATTAATCTAAATGATATTCAAGACTGGTGAAAAATGGGCTTTTAAAACCATTATTTTGTTATATTCCCAATCTATGAATCATATTTAAAGGATAATATGACCTAGAGCTCCTTTATTGTAAAGGAATATAGTTCCAATGACTTCTTTAAGTCAGTGCATACATGATAAGTTATTCTATTTACTTATTTCTTTTGGATATATAATCTAATTATTATTATACATTTTCTAAAATTAATTCCAAAAGTTTGTTCCTAGGACATTTGTCAAATTATGGATTGGATGAAAAACCTAGTATATGATACTTTCACTTTTGGAGATGTCCAGCGCTTGTGCTAGAAAGGAAGTCTGACAAATTGGAATCAAAAGGTAGAAAAGTTTATGTTTATGTTGGGTATTCAAAAGGAATTGTGGAAGATTATTTTAGTAGTCATAAAGATTACAAGGTGTTTGTAATATTTGACTCTATCTAGATTCTCTTATCCATTATATTTCATTTGGATGAAATATGACAATGGATATCAAGAAAGCTTCTCTTAGTAGCAATCTTGAGAAAGACATCTATATGATGTAGCTAGACTAATTCATAGCAAAGAACCAGTTGTATTTAGTATGCAAGTTGCTTAAAATCCATTTATGGACTAAAGCAAGCATCTAGATCACAGAATATCATCTTCGATCAAGCAATCAAATTGTTTGATTTTGATCAAGTAGTGATATGCCTTATCTATGTAAAAGCTATATAGAGTAATAAATCTCTTGATGTATGTCGATGACATTCTAATCATTTAGAATGATGTATAAATATTGTCATCAATAGAATTTTTTGTTGTCAAGACTAGTTTAATATGAAGTACTTGGGAGACTGGTCACATCCTAAAAGTTAAACTTCGATAAGATTCAAAAATTAGGATGTTGGGTCTATCTCAAACTACTAAAATAGATTAGATTCTAGCCAAGTATAGCATGTGATACTTCAAGAAATGATTGCTTCCTTTTAAGTTTGAAGTTTCTTTGTAAAGGACTGTAGTTCTAAGACATAAAAAAGAAAAAGCATATGAAGACGGTTCCTTACAATGTTAAAAGGAAGTCTCAATTATGCTATACTATATACTAGGCCAAATATCTATTTTATAGTGAGCTTAGTAAGCAAATATCAATTAAAATCCAGGATTATTTAACTTAGTGGGAGTAAAGCATATACTCAAGTATCTTAGGAGAACGGGAGATTATATGCTTGTCCACCAAAGTGAGGGTTTGATAGTTACTGGTTACACTATTGACTTGTAGTTTGATTTTGATTCATGAAGTTTGACTTTAGGATATGTGTTCACTCTAGGTGGTGAAGATACACATTAAGCGTAAGTATAATCTCATTAAAGAGATATGAGTACATGGGATGTAGTAGTAGAAAAGATAATTTATGCAATAAATCTAGCTGAAACTTCTTTCCAGACCTTGCCTTAGAGTGACTATGATTTACTCTAAAGGGAAATAAGTGTTAGATATATGTGCAAAATTGTCTTTGAGGGCAAGTGGGAGATTGTTAGGGTTTATGCCCTAAAATCCAATTTATTGGCATGTTGTAAATAATTAAATTGTTTAATTATATGAGACTATTTGTAAATAAACTAATTGGACATTATCATAGTCCTTGAGATGCATTGTATGTGATTTAGTTACAGAAGATATAAATCACAAGTTCCTTGTAAACTCAAAATGTAGTTCGTAGTCGGTGATGAAATTAGGCATTTCCTCTATAAAGACTATAACACATCAACTAAGATGGTTTGTCTTGATCATGGAAGTGGAGACTTCTAGTTGATGTGTTGATGTGTCTTAAGTGTGTAAAAAAAATATTGAACTGGACCGCTGTGAGATTAATTATTCAATTAACAACTATCACTTGAATAATTAATCTTATGACTTCTAATTTCGTAGACTCTCAATCCTGAGAGGATAGTAAACCCGATCATGAAATATAGGTTACTTTGATATATCAAGAGTGAGATATAATTTAACGATCAAAACCCCAGTATGTTGGATAACCACACGTAGTATTGAGGGAATACATATTCTCAAGATGGAATCCATAATCTCTTTTATAGAGACATGAAATATCCCCTTGAAATAAGTTTAATGAGATTAGTTATTCAGGGCCGGCCACTTTAGTAAAGAGTTACTAAAGTTCATATTTTATGAAATTAGATTTTATAAATATGAATAACTAAAAGATGAAACCGGGGACTCAAGGAATAAAATAGTTGTTTACAAAGTGACAGTTTAATTATGACTTTGTTCACTATGGATATTTCATGGAGGGGTCAAATAATATTATATTAGAGTTTTGGGATATAATTTATTAATAAGGCCTAGAGTGCAATTATATTTCTATAGTGGTACTTGTTATATAATTAATGGTAACTTTGGACTTGTCAAGAGTTGACAAATAAGTTTAAAGCCCATTGGAGCGAGAGTCTTATTAGTTCCTTTGGTCCCATCCCAAGCCATACACTAAAGCCCAATTGGGTTGGTCTAAAAGGCTAACCAAATTAGATAACCGGTTTTTATTTAATAAGAGTTATTAAATAAAGTAACTGTCAAGGCAGTTACTATATACGTATGATTAAAAGAAGAGAAAACGCTTTTTTCTCTGAAGAATCTTTTGAATACACTTTTCCAAAAAGGAAAATCAACGTACTTAAGAACTGATTGAGAGAC
Source organism: Quercus tomentella (assembly GCA_028535165.1). NCBI lineage: Eukaryota > Viridiplantae > Streptophyta > Magnoliopsida > Fagales > Fagaceae > Quercus > Quercus tomentella. The sequence continues at coordinate 24,772,932 of JAPQVY010000111.1, read as the reverse complement.
CACTCATCTTGGGCACTATGTGGAATTGGGATAAAGATTGAAAGTATTCTCAAGTATTTTTTTATTATTATTAATTTTATTGCATCAATGTACGCTTTCTCTTCTTTATTTTAGAATTCAAGATTATATGTTATCTCTCATGAATGAAGTAGATCCCTGTGTTGCTTTCGCTGTAGGTTTTGTATGAGATGCAAAACCAGCTTTTTCAACACAAGGTTCGTTGCTTTAAGTACCTGTACACGCTTTGTGTGTTTGACTCGAAGAAGGCTGAAAAGTTGAAGCAATCTCTCCCTCCCGATCAGTATGAAAAAATTACTTTTTATTAAGATAGACCAATCCAGAACCGGTCTATGATTAATGGGCATGATGGGTGCATCTGGTGTCTTATTTTGGTTTCTTATCTTTCATCTTTGGGTACTGGATTATTCCTATTAACAATTAGCTGATTTTTCCTGGGCTTTCTTGTTTGCAGGTTTGAGCGTGCAAGACCCGTGAAAATGGGACCTGGACCAAGCATGTCAAATGTTTACTAGAAAGAATGAAATTTTGCCTTAATTTATGCCTTTTCAAAGTAGTTGAAGTACTTATTTTCTAGTTTGTGCTTGGTCATCCATTAATTGCTAGGTGGATATGACCCCTAAAAAGCATTTGAAATTCTGAACTCGGGAATTTTGCATTATTGCAGTTTCCTTTAGACTTTTGTTTAATTTTTCTGTTTGTTCAATTTATGGATAGTTGAGTTGGATTCTTTATCTGTACCTTTTCGATTTGAAATTATTTTGAGGCTAAGCAATTTCTTCAATTGTTGTGCAAATAGAATGGTGCTCCTGGGTTGGACTACGCTGTTAGAGGCTAGACTAGTAGTAGCAGCAATATAGTGGAATGTTATAGTGAAAACTTTTTCGTGGAAAATGCTTTCCATTGTAGAATGTTAGGTTCCAAACATGCATATTGATGATGCCGAAAAATCACCAGTGAGCCACACAGTCCTCGCACACTCGAAGCAAGACTTGCACAACAAAAAGAGAAGACCTAACAGAGAGCACCGGTGTGGTGCCGACCAAATACCCTCCGAAGGTCAAGTTAGAACTATTCCCACAACTCTAGAGTGCTAGAGAGGGGTAAATTACGCGTACCTATTTTCTGAGGGTCTTTGGGTTTTTATAGTAGTGTAGAATCAAATTTCTATGCTTGCGTGACAAGTCTTTTCCATATAGGGAAGATCCTCATTAATGGGCGTATTTTCCAGAATCCTCTTCATATTAGAATTCTATTCATGTTGGGATTCTATGGGTTAGGGTTATTCGTGAGACGCAAGTCATTTTCCATTTAAGATTCCTTAGAGACCACATAATCATCAATTAGCGCCACGTGGCCCGGTCCGTCCACCCCTATCCATTCATACCGGACTCGTCCACTTACCTTGATCTGTTAAGCCCATCCAAATGGACCCGTCATCCATAAACTCTAATCCGTCACCTCACTATTCTTCCTCTTCAATTGCCCCCTCACCTCGTGAGTCCGTACTCTCTGAGTGGACGAACACGCGGGGTGATGGTTTAATTTTAAACTTTTGACGAATGCCCCCTAGCATGGACAGGCTGGCCTAGGGTAATTAATGATGGACGCGTGGCGTTTGCTGAATGGTTATTCACGGGAATCGAAACGCCCCTTTGTCTTCCGCGTCGTTCTCCCTATATAAACTGGGACTTCTTCTGTTTATTACTTTACTCTCTCCTGAAATTCAAGATCAAAGCGCACCCATCATTCTTGTCAGAAGCCTGTACCGTTCAACTATTGCATCCGTCACCATTACTTGTCATCGTCTGAATCTGTCCTGGTAAGCATATTTTCCCTTTTACTTCAAGTTTTTATACATTTACACTTTTCTGAGACACTTACACATCCGTCAACCATTATAGTAGTATCAGTCTTAGGATTTACCGTCACATGTAGGTCATGTCTAGTGCGTCAAGTAACCAGTCGTTTGTCTGCGATGGAGCGGGCTACGATGAAGTGTACCCGTCAGGTCACAAAGACCATGACAGTCCCAGTGAGAGGAGTTCGTCAGCTTCCTCTTCAATATACGAGGATCCAAGGACGGAGGAGTTAATCGGTGACTCCAGTGATGGTTTGATGGATGTTGACCCCCCAATCCAATCCGTCATAGGACCAGATGGACTTAGGGAGTTCATCCATCTCCCCTTATGGACGGTCAACGATTTTATTTCCAAAATCAAAGAGAAACACTTCAAAACACTTAGGGACAAGTATCAAATACCTGACAATATACCCATGCGTCTACCCTATAAATCAAAGAAGTGTTACTACGAGGGTCTTGAAGACTTAGGGGTTTATGAGCAAATGCTGAAGGCAGGGCTCAGATTTCCCTTAAGCACCCTCCATTGTCATCTCCTCCAATATCTTGGACTGTCCGTCAACCAGATCTCACTAAATGCTTTGAGGGTCTTCCTTAGTGTGGAGGTCCTATATGGTGCTATGTCGGACGGGGCACGAAGGTTGACGGTGGAAGAATTTTTCCACTGTTACCGTCCTGCCGAGATTACCCAGTCTAAGGGCATGTACAACTTCGCGCCTAGGGGCCCGTTACTAAGGCTTATTTGTGAGAATCCTGACTCCAATAGAGATTGGAAGAGTCGTTATTTCTTTTTTGAGGGTGACGAGTGGATGTGTCACCCTGGTGACACCGAGTTCATGCCTGTTGACAAAACATGGGGCATAATGCAACCGTCGGGTATGCCTCCGTCAGTAAATACTTTATGTTTCTACTTTTCTTTAATGCATAACGGGCCGTCTTTCTTTGCAGCCCGGGACCGTCCTCCAGTCATGCTTGAACAATTCAGTTTTTTGGAAATTTTTTTTAACAAAACCCAGCTTGAAGAAAGGACGTGGGCTAAATTGATCAATCTCAACACACTGCATTGGTACTGTGACGGACCAGAGCCACCCTTCGATACAAAGCCCAAGTTAGAGCACGTAAGTTCGTCACTTTGAGTTTTTGTTATACTTACTCAAAATTCAACGTCCGTCCTCTATTTTGCAGAAATGGATGCAGCTAAAAGAAGAGCCGTCATCAAGCAACAGACAACAAAAAAGAAAGAAGTTGAAGGCCAACTTAAGGAGACGGGTGCGTCCATTCCGTCAAAAAGAAAGCTGCCGGAGAAACAAAGTCGTCTACCTAAGAAACCTAAAAAAGTTTTAGAGCCCGTCGTGGGTTTAGAGGCTGAGGGCAGGAAGACGGTCACTCTTGCCAAGCATGGAGTTGGGAAAGGTTTGATGAAGGGCCCGTCCACAACCCAAGAAAAGCCACCCGTCCTCCTCCGAGAGGACTCCAAATATGCTCTTGAGAAACTTTCGTCCATCATGTCATCCGACGACTATGAGGACTTAGGCAATCATGCTACCGAGACCATGGGGGAGACGGGGCTGTTTAGCATTGCCTAGGTATGTTATGTCATTCACTTCCTATTTTTCCGTTCACTTAACTCTGTCACTAATAACCTTTATTTTCAGGCTATGGTGATGATGAAGGGGTTGATGAGATGGTTTTTGAATCACGAGATGTCGCTGGAGCGCGTTAGGGCGAAAGCAAATGAGACGGAGGAGGAATTGAACAGTTTTAAGACTTGGAGAGTTAATACGGAGAAGAAACTTTCCCTCTCGGAGAAGGTCAGGAAAGAGCTTGATCAGCAAGTTGAAACGTTGGGGAAGGTCTTGGAAGATAAAGAGAAAGAAATCAAGGATGCCAAGGACCAACTCCGTCAATCAAAAGAGGTAGCGATCCATGAATATCGTGACTCCGACGCCCTCCTAAAGGAGCTTAGGACCTCTTACGCGGACGGCTTTGACGATGCTATCCGTCAGGCAAAGAAAGCTTATCCCGACCTTGATTTTTCTCAACTTAGCATAAACACAACCCCAAGCTACTGTTCAATCCATCGCCTCTGAGAGCACGGAGGACTTGTTCGCTGACAATGCAACCCCTAGCGACGGGGAGTCAGTTCCTCTTGAGAACCAGGCCCAGCCCATTGATGGTGACGTCCGTCAGCCTGTAAACGTTGAAGAGAATGTTGAAATCACATCCCCCCCCCTTCAGCAGTAAAATGTTATCGTTTTTTTATTTTATTTTATTGTAACTATTTTGGGAACAATCTTTTAATTTTTATCTGTCACTTTGTTGCATGTAAAAACATTACTTTGAGTATGTAGCTAGTGATTTAAAGACAATCTTTTTAGACGTATCCGTCTTCTAGTGAAATGTGAATTGTTAATTTTAATATTCCGTCGAGCCTGTTATAACAACTTCTTATAGCTGTGATCTGTCCTTTAGGATGAACCCGTCCGCACAGTGATTACATTTAATTCAACTGATTTAGATCCATCCTCTATGACGGGCTTTTATTATTGCTTTATCTTAAATGGATGTATTCACATGATAAGACAAGTCCGTCCATTTGTGGTCTTGGAAGCTTTTGATTAAACCATAAGTTGGATCCGTCCACTATATGGACTTTGGTTCTTTACTATTCATTTTAGGATGAGTTCGTCCACTTATGGGCAGTGAACATTTTTTGAGTTGGACCTATCCTTAAGTTGGATCCGTCCACTAATTGACGAGCAGTATTGATTCGTCTTTATGTTAGATCCGTCCATTTTTTGGGTGGATGATCCGTCCACCTTGTGGATAATAAAACTTTCATCCGTCTAGTTTATGGACAAATTTCAATCCTCTAGGGGTGACCCGTCCACTAGCATTTCCGTCCTTCATGGATGAAACATCTATTTTATGGACTAAAGTTTCCATCCTTCTTGGATGAACCATCCATTTTATGGACTTAGTAAAATTTCCACCCTTCTTGGGTGGGCCGTCCATTTTTATGAACTATAAAATTTCCGTCCTTATTGGATGGACCGTCCGCTTTATGAACTTGATAAAGTTTCCATCCTTCTTGGATGGGCCGTCCACTTTACGAACTTGATAAAATTTCCATCCTTTTTGGATGGGCCATCCATTTTATGGACTAAAATTTCCATTCTTATTGGATGGACCGTCCACTTTATGGACTACATAAAATTTCCACCCTTCTTGAATTGCCCGTCCACTTTATGGACTTAATAAAATTTCGTAGAAAACACATCAGTCATATCTGAATATTCCTCTTTTTATTAAGCCAAAAGTAGTTCTTTAAAGGGAAAAAGCAGCTTAAAAATAATGCTTAGAGTATTGTAGCAAAAATAAATTGTCTATGTAGTTAAAACTAGGAAAACGGAGAATATTGCAATAATGAACTCAAAACTAAAAAAATGTGAATAAAATGAAGATCCATCGGATGTTGCTTTCCACGTCGTCATTTTTACTGGTAGTACTTTCGTAGATGCTCAGCGTTCCATGGATGTTGCAGCTGTTGCCCATCTAACGTCTCCAGATGGTAGGTTCCTTTTCTCTGCCATGATGTGACTCTGTATGGTCCCTCCTAGTTGGGGCCGAACTTTCCTTAGGCAGGATCCTTGGCTGCACCCATTACCTTCCTCAAGACTAGGTCTCCGACCTGGAAGTTTCTGTGTCTGACTTTGGAGTTATAGTTTCTTGCCATAAGGTTTTGGTATCGTGCCAACCTTTACTCTGCTGTTGCCCGCACTTCGTCCACCAGGTCTAGTTGCAAGCGAAGGGCTTCATCGTTCTTTCTTCCGTCATAATTGTCCACCCGGTAGCTTGTGAGCCCTACCTCTGCTGGGATGACTGCCTCGCTCTCGTATGCTAATCGGAATGGCGTCTCCTATGTGGGTGTCCTTACTGTTGTTCAGTATGCCCATAAAACACTTGGCAGTTCCTCCGGCCATATGCCCTTTGCCCCCTCGAGCCGAGTCTTGATGATTTTTAGCAAGGATCAGTTCGTAACTTCAACCTGTCCATTGGCTTGTGGATGAGCAAGTGACGAGTAGTGGTTCTTGATCCCTAGCTCCAACCAAAAATCCCGGAACGCATTGTTGTCAAACTGCTTTCCGTTGTCAGAGACAAGCACCCTGGGTGTCCCATACCTACAAATGATGTTCCTCTAAACAAAACTTCAGATGTTCTTCTCTGTGATGATTGCTAGGGCTTCTTCTTCCACCCATTTGGTGAAGTAGTCGATGCCAACTACTAGGAACTTTAGCTGCCTGACTGCTGTTGGGAAAGGACCCATGATATCTAATCCCCATTGAGCGAACGGCCACGGGGCCGTCATAGGCATGAGTTCCTTTAGAGGCTGTCTGACAATGTTACCGAATCTCTGGCACTTGTCGCAAGCTTTGACATAAGTCTGCGCGCCCTTCTTCATAGTACGCCAGTAGTATCCTACGTGAATCGGCTTGTTTACTAGCGATCGTGCCCCTGAGTGATTTTCGCAGATCCCCTCGTGGACCTCTCTCATGACGTAGTCTGCCTCCTCGGGTCCTAAACACCTTAGGTACGAGCGGGATAAACCTCTTTTGTATAGGACTTCTTTTATCAGAACAAATCGCGATGTTCGGACCTTTAATTTTCTAGTGACGTCCTTCCCGTCCGGTAGCATGCCGTCCCTTAGGTAGGTGACCAAAGGCGTGGTCCAGTTGTTCCCGTTACCTATCTCCCGCACACTCATTACTTCATCTATGAGTGAAGAAGTTTGTACGAAGGATAGTACCTGATCGGGGACTAGCATGTATTCTGTTGAGGCGGCCTTTGCAAGGTGGTCGGCGCATTCGTTCTCCTCCCTTGGGATTTGGACGAATTTGATTTGTAGACCGTTGATTCGACCCTTCACCTCCTCGAGGTACTTCTTCATTCTTCCGTTCTTGCATTCATAGTCACTATTAACCTGACTGGTGATGACTTGGGAGTTGCAGTATACAACCATGTTTTCAGCTCCTACTGCTCTTGTGAGGTCCAATCCTGCCACTAAAGCTTCATATTCTGCTTCATTGTTGGTCGTAGGAAAGTCCAGGCGGATCATGCACTCGATCTTATCTCCTTCTGGGGTGCGGTGTACCACACCAGCGCCTCCAGCTTGCCTGTTTAATGATCCATTTGTATGGACACTCCATTGTGGAACTACTCGCCTTCCATGAGTGTGAATTCGGCGATGAAGTCAGCTACCACCTACCCCTTTATAGCAGTACGCAGATGGTATCGTATATTGAATTCATTCAACTCAACTGCCCACAATGCCATCCGCCCTGCAGCTTCGGGGCTACTCATGGCTCTTCTCAAAGGCTTATCTGTCAAGACAACAATAGTATGGGCTTGGAAATACGGCTTGAGTTTCCGTGCTACAGTCACCAACGCGAACGCCAGCTTCTCCATTTGAGGATACCATTCTTCTGCTCCTCGAAACCTTCGACTTGTAAAGTAAACGGGTTTCTGCAACCCGTCCTCTTCTCTTATCAAAGCTGCACTGACCGCGGCTTGCGAGACGACTAAATACAGATAGAGCTATTCTCCTGGTTTGGATGGACTGAGTAAGGGAGAAGTCGAGAGATACAACTTAAGATTCTCAAACGCCTGCTGCCATTCGTCTGTCCATTCAAACGATCTCTTCAACACGCGGAAGAAAGGTAGGCATTTATCTGTCACCCTTGAGACGAACCTGTTCAATGCCACTATCTTGCCATTCAAGCTCTGCACCTCCTTGACCGTCTTCGGTGGGGCTAAATCCATTATAGCTCGTACTTTCTCTGGGTTGACTTCAATACCTCTTTGGGATACCATGAATCCCAAGAATTTTCCCGCTGTCACCCCGAATACACATTTGCTTGGGTTTAACTTCATGTTGTACGCCCGAAGGGTGTCGAAGGTCTCTTGGAGGTCGCTCAAGTGTTCGTCTTCTTGTAGGCTTTTCACCAGCATGTCATCTAAATAAACTTCAACATTCCTCCCTATCTGTTGTGCAAACATCTTGTTCATTAACCTTTGATATGTCACCCCGGCGTTCTTGAGCCCGAATGGCATCACTTTGTAGCAGAAGAGTCCTTGGCTTGTAAAAAAGGAAGTCTTTTCTTGGTCAGCCTCATCCATTTTGATCTCGTTATATCCAGAGAACGCGTCCATGAAGCTCAGCAGCTGATGTCTCGCGGTCGAGTCTACCAAGGTATTTATTAGTGGAAGCGGGTAACTGTCCTTGGGGCAAGCTCTATTGAGGTCTGTGAAGTCTACGCACATCCTCCACTTTCCATTGACCTTTTTAACCATGACCACGTTTGCCAACCAGTCCGGGTAGTATACCTCTCGAATGAAATCTGCTTTTAACAACTTCCGAACCTCCTCCGCTATCGCTTTGTCTCGCTCTTGAGCAAACACGTGCTTCTTCTGTCGGACGGGAGAGGATGAGGGTGACACATTCAATCTGTGAACTATGACTGAAGCGTCAATCCCTGGCATGTCCTCATGACTCCAGGCAAATACGTCCTAGTTCTCCCTTAGAAACGTCATAAGCTCGTTACGAACCGATTGTTTCACCAACGTGCCCATTCTAGTCGTCCGCTCAGGTCTGGAGTCGTCAAGGGTTACTTCCTCTAGTTTTTCTATAGGCTCAGCCGCTCGTTGTTCTTCTATGCACATGGTTTGCTGGTGGTCATCCATTTCTAGCATCGCAATGTAGCATTCACGCGCTGCTACCTGATTGCCTCTCACCTTTCCTACCCCATACTCAGTGGGGAACTTGATCATTAGATGGTAGGTTGATGTTACAACCTTCCATGAATTCAAAGTAGGACGCCCCAGTATGGCGTTGTATGCGGACGAGCAATCAACGACCAGGAAGGTTACGTCCCTTGTGATCTGTTGAGGGTAAACTCCGACTGTCACCAGTAGGGTGACCGCACCTAGTAGGTATACCCGTGTTCCTCCAAAACCTACAAGTGGGGCGTCGGTTGGGATCAGCCGTTCCTTTTCTATTCTCATTTGCTGAAAGGTCGGATAATACAAAATATCAGCAGAGCTTCTGTTGTCTACCAGCACCCTGTAGGTATAGTCACCTACTCGTATACTGACTACAAGTGCATCATCGTGTGGGTGGTGGAGACGTCGGGCATCTTCCTCTGTGAACCCAATGACGGGATTGTCAACCCGTGCCATTTTTGGGGCGTACCCTGTTAATTGAATATTTTGAACCATTCGTAGGTACGCCTTTCGTGCCTTCTTAGAGGAACTAGAAATGCTGCCCCCTGTGATCATCCTTATATCTCCCAGGGGTGGCCTGGGTTGCTCGTTTTCTCTTCGAACTGGTGCACCTCGGTTTTGCTCCATTCCTTCCTTGCCAACAAATTTCTGCAGCTTTCCTTGACGAATGAGGGTTTCTATCTGTTGCTTTAAGTCATAGCAATCAGACGTATCGTGGCCGTGGTCACGGTGGAAGCGGCAATATTTATCCCTGGGCCTCTTGCTAAGATCGCCCTTCAATTTGTCGGGGAAAGTTAAGGCTCCTTCATCTTTGATCTACATCAGGACCTGATCAATTGGGGTATTTAGGGGGGTGAAGTTTGTAAACCTCCCCGTCGGGGGACTGGATCGTCAATCATCTCTTTTTTCTCCTGTTCTAGCCATCTTTCTACCCCTATCCTGTCGGGCTTCCTCTTGCCTCTCTCTCTTCTTGGGTTTTTCTTCGCGTGCCAACAGCACATCTTCAGCATTCATGTACTTGGTGGCCCTGTAAAGCACATCTGACATGGTTTTCGGGTCATTCTTGTATAAGGAGAATAAGAATTTACCTTTTTGCAATCCGTTCGTGAAGGCTGCTACGAGGATCTTATCGTCAGCTTCGTCGATCGAGAGTGCTTCCTTATTAAAACGGGTTATGTAGGATCTCAGCGTCTCATCCTCCCGCTGCTTAATATTCATTAGGCATGCAGTAGACTTTTTATACCTGTGTCCCTCGATGAAGTGTGATGCGAATTGGGCGCTCAACTCTTTGAAGGAACTAATGGAGTTGGGCGTTAGCCTACTAAACCATATCCTTGCGGGGCCCTTCAGCGTGGTGGGGAAGGCCCTACACATGATCTCGTCCGGTATCCCCTGAAGGTGCATCAGGGTCTTGAAAGACTCAAAGTGATTCAGCGGGTCCTTGTTTCCATCGTAGTTTTCCACTTGCGGCATACGAAACTTTGGAGGAAGGGGGAAAGAGTTGATGGACATGGTGAAAGGTGAATCTGTTTGGTGGACCAGATCATTGAGATCACTGGAAACTCTTCCCTTAAGCGCACTCATCATGCACTCCATCCATTCTTTCATCATCTGCATCTCCTCGACGATGTGGGGCGGGGTCGTATCAGCAACGAATGGACGGCTCATGTCCTATCTATCTGGTCTATTTGAGGCGTTACTACCCTCCGGCCCCTCCTGGTTCCTTCGATCAGCACTGGTACCTTCTTGATCTTCCTCTTGGTTTCCCATCGCTGCGTTCTTCTGTTGCAGCTGTTCCTCTAGGGTTTGGTTTTGTCTAGTGAGGCGTTCCACTACCGCTATAAGGGTTTGGACCTATCTCTCCAGGGCAGTAAGTCGTGGCTCGTCTCCCTGAATGTTGTTGGTGGTAGCCATCGAGCGAGTAAGTACCATGCAACTCTTTGTCCGGGGAGCGTTTGTATGGCTTACAAGTCGCAGTCTTTCCCACAGACGGCACCAACTAATGATGCCGAAAAATCACCAGTGAGCCACACAGTCCTCGCATACTTGAAGCAAGACCTGCACAACAAAAAGAGAAGACCTAACAGAGAGCACCGGTGTGGTGCCGGCCAAATACCCTCTGAAGGTCAAGTTAGAACTATTCTCACAACTCTAGAGTGCTAGAGAGGGGTAAATTACGCGTACCTGTTTTCTGAGGGTCTTTGGGTTTTTATAGTAGTGTAGAATCAAATTCCTATACTTCCGCGACAAGTCTTTTCCATATAGGGAAGATCCTCATTAATGGGCGTATTTTTCATAATCCTCTTCGTATTATAATTCTATTCATGTTGGAATTCTATGGGCTAGGGTTATTCATGAGACACAAGTCGTTTTCCATTTAAGATTCCTTGGAGACCACATAATCATCAATTAGCACCACGTGGCCCATTGGTCCGTCCACGTCGGTCCATTCATACCGGACCCTCCACTTACCTTGATCTGTTAAGCCCATCCAAATGGACCCATCATCCATAAACTCTAATCTGTCACCTCACTATTCTTCCTCTTCACATATCTTAAGGACTCTGTAGGTGTTGCTATTTCTCTCGGTTAAAATATATCTGTGGAAAAGCTTTTCCAAAGCACAAAATAATAGATTTTAAGAGGAAAGATTCCTTTGTATAATTTTTGCTTTGAAGCTTTTCAAAGTACACCTGCCTGTGTGTGATGGGTGCAGATAAAAGAGTTGGATGAGTGTAAAATGGAGAGTTAAAGACGGACGTTAAGAAATGCTGAAAGTACTGGTTATAGTTTTTGTGATAAATGGATGCATTAGATATTAACGGGAAAATTTATAAATAGGACAAACATGAGACATTAGAAATATACAAGGGACCACCGTTCACTCTTGGTGCGATGGTCACTCCACAATTATTAAGTGCTTGTGGGGTGTGGGGGCAAGGGCTGGGGTTCCAAGTCTCTAGAATGGAGTTTTACATACATATACACTTAAATTAGGCTAGAGTAGAATATTTATCTTATATCAAAAAGAAATATACAAGGGACTTCATAATAAATTTTGGCGGCATTAGTTACAGATCCTTAACCTTCTCTAAAATCAATTTGTTACTTTCTTAATTAATATGTCATTTTAACTGCTCCTCCTTCTAGTGTTAATATGGTCTTTCTCCAACTATTTTTAGCCCTTCAAGTTAAATCAATGCACTCTTTCTTACTGTGCGTTTCTTATGCACATAACCAAATCATTTGAAACCACTTTTATCATCAACTGAATTTCTTCATTTCCAATTATATCTTTTTTTTATCTTTTTATATATATATATATATATATATATATATATATATATATATATATATATATATATATCTTTTTGTGTATTTTCACTTTTCATCTTATAGTTCTCATTTTAACTCTATTCATTTTATGAATATGTTACTTTTTATCGGCCCATTTAATAACATAGTGCATAATCAATATATATATATATAAAAGCAGAGATCTCATTTGGTAAAGTATGAGGTTCTGTTAAGTGGCGTATTCTATGTAAAGAGAATTGAAATATTCTCAAGTGCCACATTAAAGATAAGAACAAATTAAATATAGAATTTTTGTTTCATTTGGTTTAATGTTTCAAGACTTTTCTAATTAACAAATAAATATTCTTTGTATTTATTTGGTTCAATGTTTCAAGACTTTTCTAATTAACAAATAAATATTCTTTGTATCCTTTAATTCAATGTTTCAAGACTTTTCATTCCTCAGACATACACAAAACTCTTTGCATTTTAATTCATCATTTTCACCTTTTGCACTTCTACCCCTTTATATATACCTACCCATAATCCTTCATGCCATCCCATGTCAAATACACATAGACAAAAAAATTATGTCATTTACCTTCAATCTTTCAACGACACCTAACTAGCTCTAACATTGTTGTTTCATTTAATCCTAACCCATATGAGTTGGCTACAACCAAGGAAAGGGGGCTTGCATTTTATATTGATAACAGTGGCAATTACGATTTTGATGTTAAGGTCAGATGTTGTGGATTTGTGAGTTTTGTAAATGATGTGATTGACTGTGAGTGTTTTGGATATGTATTTTGTTTTAAAATTAAGTAGAAAAAGAAAGACACATTCTATATCAACTTTTATTCTATAATATTCCTCCAAATTTTTTTTATATATTTAATTTCTCATTACTTCAATTAAATAATTATAATGGATACGTGTATTCAATTTTTAAATGTTACTTTTTATGATCAAGGGTTTGGCTTACCTCTAGTACTTTTTTTTAATTGAACATTTATTTTTGTTTTAAATAACAATGACAAGTAGTAGTAGGTTCTAATCTACACATTTTATTTAGTTAATGGGTGATGTGGCAGTTTCTTATTAAAACAAAGGAAGATTCCATTTAAAAAAGTACTAGAGGTAAGCAAAACCCTATGATAAACTCATTTCTAATAAAGTTCTATAACAAATATGCTGAAATACATATATAACATTTTCCAAAACCATCTTATATAAAAATATTACAACATTATCTGTGTATCGCATGGGTAAACTTACTAGTTGATCTTAAATCTTAGAGCAGTCTAGAGTCTCTAGACAATAAAAACATCAAAAAACCAAGGGCGGCTCCACTTGGAGCCCTTGGTTCAAATGAACCCCCTGAATTGAACCCAAAATAATAATAAAAAAATTTTATAATATTTTTTATTTTGTTTTTACTATTTTGACACTTAAAATAAAAATTTGAACACCCTAACCTTAAGCCCAACTGAAATAAACTTAAATATAATCATGTTAACAATATCTTGACCTTTTTAAACACAAAGAAAAATCTCAATAACAAATGAATTTGATCTAAAATCTGAGAAAATTTTAAAAACCTAACAAAAGTAGAATTTGCTAATCTTAAATCTTAGAAAAAGCTCATTTAGATCTTAAGAAATTTTAAATTAATCAATCAAATAAGAAATTAGTGGCTGAATAATTGCTTGACTATGTACATTGAAACATATGTAGCTAATAGAATTGATAATGAAGATATCGTGCAATAATTTTAAAATACGAAAAACCGTAGAAGGCAATTGTAAAACTTTATATATTAAAGATTTTTTTTTTTTTTTTGTGATGTCGATATATTTAATTTATCTTTTTTTTTAAAAAAATTATATAATTTATGTTTCTTATTGAACCTCCTAGAAAATAATCCTAGAGCCGCCACTACAAAAAACATAAAACAGGAAAGATAAAAATAGGAAGCAAAAGGAACCACCACTCAACCTCCTTGCTAGTATTTTTCTAGTAGTAAAATCCACCAACTCTGGCAAAACATAACATTTGTCATTTGTGTGCATTAATGTAACTTTATGCCTTTTGTTAATGCTTAACAGTCGATTAAAAAGAAAAATATTACCTCCACAGCACTTTCACAACAAATCATAAATGATAAGTTGTTATTGGTTCTAATTTGAACCTTCTAATAAAACCAATTTTTATCCATTAATAATAGCCTATAATAAATTATCACTTAAAATTTGTTATAAAAATATTTTGAATATACCATTTTCCAATTGGAAATTGTGAAAAAAACTAAAAAGTGACAGATTCATGTGAAAGAGACAATCAATCACAATTTGTCAAATAAGATGGTTGTGAAAATAATAATGAAATTGTTCGTGGTCCTAAAATAACAAGTTAAAAATTAGTAAAAACATAAATGTTGAAAATTTATTTGTTAAAGAGTTAATTAAAATATAATTATACTTTAAAAAAAAGTAAGAATATAAAAGATGTAAATAAACAAATAAATTGAAAAAAGTCTTTACAAAAGAAAAACCTATATAAGAGAAAAGACCATTGTTCATAAAATATTGGATATTATTAATTGCTTGACAAGGACAAGATTTGTTTCCAAACGAATTTTCAAATAATTACTCATTTGCTGGATAGGAACAAGATTTGTTTCCAAATTGTACCTTTGATGGATCAGATTGTGTTTTGAAAAAATATTGGAACCCATGCATTTTACCAAACCTTTTTTTCTTTGGGGACCAAACCACTTTATAAAGTCTTATAAAACCATTTTACCAAACCTTTTATAAAGTCTTATAAAAGTATAAAACCAATGGGCTGGCAGGTGCGAGTCACGTGCCCCACGAACACCTTTAGCATTTTCCTCTTCATTTTTGACCAACTAGACTTATATATAGTTTATACTTACTTTATAGTAGTTTAATACAAAGTACAACTACGTATGTTAGAATCGAAACCTCACTGTGATTAGCTTTCCCATGTCGGAAAATCCTGCGTACTGTGACACAATTCTGAGATACCTTGAGTCCTAGCCAAGGTAAAAATGTCAGAACATATAGATTTGACGTCCTACTTTTTGGTTTTCATTAGACTGCTAATATTTTTTTTTATTTTGTTATGCATGCTTTTCATTTTCACTACATTTCTCTGTTTGGTTTCTGAGAAAATATAGGGAAGGAAGTGAAGAGAAAGTAAGTGGGACACGACAGAAGGCAAGCCTAAATCAACTCTGTTAGAATACGAGTGCTTCTCTTAGTTTAGGTGTGCTTTTCTTATATCTTTCTTTTCCTTTTGAAAAGAAAACCAATTATTGAATATAAGTCATTTATTTAGTTATTCTTGTTAAACAAATTGCATTTTTTTTTTTTTTTTTTTTTTTGTGTGTGTGTGTGTGTGTGTAAAGATAATAAGAATTTAGATCATAAGACTTGGAACTTTTTTTTATAATTTTTTTTATCAGTTTCATAGTAACTAAAGGGAGTGTAAAATCCATCACATTGAAGTATTTATATATCAGCTTTAGACTTGTAAAACCCACATTTCCTATTGTTTTTGATAGACCATAGTTGCAAATTTCAAACTTTAGTGCTCTTGTCATTGTTTATAGGGGTATTGATGCAAAAATTTCTCAGATGGGGTTGAGCAAAAGATGGTTGGAAATCCTATGGCCCATGTCTCAGGATGCCCAAAAGTGCTATACTCACCAATTCTTACTTTACCGAGTAGTTCTTCAAATTGCTTGCCTCAGTTGCCATTGAGATCACACAGGAAACCAGCCCGGATAAGAGCTACATCCGCTGATACAGGACATAGTCACCCACCCTCTAATGTGAAAACTCAGAACCCATTTTCTTTGGTTTTGGATGTTCCTCAAACTATATGGAGGCAAACATTGCGGCCATTGAATGATTTTGGGTTTAGTCGGAAGAGCATTTGGGAAGGTGGGGTTGGGTTGTTTCTAGTGTCTGGTACTGTTCTCATAGCTCTCAGTTTGTCTTGGTTGAGGGGGTATCAAATACGGCATAAATTCCAGAAGTATCAGGCTGTGTTCGAGTTTGCTCAAGCTTGTGGTATTAGCATCGGAACACCAGTGAGGATTAGAGGGGTGAATGTTGGCAATGTCATCCGCATTAATCCTTCATTGAAAAGTATTGAAGCAGTTGTTGAGGTGAGTTTGACACCATAATCTTGTTACGGATGCTTAATTTTGTTCATGTTTCCCTCTCAACAATGAAATTCTTGAATGTGATCAAGATTTTGTTGATTTTACTTGGTGTATGTATTTTACTTTGATGTATCGCCTTCTCTTTGTAGGTTGATGACGATAAAACAGTCATACCTCGAAATTCACTTATAGAGGTGAACCAATCGGGTCTTCTCATGGAAACTTTAATTGAAATTACACCTCGTAATCCAATTCCAACACCTTCAGTAGGGCCACTTGACCCAAAATGTTCTGAAGAAGGTCTAATTGTATGTGATCGCCAAAAGATAAAGGGAAATCAAGGAGTAAGTTTGGATGCATTGGTGGGGATATTCACCCGTTTGGGACGTGAAGTGGAGGACATTGGTATTGCCAACCACTATTCACTGGCTAAACGAGTTTTATCTGCTATTGAAGAAGCAAGGCCATTGCTCTCAAAGGTAGCATGTGCATCTCTTTGTTTATATGTTTAACTGAAAATAGTTATTGACTGCTTTGTTGAGCTAGATAACGGAATTACTGTTGCAAATGCCAAGCAAGTTTATGGAAAAATGAAGAATTTGTTAGTAAAGGTATAGAATGTAGTAGCTACAAACTTTCCCATTAAGCTACCCTATTTGATTTATTAAGATAGGTCGAGTGTCTATGTGCGAGAAATTGTTGAGGCATCTGTTTACAAGGGAAAAGTGCAGACCAAATGAATGTGCCTAGTCTAAAGAATTTAACAGAGCAGTGCCCTTTAGCATAGGAAACCGATTACATCCTTAAACATATCTAAAGAGATGTGGCAGTGGGGCAGTCCTTAAAGATTATGGATGAAGCTTATTGATATATGAAAAGTGGATTTATTGCAAAGCTTAAAAGAGTTCAATTCTTAAATTGAATATATGTGGAGTGGAGTGAGAGTAGCTTTAGAAATTGCCATATAAACATCAAATCAATTGAATATTCATGGAGATAAAAGTGAGCATTATACAAACTGAAAATCTAGTGTATAAGTTACATAGTTAAGGAAGTTACACCTCGAGTTTGCAGTATTGGCCCTTAAAAACTTGATTTCTTTAAGAACTTTCCTGTTGTCCAATTATTTTCTCAATTTAAGACATTCCTCGAGGAATTCACCCATTTATATTCTTGTAGTCCTCTTCAAGATCAAATTTTCAAAATTGTTTAGGAGGGTTATTGTCATCAGGGAATTGGCAAAGTGTGTAAATGAGATAAACATCCTAGTCTGCCATCTGCGTCTAAGTTTGACAAGTCCACTAGCAAGAATTATCTTCTTGAGCATTGTGTGTTACACTCCTAAAGAAATTAGGTGTAAGACGTATTGTGAGTGGGAACTTCTGACATCTTTGGCTTTGGCTTTAAGAGAACATATAATGTCTTCATTGTTCTACAGTTATGCTATTTACGGGAAGCATTTGGACATTTTCCACAGTTAGTTATTGGGGTAAAAGTAATTAAATCAGATGGGAAAGAGTCATTTAAAAAGTTGCCTAATGGGGCTGTGATCCTTCAA
Organism: Quercus tomentella; assembly: GCA_028535165.1. Classification (NCBI taxonomy): domain Eukaryota; kingdom Viridiplantae; phylum Streptophyta; class Magnoliopsida; order Fagales; family Fagaceae; genus Quercus; species Quercus tomentella. Next base: position 24,755,223 of record JAPQVY010000111.1, on the reverse strand, counting down.
GGAATCTCACTTGGAGAAATGTCAGTGTTATGTTGAAGAAGTTAGTAGATCTTTCACAACTCTAAATATATTGACACACTTTAGACACGTTTCCAGCATATCTTCTCTTGTATTTAAGCTTACCTGATCCTTGCATATTGAGTTATATTATCTGTAACTGTTGCTGTGTCTATTTGTTTATCATAGAAAACCACATCATGGCAAGTAAGATAACTGTGTTTCATTATTCATGTTAAAACTAAAATGGTGAACTGTTCTAGTTTACCCTAGCTTTTTTTAGGGACATGGTAGCAGTGCCTGATGTATTGCGCTAAGATTCATGACAAGTTGGCAACTTCAACAATATTTAGAAAATTCATTATGCAGGAGAAATTGGAATTTGTGTGCCTATGTTATGTCCATGTGCATGCATCTATATAACTAAGAAAGATCCATTTGTGTAATCAGCATTAATGTATTATTGTGCACCATATTTAGTTTTATAACTTGTTTGGATGGAGGAGGAGTAGAGGGGAGTAGAGTAGAGGGAGGGAGAGTAAGCTAAATTACCTTATTTTGATGTTTTTTAAGGGAGGAGGGAGAGGGATTTGGAGGGTTTTGGAAGGATTCTAACTACTTCTAACCCCTCATTTTTAATTTCCCCAAATTAGAGAGATTTGGAGGAAGAGTAGAGCATAGATACTTGACCAAATGAATTACTAAATTTACCCTTACCATATTAACAAAATTACAAACTATGAAAAGACTAATTATTCCTCTCCCCCTTAATTTTAAAAACATCCAAACAAGGTGGAGGATAATCATTCCCCTCTACTCTCCTCTTCCTCCAAACGTCTAAACATAGCATTAATGTAGCTATGTCTCAGATCAAAGCCCTGGCTGAAGATGTTCAACCTTTGCTGGCTGAAGTTCATGATAGTGGTTTGCTACAGGACGTTGACAAATTAACCAGAAGCCTTAGAGAATCCTGTGAGGAATTGAGGTGAATTGTCCAGCCTTTATTTTATGTATAAATTTGGACATAAATATTCATTGAGAGGTATTGACATCTTGTATCACATGGTTACCGTTTTAGTAGATTCCAACTAATTTCTAACACTTTATCCCCGGAAAAGGATCCTTGCCATTTGCCATGGAAAGAGATCCTAATCCCTTTCGCTTTTCCCTATCCTGAAAAGGAAACCATTTTAATATTTTTATTTTTATTTGTGCAGAAGGGTACATTCATCTATCATGACCCCTGAGAACACTTTACTGATTCAGGATTCTATTCAAACTTTGCTTTTTACCTTGAAGAACATTGAGGTGAGATCCTAAATTGACAAACTGCCTAAAATCTTTGCTGATTATAAGTCGTGAGCTGTGTTTATTTATTTATTAATTTTCCCCCTTACATTTCCATTTCTCGGTCCAACCACCATTGCAGAATATATGCTCTGATATTCAGGGATTTACGGGTGATGAGGCTACAAAACAGAATTTGAAAGCACTTGTCAGGTCCCTTAGCAGGCTAATGTGAAGACAAATGAAAGTTGGAAATAGGGAAACATATTATGACAGTTAATTAGATGGTTAAAAATGTTGCTCTTCTTCCATTCTCATTTTAGGGAGAAACTGAAGTTTGTCCTTTTTGGGATTTTCTTTTGGTTGCACTTGCATAGAAAGGCTTTGATGCTAAAGGTAAAAGTTGCATACTTTTATCTGGTTTAAATGTGAATTCTAGTCAAAGTATGCATTCTCAGCATTTAGCTTGGAGGTTCCGTCCGTTTATTGCAAAGGGTTGTATTGCAACATCAAACATATGATCATGGATAAATTTCTCATATCGGGTTGTCTCCTACCCTTTAATTTTTAAAATTTGAGTTTGCAGATGCAGCTAAGGAAAAAGAATGCCTAGATTAGCTCGTGACATTTGGAATTTGTAACTGATGCTTTACAATCTAATGGGACTGAATTACATTCCCTTTTATTAAGTTCTTTGTTTCTTCACTTGTCATTTTACCCTAGTTGTCTAGTAACTTATAAGTTAAAACTAGACAACAGTTGTTGCTATTCAGCCAATATTTTTCTATATGCCTTGCAATTTGAGACTTGATTTCCATGATTATGCCAAAGACTCCTTGTTATAATTGGGTGGTGATTGTCTTGTCCCTACTGGTATATTTGAAGAACACATCTCCAGTACAAGGACATGTAGCAGCTTCTAGAGCATGTATTTGCGCTGCCTTGATCTTCTCACTTACATGGAAATGCCATTTTTGTTGCACGGTAGGACGTGGAAGTTTATTGGCCCCAAGAATAGTCCAATATGAACAATCTGATGTATGTGCTATCCATATAGAAAGGCCGTGCAGCCAACCCCTTGCAAGATACGCTTGCTTCACGCTTGGCAATGCCATCCTCACCCTGCAACTCCCATCAAGTTAAGACAAAGCAACACCATGGTGGTCCTAAGAAGTTGAACATTAACTGTCCGTTTAGCAAAGATTATTTTTGTCAACTTATTTTACTATTTAGTTTATTTTTGCTATTATTTATGGGCCCTACTGTACTTTTTGGTACTATTCATGGATCTCATTGTACTATTTTAGCTAACTTTTACCTTTATCTACAGTACTTTCAGGAAGAGTCAAGTTTTCTCTGTTGAGAAAGAGTCGATCCCTTCCTTGTGAAGGCCAATCAGTCCCTGTTAGTCACCATTTGGTAGCTACAAGTTAGTGGGTTTTGTTTCTTGTGGGGGCTTGGGAAATACACACCTCTCGTTGGTATCATGGACGAGATTACTACGGGGTGGCACCAGTTGTCTCTTTAGGGACCGGAGGAGGAAAAGTTTGACCTTCGATCTGACATGGGTTCTAAGGACTTCATTTTGGCTGCAAAATTTCACACAAAAAGGGTTCTCAACGTTGAAGCCGTAGCTCAGAACTTCTCTCAACTATGGCAAACTAGGAATGGTTTTAAGATTAAGGATCAGGGCAACCATGTAGTTCTTTTCATTTTCGAAAACAAGTTTAATTGCGATAGAATCTTCTCTTCTCAGCCCTGGAGCTTCGATAAGTTCCTGGTGGTTTTTCAGAGATACGATAATAAGATCCACATTCGAGATTTGGATTTTGCGAGAGTCCCTTTCTGGGTGCAAGTTTACGATATTCCAATCAGCTTCATGAACAAAACAGTGGTTGAAGGATTGTGTTCTGGTATTGGTGAAGTATGTCCCTCTGATTTTTCAGTCATGGAAGGAGGTGACCATGTGCGTGTCCGTGTTATTCTTGACACTTCAAAACCTCTTTGCCGTGGACGTCAAATCTCTCTGGATGGAGGAAATATGGGCCGGGTTTCTTTTAAGTATGAAAGGTTGCCTAGTATATGTTTTTGGTGTGGTTGTTTAACCTAGGGGGAGAGAGACTGTGAGCAATGGATTACCAGTGAAGGTTCGCTCACTGTGGAAGATCGGAAGTATGGGGCGTGGCTACGAGCCCCTTTATCAAACCATATCAGGAAATCAACCATAGTGGTCTTGGGTTTCTATCAACAAAAGAAAGATTCAAAGGCTTCATGGGCAGAGGGGAGTAAACCGGCTTCAAATCCTCATCAACCTTCCTCGCCGGTGAGTGGAACTCCGACGACAACATCGGAAAAGGTAACCCCGTTTTCTGTGCTTCCAACTTTCTTTAATTCTGCTACATATCCTAGTGTCAAGGATTTGGAAGATCTTCCACTGGGTTTTTGAGGGTTAGCTTAATACAAATGGAAACTTTTCGCACACTGTATTTGAATTTGATGCAGTACAAGGAAAAGGTGATGTGATGGAAGATGGGATTGGAAACTTAGGTTTGTTACCAAGGGAAGGTTCTGCCTTTTCAGAAAAGCTTAGGGGCGAGGGTAGTAAAGTAATAGGGATATCGGTTTTTGAGGGTCAGCCAAATATAAATGGAAATCATTCCCACACTTTAGGTGAACCTGATGCAGTTCAGGAAAAAGGTGACGCAATGAGAGATGGGAATGAAAATTTGGAGTTGTCACCAAGGAAGGGGCTGGCTATCTCAGAAAAGCTAAGGGTTGAGGGTAGTAAAGTATTTAGGCCTACTCAGTCATCAGTCACGTGTGAGTCACCATCCATTAATGCCAGGTTAGCTAGACTCCCATTGGCTAATCTCTCCAATACCTTAGACTCTTCCATGTGCACCCAAATAAAACTTAGACCCTCATGGACACGTATCAACCGTAGCTTCTCTGAATCTGATGAAAAATTAGAGATAGCTGTGGGAAAAAAAGGGTCTTACCGCCTAAAAAAAAAAAATCAGCAAAGTGCTATAAAAAAACTAAGTTGGTTGCTTAGACTGAAAAAGAAAATGCAGTCATATTGGTGGAGGCTGGTGCCCTGCCCCGCCAAGAATTATGAATCTCATCTGTTGGAACTATCGGGGGCTTGGGAACCAGCAGACAGTTCAGGAGCTTTAAGGGTTGGTCCAAGCACAAGATCCCTCGATCGTGTTTTTAGCCGAAACATGGCTAGAAGAAGCAACGCTAGTTACTATTTGTGATTCTCTTCAATTCGGGCATTATTTCGGCGTTTCAAGGATTACTCGTGGGGGTGGTCTAGCCATCTTTTGGAAGCTGGGTTTTAAGTTAGAAGTGGAATCCTCTTCTCAGAATCATATAGATGTTGTGGTAAATAAAGGTAATGATAATGCTTGGCGCTTTATAGGAATTTATGGAGCTCCGGAAACACATTTACGTTCTAAAACTTGGGAATTTATTTGTGGGCTACATAGACAGCGTCCTCTGCCATGGCTGTGCAGAGGCGATTTTAATGAAATTTTGAAATCACGTGAAAAGAGTGGTGGCAAACTTAGACCTTATGGTCAGATACAACAGTTTCGTGAAGTGTTGGATGAATGCAATTTATTAGATCTTGGCTTTTCGGGAAACAAATTCACTTGGTCTAGGACTTATCCGAATGGAAGGATGGTTTAGGAGAGGCTAGATAGGGCATTGGGCTCGATGGATTGGTATGATTTGTTTCCGACAACTTGTGTTTAGACCTTGATTTGTGTGTCTTTGGATCATAACCCTATTTACATTTGTCTCGAAGGAATTAAAGCCAAGTCTTTAAGACCCTAGCACTTTGAACAGAAGTGGCTTGAGGATTTTGGGTGTAGGGATACTGTGGTTTGAAAATGGGATAGAAATGTTTTGGGCTCTCCTATGGAAGTAGTGGTCTCAAAGGTGGAGGCTTGTCAAAAGAGTCTCATTCACTGGAGTAGGAATTCTTTTTGCCATGTGAAAAGGGAGATTATTGAAAAAAAGAAGTTGCTGAAAGTGGCTGAATATGAGGCAGCCAAGGGGAGACAAGTGAATCGGTTCCTCAAGATTAAATCGGAAATTGTCGATCTTCTCCGTTTACATGAAAAAATGTGGCAACAGCGTAGTAAGGAGCATTGGATGATTTCTGGAGATCGCAACTCTAAATACTTTCATACTAGAGCTTCGCAACGTTTCCATCGGAATAGAATTATGGAGCTTCGAAATCCAGAGGGTGTTTTGGTCATGGGCGAAAGAGATCTCTCGGCAATGGTTCAGGATTACTATAAAAATCTATTCCTCTCCTCAAGGCCGACAGAAGTGGATGAAGTGGTTTCATCCATAAAAACAGTCGTGACTGATGATATGAATAATTTTCTAATCAGCCCCTGGGGGAGATTGAATGTGCTTTGAATCAAATGGCCCCCCTTAAGGCTCCCGGCCCCGATGGAATGCCTCCCATTTTTTTCCAAAAATTTTGGAGTGTTATTGGTGACGATGTGGCCCACGTGGTGCTGTCTTGCTTAAATTCTAGTAGTCTGATTCCAAGTTTGAACCATACTTTTATTTCCCTTATTCCTAAAGTTAAAAATTCTGAGTATATTACTGAACTCCGACCCATTGCACTCTGTAATATCTTATATAAGTTGGTATCAAAAGTGCTAGCAAACAGGTTGAAAAAAGTTCTACCACATATCATTTCTGAATCTTAGAGTGCCTTTCAATCTGATAAGGCAATCTCAGACAATATTTTGGTGGCCTTTGAAACTCTCCACCATATGAAGAAAAAGAAAGGGGGTAAAGTGGGACACTTAGCTCTGAAATTGGATATTAACAAAGCTTATGACAGGTTGGAGTGGGTATTTCTTAAGAAGGTGATGGAGAGAATGGGTTTTCATAGTAGGTGGGTTGGTTGGATTATGGAGTGTGTTCAATCAGTGACTTACTCGGTGTTGATGAATGGTGAGCCTACGGAAACCGTTATCCCAACTAGGGGCATTAGGCAAGGGGACCCTCTCTCCCCCTACCTTTTCCTCCTTTGCTCAGAAGGTTTTAATGGTTTCCTTGAACAGGCGGTGACAACAAAGTCTCTTGAGGGCTTCTCTCTATGCAAATATGGGCCAAAAATTTCCCATCTTTTGTTTGCCGATGATAGTCTCCTTTTTTGTCGTGCTAGGGTGGATGATGTTTCAAAAATTCTCGAGATTCTTGGGAAGTATGAGCGTGCTTCGAGGCTGAAATTAAATGCAAATAAAACCACTATCTCCTTTGGTGGTAATGTGACTGATGCGGCAAAGTTGCAAGTGCAAAGTCTCTTGGGTGTTCCGGAAATTAAGGAGTACAAGAAATACTTGGGGTTGCCGGTGGTGGTGGGAAGACGTAAAAAAGAAAGTTTCAATTATATTAAAGATCGTGTTTGGGGTAAATTACAGGGGTGGAAGGAAAAACTTTTATCCCAAGTTGGGAAGGAGGTTTTGTTAAAAGCCGTTGTTCAAGCCATCCCAACCTTCGCTATGAGTTGCTTTCGCCTCCCGGCTGGTCTTTGTCAAGATATTGAGGCACTTGCTCGAAGGTTTTGGTGGGGTCAATGGGGGGATCGCCGGAAAATACATTGGAAGAAGTGGGAGGTGCTTTGCAAACCTAAGGAAGAAGGGGGGATGGGTTTCAAAGACTTGTGCAAGTTCAATGAGGCCTTGCTCACAAAACAAGTATAGAGGTTGATCCACGATGAGCACTCCCTATTTTATAAGGTGTTCAAAGCTAAGTATTTCCCTCATGGGTCCATTTTTGATGCTACTATATCGTCTGCTTCGTTTGCGTGGCAAAGCATTTTGAGATCTAGACATTTAATTGAAGTGGGTGCTAGATGGAGAGTAGATGATGGGCAACATGTTAGAATATTCACAGATAGATGGTTACCTAATGGAGAGGGATTTTTGCTCTCTTCCTCGGGTGAGCTTCATCCGGAGGCTACTGTTTCCAAGCTTATCAACCGAACTTCGGGGTGGTGGAACCTTCAGTTGATTGATCGTTGTTTTCATCCCCCGGATGCAGCTCGGATAAAAGCTCTCCCTCTCTACTCGACTCCTCAGCTCGATGTGTTGATTTGGCCTCTTGAAAAATCTGGTAAGTATTATGTTAAATCTAGATTTCGTTTGCTGTGTGAGGGTCAGGATTCTGCTGAAACTTTGCTTCAAGCTAGTAATGAAGAGAGAGGTTTCTGGAAAAAGCTTTGGAAAATTTTGGTCCCCAGAAAAATTAAACACTTCCTTTGGCGGGCTTGTACAAACTCCCTAGCTACAAAAGAAAATTTGGTGAAATGAAAAATTTTGCTGGATGCGATCTGTTCTCGTTGTTCAGGTGCCCATGAAGATACACTTCATTCTCTTTGGAGTTACGACAGTTTCATGGAGGTTTGGATGAAGGATTTCGGCTGGATTTTTAGGTCTGGGGTGCTCTTTTCTTCCTTTAAGGAGCTAGTTAAGTTGGTTTTCACCAGGTCTAATTCAATTCCTCTGTTTGCTATGACTGCATGGTCAGTGTGGTTTCACAGAAATAAGATCCGGGTGGGTGAGAATGCTAGGCCGTTGGGTCAGTTAGTGAGCTTTGCACGTGACTATGTGCGTGATTTTAAGTCCCTAAGAAACAACTCCTCCACAGTCCGTGTTTCAACTCCTAAGATTTGGAGTCCTCCTGACCGTTACACATGGAAAATCAATTTTGACGGAGCTATGTATTGTGAATCTGCTGAAGCTGGGGTCGGGGTGGTTGTTCGAAACTCCTTTGGTGAGGTAAAGGCTGCTATGACAGAGAAGATTAGGAAGCCACCTACTGTGGAAGCCTTGGAGCTGCTGGCTACCAGACATGACGCCCTTTTCTCAGAAGAACTCGGCCTTGAGAGGGTAGTTTTTGAAGGAGATTCGGAGCAAGTTATGAAGTCCCTTCAATGGGGTGGCTGGGATTTTGCTTCGGGTGGGCATCTCATTCGTGATATCCTTAGTATTGTAAACTCCTTTGTGAGTACCTCTTTCTCTCATGTCTGTAGGTAGGGCAATACTGTTGCTCATGCTCTGGCTTAGAGAGCTAGACATTGTTCCCCTATTTCAGTTTGGTTGGACTCCTATCCAATGGACATTACTTCTTTTGTATTAGCTGATTTTCAGCCTTGATTTATTGAAGTTTCTAGTCTCCTTCTCAAAAAATTAAAAAAAAAAAAAAAAAACCTACAGTACTTTCAGTAAAAAGTTTTCAGTTTTAGCAAAATAAGCGGATTCCAAACAGACCCTAAATGAAAATACTAAAAGTTAGCTAAAATAGTATAGTGGGACCCATAAAAAGTACTAAAAAGTACAGTGAGACATATGAATAGTATCAAAAATAAGCTAAATAATAAAATAAGTTGGCAAAAATAATTCATGCCAAACGCACACTATGGGTCTATTTGGATACAGCTTATTTGACCGAAAACTGAAAATTTATTGTTGAAAATATTGTAACAAAATATTTATTAAAAGGAAAAAACATTGTTCACGCGTTTTTCAGGTGTTGGTTGGTCCATGAATAATGCCATGAGACCAGCCAAAAAAAACACAAACGCAGAAACATCTCTACGCAAACGCACACTATGTGTGTGTTTGGCAAAAATTATTTTTACCAACTTATTTTACTATTCAGCTTATTTTTGCTACTATTCACGGACCCTACTATACTTTTTGGTACTATTTATGGGTCTCACTGTACTATTTCAGCTAACTTTTACCTTTATCTACAGTACTTTTAGCAAAAAGTTTTTAGATTCAACAAAATAAGCAGATCCCAAACAAACCCTATAAATGGTCCAAAGCATAACCATCTAGCTCTCTTATAACATAAATGAATAGATAGCTAACACTAGACAACCTAACAATTCTTATTAATTCACCTGACCAACCAGGTCCAGTTTGTCTCCTACTTAAAAAGAAGCCAAATGACAATACCGAGTAACTAAGTTTCTTTGCCCTTAAGAAAGTTTTGGCTCCGGCCGTCCTCTCTTAGGCTGTAGAATAGGTAGGTCCCTTCTTTGTGAAGGTTGTTTGTCCTCTGTTGGTAACAAGTTTACCTTAAGAGCTTGTTGGTTGTATTTTTTCGTGGGGTTTTTGGGAAACACAGGTACTATGGAGGATATTACCAAGTCTTGGAAAAGCCTCTCCTTAAATGAGAGCGAAGGTTCAGACCTTACTCTGCAAAATAATCTAAGTTCCTCCGAGTTCATCATAGCTGCAAAATTCCTAACTAGGCGAGCCTTGAATATGGAAGCAGTGGCACAAACGTTCCGACAACTATGGAGGTCTATGAGTCGTTTTAAAATTAGGAATATCGAAGACCACATTGTCCTCTTTGTTTTTAGCACTCAGTTGGATATCACTTGTATCACCCAAAGCAAGCCTTGGTGTTTTGATAAACACATTATCGTGTTGGAATCGTTTGATGGTGATGTCCCTGCTCGGGAGCTGCAGTTTCAAAAGGCCACATTCTGGGTCTAAGTGCACGATATTCCAATCCGTTTCATGACGAGGGGAGTAGCTGAGAGTATTTGTGATATTATTAGCGAGGTGTGTAGATCAAATGGCGGAGTAGAGGAAGATGGTGGTATTTTTATTCGCGTTAAGATGACCTTGGATATTGCTTTGCCTCTTTGTAGAGGTTGGTTGGTTTCTTTCGAGAATGGGAAAAAATTATGGGTTAAGTTTAGATATGAACGACTGCCCAATATCTACTATTGGTGCGGTCGCATGGATCACGGTGATAAGGAGTGAAAGTTATGGATTGAAAGCAAAGGCACTCTCACCCTTAACCAGAGGCAGTTCGACTAGAGCCTAAGAGCTGCCCTATACAAGTCCTATAATAAACTGGTGGTTTCTATTCCTTGTTTTTTTTACGCTAAAAAGTTTCTAAGGAAAAAAGCTCAGTCTGCCGGTGAGGAGAGCAGTTCAGGCATGGCAGAGGAAAATCTCCATGGTGAATCCATTCCCGATATGGTATTGCGCATGGATGGGGAAATAGAAAAGAAAAGTATTAAAGTATCTACGCCTACATCGCAGACGTTGAGGACTAGTAAAGATAGTGATGTGACTGATAAGGAAGGTTGTATTAGGTGAATCATCTCTTTTAGGGTGAATCATCTCTTTTAGCGAGAATCCAGGGATGGCAAGGGATACACAGGGTTAGTGCGAGCATAAGGACCTTTTCTCGGCTAAACTTCAAGAGATTGATAGGGAAATCGGCATGTTCGAAGGCGAAAAAAGGGGATTAAGTACAACGGACAGTGAGTTGCAGATTAACATGCCCCGAAACCCACCTTTAGCCACTTGGGGTTTTCAAAGTTAGAGGGTATGGCGGGAGGAGCAGAGGACGGTCAAGAATTGCCAAAGCATGTGGGTCTTGATGATAATAGTGTCAAAGTAAATGGGCCATGCACTATTGGGCTGAGTTTAGGCAACATAGCTTTACCTCTTAAGGGGTTGGACAAAGGAACTGATCAAGGCTTAATTACCAAGCCCATTTATCTCAAGGCTTCTCAAGAAGTGCAAGGAAGAAAGTGGACCAGGTTGGAAAGGCCAGCTCCTGTTATAACATCCCAAAATATAAGGCCCCCTTAAACCCGTGAAAGACCTCCACCTGAAGCTTCAGACACTCAACCTGTGAAAAGGAGAGAGGTTAGCAAAAATGAGTCCCCTACCCTATTTGTATTATTGACGGTGGCTATCAATCAGCCCTACCGTTCACCATGAATTGTGTCAGCTGGAACTGCCGTGGGCTTGGGAACCCACAGCGAGTTTGAGAGCTTTCAGAACCGGTGAAAGCAAAGAGCGATAACCTGGTTTTTTTAATGGAAACCAGGAAAAAGAATTTTTATTTAGAAAGGTTGAGATGTAGATTGAAGTTTGATAACTTATTCATTGTGCCAAGGAGAAATCGGGGTGGTGGTCTTGCTTTGCTCTGGATGGACGAGCTGAATTTGCACATTCAGACTTTTTCTCCTCGACACATCGACACAGTGATTAATCCAGGAATTGATGATGCCTGGCGCTTCATGGGATTCTACGAAGCTCCTGAAGTTCCCAACCAGGAAGATTCTTGGTCTGTGCTCCGCCACCTAGCCTCACAATACAATTTACCGTGGGTGTGCATCGGTGATTTCAATGAAATTGTGAAGGTCGAAGAGAAATTGGGAGGAGAAATTTGATCCGAAAAACAAATGCAGGATTTCAAAGATTGTCAAGATTTCTGTGGGCTTAAGGATTTAGGTTACACAGGGTTACCCTTTACCTAGTGTAACATGAGGTTTGATGGCTCTCTAGTTTGGGTTCGGTTAGATAGAGCTCTGGCCACAGCTGATTGGATCCTAAAATTCCCCTCTATCCGTCTCCATCATCTACAAGGTTTGTCTTTTGATCATAAGCCTTTGTGGTTAGCTTCTGATGATGTCAATACTCAGTTTTACAGACCCTAAAAACCTTTTTAGTTTGAAGCCATGTGGCTCAAAGATGATCGTTGTGAGGAGGTTGTTCACTCGGCCTGAGATATTTGCCTAGAAGGGGATGTCATGGGTAAAGTGTTAAGGAAGGTTTTTGATTGCCAGACTCAGTTAAAGCTTTGGGATAAGAAAATGTTTGTTAATATTCGTATTGCTCTAGCCCGAAAACAGAAGGAACTTTTGCAAGCAGAAAGTGACTCTATGGCTGGGAGGGGTGGGCATGCTCGGATCAAAGCTCTCACTAATAAGGTTCACAAACTGATGGAGAAGGAGGAATGTATGTGGCACCAGCATTCAAGAACTGATTGGTTGAAATTTGGAGATCAAAACACTAAGTATTTCCACTGCCGAGCAACAGAGAGGAATAAAAGAAATTTCATTACAGGTCTAGAGAATGAGCAAGGGATTTGGGTGGAAGGGGAAGACCAGATTTGGAACCTGGTCACAAGATACTACTCTTCTTTATTTACCACGGCAAATCCTACCGAGTTTGCACCTATTCTAAATGGGGTAAAACAAAGGGTGTCAGCGGAGATGAATGACGAGTTGCTTAAGTCGTTTATGGAGGATGAGGTGAAGCACGCTCTGAAGCAAATGGATGCGAACACAACCCTAGGATCGGATGGCTTACCACCACTTTTCTATAAACAGTTCTGGGGAAAAATTGGTAAGGAAGTATCAGAAGCAATCTTGGCAATCCTAAATTCAGGTACAATCCCAGCTAATCTTAACCATACTTTCATTACCCTGATTCCTAAAATTCAATGTCCTAGAAAAGTTTCAGATTTCAGACCAATTAGCTTAAGTAATGTCTTGTATAAGTTGATAGCTAAGGTCTTGGCAAATCGCTTGAAACATCTTCTGCCTAAGCTGATTCAGGAGACTCAGAGCGCCTTCCTATTAGAGCGACTCATTACAGATAATGTCCTCATAGCCCATGAGACGATGTTTTACCTAAAAGAAAAGAGAACAGGCAAAATAGGTTACATGGCATTGAAGCTTGATATGCGGAAGGCTTATGATCGAGTTGAATGGGTTTATTTGGAGATGATTATGGAAAAGATGGGTTTTAGTCCAAGGTGGATTAATCTGATTGTTGCTTGTATTCGCATTGTTACTTATTCAGTTATGCTTAATGGCCAACCATATGGTTGGATTACTCCAACCCGAGGGCTGCGCGAGGGTGATCCATTATCGCCTTATCTTTTCTTATTGGTGACGGAGGGTTTGCATGCTCTTTTTGAGCAAGCCGAGGGGATTGGAGACATTAGGGGAGTATCTTTGTGCCCTACTGATCCAAGGGTATCCCACCTCTTCTTTGCTGACAAGAGTGTGGTATTTTGTAGAGCTACAGTTTCTGAGTGTGTGAAGATCCAATCAATAATGTATCAATATAAGCAAGCTTCAGGTCAGTCCATCAATAGAGGAAAGACTAACATTTTCTTTAGCTCTAACACTCTATCTCGAACTAAAGAGGCTGTTTCTACCTTCTTAGGTGTCCCTGTTACTCAAAGATACGAGCATTACTTGGGTCTGCCCTCCTTGGTTGGATGTGCAAAAAAGAAGTCGTTTAGTATCATCAAGGAGAGAATTTGGAAGAAATTGAAGGGATGGAAGGAAAAACTCTTATCTCAAGCGGGTCGTGAAATTCTTGTGAAGGCGATTATCCAAGCCATTCCCACTCACACCATGTCATGCTTTAAGTTGCCTAAAGGTCTCATCAATGAGATTGAGATGCTTATTAGGAAGTTTTGGTGGGGGTATCGCGGTGAGCAAAGGAAAATTCATTGGGTTAGTTGGGAAAAAATGTGCCAGCCAAAGAGTGAAGGGGGTATGGGCTTCAAAGATTTAAGCAAGTTTAATGACTTGCATCTAGCCAAGCAAATCTGGCGACTGGATAAAAATGAGGATTCCTTGTTCCATAAAGTATTTAAGGCAAAATTTTTCCCAAACCATTCTATCATGGAATGCGAATGTTTGAACAGCAAAGCATGTTATTGATCTGGGAAGGATTTGGAGAGTTGGAAATGGTGAATCGATTCAGATCTGAGGTGATAAGTGGCTTCCCCAAGTTTCGGGCTTTAGAGTTTTTTCCTCAGTTTCAGGTATGGCTTTGAATTCAAGGGTCTGTGAACTTATAGACCCTAAAACACATACATGGAGATCTAGTTTGATTGATCAAAGGTTCCTACCTTACAAAGCAAAGAGGATTAAAGGCATTCCTCTGAGTATGTATGATGTTCAAGATCATCGAGTGTGGCTGCCTTCTACTCATGGTGAGTACACAACCCCATTAGGTTACCAACTTTTAGCTCAAAAAGAGAGGAACTTGTTACCAAGTACCTCCTCGGGGGGAGGCAATAGGCACCTTTGGAAGAGTATATGGGATTTGCAAGTGCCTCATAAGGTGAGACACCTGATTTGGAGAGCAGCCAATGAAGCTTTACCAACCCTTCACAATCTGATGCGCTGAAATGTGGTTAATTCAGCTTACTATCCAATGTGTAAGTCTAATGGCAAAGATCTTATTCATGCTCTATGAAGTTGCAGAAGGTTTTTGGTGGTATGGGAAACTGATGAAGAAATCATGAAACTCACCAAAAAAAAATTTACTTCGTTCGCTAATCTTTGGGCTGCCTTGCTCTTGAAGAAGGATAGGATGGATGCTGAATTGTTGACTGTGATTTTTTGGTTAGTTTGGAATAGGAGAAATGCTGCACGAACGAGGGAATTTGTCCTTGATTACCATCAGATTTGGGCTAGAGCAGTTTCATACCTGTTGGAGTTCAATTCTGCCAAGGTGTGTGAAAGAAAGGCAGAAGCTGAAGGCATTACCACTGTTAGATGGAGGCCTCCTAGCCCCAACTATTACAAAATTAATTTTGATGGAGCAATCTTTTCTGAGGTGGAAGCAGCGGGGTTAGGGATTGTTATTCGAGACTCCTTTGGTAGAGTGATAGGTTCTTTGGCTGAGCGTGTTCCTCTCCCCACTTCAGCAGCTATGGTGGAAGCTCTTGCCTACAAAAGGGCTTTGTTGTTTGCTAAGGAGCTGTGCATTTTCGAAGCAGTGGTTGAAGGAGATGCTGAGCTCATCATAGAGGCACTACAGGGCAGGGAGGTGCATCATCCAGAGTAATGGTCATGTTATTCAGGATAGCCTTGCCTTAGCTACTGAGTTTCGTTTTTGTAAGTTTTAACATGTTAGGCATTTAGGCAACTTGGTTGCCCATTTTCTTGCTAGGCGATCTAAGGGATGCTTTAGCCCCCCTTGTAATGAGGGATGCTTTGTAATTCCTTTTCTTGCTTTAATTTGGCCGTGCGGCCTGGATTCTCAAAAAAAAAAAAGAAAAAAAAAGAAGCCATATGTTTTTTGCTATATTAAATGGGTTAGAGAAAAGGACTACATCAGTTGAGAAATTTACACCATTCCTGTGCAACTTGAAGGAACATCTCAACCTTTCTGACTCCACAGACATTACCCAAAATGCCCCTGTGAGAGACCGTGCCCCCAGCCCATTTTATAGGTGTTGGGCCAAACCCATGTGAATGGGTGGAGTCGTGTTATTGCCTCTCAAAATGGAGGTTCGATTAGTTATATTTTCCCCTTTTGATTAAAGGTTTTATAATGGAGTCGCCACTTATTTAATTATTAGAATAAATAAGAAAACCAAAATTGAAAAATTCTTCATTTTATTAATTTTCAATTGAATTTACATTGATCATAGGAAATTACATGGCTTTGGTCCTAGATACAATCTAAGATAAAGTAAATGGCTTTATTTCCTAGTTCCAATCTAAAAATTGAAAATTACATGGATAAACATTGGTCTATCAACCCTCGATCTAAGTTCGGAGGCTATGTTATAAGGTGGGAAGGTGTTAGGCACCCACCTTGCCCAATGAAACCTGTCTTCTAGACTATGATGGCCAACATTCATATCACATCATCCAATATGTTATCAATCAATTTGCATGTTGAATTTAAAGTGTGTGCATGTGATAAACCCAAATTCAATTTATTAAGCATTTCATTTGGATTGAAAAATAAATTATAGTGAATGTGTGTGGATTCTGATATCCTATATTCAATGATTTGAAAGAATTATGAAACAAACATGTTTTTCATATATCTTACTCAATTCTGATCGGAATTGTCTCATTATTGTGCTCAAACTGAAGCCCCAGATGTCTAGTTTCTAGGAAAATTAACCTCATTCACAGATTTAAAATATTCTGAGAGATATCAACGAAATGGTAAGCAAAGGTTATTTGTTAGAAAACAATTTCAACACAATTAGCATTAATAGGTCCCAAATTAGTTTCCAATTAATATTAATATGATCCAATCACTCCTATTTCAGACCTAATTAGTTCCAAATTTACCCTAATTAAAAGATAATTACACAAATTACTCATTGAATGATTAATGTTTAACTATCTAGTTAATTAGGTGTGTGCAACCCTACCATAAAATGTAGTCCTAACCAATCAAATTATGACACATCATTGATATCAAATTTATTATACTTATAACCATTTGAAATCAATTGTTCATAATCACATATAGTCGGACTCAATTTGTAATAGTGCATCTCAACTTGATTTGATGATAACTTTCAATCTGGCGGTCCGATTAGGGCTTATGACCAGTCAATTTAATCGTTACAACATCAAAATAATTTTGGTGAAATGAGATTAAGGATTTAACGACCAGAATCAAGATACATATTTCCAAGGCAAAATTACCCTTTTACCCTCCAGATGAGGTTAAATGTGGGTTGCAAAATGAGGTGTCAACAGAATGCCCCTCATTGACAGAGCTTGAAGAGCGAATGTCAATGTATGAAAAAGACACCTAACTTTGCAATCAGTATTTAACCGTGGTGAATGTATGATGCATGCAGATAAGAATGCAGACCGTCATGTAGTGGATCAAAATGTGGACCAAATCTCAGGGGAGATTGCCTACGTACCTCTTGGTGAGAGGATCAGGTCCAAACGTAGTTCATACATGCAACCCTTTTTTTTTTTTAAGAAAAAAAAAATGAGTACAAGACATGCTTACCAGTGGTCATGGCAAAATGAGAATTTCAGTTGTGATCTTAAATTTTGGACATGCTTCCCAGAGATCCGATGGATTTGAAGTTTTGGACATGCTTCCCAAAGGTCCGATGGAATTGAAGTTTGGACATGCTTCCCAGAGGTCCGATGGATTTGAATTTGGACGTGCTTCCTAGAGGTCCATTGAAATTGAATTTTGGACGTGCTACCCAGAGGTCCGATGGATTTGTGGAAGGTAATATTTGTGCCAATGTGTATGGGTCCTTTACCCTAGTTCCTACAAAATAATTTGTTTTAATTAGTAACAGAGTTATTCATTGAAAGAAATTTGACATACCAAGCCAATGCCCCTAGTTTGGGACATCTTGCATATTTTGGTGAATGCTGAGTATGGATAGCTAACTTGCTGTTGCGACCACTGGAGAAGTGGAAGGAGATCGCAATCTGCCATTTGTTTTGGAGATCTTTCATTTAAAGCTATGCTCAAGAGATTTATCCTTTGAAGCTTTAACTCTGGAGATTTTTCCATTGAAGTTTTCAAAATTTTTAATGAAGATTTGTTCATTGGAGATTTTTCCTTGAAAAATTGAGATTTTTTTTTTTTTTTGAAGAGTTATCTTGAAGATTTATCCTTTAAACATTTGAAAAAAAAATTTAAAAAGATTTATTCATGAAGGTTTTTCCATTGAAATATGGAGATTTTTCCTTGAAGATTCATTTCGGAGATTTTTCCATTGCAATTTTGAAAAACTTTAATGAAGATTTGTTCATAGGAGATTTTTCCTTGAAAAATAGTTTTGGAGATTTTTCCTTTGATGATTTGAAATTTTTTAATGAAGATTTATTCATTGGAAATTTTTCCTTGAGATTTTTCCTTCTGAAGATTTGTTCGTGGAGATTTTTCCTTGAAGATTTATTCTGGAGATTTTTCCATTGGATTTTTGAAAATTTTTTAAGAAGATTTGTTCATGGAGATTTTTCCTTTGGAATATAGTTTTGGAGATTTTTCCTTTGAAAAATGGAGATTTTTCCTTGAAGATTTATTATGGAGATTTTTCCATTGAATTTTTGAGAAAAAAAAATTTTAAGAAGATTTGTTCGTGGAGATTTTTCCTTTGGAATATGGTTTTAGAGATTTTTTCTTTTGAAGATTTGTTCGTGGAGATTTTTCCTTGAAGATTTATTCTGGAGATTGAACTTTTGAAAAAAATTTAATGAAGATTTTTCCTTGAAGATTTATTCTTAGAGATTTTTCCATTGAAGTTTTGGAAATTTTTATTGAAGATTTGTTCATTGGAGATTTATGGTTTTGGAGATTTTTCCTTTGAAAATGGAGATTTTTTTTATGATCACAAAGTGAAGAAGATGAAGATGGACTAGAAATGATGAAGATTTATTCATGAGGCAAGAATGATCATGATTTAAAAATTTAAAAAAAAAAAAAAAAAAAAAAAAAAAAAAAAAAAAAACCTAGACTTTGAATGAGAATAACTTTGGCCAGAAGTTGATGCGGATTGCTGCATAAGTCCTTGCTTAGTTCCTGTAAAAAGATCATTTCAATTTGCAATGAATTTTTTCATTGAAGTGAATTGGAAGTACTTACCCAATGCCCCTAGTTTGGGGCATATTCCATGCTTAGATTGAAGTTGAGTTCATTTGATGTTGTGACCATTAGGGAACATGAAAGAAGATCATGGTCCGCCATCATTGGTTCCTGCAAAATTGCTTTCTTTCTCTAGCTTGTTAGAAACCAATTATCATGAAAACATTTTTGGCCAATGCCCCTAGTGTGGACGTGCTTGCAAAAAAAAAATGGATTGATGCCTCAAAAGAAAACATGCTTTCATGCGAGAAGGACATATCTGCACACAATATAAATAGGCCAATGCCCCAAGTTTGAGCATGCTTAATGCAAAACAAATGAGCTTAGCCTAACATGCACCCAAACAATTTTGTCACATTGTTTTGAATTTGTTCCCTAAGGTTGTTTGGGTTATTGGGACCGAGCCTTTGAAAGGCTGCCTACGTACCTCTCTCGTAGAGGATCAGTTCAAGTCGTAGTTCAAGAAACTAGATTTTGGAAAAGAATGATTTTTTTTTTTTTTTTTGAAATGAGATTTCACTTCTTTTTTTCTTTTTTCTTTTTTTCTTTTTTTGAAAAAAGCAAATTTCCATTTTTTTTTTTTTTTTTTTTTTTTTGGGAACAAGATGTGATCCTTTGAACAACCATTTTGGAAAATTATAGTGTTTAAGAACCAAACAAATCTCTTTGATTATGAAGGATCAAGATCATTAAACTCATGTAATCAAATTTGCTTCTTTCTTTTGAACATTGTCAGATTAAGTCTCCAAAGGCAATCAAGAAATGAAATGTGATAATATTTAGGAATCACATTATTGGGTGCAAACAAGGAGAGTGCTCCAAGTTTGAAAGTTCTTTTGAGTCATTTGAGGATTTGAGAATTTGAAATTTTTTGGCCTCAGCCATATCATCTAGTGGGGTTTGACAATTTTAAGCATTATTCATTTTTAATTCAAGAGAAAATAATATTAGAGTTTAAGATGTGCCTACAACTAGAAAAACTTCAAGGAGGTCTTTACTCATGGGTTGTAATGTAGACCGGGTTTGGGTTATGAAATGGAAGATATAAAAGGCTCAAAATTCCCTATGATATTCCCCCAAGTATGCATTACTCAAAAATCAAGTATTGGAGGAGTTTTCCCATTTCTTCTTTATCATCTTCTCACTAGTCTTCATTAGTCACTTGTATCAACATTTTTTTTTTTTAATTTTTTTTTTTATGCTCATTCATCTTGAATCATACCTCTAGACTTTCATCTTGTAAAATTCTTCTCTTTTTTAGGTTGCATCTTCAAGTTTCCAACTTGATGGGATTTACCCCTTTTTTCTTTTCTTTGGCCCTAATTTTTGCCTAGGCCGCCCTTTCGGGTTTTCAACCTAGTGGGGTTTCCTTTTTTTTTTTTTTTTTGTCTCTCATCTCTTGATTGAATGAACTTTTGGGGATCTTTTGCCTACCTTGTTTTTCTCAGCTTAAGTCATTTTGATGCACTCTTTAGGGATCTTTCGGGCCTCGATGTGCTTGCACATTTCTATACTTGATGAATCTTTTCCTTTTTTGATGAACTCTCTTTTAGATGAATCTTGTATTCCTCTTGGCATGATGAATTTTAGGATCTTCAAACTTGATGCACATTTTTTTTTCACATTGATGGAATTTCATTTCTCTTTCCTTGATTGAGTGAAACCTCATTTTTCTTTGATGATCTCTTATCTTTAACTTAATGAATTCTCCACTTTTCTTTCATGTCTTCTAGGAGAGTTTTATCAATTAGCTTCAAAGCTACAAGGTTGAGTCCTCCTCAACATGAGATTTAAGTATGCATAACTTGATTTTTCCCAACCCAATTTTAGATTTTAGTGGGTTCATGCAAAAAAAGGCTAAATGTTTGAAGGCTCAAATGGGCTAGCAATGGATAATGAACATTTTAGGTAATATGGAATAATCTTGTTTAACCAAAGATGGCCACCTATCCCTAGTAATGCTTGCTTGTAGGCACAGTGACTCGAACTCTTTTAATAAATTCATCTTAAAAGAAAAAGTATGAATGCTCTAATGTTGTGAAACAGAAGACTTTCAAGATTTGGATTGAATGCATGAGCTTTTCAAATTTTCTGCTAGATAGATTTTCTTTGATTGCCTTTTAAGACCATTTCTTTTTATATTCTAAGTCAAGTAGCAAAAGTCTTTACATGGATTAAATGAAATTAATCATTCTTTGGTACAAGTTGATTGCTCAAGCCTTTAAACATCAAGATTTAGAAAATGTTTTGTCCAAGGGATCCTCATGTACCATTTTGAAAAGGAGACTTTTTTTTTTCTTTTTTAATCTTGAAATCCTTGAAAGAAAAAATTGGGCCTTTCTGAAAAAGTCACTAGGAAGTTCAATGCCCTTAGTCCAAAGATTTTTTTTTTTTTTTTTTGAAAATTTTTCTCTTTTTTCTTTTTGGGGGAAAGATTTGGAAATCTTGATTTTCTTTTTCTTTTGTTTATTTTATTTTGGTAATGAACAAAATGAAACAAAAAAAAAGCATGAAAATGCACCAATCATGAAATTTATTGACCAAAAAAAAAACTCTAAATAAGCACAAAAAAAAAAAAAAAAAAAATCTGCTCAACAATTTGTGGAATTGAACTTAGCCAAAGTCTGATCTACCAGTGGATCGTGGAGTGATAACTTTTTCATCAATTAGATTTTGAATGGCATGTCTCAGGTTGATGCACTTGTTTGTTTGATGGCCAGGTTCTTAATGATATTTTCAGAACTCATATGGCTTGTACCCTTTTGGCAGCGGGCTTGGACGAGGGCGAGGGTTAAGTGTGTTAAGATATCCCTCAATTTTGAGCCTTTCAAACAATTAGCTTATGGGTATGTGGAGTTCACTGAACTTCCTTCGAGGGCTAGGATTTGCAATCGATGATGCTTGAGAATCTACAACATTGACTGCTTCCTCATTGGTGGTGTGGGCTGCCGCTTTCTTAGAAGAGTAGCTTTCCTCATTCTTTAATACGTCATTATTGACAACATCTTCCACTTGAGTACCAGCTACGATCAAGGCTTTGAAGTTGGGAAAGTATTGTGCAAAGAGATGCTTATGGTATATGGGCAACAAATTCTTCACAACCATTTGGATTTGCTCTTCTTCGTTGGGCCTATTTGTCATTTGGGCTGCCTTTGACCTCCATCTTATGATAAAGGCTAAGAAAGATTCCTTGGGCTTTTGCTTGGTGGTCTCCAAATCACGCCTAGTAATGTCTACTTCTATATTGTATTTGTATTGCTTGTAGAACTCATTGGCAATGTCCTCCCAAGTAAGGATTCGAGAGTCTTCAAGATTCAAAAACCAACGAAGAGCAGCCCCAGTAAGTGTGTTTTGGAACATTTGGGCCAAAAGTTCTTCAGTAGCTCCCAAGGGTTGGAGGGCCCTTGTGTACATCTTCAAATGGGCTTTGGGGCAGCCTATTCCATCAAACTTGTCCAAGCTTGGCATCTTGATTTTGGGTGGAGCTCTTACTTGTGGGAAGAGAGAAAGAGAATGGAAGTTCATGGCATCTTCCTTCCACCAAAACTTTTGAAATAGTTGTTCCATTTAATCCAAGCGCTCCTTCAACTTTTTCTCAATTTCAGTCAATTGTGGGCTTTAAACTTCATCATTTTGGAAAGTGGTAGTATCTTTTCCTTTGAGCTTTTGACTCAAAGTGTTGAACTCTCCATGAAGTTTGGCTTGGCTTGCCACCAAAGTATTGAACAATTCATGGAAGTTGGTCATGGGCTCATTTGATGTATTCTCTTCAACCATGGCTACAAGAAATGAGTTAGGGTTGGCAAATGAATTTGGCAATGAGCTTGGTTCACTTGAGCTGGAACTTTAAAGGCGTGCACCTTCACTTGATTGGGCTTGCACTTGGAAAACTTCGTGCACACATGTTATATTATCTCTAGAAAAACAAATTGGGCCTCCATGGCGAGTAGGCTTCAATCACAAGCATTTAGGCTTAGGTTCATTCATAGCATACACGGTTCAAACAATTATGATAGGCTCAAGCATTGGACTTGGACCCATCATGGTTCAAACAACAACCAAACACATGCATAATGAAATGCAATTTACATGGACCAACCTAAAGGTAGGTTCTATGGGTCATTACAACATGGTTAGAGGGTAGGTTAAAGGTTCCCACAAGTTAGGACATTGTACCTCCCAACTTGTGACGCCAGGAGCGCCACGTTGGTCCGAACGGTACAATTTGTCCCTATGAACCACCATAGCATAACCATGATGATCCTTGTCGTAGTGGGTGGTAGGTTCACCGTTGGGTATGTAAGTCTTAAGAAGGCCACAATCCACGGCTAATACTACCGGGCTTCCGGGCTTGTACACAAATAAAATAAATTTTATTCAAGCAAATGATGCATGACATGCAATATAATGACATATTAGACATATTATATACAAAAAGTAATAAACAAACAATGACATGGTTGGCCACCATAACCTAATTGAAGCTTAGCCCTTGACCCGTTTTTATGGAGTGTTGGGCCAAACCCATGTGAATGGGTGGAGTCGTGTTATTGTCTCTCAAAATGGAGGTTCGACTAGTTATATTTTCCCCTTTTAATTAAGGGTTTTACAATGGAGTCGTCACTTATTTAATTATTGGAATAAATATGAAAACCAAAATTGAAAAAATCCTCATTTTATTAATTTTCAATTGAATTTACATTGATCATAGGAAATTACATAGCTTTGGTCCTAGATACAATCTAAGATAAAGTACATGGCTTTATTTCCTAGTTACAATCTAAAATTGAAAATTGCAAGGATAAACATTGGTCTATCAACCCTTGATCTAAGTTCGGAGGCTATGTTATAAGGTGGGAAGGTGTTAGATACCCACCTTACCTGGTGAAACCGGTCTTCTAGACTATGGTGGCCAACATTCATATTACATTATCCAATATGTTACAATCAATTTGCATGTTGAATTTAAAGTGTGTGCATGTGATAAACCCTAATTCAATTTATTAAGCATTTCATTTGGATTGAAAAATAAATTCTAGTGAATGTGTGTGGATCGTGATATCCTAGATTCAATGATTTGAAAGAATTATGAAACAAGCATGTTTTTTATATTTTTGATGTGGATTTAAGATTAAAACTTGTGTTATGCATGAACATGCATCAACAACCAAGATCATGTAAAGAACACATAAGAACATTTAAGAACATTCAAACATACTCAAGAGAATTTAAATAGTTACTATCATGCTTTAATCCTAAATTCTCATCATGGCAACACAAAAAACAAGTTAGGGAAAGGGATCATACCTTCATGCAAGATCCATATGGTGGAGGAGGAGACTCTTGGTAGAGATCCTAAGGGTGGAGGAAAAGAAGAGTTAGGAAAGGAAGAGTGAGTCTCACTCAATACTTTGAGTCTCAAGAAGACCAAAATATGAAAAGACTACTCAACTTCACTAAAACTCAAGAAAGGGGAAGAGAGGGAGTTTTTTCGTCTTGGAATGAAGGGGAGGGGGGTTTATATAGTAGTGGTAGAGAAAATATAAATGGGAGGTCATTTAATGAGGGTTGACAAAGAATCATGAACCTAGACCTCATTTTAGCCTTTGGGGAAATCTAGTGCATTAAATGTGGAGATTGGTGAGAGTGAGGAGCAAGCAAAGTTCGGTTTTCCCGTAGCTACTATAACAGCATGTAGAGCCAACTTCAAAAAATCATATCTTACTCAATTCTGATCAGAATTGTCTCATTCTTATGCTCAAATTGAAGCCCCGGATGTCTAGTTTTTGGGAAAATTAACCTCATTCACAGATTCAAAATATTCTGAGAGATATCAATGAAATGGTGAGTAGATGTCATTTGTTAGAAAACAATTTCAGCACAATTAGCATTATTAGGTCCCAAATTAGTTTCCAATTAACATTAATAGGCTCCAATCACTCTCATTTCCGACCTGATTAGTTCCAAATTTACCCTAATTAAAATATAATTGTACAAATTACTCATTGAATGATTAATGTTTAACTATCTAGTTAATTAGGTGTGTACAACCCTACCATAAAATGTAGTCCTAACCAATCAAATTATGACACATCATTGATCTCAAATTGATTATACTTATAACCAATTGAAATCAGTTGTTCATAATCACATATAGTCAGACTCAAATTGTGATAGTGCATCTTAGCCATTAAAACTTGATTTGATGATAACTTTCAATCTGGCGGTCCAATTAGGGCTTATGACCAGTCGATTTGATCGTTACAACATCAAGATCATTTTGGTAAAATGAGATTAAGGATCTAATGACCAAAATCAAGATGCATATTTCCAAGGCAAAATTACCCTTTTACCCTCCAGGTAAGGTTAAATGCGGGTTGCAAAATGAGGTGTCAGCAGCCCCATAAACTGTGTTCCTTAATGATAAAACCCTATGCCCGCCTGTCCAGCATGTTCAAACATTAACGACATCCTCTAAAATGGCACATTGTAGCATTTGTATAAAAACCTTGTAATTTCATGCCTTGCGCTGTATAATAGTAATTAATTGAAAGAAACAGGTTTGATATACTACTCTTAACCTTTTGTGATGTGCATCAACATACAAAGAGACGTATAACTTGAGCTTGGCTACTGCTAGACATTGCCACAAAGCTTACTAGGGCAAGGCAACCAATTCAAAGAATACCATGCATACATAGGAAATTTTTTTGCAAACCTAAATTCTCAGTTTGCAAGTGACTTGCAATGTGCCGACTATAATCATTTGATGGATCCATATGAGATTAAAAAAGCCCTTTCATAGATGTTTTTACCTTTGGTCATGTACAAAGATGGCTTGCATATCAAAAAGTCCAACTCATGCACTGGTTATGTGACAATCATATATCAATAATCTTTTACAGTTTCCTATTTAGTGTTGGATGTAAGCGAGTAGTACAATGAATCTTCAGTCAGTTCAAACTCCAACCCTTCTATGCACCAAAAGGTGAACCTCAAATTCTACAATGTGAAATTTCCACTGCCTGATGATGAACCCTCAATCCCTAGCTTAACAATCTTGCAAGCTTAATTATTAGACTGTGCGAAATGGTAGAGCCTCACCAAATTTCAGAATGTAGACTGTCTCATAAGAAGGCCGCAGTTGCATAATCACTTGAGCATCAAAATAGGCATCACAGGAGAAACACCAAACTGACGGATCACTGTTTCCAAAAGTAAACAGAACATGACCAAGACAGCTTTGTAAAACATTGTGGAGAAAATTAAAGAAGAAAATTTGAAGAAAATAATGCTAATTGTAATATGTATACCTGTAGCTAAGTGACAGGCAATGATTTGACTGTTGAAAATGCTGCAGCATATGCTTGTTCACAAAACGGCTACAAAGCACGTCCTTACAGCATAAACATAACCAGTTCTCATTTGGGTGTTGGCACCTTTCATATGTCAATGCTTCGACAGATTAGATAATGTGATATACAGTTCAACGACCAAGCTTTGCTTAAGGTAATTAAATTATCATTGGCATACATAGCAAAATATAAAATCTAAATGTTTCTATAATTGAGGGCTTTTTAAGGACTAAGGTAGACTACAGAGGTGAGACATGAGTCATTACCCATAAATTACTCGAAAGATTAAACAATATTTAGAAAGACAACAGTGAATATAGTTTGAGCTTGTATCTGGTTTTAGTTTCATTATGTCATGGTCACACATTTACTAAAGCAAGTATGCAATAAATTGTTAACAGAATACGAACCTTACTTAGATTCAACTATATAGTTCAAATCTATTGAGGACAATTTTTTCACACCACATGACTTCATTTCATTGGCAACTCGTACCACATCAACATTATCATGGATTTTAAGAAAACCTTTCTTAAAGCCCAAAAGAGCCCATATTTACACAAAAGGTGTCAAAGCCCATGGTTCAAGCTCATAGCACATCATCTCATTTTTGGCTCATGATCCAAGCTCATGAGTCTCATCGGGGGAATTTTGGGAGTCGTGGTTTGGAGGGCCAAGAAGTATGTTCAGTAAAACTCCAGTGGTTCAAAGTTGATAAAGGAAAGCATGTTGCTTAGCATGTCTTCCCTAATTCCCTGAACTCTGACGGGTCAGTGTGCAATAGGTAACATTTGGTAAGCCTCTCATATCACATAACACTTAAAATGATAAAACTCCTCATGCTCTTTACATAAAAATTAATGATCATCATATAATATAAGTTTAAAAATGTAATTATAGTATTTCATATAAATTATATTATTATCATCTAAATCAATTCCAAGCACATGGCTAAATATATATTAATATCTCATATTTAGCATTAAATGCTCTTCTTACTCTCCAAGATTTGGTTAAAATACAAAAAGACCATAATTACATCTCTAAAACTTCATCAAATATCAACCAACTAGTCTATTACTTACCAAAATTATATGTGAACTAAACATGTAATTTTCCAAAAGAGGAAACTTAGCCAAAAATACCAACAGTGACTCTAGCAGAAGCTAAAAACAGCTTCTGCACAAACAGATTCTACATAAATAGTTCCAGCAAAAGCTGCAAATAGCTTCTGCAGAAGCTGCAAATAGCTTCTACAGAAACTGCAAACAGCTCTAGCGGAAGCTGCAAACAGTTTTTGCAGAAACTGCAACAGCTCCAGCAAAAGCTACAGTAGCTCCAGCAGAAGCTACAAACAGCTTCTGCACAAACAGCTCCAACAGAAGCTGCAAATAGCTTTTGCAGAAACAGCTTCTGCATAAACTACAAATAGCTCCAGTGGAAGCTGCAAACAGCTCCAGTGGAAGCTGCAAACAACTTCTGCAAAAACTGCAATAGCTCCAACAGAAGGTACAGTAGCTCTAGCAGGTTGACACATGTCCTAAAATGACATCACTTGCTCATTAATGCCCAATCCCAGCAACTTGCTATCATACCCAAAGAAATAGAAGGATCTCATAAAGAGTATCTTGCCATTTTTAGCCAAACCATGAATTTAATGCCAAATATTTTCCTCTAAGCAAAAGATTTCATCCAGATAACATCATTTGACAGCTCTAAACAGCTGTAACAACAGCATTAAGTCTCTAACTTTCTTCTTTTGGCTAAAAAACAAAATCCCACTAATGAAACCACTTACTTTGTCAAAGACTTTTCCTTATTTGCTGAATTTCCCCTCAACTAATTCTAATCTAGTTACATACTTGGCTCTATATAAAGAAGACCAAGCTACACACTAAAGAGGGGATCCATCCCTCTCTCATCCTCAATATTCTGAAACTTCATTTACCTTGTTGCACATATCTCTAAACTTCTCCATACTTCTCCATCTCCCTTACAAAGATATCTCTTCTTAGATAACACTGTTACATTACACCTATGACACCACACCATTACACACTATCCATCTCTCTCACATTTTAATATTCTGAAGCTTCATCATTTTGCTACCCAAAAACACATCTTCATCTCATTCTTTATTTCTCATACAAAATCTCACTTCTTAGTAAGCAAAATAACCCATGACATAACACAAAAAACCACTCCAGCAGTAGCTATAATCTCATGTATTTACTATATTTAACCTTCATATTTTCTATCTCACACTTCCATATATTTTACAAACACATTCCTCACAAAATACTCATACATATTTCTTATATATCTTTAAACTCCATGTCTCACAAAGTATACATATACAAGATCCATGTCCAATAGAGTATCTACATATAATTCCTATACATATTACAAACACCATATCTCACAAAATATATATTTCTTACCATCTCCACACATCTTAAAACATATCAAACACTCTTCCAAGAACTTATTACTAAAAGCCCTTTCTCATGGAAGACATATATTTATAATACTAAAAGTCCTTCTCATGAAAAGCAAAAACTTATAATACTAAAAGTCATTCTCATGGAAGGCAACATTACTCATATTTGACTAAAAACTAAAAGAGCATTACATGGGGAAAGTCATTTAAGTGCATGATGAAAGGGGATAAACTCAACCAACCTATGCATACGGCTGTACAAACTCTCTCTCCCTCCAGCTGCACCCATTTTCCCCTTCAATCATGAAGTCACCATCGAAGGACTTATAATATCATATTGTACCACTGGACTTGTTTTATCACGCTGCTGAAACGTCATAAGTCCACTACTGTTCTACAGCTGGAGCTACAAACTGTTAAGATAAGTCAAAATCTCTCTATATTCAAGATTACATTATTAAGTACATGTTAATTCATTGTTATTGCACCGTTGGATGCAAGTTACTTTGATATTATCTCACCATTTAATAAACATGATCTCACTAATACTTCATTAATGAACATACATATTAATAAATCGATAGATAAGTCAATACTTTCTCCATCTTTGAAGTTACATTATTAAGTATATATTAACTCACTATTATTTTACCGTTGGATGCAAGTTACTTTAATATCATCTCACTATTTAATAAACATGATCTCACTAATACTTCATTAATGAACATACATATTAATAAATCGTCTACCACCGTTGCACATATATTATTTGGACATGAACCACCCTTGGACACATATTTTTTAGGAAACGAATTACCATTGGACATATATTATTTGGACATGGACCATTACTAGACACACCTTATTATGTTGAACATGAACCATGAACCGCAGTTGGATATGGACTATTGGACTCATCCCATTATTGGACATTTGATACCAAATTAATTATTTTCTAATATTGGACATCACTTAATATACATAATAACAACGTATCAACTCACCATTTAATCAAAGTTATCATGCTAAGCATATTATTTATTTATTTTAACCATCATCATGATTCTAAGACTTTGGGCTTCATCTATTTTGTATGCTTAAAAATACATCGGAAGCCATTGGTCTATGTGGCCCAATGTCGGGTTCCGGGTTAAACTCCCTAAAACAAATCCTGGCTTAACAAAGTC
Organism: Quercus tomentella; assembly: GCA_028535165.1. Taxonomy (NCBI): domain Eukaryota; kingdom Viridiplantae; phylum Streptophyta; class Magnoliopsida; order Fagales; family Fagaceae; genus Quercus; species Quercus tomentella. Next base: position 24,725,756 of record JAPQVY010000111.1, on the reverse strand, counting down.
ACGCTTCCAGCAGGAGACATGTGGCTACGCGCAAAAAACCGCCCCCAACAAAATCAAACCTGGCTTTTGCAAAAAAAAAGGGGCCTTAACTTTTACTTTCAGTCCCAAATGGATCTGTGTTCTTCCTTTCATCTCAAAAATTTGTGTAAATTGTAAAATATTCTAAGATTTATAGGTAAATGAGTATAGAACTAGACAGCTTCACTTCTTAACAATGTTTTTTTTTTATTTTTTTGGAAAGCCAAAGGTAAAATATATAACCATGCTCTCATGCAGTTTAATACAATACTATTGACACTATATAGGTTTCTATATTACAAATCTCACCACAAGATAACATGATATGCAATTGTTCTAATCAAATACTTGAACCTACAGACTCACTCAACCACATCACTCTACAATGGGGTTACAATTTGTGTTCTTCTAATTGAATACTTTGACTACATGAGTCAACATGAACACGATCTATTTAGCAATCATGTCAAAACCCTAGAACATTAACATAGCCTGTTTAGTAAGTAGGTAGACAACACATGATTCATGTAACACTTAATAAACATGTAATATTGTGTTGACAAAGACAACATATTTAGCTCATTTAATAAACAAGTTGTGTTGTATTGAGTCTATTGGCATAGACCTAACTCATTTCAACCCATTTAAATATGAATATATGACTCAAAAATTGACATGATTGACATTTATGTATTTATACGCACATAAATTACAATAATTTTAATTAAAAAAATTCTATACCCGATCTCCTCATGTTGATTGCGGGTCAAGCAAGTCAGCACAAAATTGACTCATTTATTAATCATGTCACGACCCATTTATACTAACCAGCAAAAAATCATATGGTGTACACAGTTTGTGTCAAGCATTGCTATCCTTAATCAACTAATCATAACCCGTGTGGCTCCAATTATTTGTCATGCGAGTAATTTTAGTCTAGTGAATGATTTCAATTGTTGAAATGGATGGAAGTAGTTGATCATAACAATTCTAAAACAAAATGGGTGTGATTATAATTTATTTTTTTTAAATAAATAACAATGAATGTTTTGTGAAAAATAGATTTGATAAAAGTAGAGTAAAGTATAGCAAAGTTGGGGTATGAGAAAAAGAAGTAAACCTGTAGCAAGGATTATCAGGTGTGGGAATGTGAGCGAGGCCAAACGACAGAGAAGGCAGATGGAGATGGTCACAGCTTGTTCGAGCTTCAACCTAACCCGATTTTGCTCCATCTATTGATAGCAACTCTTCTTCTTCTTCTTCTTCTTGCTAAAGTTGCACTTGAATTTCGTGGTCCTGACTCAAGATTATTCAGAAACCCATATAACAAAACATACAAAGAAGAAGAAGAATTGTTGGTTTGATTACCTGTGGCTGTGGAGTAGAGGAAGATGATGAACCAGCTTCTTGATTTGCCATTCAGAGAGACAGACAGAGGAACCATATTGTTAACTTTCAATAATCACATGGAAGCTGAATCGTCGTCAGGTTATACGACGACGCTTCGATCATTCAACTTTGGAGTGCTAAGAGGCCCTCTTAGCACAAGCTTTCTTGCTTCCCCCTTTTTTTTTTAATATAATTTGATATTACTACATTTTTCAACCACAAAAATACTTAGGGGTGTGATGAGTGTTATGCATTTTGAGTGAAATAATTTTTTCATCACACCCCTAGGTATTTTTGTGATTATAAAATATAGTAATCACAAATTATAATTGATGCAAATTATTAACCTTTACCAAAAAAAAAAAAAAAAAATTAAAGAGCCTCTGAGCACACGTGTGAGTTGAATCAATGAACTTTTTTGGTGCATTACTAAAATTAATATGTACCTTTAATTCTTTAGCCCATGCATCTTGACACAATTCATTATCAATATTTACTTTGCATAGTTGTGCTGGACAAATATCAATATTTTATTGATAAAATTTTATATTCAATACAATTTCGTTAATCAAAGTGTTGCAAAATACTATCACGTCTCTTGACTTAGCTATTGAAATAGATCCTGTCATGCATAATGTTGATATTTTTTCAAAAAATAATTCACTTGGAATATTACTTTAAAAATTAAAATTGCTAGTTTTCAAATAAGTTACTTTTCCTTAATCAATCTATTCCTTAATGCAAATATTATTTTAGGAAATGATTTTGTTCCAAATCGATTTGGAAGAATTTTTTTCAAACTTAATATGTGGCAATTGAAAAAATTATCAATGTATAATTTTAGATATATGAATAATTTAATGAATTGTATGATTTATTTAAATAATATATATGGATAGCCTTTTCACTTATTTATGTACTTTTTGTGAGTCTTACATTATTTTTTGTCTCAACTTTATTTCATTTAATTTAAGTTTCAAATTTTTTTTTTTTGTAAGTAAGTCAGTTTTTAATTTTTTTTTTTTTGTCTCACATATACAAATAAACTATCTGAAATAAGTAATTCTCAAATGGGAACTATAAAATAAAAAAACTATTGTAACTTTCATGATTAACTTCCTAACTCTCTCAAAAAAAAAAAAAAAACTATTATATCTACACGTGAAGACTTATCCTATGCAATTGTGCATTACCACCCAAATCCAAGTTTTCAACAATAACACCAGTAGAAAAAAGAACATGCAGTGTTGTAGATCGGCCCATGATGTGGTGGATGACAACCCCAACATTATTAATAGATTTAGAACACAACTACTCCTTTATTGCATTGTCACAAAACATCAAAGCATATGCTTTAGTTGTGGTTCCTCCCTAGTCCATGCTCCCTTCGTGTCTCTCTCTTCTCGCTTTTTGTTGCAGTCCTCCCTTCATCCCTATTGCCGCATCAGTATTGCTAGATTGGAACACATCTCCAACCTTAACTCATGGGTGAAAAAAAGAAGACAAAATGTGTGAGATCAAAAACTAAATCAAAATAGAACATGATAGATGTGAAGACTTATTTAAAGCAAGATTAAAATAAAAATGAGTAAAAAACAACATAATGCATTAACGGTGAACCTAAAATCAGGCATATGACTTTCAAAACAAAATTAATGATTAAACACCATAAAATCACATTAAACCTCTTGGATTCAAGACTTCCAACTTATAGATATAGAATTATGAACAATGGAGGATTTGATACTGTTAATTTACGTTGAGTGCGTGTGAATAAATAAGGATAAGTAAATAACAACATAATGCATTAGCGGTGAACCTAAAATCAGGCATATGACTTTCAAAACAACATTAATGATTAAACACCATAAAATCACATTAAACCTCTTGGATTCAAGACTTCCAACTTATAGAGATAGAATTATGAACAATGGAGGATTTGATATTGTCAATTTACGTTGAGTGTGTGTGAATAAATAAGGATAAGTATAAGAAGTTAAGAGCAGTTAGTTTTTTTTTTTTTTTTAAAAAGAAGTCAAAAGCAATTTAAATTGTAATCAAACATGTATATATCTATTTAGTTTTTTTTGGATAAACGTGAGGATTTTAAAAAAAAAATTTGATAGGAAGATAAACTTGAGGATTTTTTTTTTAAAAAGGGATTGTTTATTTATTTATTTTTAAGTTGTTTTGAAGAAGTGGTTTAGTAGGAGAGTAATCTCATCTTGTAGGAAATGTTTTAGGTGAGAGTTAGAGATGTATTTTTATAGTATTATCCTCAAGTTTTGTCTCTTACTTTTAAGGATATGGATAGAAGTTATAGTAGTGGTTTTATAGTAGGAGTCTTTTTTTTTTTCCAAAATAAGGAAGAAGAGATTTGAAAAAAAAAAAAAAAATGAGATTAGATTAGAGTAAGGAAACTGATTTTTTTTTTTTTTTTTTTAAAGGACAAAAGAAATAGATAAATCTTAACAAAGGAAAAAAAGTGAAAACTTGGGTGAGTTTTCTAGTGATTGGAGGAATATGAGAGAGTTGAGTTTGAAAACCAACAGAATAGTGAGGATGAGTCAATCTTGTTTTTCTCTAGGGTGTCTTTCTCAAAATTATCTCTGGAAGCTCTCTACATTTCGTGGGTATGAGGGTATTTATAGTAGTGTGTATAAGGAATGCAAAAAGTCAGTTTTCATCAAACAGGGTATTCTGGCAACTCAACCTCGTGACTAGAACGAGTTGCGAGTCTGAGTCGCGAGCTAACTGCCTGGCCAAACTGGAAGTTTTGTCCTGTAGTGCTCTAGCTATCGTCACCCTTCAGCTCCCCTACATGCTTCACACATGTGCCATTTTGGCGACTTACCACTCACGAGCCAGTCGCGAGATCCAGTCGCGAGACTACTTTGAATTGCACACATCTTAAGTTTTCTTCACACTCTCTCACTCACTACCCTTACATAAATCCCACCTAAATACAGGGTATCTAATTGCTAAATTACAAGCAAATTTGGCACGAAATAAAGCCAACACATGATTGAATAAATTCAACCTTACAATCTCCCCCTTTGGCTATTCCATGACAAAAACCTAAAATAGACTCTAGACTTAACATGTGAGTTGGGAATAGTTGCCAAAACTCACTCATACCTAACTTTAGAAACTATGAAACTCTTGAACCATATGAACAAGTTTTTCATGAAAACAATAACACAATACGATCATTGTAAGCAAAAATTTTGAAATGCATATGGAGCAAGCATACTGCGATCAAGTAGTAAAGAATATAACAATAAAGCATGGCTTGACCAAACAAGAACAATCACTATAAATAGTGATCATAATGATCAATCACACAAGGAATGAACATCCGGACATGCAAGCTAATAAGCTCAATGTAAAGTATCATTTGCATGTCCAACACTCAACCGATACAAAAACCCAAAGTAGTTGCATCAAGGACATAAAATCCAACAAAGGCACAAGAGTGATGTACTAAGGAAAATGCATAACATTAACTAAAAGAACTAAGCTATAAACCAAGGGTACGTATATGAAGTACTGAATATGAACTGAAAGATTTAAACCAATGTACTTAAAGCTTTAAACAAAAGTAATGTAAATATCCAAGAGTTATAAAAACTATAAACAAATAAGATGTGATGAACTTGGAACATATATACCTATAACCTGAAACACTTGCACAAAACACATTAGACCCTCAAGGTAAAGTAAGTAATAAAAGGACAAGTATAATGTAACAAGTAATTTGCAATCAAGTAAACATGATGTGAAACATGTAAGCAACAAGATCATACACGAAAACAGTCATATAAAAATGACTACAATGATCACATAGTAAAGCAAAATTAAAGTAAGGAAACTGATTTTTTTTTTTTTTTTTTTAAAGGACAAAAGAAATAGATAAATCTTAACAAAGGAAAAAAAGGGAGAAAAAAAAAAGTGAAAACTTGGGTGAGTTTTCTAGTGATTAGAGGAATATGAGAGAGTTGAGTTTGAAAACCAACAGAATAGTGAGGATGAGTCAATCTTGTTTTTCTCTAGGGTTTCTTTCTCAAAATTATCTCTAGAAGCTCTCTACATTTCGTGGGTATGAGGGTATTTATAGTAGTGTGTATAAGGAATGCGAAAAGTCAGTTTTCATCAAACAGGGTATTCTGGCAACTCAACCTCGTGACTGGAACGAGTTGCGAGTCTGAGTCGCGAGCTAACTGCCTGGCCAGACTGGAAGTTTTGTCCTGTAGTGCTCTAGCTGTCATGACCCTTCAGCTCCCCTGCATGCTTCACACATGTGCCATTTTGGCGACTTACTAGTCACGAGCCAGTTGCAAGATCCAGTTGCGAGACTACTTTGAATTGCACACATCTTGAGTTTTCTTCACACTCTCTCACTCACTACCCTTACATAAATCCCACCTAAATACAGGGTATCTAATTGCTAAATTACAAGAAAATTTGGTACGAAATAAAGCCAACACATGATTGAATAAATTCAACCTTACAATCTCCCCCTTTGGTTATTCCATGACAAAAACCTAAAACAGACTCTAGACTTAACATGTGAGTTGGGAACAGTTGCCAAAACTCACTCATACCTAACTCTAGAAACTATGAAGCTCTTGAACCATACAAATAAGTTTTTCATGAAAACAATAACACAATACGATCATTGTAAGCAAAATTTTTGAAATGCATATGGAGCAAGCATACTGCGATCAAGTAGTAAAGAATATAGTAATAAAGCATGGCTTGACCAAACAAGAACAATCACTATAAATAGTGATCATAATGATCAATCACACAAGGAATGAACATCCGGACATGCAAGCTAATAAGCTCAATGCAAAGTATCATTTGCATGTTCAATACTCAACCGATACAAAAACCCAAAGTAGTTGCATCAAGGATATAAAATCCAACAAAGGCACAAGAGTGATGTACTAAGGAAAATGCATAACATTAACTAAAAGAACTAAGCTATAAACCAAGGGTACGTATATGAAGTACTGAATATGAACTGAAAGATTTAAACCAATGTACTTAAAGCTTTAAACAAAAGTAATGTAAATATCCAAGAATTATAAAAACTATAAACAAATAAGATGTGATGAACTTAGAACATATATACCTATAATTTGAAACACTTGCACAAAACATATTAGACCCTCAAGGTAAAGTAAGTAATAAACGGACAAGTATAATGTAACAAGTAATTTGCAATCAAGTAAACATGATGTGAAACATGTAAGCAACAAGATCATACACCAAAACAGTCATATAAAAATGATTACAATGATCACATAGCAAAGCAAATGATCATTTGAACATGCAATCAATGAAGCACAATAGCATAAGGAAGTATGCATGTCTAACACACAAACATAATACAATGAGAACAACAAAGCATAGATACTAAACATAACTCAAAGCACCATAAAGCAAACAAGAAAACAAACATAAAAAAACACAAACAAAATAAAGTTTTCTTATAAACACAATGTCTTCTCCCCCTTGGTATATGCATCTCCCCTATGGAACATCTCTCCCCCTACAAATGTGCACAAGAAATAGAATTTCTCCCACTAAGAATGTGCACAAGAGTCATATAGAAATGACAAAACTCTCTGGTATATTACTCTAGAGTATACTCTCCCCCATTTTAACACGAATAGACAAAGGGGTTAAAGAGAAAAAAGGGCAAGAAGGTATGAACAAGGAGAATGATGCATGCGAAGTGCAAGATGAATGAGAAATGAAGCTCAAACAAAAGACAAAACAAAATGCTACAAAGTATAAGGTAAATATGACATGCTAGGATGAAGAAACAAGGTATAGACCAATGCATGACAAGGGTAGCAAAGGTGTGTGCAATAGGTGACTATATCCAATGCATGACCAAAGCATTGAAAATGCATATGTGGGGCAATGTGTGTTAAATACACAAACCAATGAACCAAATATAATTCTAGTGAAGAAACATGAGAAACCCCAAATTTTGGTACTCATCGGAGTCTAAATAAGTGAGAAAATGCCTAAGATGCATTTTATCAAACACCAAGCATGCACACTATGAACAACAATGTGAAACAATGCATGAACATCATGAAATCCACCCTTGATACATGTTTCTTTTTGCCATAAGGGGCCAACATCCAAAGCAAATCATCAAAAGAAACCAATCCCATACAAAAATTTGCCAAAAAATAAGTTTTCCCAACCCCTATGATAAACATCCCAACCAAGAGCACAAAACTCTCCAAAACATAATCTAAGGATCCAAAACAATGAAAAGAATTTAAAATTACCTTAGAGATGTTGATGAAATGAAAAACCATTCAAATTGATTGGGTTTTGATGTAAAAATATTGAAAGAGGGGTTTAGGAGAGGATGGGAGAGGTTTAAAACTGGTTTCCCACAAAAAACACTTTAAAAAGCTGTTTTTGGGCGTTTCACAACTGGCGAGTCGCAAGATGAGTCTCGAAAATTTTCGCGAGTCACAAGTGAGTCGCGAAAGCTTCTAGATGAACTCGCGACTAGGGTTTTGTAACAGGGCGAATCGCCAAAACGAGTAGCCAAAACTCGCTACTCACTACTCGCGAGAGTAGCTAGAACGAGTAGCCAAAAATTCTGACACCTGTTATTCAACACAGAACATATTTAAACAATGAAAAATAAAGTAAGCACTAAACATGAAAATAAAGAGTGATAAAAATCACTTCCAAATACATATAAAATGATAAAAAATATTTTTGAATTGATCCATATATAGTTGAGCATACACACATCACATTTAAACAAGTACAATTTAACAAATGAATAAGGCATTCATTGAATATTAGGCATGTGTGTTGTGTGTGTGTATCAAATGTGGAATAGTCCTTAGTCTAGAGTGAAGCTTTAATGATCAATTCAATCAAGTCATACACAACTAGTACTAAGTCAAGTAGTCTATCTCAATTATAGAAATGAACATATATGACCTCCCACAAGAAAATGATTACATATCTTTGAAACTTTTCATTTGGCTTCTTTACAATTCACAACATTTGATCATTTTGATCTATACATCTCTTTTTAAGATTGATGCTTGAAATTTTTGATATTTCAATTTGTTGAATAAGGCTTTGGCTTTTGGGCACCATACATTTTCATTACAAGTCACTTTCCCTATTTACTAGTCAAATACTAGTATGTGCGACGGTTTTTGCAGCTCATTATCTCTTTTCGAGATTTAACATTGGTTGAGCTCTTTAAGCAAAAATATAAAAGAGTGGGAAGATATATAGGCACAAGTCTACGCATGTATCAAAACCAACATGACTATTGACTAATCATTCATGACAAGCTTGAAGATCGATTTACAACAATCACATATAGATGTCAAGATTTTTCTCATAAAGATAGATGTGCATACAAAACAAACTAAGCTCATAAATGCACAAAGCCATTTGTACGAAGGTACTAGGCCAAACTTACATGAGACATATGCTCAAACATATACGATCAAACTTTTTGAATTTTTCACTTTTTATGTGTTTATGGATTTTTTGCTCACACAAAACTAAAACATAAAAGTAAAATAAAAAAACAAAAGCAATGCATACAAAGAAATGCAAGATGCACAATATGCATGAAGATATGACATTCATTCAATGCATGAAGGGTCCTACAAAGATCGAAAGAATTAGATCAATGACCAAAAGAGTGAAAACTCAACCATAAGAACCCTTCCTCATCCAAACGAAACAATTGTTTGGAATAAGTGTCTCATAAGAAGAGAGACGAGGGTTGGAAGAGTGAGAACCGGAGATGCACATCGACAAGAAAGTAAGAACATTAAAAACTTTTTTCAACAACTTACCATTTTCCCCCAAAACCGGTTTAGCTTTCATAGCACAACTTCCAAGAAGTTCAAGTTTCTCTTTTCTTTTGATTCTTTTAAGAGCATGAAACTTAGAGCAATGAGGTCTAAGATGACCAAAGGCACCACAATGGTAACAAGCAATGTGTTTAGATCCATTAGGCTTTTTGGGAAGGGATTTAGTAACATGATTTTGTTCTCTCTTCAACTTATGACATTGAGGTCTTATATGGCCAATTACACCACAATAGTGACAAGTTTGAACAAACTTAGATCCATCCAAAACCTTAGGTTGAGACCTAAACGGAGGTTTTGACTTAATAGCCGTTCTCTCCACCTTTTGATTTCTTTTGTGTGGGGGAATGTACATCGATTTGTCCTTTGAGGTAGAATACACAATAGGCACAAAATCAGGTATCACAACATGATTGCAACAAATATTTTCATTTTTTTAGCAGTAGGTTCAGCAATCAAACACTTGGCATGCATCTTAAGAGATTCATTTTCACATTTTAACGCATCAACAAGTTTGTTAGACAAAACAAGTTTAGCATCCAAGTCCATATTCAAACATTTAAACTCTTTTAGTATTTCAAGAGAATGTTCAGCAAGTTTCTTATACTTTTCAACCAATTTATTTGATTCATTGAGCTTAGCAATCAAATCATCATTTTCACAAATGAACTTGCTGAAATTCTTATGAAACTTCTTAGCCTTTTTCTTCAAGAGTTTGATGTTAGGAATATTAACAACACCCAAAGATTCATGTAACATAGCATCACAATCATAAGGATTATCACTCATAGAGGCATTTTCACAAACACATGGCATGTTACATTCATCAACATCCAAAACATGCATAGAAGCATACAAAGTACTATCCATGGTAAATAAACACAAGGGGTTAAGGATCACACTTAGGTAATGAAATCACAACAAGTGCACCCGCTCTGATACCAATTGAAAATTCAAATAGCGTATAAAACACCAATGAATGTTTAGACCCCCAAATACAAAAATACCAACAAAAGCTTATACACAAACAATATATGTGCAGAATGATGAATAAGCTAAACCTAAATTGGTAAAACACTCTAAACCAACATTAATCACAAGCACAACAGTAATTAAAAGGTAAAGAGTAAGGAAAGAGAGATGCAAACACAAAGATAACACGGTAATGTGTTATCGAAGAGGAAACCAAAGTACTCAGGGAAAAACCTCTCCGCCGCCCTCCAAGCGGTCAATAATCCACTAGAGAATAAAGTTGGGATACATGAATAGCAAAAGACCCTCTAAGCCTAATCTACCTAGTGCACCTAAGCCCTCCAAGTTTCTTACTCTAATAGGGTTACGCCGAACCTTGTCTTCTCTAGCTTACCGGATCCCACAATAAGCCCATTACATCAACCAAATGAATTGGTCCTCTCTGAACTGCTTCCCAAGCACTAAAACACCTCCTCACTGATATGGGTATGGTGAGATAAGGATTTGGCAAATGTACCTCTCAAGAATATGCCAATGGAGAGGGTGAGAGTAGAAGAATTTGGAGAATCAAATGATAAAGATTGTGGATGAGTTAATCTTGTTTTTCTCTAGGGTTTCTCTCTCAAAATTCTCTCTAAAAATTCTCTACATTTCCTGGGTATGAGGATATTTATAGTAGTGTGTATAAGGAATGCGAAAAGTTAGTTTTCATCAAAAAGGGCATTCTGGCGACTCAACCTCACGACTGGAACGAGTCGCGAGCTAACTGTCTAGCCAAACTGAAAGTTTTGTCCTATAGTGCTCTAGCTGTTGTGACCCTTCAGCTCTCCTGAATGCTTCACACGTGTGCCATTTTGGCGACTTGCCAGTCGCGAGATCCAGTCGCAAGACTCCTTTGAATTGCACACATCTTGAGTTTTCTTCACACTCTCTCACTCACTACCCTTACATAAATCTCACCTAAATACAAAGTATCTAATTGCTAAATTAAAAGCAAATTTGGCGTGGAATAAAACCAATATATGATTGAATGAATTCAACCTTGCACACACACACACACATATATATATGCAGCCTCATTTGGAATTTGAGTTTTTGGAAAATCAAGTTTCACTTGAAACTTGATTTTTCAAAACTTGAATTCCATGGAGAATAAACCTAAGTTAAAATGTTTTTAAATTCCTATTTGTTTTTTTTTTTAATGAACTTGAGTTTAAGAGGGTCGAGTTCTTCACATTGGAAGTCGACTCTTAGAAACTCAAATTCCAAATGAGGTTAGAGTTTATTCACTTGGTAAAGTCTCTGTTAAGGTACTTTTTTTTTACACCTAATTTTATTTAAATGCCACTTATTTATTTTCAAACACCACTAATATGTTATTGGGCTTTCCTAAATATTTTTTGCCCTATTATTATGTTAACCACAAATATTTCATATCTTATTATCTCAATTGGGCCATGATATAAACTAAAGCCCAAAAAATTCATATTTTATCCAATTTTATTATCATTATTTAGCTAAGCCCAAAACCGGCCCTACGAGACCAATGCACACATCCCATTCTATTTAAAGTCTAAGAATACTTATGCTTGGCAATATTTAAAACTCAATTCTCATTGGCAACATCAAAATCCCAATTCTCATTGGCAATACTAAAAGCCCAGTCCTCGCTGGCAATATCAAAAAGCTCAATTCTCATTGGCAACATCAAAAAGCCCAATTCTCATTGGCAATATTAAAAACCCAGTTCTTGCTAGCAATATGAAAAAACCCAATTCTCATTAGCAACATCAAAAACCTAATTCTCATTGGCAATACTAAAAACCTCAGTTCTTGCTGCCAATATCAAAAAACTCAATTCTCATTGACAACATCAAAAAGCCCAATTCTCATTGGCAACATCAAAAGTCCAATTCTCATTGGCAATACTAAAAGCCCAGTCTTCGCTGGCAATATCAAAAAGCTCAATTCTCATTGGCAATATCAAAAAACTCAATTCTCATTGGCAATATTAAAAACCCAATTCTTGCTGGCAATATGAAAAAACCCAATTCTCATTGGCAACATCAAAATCCCAATTCTCATTGGCAATACTAAAAACTCAGTCCTTGCTACCAATATCAAAAAGCTCAATTCTCATTAACAACATCAAAAAGCCCAATCCTCATTGGCAACATCAAAAGCCTAGTTCTTACTAGCAATATCAAAAAAACTCAATTCCAATTGGCAACATTAAAATCTCAGTTCTCACTGGCAATATCAAAAAAATCCAATTCTCATTGGCAACATCAAAAACCCAATTCACATTGGTAATATCAAAAGCCCAACTTTCATTGGCAATATTAAAAACCCAATTCACATTGGCAATACTAAAAGCCTAGTCCTTGCTGGCAATATCAAAAAGCTCATTTCTCATTAACAACATCAAAAAGCCCAATTTTCATTGGCAATATTAAAAGCCCAATTCTCGCTGGCAATATTAAAAGGCCTAATTTTCATTGACAAAATTTAAAGCCTAATTCTCATTGGTTACATAAAAAAAACTCAATTCCAATTGGCAACATTAAAATCTCAGTTCTCGCTGGCAATATCAAAAAAACCCAATTCTCATTGGCAACATCAAAAACCCAATTCATATTGGCAATATCAAAAACCTAATTTTCATTGGCAATATTAAAAACCCAATTCACATTAGCAATACAAAAAGCCTAGTCCTCGTTAGCAATATCAAAAATCTCATTTCTCATTGGCAACATCAAAAAACCCAATTCTCATTGGCAATATTAAAAGCCCAATTCTCGCTGGCAATATTAAAAGGCCCAATTCTCATTGGCAAAATTTAAAGCCTAATTCTCATTGGTTACATCAAAAACCCAATTCTCATTAGCAATACTAAAAGGCCGATCCTCGCTGGCAATATCAAAAAGCTCAATTCTCATTGGCAACATCAAAAAGTGCAATTCTCATTAGCAATATTAAAAGCCTAGTCCTCACTGGTAATATCAAAAAGTCTAATTCTCATTAGCAACATCAAAAGCCCAATTCTCACTAGTAGTATTTAAAAAAAAAAAAAAAAAAAAAAACCCAATTCTCATTAGCAACATTAAAAGCCCAGTTCTCACTGACAAGATCAAAAAAGCCCAATTCTCATAGGCAACATCAAAAGTCCAATTCACATTGGTAATATCAAAAACCTAATTCTCATTGACAATATTAAAAACCCAATTCACATTGGCATTATCAAAAGCCCAATTTTCATTGGCAATATCAAAAGCCCAATTTACGTTAGCAATATTGAAAGCCCAAGCTAACTACTTGGCACTATTTTATCAAAAGCCCAAGGTTATTATCACTTGGCAAAATACTATATCATAAGTGTTTCACTTAAAAGTCCAATGATGAACAATGTTTTAATTTCTTAAACATTACTATAATATTACAAGCCCATGGAATCTATGGAAATTATCTATTTTCAAAACCCATGGCAATCATCTTATAAAAGCCCATGGAAAGTTATGATTATTTATCTTAAAATTATGATATTTATTTATTTCATATCATATTATAAACCCATGGAATTTTTATAGTAAGAACCCATGGTCACTATTTATATCACAACATTCATAATATTTATTTTCAAAACTCATGGTAATTATTCATCCTACAAACTCATCATTTAAATTATGGCGAGATTATTGGGAACCATAAACATTACTTATGATATGGAATTCATCATTTCAAAATAGTAAATATTATTTACAAAGCATTATGAAATAATTATAGCTCATGCAATTATTTTAAATATTACAACTCATTGCCCAAAGATCCATCACAAATATTTATCAAAACCCAAACTACATTGAATATCCATTAACAATAAGAGTCCATGAGTGATTAAAACCCATGGCAATGTGTGTCATTGATGTCCATTTTGTAGATCCAAATATGTGATGAAAGGAGAACAATCCTAAGTGAAAAAAGGCATGAGCACAGCCCAGCCAAATGGTGCAGCCCGTGTGAATAGGCCCAGTCCAAAGAAGGCAGAGAACTAAACCAGCCAGCCAGCTCCCTTCTTGTTCATCCTTGACCAAGGTTCTGTTGGAGATAACCAAATCCCTAAGAATGAACTAAAGGCCATCTCATCAACTTTCTGCCATTGCCCTCTTCACATGCATAGTATTCAAAGGTTGTATTAGCAGCTAAAGTCCAATGGGCAATGGGATTTCATCATCTTCCTCAAAGCTCCACCTCCAGCGGAAGGGAGCCATAACCAAGTTACTCAAATCTCAACAAATCAATCCTATAAATGCCAAAAATGTTCAAGAACTGGTTCATGTGCCAAGCCCATGAATCCTAAAGGGGAAAATTTAGGAACATGTGGTTTGGAAAGCATAAAGGGGTTTCTAGCAGAACCCTCTAAAGTGGGCTCAAACTTTGACACCTGGCTTAGGGTGTTGAATTCTACTTTCTAGGGTCCAAATCTTAGTTGCAGCACTAAGATTTTACTTTAATACCTGCCTTAACACCATTGGTTGAACACAACCTTAGAAATCTCAGCATTTAATGCAAGATTACTCAAATATTCACCCACGTGTGACATTGCCCAAAGAAGCAAGGTAGCCCAAAAGAAAATTTACCATTTATAGCCAAATCCTAGGTTAGATACTTTGAATTTCAGCTTCATCTGACATTACCCAAAGGAGACAAACATTCAAAAAGGAGTTCATACCATTTTTAGCCAAATCTCATGTGGATACTCTAAAAATTCTTTTGCTGATCAGACCCAACGTTTTTTGCTTTTGCTAATTGCTCCATAAGCTTCACTATAAAAGGAAAGCACCATCTACTCATGAAGGGGGACGAAATCCTCTCAAAGTCTCCATCAATCATGCAATTTTCAGCCTTTAATTTAGAAATAAGATCCTTTTTTAGTTCATAAAGGCCCATACCCATCAATTCACAAACATTCCTTCTCTTTTCTAATAAAACCCAGCACCATAAAGGCCTCATGATTAGCTACAATTAGTCTCTCTTCACCATGGCCAAAAATAGCCAAGTTCCTTTACCATTTTATTGCCACTTCACCATATATTTGCTCACACACTCATATAAGAGTAGTTTCCATCATTTACCATACATCCTTCCATATATTCCATCATAGGCATAAGAACCTTGGTTAATATTTGCTGCACTAAGCTGGGGGTCTTTCTTTCTCTTCATTCCATCCTATTTTTTCCTCTTTTACTTGTAAGCCTTTAATCCTTTTATTATTATTATTATAATGAAGGCTGTAATATCTTGGATACTATGGGACTTTTCCCTCATGTCAACTTAATAATAATGAGGAAAATATATGATTTTTATCATGTAAACACATTTATTGACTAATCAGGCGTTACCGTTGGAGGTCTGTCATATTCACTGCTAGGCCATTTTTCCTCTTGTATACTTGTTATAATATGCCCACTTTTATATTAACCGACTATGGAGGAAATGCATAATTTTTGCTATGCAAATACATTTGTTAATTTTCCAAAAATCTACCGCTGGACAATTCTCTTGTTTATTGCTGGACTATTATTTAAGCACTTATTGTAGTGGTCATCCTTTGTGCTAGCTTATCTTTGCAAGAGTTATTTTTGGGGCCTTATTATAATCTATGTTGGATGCAACTCGGACCTTCAGCAAAAATGGGCATTTCACACTTCACCGATAACCTTTGGGCCATATTCCAAGCCCAAAGTTGAGTCTCGATCTTGGCTTCCCAAACATCATGTAGGCAACGAAAAAAAAAATGCCCCCAACAGTCTTCAAAAAAGATTTTATTCAATAAAAGTTAGCCTACCTTTTCCTTTGTCATCAAATAAGAAATCTAGGACACCTACACATTAAACTAATTAGTTTTTTTTTTTTTTTAATAATTCAATCTACAGTGCCTACACTTAAAACCAATTATTATTATTATTTTGATAACTAGACAATTACAATGGAGGGATGGAGATTTGAACTATAAAGGTCTCAATTGAAAACACTTAGTAGCGTCAACCAGTTGAGTTACAAAGTTCTTAGCATTTAACCAATTAGTATCTTCATTTGATCATAAAGAGCAGTTATTATACAATGTACAATATCAATTGGAATTGTATTATATCTAAAAGGGGGAAAAAAGTAATTGTAAAATCTCTCTCTCTCTCTCTCTCTCTCTCTCTCTCTCTCTCTCTCTCTCTCTCTCTCTCTCTCTCTCTCTCTCTCTCTCTCTCTCTCTCTCTCTCTTGTTTTCCACGTGGGTGACTTGCCAGCCAGCCAACCTAGTTCCCTAGTGGAAACAATATCTTTCATCTCTTAATGAAAAAGGATTTTGTATCACAAGTTGCAAACCATCCGTACATTACTTTTCCCCATATAAATATGTATTTTTTTTTTTTTTTTTTATAGAAGGAAAGTAAACAGACAACAACACACACACACAGGTAATGGAGACAAAGGCATAATATCATACAACTTACCCCTTACAAAAGCCGGTAACTCTTGTAAGGTGTAAGAAGACTTTATACCCGAACTTGAACTCACTCTTATGTATTTAAGCTTTCATTGTAATACACAAATAGAAACAAAGAAACTTAGATAGCGAGTAAAAAGAGATATAAGCAATTTAGATAGAATTTCACTCTAATATTTCTTTCTCTTTATCTTTATATTCCCTTATTTTCCAACAATAATTAATTAATTATATTCTTCAAATTCTTCAACTAAATATTTAGGCTACCATAAAAGTGGGCCGACTAGTATCTAATGGGCTTAGAGTTTAACTTCATAGCCTGACCCGTATCACTTTCGATTTGCTCTTGCTCGCGCAGCTCTGCATATTTCGCTCTCTCTCTCTCCCTCAACCTTCAAAGCAAGAACTGGGCACTCAAACGCGTGGAACTCTCACCCCAAGAGCTACGGCCCTGGGTCCCGTACCTGGTATCAAATCCCTTGTTCATTCTAGATTCTATTTATCTTCTATTGTAGTTATTTATGATTGTTTGTTTTGTTCCTAGATATCTGTTTGACTTATTTGTAATATGGGTTTTTCTCTATCACGGGTGTTAATTGCTTTAAGATAATCCTGTTGTTTTTATAATACTATGTTTAGAAATGATCTGTGTTTCTCTTGGAATATTAAAGAAACATACTAGTCTGAAACAAAATGATTTTGCTACCAAGAAGTGTATTATTTATGGCCTTGGTGATTAGTGAAAATATTAGATGTAGACCCTTTTTCGTTTTTGGCAATATGGTTTCATCTTTTGAAGATTTAATTACTTAGAGTTCTTGAATTGTAATGATTTCAAAAATATTTCGGATTAGACTAAATTTTCACACATCATTTTATGTTTTATGTTATATTGATTTTGTGTTGTTTTATTTTTGTTGGGCAGCCACGTCTGCGGAGACCCCCATGGGTTGATCAGGAAGTATGGTCTCATGTGCTGCAGACAGTGCTTCCGCAGCAACGCCAAGGAAATTAGCTTCATTAAGGTAATGTTTTTTATGGTCTTTGTAGTAATGGTGAATTGTAATTTGTGTGCAATATAATTTTAGTTGTTTTTAGCTTATTCTTATGTTTTGAACTTTTTGCCTTGCAGTACCATTAAATGGTTGTAATTGGCTACAGCGCAAGAATAGAGGTTTTGGCCCAAGCAAGATCAGATTAGTTATTTCAAAGTTTGAAGAAACTTTTGAGAATTTATGTTTTGCTTTATCTAATGTTGAACCTGTGGTGATTGCTAGATAATGAATATTTTTGCATTACTCGTTTGAAGAGATCCATATATCTTGTGTGCAGCCTTTACTTTTTATTACTTACTAGTATGAGGTATTTCAATGGATTCATCTGGTCTACTGTTATGGACATCAAATATAGGAATATTGCTTATTGAGATTCTAGTTGGTTGCCCAAGGAAGTGAAACTGAATCTTTGAGACTGGCTGCTATTGCTCTTTGATGCCAATGGTTTAATGATTATGGCTGTGTTTTTTGCATTGGTTGGCAGGGTGTGATTAATTTCATTTGTAATATATCCTCTGGATTACATCATGTGTGTTCCTTGATTGACTGAAACTGATTATGTGGGTTGACTGTGCCTGTGGTTTGCAAACAATTGTCATGACCAACATTCTATAGAGAGTGATCATGTTAATATGTTCTCTGTTTGGGTGTTACTGTTATACCTATGATCTCTTACAATTTCTCTGTAATGCTTTTGTGTTGCACCACAATGACTAGGATGATTTATTTCTGGCCCTGCTCAACAGTCATGGATCAATGTCTCCTGAAAATCCCCTCATTCTCATCATTCTTTATGAGAATCATTATTGACCCCATTCTTTTACTTAATCCAAAATTTAAAATTAACTGTACCTTCTGTTACCATTAGTGGCCATAATTCTACCCCTAGAACCAGCCAACCAGGAACACACACTCCTAAGTAACTTGTGGCATTACTCAATCCCATGCTGGTGCACCCTGTAGCCCTCTGATCTGAAGGCACTGGACATGGATCTTTTGGCAACTACTCCTCCAATGCATACTTAAAAGTCAAATTCAAAAAAGAAATGTAATCAGTTCTCTTTTTCTTTCAATAAAAGGAAGGAAAAGTTGTGGTATGAGTTCGCCCTGAACTCGCACTCAGCCTTGGGCAAGAGAGAGAGAAATGCTCTCATCGGAGTCCATCCCTTGCACCAGCAATGACATTAGTAGTTGACTTGGGCTTCTTGTTAGGAAAGCTCATATGCTCAAGAAGCTGGTCCTTGGGTAAGTCATAAGTCCTTAGATCCCTTAAACCCCCAAGTCTTGGGGATCTGAGCAAAACCTTAATAAACATTCACCAAGGTCCCAAACATAATAACCAGTTAATTATCAATCCAAGGCCTGTGAAGCGTGAGCTTGAGGTGCCTCATCTCCTTTTTGATCATGAAAGTATCAAACTGCAAATGCGGAGAGCCTTGTAGCTGTGGCTGTGGATCTTGTGTGTAGTCAATTGTGGTGTACCTGAGGGAAGAGTTCAGCAGTGAGGTTGTCATCAGAGATGGACTAGTTGGGAGGGAAGTGGTTGCCCTAGAAGCAGAAGGGGCAGATCTAGATCTTGGTGGCGAAGTTGGCGTTGTGGTATTTGGATGGTATAATTATATAACTTAGTTCAGTGGATTCATCTAATCTACTACCATTATGTTATTTATGTGTTATTGAGATTCCAGTTGGTTGCTCAAGGAAGTGGGACCGAATTTTGAAACTGACTTGCTATTGCTCTTCGATGCCAATGTTTTAATGGTTATTATGCTATGACGTTTGCATTGGTGGGAATGGTATGATTAATTTCATTTGTAATAACCTCTGGAGTTCTTCTGTGTCCACTGATTGACTGAACGATTTCCATGACCAACATTCAATAGAGAAATCATCTTTCCCAATTGGTGCCTCTGCATTGCGCCATGATGCCTAGGGTGATTTATTTCATCATGGTTGATTGGTCCTCCTGCCCAACAGTCATGGATTAATGTTTTGATGAGAATCATCATAGACCCCATTCCTCTATTTCATCCAAGTTTTAAATGAGTAAGGACTCTTATAGAGTTTAGACAATCCAGCATAGTGGTAAAAAAATTGACTTTAGTTAAACATGCTGAGATCTGTGCTGAGATAAATTCATAAAAACAACCATGCTTGTATCAAAAGTCAGATGGCTCTCTTTCACCATTATTCAATTCTATTAACGCCACTCTTTACTTTAATCTCAAGAACCACAAGTTCTCTCTTCCACTCCCCAAAAAAAGCTAATGTGGGGGACAAGATAACCAAATAGTTTTCCATTCCTGGTTCTTTGGCGTTTGTCTAACCTCAATCAATGTTGACAAAGATGAAGGTGACTGAAGCTCTTCTAGCTTCATTTCTTTTTATGTATTTATTCCTTGATGTTCATGTGGTTCTACTATATACATTGAATACTGAAACCGCTAAGCATTTGAATACTGAAACCGCCATTGTTTAGCGAGTAAAGTCTTGCCATTACAAACCAAAAACAGCATACCAGTAAGGAGCCGACATATTAGAAGAAGTAAGAAGCAAGAAATTTGAAGGGTCATTTAATGGTGTGTTTGAATACCGCTTATTTTGTTGAAGCTGAAAAATTATTGCTGAAAGTACTGTAGATAAAGGTAAAAGTTAGTTGAAATAGTACAATAGAACCCATGAATAGTACCAAAAAGTGCAGTGGGGCCCATGAATAATAGCAAAAATAAGCTGAATAGTGAAATAATTTTAATTTTTCATTCTTATCCAAATGCACACTAAGAAATGCATGCTCAAATTATAATATTATAATAAACATTTATTCTCTCTAATAATACCTCATGCCCTCTAAGGAGAAGGTATAGACGGTAGTATGAGATATTAAAACATAAGAAATTCACACATGTTATAAGAGATGTTTTATAAGACTATCTCATAAAATATTCTTTCGCCTCGAGAGTTATGTTAGCTTTGGAATTTCCATCCATATTTAATTTATCTCTGTCAAGGAAGAGAGGAACAAGAGAAGAGATCCAACTATCCAAGTAAGGTTTGGTCGTTGTGCAACTGGATTATTAGACTTTGCAACACACTAGATCCGTATGATGTAAGATACTAAGATTCATTGCGCGACTTGCTAAGTATGTAGTAGAATATAGCGTTCATGGAAATTTACTAGTTAACACTATTGAGACAAAGACAAGTGGTCCAAATAGGAAAATTAAAAAAAAATAAGAGGCTAAGGAAGAGAGTGAGATAACCAGTTAAGAGATGTAATGTTTATGCAGTACCACTCGAAGTAGTCCCTAACACGAGGAATTAGGGGGGGGGGGGGGGGGGGGGGAGGAGAAAGAAGGAAGCATAAAGAGAGAATGATAAGAGACTAGATCTGACGGGTCTAAAAACAAGATTGCAAGACATGAAAATGTGTTTCAACTTTCGGGATAGTTACATCTAAGATAGGATAGTTGATTAATGTCTAAGAAATAGGAAGCGATAGATGTTGAAGGATACACGACTACACTTACGATTATAAATAGTAGACTTTATAGAGTATTTCTGTACATTGAATGGGATACAAGACCAATACGTTATCATTTTTCTTATGGACACATTTCCATAAGAAAAAAACAAAAAAAAACAAAAAAACAAAAACAAACTCAAGAGGTGAGCTAAACCTTCACAACAATGTCCAAAAGCCAATAATAAGGGTAATCAAAAGATCGTCTCTAACAGCTTAGCAAAACTTGCACCCAAATTTTAGTTAAAATCCACTTTTCCTAGTATAGCTAATCATATTTTTTAAATTAGTCTTCAACAAACTCTCTCTTCGTTCTCTATTTTATTAAAATATTTTGTAAAGTTGTAATTTACAACTATATATTTTGTTGGCTTTAATTCCGTACCAAATTTGATTGTAATTATGTTCAATCTTTTGTACATTGTATTTAATGTGGGATTTAACTGTAAGGGTTTTTTGATAAAGAGAGAGAGTGTGAAGACTCAAACAATTGAAGACTGAAGAGTTTTCGTGGGTAGCTCGCGACTAAGCATCCTGCGAAATGATGCATGTGTCCTGCACATGACTGGAATGCGAAGAGTCAGGATAGATGGAGACAGTTGTGTTTCACGAGTAGCTCGCGAGTAAGGTAAGGCCTTCCTGCGAGACACTCGCGAAACATTCTGTTTTGCCAGATTGTCCTATCTGATACACACTTTCTGTACCCACACTATATATACCCACATTACCCACAGATATTGAGAAGTGCTTTAGAGAGAAAACCATAGCTACAAATCTTGAGAGTTAGAGATCGTTATACCCACATTTCTCTACACAATTGCTTGTAGATTTTCCTCAACTCCCACTTCTCTATTTCCATACCTTTAAGAGGTTGATAGCTCAAACACTTACCACACCCTTTCAGAGTGTTCAATGAGGTTTTGGTGCTGCTGGGAAGTATTAGAAGAAGTCAGGCTTTGGCAGATGCAATCGGGCGTATTGCGGGATCTGGAGAAGTAGACAAGACACGGTTCCAAGAAACCTTGTTGGAGTAGGAGCTTGGACGGCTTAGGTACATCGGGTAGATTAGACTTGGAGGGTCTCTTACTAACCCATGTATCCCAACTGATTGTCTAGTGGATCGATTATCGCTTGGAGGGCGGCGGAGAGGTTTTTCGCCGAGTTCTTCGATTTTCTCTTGGATAATACATCAGCGTGTTATCTTGTATTTGCATTCTTCTTTCCTACTCTTTTACCTTTCATTTTACTGTTGTATTATAATGGTTATGGGTTAGAGTAGCTTGTTCGTTTATCCGCTCGCATTTACTCTATTCCGCATTTAGTATTAAGTTAGAGTAAAATCAATGAAGCCGTAACTTTAATTTGGGGGTCTAAATAGTTCTTGTATTTTCACACATTTTCGAGCATTCATATTTTATTATTCTTTTTTTTTTTCCCCACAATACTCAACTATACAAAGACACAAAAACCCACAACACAAACCCCCCAAAATCAACCAACAAAATCTCGGCATGAGCTCATAATTCACCCCGGAGAGCTACAAAACTTGTTTGATTTGGAAGGAAATGAAATGATAAAATAATGGACCAGAGAGCTACAATGGCTTAGGGTGTCAGTGTAGATAATAACTGTATTAAATTTACTTTTTAGAGAGCTTTAACAAGCTAGTAAGGTTTTGGAATGAGAAAAAGCTAGGAGTAAAGATAGAGATGCTCGAAGCATATTCCAGATAGGAATCTCCAAACAAGAGTCATGTGCATCTAAGGTAAATGATTGGCTTTAAAATATCCTAAAATTTTTTTTGGAAGGTTGAAAATACCAATTTCTAGTAGAAGAATTAAGGTCAGCAATAGTAAATGAAAACTCTCTAGCTCGTAAGAGGACCAATGAATAACAATAGTAAACACAATAGAAGAACTCGGTTTATCATGGAGAAAATTAGAATTAGGGAAATGAAATTGAGAATGTTGGGCCAAAAAAATTAAATAATTAATTTTTTAATAAGACATGTGGCAAAGAGAAGAAAAGTTGTGTGGATGAGGTGCTAATATAATTGCCAAGTCACAAATAATTTAATTGAAGATTAAAGCCAAGTAAAATGATAAGTGGCATTATATCACTTGAAAATGTTTACACTCTTAAACTACCACAAATTTATTAAAACATATTAATAAAATATTGAACGTTCGAAAAGAGTATAATTTTTATTGATTAAATTTTTGGCTTTAATTAAAATTTTTATTTCGTAAGATATATAGACACGACATTCTATTAGACGATAGAATTTTTTTTTTTTTTTTTAAATTCTAAGTGAGAGACTTTATTTTTTTATTACAGTATTATTTTTGGACAATATTATTAGAAAAATAGATATAATATATTATATTTTAGGGGACTTTCTTCTATTTGGGGTCTTAGGTTATTGCCTAAATGGCCTAATGCTTGAGCCACCTCTGACTATAGGCATACACACATATGGCATGTGTAATTGCAGATTAATACAATCACATGTCTCATGTGTAGCAGTACAAACTTGACAACATCATTTGATCAAACCATCACCAACTCTTTATTGTAGACACAATGACTCCTTAGATAGGTCTAGAAATTCCTAAATTTCAAAATCCTTTTTTTTTTTTTTATACATTGATAGTTGGAAGTGAGAGGATTTGAACTTTAATTTGAATATCTCAATTGAAAACATCAAAAAACATCAATTGAACTATAATCCTCTTAGCCTCAAAACCCTAATTACGCTAATAATAATATCTCTCTTTTTTCTCCCTTGAGTGGGAGAGAAAGAGGAAGCAAGTAGTGTCATGTTTGATTTTTTTTTTTTTTTTGATAACATGTCATGTTTGAAAGTTAGCCACAATAGTTGTAATTGACCTCATATTGAAGTAAAACAGCTCTACTCTACTTAAAAAAATATCGATACCATTTTGCATTTAAGCCTCTCACCGACAAGGTCTTTCTTGCAAACACCTAGTACTACGATATGACACCTGCAAAATGCGTGCATTGCTTGGCCCTATTACTGGTTTTTTGGCTTTTGCTTTTGCAATCTCCATTATTGTTGATTATAACCATATATAAGATTTAATATAGTTTCTTCTTGCTAGCTATCATATGATTGTACTTTGTCGTTCGACTCTCAAATCCTGTACCATGTAAGTATATTTTATGTGTAAACCGGTGGGCTCCGCGAAGCCAAAAATATATATATATATATATATATATATATATATATATATATATATATATAATTTAACGTGGAATTTTTAGGGTTCCAATATTTCATTCGCAAGCAAAGTGGTCGTGATATGACTACAAGAGCTTATTCTACGGAGAAAAGTAATGTTGTTGTAACTTAAGGAATAAACGATGTAAAATGTACTCTAAACATATTTGACTGCTAAAATAAATTCTAAGTTGATTGACTTATTCTACTAGAAGACTAAAAATTTGGTTGTTCACTTAACTGAAGCACTTTTCCTCTTTCTTCTTCTTCTTCTTCTTCTTCTTCTTCTTCTTTATGAATGAATGTCGTCTGTAACTCTTTGACTCATTCAACAATCAAATCTTCCTCGAAATTTGAACAACTAAACGTACCTACCAACCAAAGCTTGAAGAAATGATATTCCTTTTACACAGTACCTCCTTCACCTGCTTAAATTTTCAAGAGCTAAACATGGGTTCATAAATTTTTTTTTTGTCATATATGTTAGTATAAATTTTAGGGCTGTGTTTTTAATACAGTGTTTTAAATACACGCAGTATTTCATAACTGAAAACGTTACTTTAAGAACTAAATTTTATGAACCCAGCTATATAAGAATAATGTTACAACCACAAACTATTTTACCACATTTTTACACACTGTTAATGTTATGGTCAATTTTTTACTGGTTTTTGGTATGCTGTAATAGCTCCTGTAATGGAATAGTTATTCATGTGTAATAACAATTTGGTCATTTGGTTGCATCTTTATTACATGAATTAATTATTACATTGGAATGACTATTCTTTAAATTGAAGAATAGTTATTCCTCTTTAAAATGGATGTAATAGATATTCCTTAGTATATATAATAGGTTTTAAAATTAATATATTTCCAAAAATATAAAGTTTCCTTATACATCATCTTTTACAAGCTTTCCATATGTAACAACCAAACTTATGAATAGTAATAGTTATTCAATTACAATGTTTTCTATTCCCAGTAATAAAGATTACTATTCCTAATGTAATCTATAATCAGTGTACCAAACGTCCATCATTAGCATCCATTTTTTATTTACCAATAACCATTCATCACATCAGCAATTTGTAAAATTTTTTGTAAAAAAGTTTGTATCCCTAGCATTACTCACTATATAAATATGGATTCATAAAATTTTAAGTCACGTTTTCAAGTTATAACAAGATTTTTCCTAAATTTTAAGGGCTAGCTATTTGGAAAACTCAGATCCCAAGCTGCTGTCCCAACTCAAAGAAAGAAAGGTGGCCATTCTTTGGGTACAATAGCTAATGTGTTAGAACTTTCGCAAAGCACAGGCAGCCTTAAGCTTTGCTTGTAATACTTAAGAGTAATGCTGCCTAACTCTTAAGTATTGGAACCTAGTGTTTATGTGGGCGATCGATGTGTGGATATACATGAAAATTCTGTGACTTCTCATTGAAAACATTCACATATGGTGGCATGCTTTTCTTCGCCTGATAAATTTGTCTTCAAGTTAAATTCTATATTTGGTATGGGATGGTATTTTAAACCTGGACCAGACGTTAAATTTTACCATAACATTACAATTACACACATGATAAATTTGTGAAAATAAAATGACACACATAACATTACAATTACATGGTTGTTATTGATGTAGTTAGGAAAATGATTCTGCAGAACCAAATTGTGCGATTTTTTACTTGGTTTCCACTGTTCATTGAATGCTCTAGCTAGTTTGATTCTAGAAACACTCATTGTGATAGTTAAATTGTTATACTCTGGGTTCCAATACTTGAAACTGGAAGGCTGATCAGTTAGTGTTATAAAGCTTAATACTATTGCCAACTGCCATTGCATAAGTCTCATCCGCTATGATGCTGCTTAACTAATCAAACAACTGACATAGCTAGTGACATATGCCTAGAATAAGCTTACATTTTCAGGGAAATCACCTACAAAATATAACAAAAGCACAAACGACACAAGCCACTCAGATAGCTGAAACTATCTATTTCACCAACCTCCTTGACTTAAATATTTCTCCTTACTTTTTCAAAGCCTTTTTTTTTCCCTTCTATAGATTTCCTTCTAAACAATCAAAGTGAACAATCTTTCTCTGCGGGATCATTCAAGAAATGTGCCATCCGGATTTGTCAATGTTGGGGTATAATTAAATGCAATGGTTAAAATCGAAGATGTTATAGCATAAGAAAAAAGGATATATTAGAACAAACAGAAATGAGGGATAAATATTGTGAAAGAAATAGTTGCACCATAAATGAGGGATAAATATTAATTTTTCTTTTCTTTTCCCATTTGATTGGTGCTAGATGACATGCAATTCAACCCAATATCCATTATTACACTTTTTTTTTTTTCTTGTCAATCAAAAAGATTTAATCTTATTGTGTCCAAGAATTTGGAGAGGAGCCAGAATCATATTATTATATCCAATGCATCTTTACCTCAAGTCAACTTCTCATTTTAAAATTTTACTAGCTCATGAGTATACTATTTTAGAGGCAACTGTTGAATGTTTTTAATCTTGTATATGGTGTATTTGAAGGTTATTAAAAAGTTAAATAAAAGCATATATCAAAACTTGCAAGTCACCCATCACAAATTTCATAGTCGAAAAGGGTGGTGGTCTTACAGTTCTCTAAAGCTCTTTCAAAAAAAAATCTTTTTAAACTAGCTCTGAAACTTTGATTCTAAGAAAATGTGGAAAATGTAACTCCAACAAATATTGAGTATAAAATCCACATTTAAGAGCATGCATAATTGCCAACGTAAGCACTACATTAATAGTCACATTCTTTCTTTATGTGGGGATGAAGTGGAAAGGAGAAGCAATGTATAGGAAAGCTACAGGGTGCAGACAAAATCATTCTCCAAGTTTATAATCATGTTCAAAGCAAACTAACCAATATTGCATATTAAACAAACAAAACTTAATTAGTGGGTGTGTTACTTTTAAACCAATTATTCTATAGAGTGTACCTTAAGTCACATGGCTCCAAATATTCAAAACCAAAAATCATTTCATATATAATACACCCATTAATAGTTTAATTTACATTACTCTATTCATTAATCAACAAAAAAAGAAACATTACTATATGATTCTCCCCTCATTAGGAAAATTAAATAGGTGAATTTATGAGGTGACCCAACTTGGATGGAGTTTCTTAACAGGTTCATGATTGTCGTTTAGTAATATAATCATTTATTTTGATTAGATACATTTGGTTATAGATTTAACAGCAATCTCACTCATGAGTTATGACTGGTACTGTTAAACTGTTTAGTTGATCAGTGGCCCCTTTTAATCTTTCAAGTGGCTTTTTTTTCTGGATTCTTGTAATTAGTATTTAGGTCTGAATAATTAAAGTGCAGACACAAGCATTGCCATTGTCCTTGGATGACATCAAAGCCTTGGTTGGATTGCATTTCTGAAGTGAGGGGTTTCATCTTATCTATTTAGTATATCTATGCTGTTGATTTTACCACTTATTCCTTCCCAAAAGATACCAACATATTAAAAAGATTATCTTTTTAATTTCTTTTGATATTGAGAAAGTTCACTTTATGGTGGAGTTTTTTTCGTTTTCACTGTGTCTAATGATATACATGATGCTACATTGTTAAAAATCTCATATTGTTAAATAAGAAATAATAATTAATTTTAAATAATGTGTGCCATATTTATTTTCATATTCTTAAAATACATTATGTTAAATAAGAAATAATAATTAATTTTAAATAATGTCATACCATATTTATTTTCATATTCTTAAAATACATTATGTTAATGAGTTTTTAAAGAACGAAATGAAATGGAATAGAATCAATAGATTGTAAAACAATAAAATAAAATAAAATTTGGTGTATCATTTTAGTGAGTTTGAGTTACAAAAAAGGGAATGCAAAGGAAACAAATATATAGTTGTATTATTATATCTTTCATCTTTTATTTGTTTCTTTTCAAAATAAGGATCAAATTGATATTTCACCTCCTATTCATTAACATAATGAGTATTTTTCACACTTTTTGGAAGAATGTTTAGGAGAGAATGAAATGAAATGAGTATTTCCCATTATCATTTTATTCATTCATATCAAATCCCAAATAGGAGAGTTGGTAGAATATATTTTTAAACTTCATTTCATTCTCTCCTTCTAAATGGACCCTAAATCTTCATCATGTATTGAAACATAAAGCAAATGGAATTATAATTAATCATCCCCACCCCCCTCCCTGCAGGGATAATAATATTGTAGGATGATTAGGAGCACATCATTATCAAGTAGCATTGATTATATTAAGATTACCATCAACATGATATGTCAATAAAGACATTAATTCTAGGGTTTCAATCTTAATCGAACAAAAGACCTACTGATCATCTTCTTCTGTCTGTAGGTGTAGGGTGCTTATTTTGATTTTGTTTTTTTTATTTTTTTATTTATTTTTTAAATATTTTTCCAAATAAAGATTATTTCATAAAAGTAATATTTCCCGCCTTTTGCATGATAGTATCTCAAATTCAAGGGACAAAATGGGCTTCTGCCCTTTTTGGGCAAATTAATTAGCCTTTTGCCCTTCTTTCCAAACTAAATAGGGAAATGCCCTTCTTTTGAAAATCGAGTTTCTCAAAATCGAGTTAAAAAAAAAAAAAAAAAAATTCTGGAGCCCTATAGTGACGTTTTAAAGGACCTATAGTGACGTTTTAAAAACCTATAGTGACGTTTTATAACTTGATATCCATAAAATCGAGTTATAGGTAATAAAATTGCCTATAACTCGATTTCATAGATATCAAGTTACAAAACGCCATTATAGGTCCTTAAAAACGTCACTATAGGTCTTTGAAAACGTCACTATAGGGCTTAACTCGATTTTGAAAAACTCGATTTTCAAAAGAGGGGCATTTCTCTATTTAGTTTGGGAAGAAGGGTAAAAGGCTAATTAATTTTCCTGAAAAGGGCAGAAGCCCATTTTGTCCCAAATTCAAGTGTATGTAATTGAAAGCGTCACCTAGAGTCATGCAAGTCTCGGCACGAGGTAGGCCTTAAGTTTGAATTTTTGGAAGTGATAACACGAGCTATTGGCGCTCTGGATATGCATCATTGAGATTAGCCTATGTGGATAAACTCACTTAAGAGAATGCATATATTATGGCCCCGATACTTGTTTTAGGCTCATTGAGCAGTAAAAAAGACCTATTATTATTATGATCATGTGTTAGATAGGATAAACGTGACCCTTCCTCAGTCCTCACCCCTCCTTATATATATTAATTCTTTAAAAAATATTGCACTCCTGTTGGGATAAATCTCCATCTATGTGTGAATTAAATTAAATATAACCCAAACAATAAAGAAAATAGAAATCAACGGAAGCCAAAAAAAATCAACCAACAAGAACACCAAAAAATTACGTGGAAAACCATCCAGTGTAGAGGAAAAACCTACGGGGTAAATCCGATCAATTCATTATAATAAAATAAATTACAATACTCAAGTTATACCCAAAACCTGAGTCTATAATAAATTGGAAAAATACAATAATACCTCTAGGAACAAATACAACCTCACCACAAAACCCGGTAGCAAGAGCTTCCACTTTGAATAATTCAACTCTCTGTGGTTGTAGCACCCAAATAATTGTCCTAGAAAAAACCCTCAATATATCTTTCTTGTGTGTCTTGAGCAAAAGAAAAATCACATTTTCTTTTTTCCCTCCCTTAGTGCCGCACGAAGCACAAATCTTTTTCTTTCAGTCGGCTTCAAAATTGTGTTTCATTTTTCAGTCTCTCTCAATCTCTCACTCAATACGTGAAAGCACATAATATGCTTTATATAAAAGCTCTGCCGCCTACACTCCTATTCTTAATTGAATAGAAGTCTTGGACTTCTTGTGCAACACATACACCTATTTCTAATGGGCTAGACTTCAAGGTGCCGTGCACCTCCCAACAACTCCTCCTTCTAAGTGATTCAGAAATAGTAGGATTAATCCAAAAATTGTATTTCTTTAAGACAAACTTGGGAAATGATAATACTGCATGTGCATACCACATGTTTTATTCAATAATAAAAATCTAACCTATGTTTTACACTATTTTACATTTTAGTTATTGTGGTTGATGGGTAAAAAAAATATTTGTGGTTAGACTCGTGCAAAAATAATATTAGTTTAAACTTGGGTTGTCTCTCTCAACAGCTTAAATTCACTACTGTCTATCTTGGGGCTGGGAAACTATGACTCGCCGTGATCTCCCTGCACCCCAACAGGGACCCAATTATGGTCACACTCAAATAGAATTGCCATGTTGGTTGCTCCCCCACCCTTTTTCGTTCATCAAAAGAAAAAAAAAAATATTAGGGTATGTTTGGTACACTGAATGTAGATTACATTAGAAATAATAATTTTTATTACTGAGAATAGAAAATATTGTAATGGAATAACTATTACTATTCATAAATTTAGTTGTTACATATGAAAGGCTTGTAAAAGATGATGTATAAGGAAACTTTATATTTTTAGAAATATATTAATTTTAAAACCTATTATATATATTAAGAAATAGCTATTATATCCATTTTAAAGAAGAATAGCTATTCTTCAACTTAAAGAATAGTCATTCCAATGTAATAACTAATCCATGTAATAAAGATGCAACCAAATGACCGAATTGCTATTACACATGAATAACTATTCCATTACAGGAGCTATTACAGCATACCAAACGTACCCTTAGTTCAAACTTCAAACACAGTTTAGCAGCTCAAAACAAATTAGGGATTGTGTGTACAGTTACTCTTTAATCAAATGAGGTTTTCTACTACTAGTTCGAATATACCACAAGCTCCATGCATTTGGCTGTACAAGTCTGAATCAAGCTACAATTGACAATTGATATTATTAGAATCATTTTCCTCACTTGGTAGGTGAAGCAGTACAACCAACACAGTGGCACTATGAACTGCTTTAATAGAAATAACAGTTCGGAAACTAAAAAGTTACGATGAATACGAAGGCAATTTCTTTCATTTAAGGTTTTGAGTTTTTACTTTTTTGTTAACTTTTTTAACATTATCATATAGTAAGTTTTTAAAAGTTCATGCCATCATTCTAATAAATATTTTACTTTAGTTTTTAGATCGAGTTACAAATAATACTAATTAAATAATAATGTTAGTCTAAACAGATTAGACTCACTGTCTTTTTTACAGTGAAATAAAATAACATTATCATATAAGTTTTTAAAAGTTCATGTCATCATTCTAATAAATATTTTACAAGTTTTTGGAGTTATAAATAGTACTAAATGATGTTAGTCTAAAGTCTAAACAGATTCGACTCACTGTCTTTTTGGTAAAGAAAAAAATGGTATTTATCATAACATACCAAATAGTGGTAGTTTGAGCCAAGGATAAATGGTTGTCTACATTTTTTGCTACCTCTATCATCTAAGAGTAAGCATCCAATAAATTGAGAGTTCATTATTTGATAATGGTGCTTGCTACTAGGATAAGACACTATTTTCACAACTTAAATATAAATATAGATAACATGAGAGAAAAACAAATTTGTTGTATACATCTAACTCACCCAACACTATACTTCTTGATGTTTTCAATGAAGACTTTCACATTATAAATGTCAAGATATCATGGTTGTGCATGCTTTGGCTAAACAAGCTCTTCAAATAAATGACTTTATTGTATGAATGGAAGATATTCCTTCTAATTTGAATTATCTTTTGATACATGATTTGATGTGATTTGTTTTCAGCATACTTAATAAAATCTCTTACATTTTCTTCTCAAAAAAAGATACAATATATAATGTATTCGAAATCTGATACTATACACTCATAAAATTATTATAGGAAACTATATTAATTATTAGGTTCATAATTTAATCAATAATTTTTTTTGGAGAGAAAATATAGTTTTTGTAAAAATATTTTTTCAATACAATTTTCCTGGCAAGTGTTTTCGTCAATACTCGGAAGTCTCAAAAAATAGATGAAACTATAAGTTACACATTATAAAACAAAAATGTCCGTCCATGTCACATCGGGATGTCCGAAATTTTTCTTTGGCTTCATCATTGGTTTCTCAATTCTCAGCACGACATAATAGAGAATTATTATGCGATGGGATGGATTAATTTTGTTTGAACAATCTAATACTGTTCATCAAAAAAATAATCTAATCTAATGCTAAAACTAAAATGTCCCTATTTTTTTTTGTTGCCTTTTAATACTATTTGTTCTGTCGAGTCTGTTTGCAACCAAGACCTCCCCCATCACCTATAATACTAGGCTTTCACTGTTTCCGATTTCTGCAGAGTCACAGTCAGTCAACTATGTTGGAATTGTTTTCTATGATTGGAATATTTTACAAAAGGACTTTGTTTTTAATTTTTTTTAAAGACTTTTTAAAATAAATATATAATAAAGGCACCAGCATTATCCTTTTAAAAAAAAATCTAGGAAATGAGAAATTAAAAAATTATTTTATCTATTTTAACATATAATTTTATAATATACTTCACATTATATCTTTTATTTTAAGATTATAAGTTATAGTACATTAAAATAATTTAAAACTAACTTCATCTATATTAAAAATTAACAAAATAAATATATTTTATCGTGTGGCTCCATTTGGGCAATGAGAGAAAAGGAGAAGGTATTTTAGACGTCGGGATGTTCCTCCACACTGGGGATATATTTTCAGCCGACTTGGCTTTCTTTGTTCAAAAAAAGTTACTATTTTCTTCTAAAAAAAAATCCTTGCCACATTGATCACAAGTATAAAAGTTAGATCAATTTATAAATTAAAAAAAAAAGGGAACAAATTTGACTGTCATACAATTGGGTTTAAAAGTGTTTTGAATAAAATTCTCCATGAGAGATTTTATTGGACATATGAACCTCCATTGTGTTTCCGCCATGATTTGACACTCACATTAAGGTACTAATTGATTTTTTTTTTTTTTTTTTTTAAAGAATAAATGTATTCAATTCAACAACAAATTTTATGGGATAACTGATACAAAAATTTTTGTTAAATTTGAATAATTGGATCGGGTGCACCTCTATGGCTCATTCGAATCTCCTACTTCCGTAAGTTCGGGTCCAGCGAGTAGAGTGCCACTATAGTTAAGTTCACGTGGAAGACACCAACTCAAATCATCTCCCTCTACCCATTTTTTTCCCATAAAAAAAAAAAAAAAAAACCTAAAAAATTGAATATACATTGGATTGTCTAGCCAATAAAAATAATAATAATAAAGCAAATGACTATTAAAAAGACAAAAAAAAAAAAAAAAAAAAAAAAGCCTGAAATTTTATCTGAATTTAAAACTGTCTTCTTCTATAATTGATGACTGGTTTTCCAAAAAAGAATGGGGAATTTCAAGCAATCTGGTAAGACTTGCTTGGACTTTGACAATTAAATTCCATGTGGGTTGTGGGCTACGCAAACTGTACAAACAAGAGAGGCTGAGAATGCAATATGGTGTTGAATTGAGATTGAGCCAGGCTGAGACAAAAGGGAAAAGTTGGAGCAGTGTTTGTTTCCATGAAGTAAAACTACGTTGAAAGCAAAGGATACATAGATTGATAGAGATTGAAAGAGACTGGGCATCTTATATTAATCTAAATTAGTAATAATAATAGACTATAGCTTAGCTTGCAAAAATCACAACAACAAGGCAGTGTTATCGTTTTAATTAATTTTGGTTAAGGCTGTCACATTTGTCATTGACCCCATCAACCACTATTTTGCTTGAGAGAGCTCAATTTCAGAGAGATTACTGATGTCTTTCCTGATGTGGTAAATTCTCTCTCTATCTCAAGATTGAGACTCCCCCACCCCCATCTATAAAAGGTATATTTTTATGTGAGCACTGATAACTATATTTAGAGGCTAATCAGTAAATTAAGTAATAATTAAAGAAAAATGGAATTTTTACCCGCCAAAAAAAAAAGAAAAAAAGAAAAAGAAAAAGAGAGCAATGCTATCGATGCAAACAATTTCATAACAGTTGAATTAGCATGGTAAATTTTTATTAATTCTCATTTGTGCTTACCTTTGATATTATCTTTTTATCTACCATTAACAATCTGTCACATTAGCAATTGTGAAATTTCTTGTGTTAATAGACTTTCTAAAAAAAAAAAAAAAAAAAGGAAGAATGTTCAAATGTAATATGTAATCAATTTTTTTTTTTTTTACTATTTGTTTTTTTTTTTTTATATATAAAAAAATTTATAACAAGATTGCACTTTCATCAACTGAAATGCTAGTTTTTCACTGAATAAATTGTGTGACTATAGCAAATGGGAAGTTTTCAACATCTCCTCCCTCCTCAAACAAAAGGAGTTGGAAATAGGATGTAAGTGGAAACAACCAATTCTTGAGAAAAGTAGTCATTTTGGCAATTGATTAATTTCAGAATACACAAAGTATATCTTTTATGTTGGTCCCCTCAGAGTTTGTATTCTAGATAAAGTTGAGAATATTAAAACCAATGGAGGAGGGGATCTGCAATCACTAAAACAAACCTTATGAAAAATTAAAATGAATATGATACAAGGAACCATCCTTTTTTTTATTATTATTTTTTTTTATATAAAATAGAAATTTTACTTTAGTATAATCTAAGTGTATATGTGTGTGAAGCTTCTTCTCAAAGACTTGAACTCCAGCTCTTGCCCTTCACACCCCACAAGAACTTATACTTGCAGAGTGACCATCGCACCATGGGTGAGCGGTGGTGATACATAGAATAATCTTAATATATGGTTGGCTTTACAAAATTTTAGTGTCTAATTATGAAGCTATGAAACCAAGTAGTTTCACATTAACAGAATAATCTTCAAAAATATATTATACGTGTTCATTATAAATTATTTGTCAAAGTCTTATAGATCAATGGTATTGATTGATATCATTTATGAGGAAAAATATGGTTTGAATCCTTTTTCTTCGGCTTATTATAACAATCTTTTTTTTTTTTTTTTTTTTTTTTTAAGTTATAACTTATTTTGATAAGATAAAAATAAACTATATTTGACTAAGTTGTATATAAAAAAACAAGACTTTAAAATCTGTAACTAAATAATAAGTTGACTTAATTTATAAATTAAGCAGTAACAACTAACAAACAAAGGTATGTAATGTAGTGTTAGAATCCCTTTCCCTCTTCCTTGTATGTGTGTGTGTGTTTGTTTCTCAAAAAAAAAGGTATGTAATGTAATAATTTTTTTGATACTCTATTATTCATAAAATTTCAATAATATTATTAGGGGAAAAGAGAAAAATGTATCCTTTTTTTGGGAGAAAAATGTATCCTTATGGGCTTAAACCGTATGAGAAATTGGAAATTTAATTAATACATCCATACTACTCTTTTTTTTTTTTGTG
The DNA here is from genome assembly GCA_028535165.1 of Quercus tomentella. Taxonomy (NCBI): domain Eukaryota; kingdom Viridiplantae; phylum Streptophyta; class Magnoliopsida; order Fagales; family Fagaceae; genus Quercus; species Quercus tomentella. The sequence goes on along the minus strand of JAPQVY010000111.1, from coordinate 24,689,743 downwards.
GGTAAATGCATAGATTAAACATAAATCATTATGTTACAAAATAGCTTAGGGGGTCTTTGGTAGAGTATTTAAATAACAGTTTTTAATGTTTAAATACCATGACACTTATCTTCACAATACTTTTTAATCCACACGTATTTTCATAACATTTAAACAACGATACGAGAAATCTTTAACCAAACGGACTCTTAGTTTTATCAAAAGCTAGCAAATTCTCCACCACTAGAGGCGAATTAAAAAAGAAAGTAACGAAGCTTACTATTATGATACAAGCCTTAATTTAACCTAAGGTAGGCTATTTTCTGAATAAGATTCTCTCCAATTTATATGTAGCATAAGTTATCCACTAATTATCCCTTATTTTTATTTAGATGTAAGATCTTAGACATTTAAAAATTAAATAAACATCAACATTCCGTTAAAAATGAGAGAGATTTTTTATTTTAGTAATCAGTAATATTTATTAGTACACATATGAAAATAGCAATAGTGTGTTTTAAATCGGATTTATAATAAATTACAGAATTATAGTACAATTACAAGAGAGATTTAGAATTCAATTGGAGGGATTCTTTTATTTTGTTGTGGGAAACATATAAAATTTTTTTTCATGACCATATATTTACCTTTTTTTTTTGGTCCACAATCATGAATTTATTGAATTTGAAGGTTGAACTTGGGACTTTTTGGGTACCCGTGGGTATGTAATAGTCCTTCCAAAGAAGAGAAAAACAAAGAAATAAACATGATTATATTAAGTTATTAACAATAACAATATAACATTAACATAACGTCCTTCCAAAGATTCACAAAACCCCAAACGCAAACCCAAAAAAAAAAAAAAAAAACTCTCACCTGCACTGCGGCCACTCTCAAATCTCACCCTCAGTCCTCACCCACTCACACCTACTCTCTCTTTCTCTCTCTCAAAACCCAGAAAAATATCACACACACTCTCTTCTTCTTCTTCTGAGAATGCTGAAGAATCTTCCACAAACCCATTTCTCCATTCTTGTTTCTTCAAAAATTTATTGATCTCTTTTTGCACTATGAAACCCACTTGGGTTTTGTGTTGAAACTTCAAAACTTTGAAACAGAAACAGAAACAGAAACAGAAACAGAAAACCCTTGTTGGGTTCAGAGGCAATGTGAGAGAGAGAGAGAGAGAGAAAGAGGAAAACTTTTTTCTGTTCACAAAACCCATCTATAATGGTGGCTGCTATTTCTGAAGCAGCAGCTACTTCCACAAACCCCAAAGAAAGAGAAACCCATCATCATCATCTTCAAAGGCCTCCTCTTCTTCCTTCTGAGAAAGACAATGGCTTTGCAAACCCAAATCCTCGAAGACCCAGAGGCCGACAAGTCTCTTCAAGGTACATGTCTCCTTCTCCTTCTACTACTTCCACTTCAACTACAACTACAACTACAACTACTTCTTCTTCTTCCTCTTCTTCTTCTACTACTTCTACTTCTAGAAGATTCCAATCTCCTTTACTTTCTCGCTCCTCAAATTCCACACATGTATCTACTCCTTTACCTTCTTCCACGGCTCCGAAGCGGTCCCAATCGGCGGACCGGCGGAGACCCATTACGCCTCGGCCCATGACGGCGATCCCCGACGCAAGACACGGCAATGTGGCCGAAGTATCGGCGGCTACGAAGCTTTTGGTCACTTCTACTCGGAGTTTATCGGTGTCGTTTCAAGGTGAGGCCTTTTCGCTTCCGATTAGCAAGACAAAGGCGCAGACTCCGGCAACTCCGAGCTTGAGCAATGGGAGGAAGGGCACGCCGGAGCGGCGGAGGGGGACCCCGGTTAGAGGAGGAGATCAGGCGGAGAATTCTAAGCCACTTGAGCAGCATAGGTGGCCTGGTAGGACCCGGCAAGCGAATTCAGGGGCTGCGGCTAATTTGAGCTCTAAGAATCCGTCTTTGTTTAGGAGTTTGGATTGTGGGAATGGTGTTAGTGTTGTTGATAAGAGGATAGGTGGAATGGGATCTGGGATGGTTGTTAAGGCATTGCATAATTCATTGATGGTTGATGAGGGTAGAAGGGCTTCTTTTGATGGTAGATTGAGCTTGGATTTGGGCAATGCTGAGTTATTGAAAGTTTCTCAGCAAAACCCAGATGCCAATTCTGTACATGAGTCTTCTGTGCCTTCTGATCTCACTGCATCTGATACTGATAGTGTGTCCTCTGGTAGTACTTCAGGAGTGCAAGATGTTGGGGGGGTTGTTGCCAAGGGAAAACCTCGAGGGATTGTTGTGTCGGCGAGGTTTTGGCAGGAGACTAATAGCAGGTTGCGGCGCCTGCAGGAACCAGGATCGCCTTTACCAACAAGTCCTGGGTCAAGAATGAGTGTGCCAGGAAAGTTTGGTCAGTCGAAAAAGTTTGTTAGTGATAGCCCAATGTCTTCTCCTCGAACAATGGCTTCACCTATTAGGGGAGGATCGAGGCCTGCATCACCAAATAAACTTTGGACATCTTCAGCTTCGTCTCCTTCGAGGGGGATTGCTAGTCCTTCTCGGGTCAGGAATTCTGTTACTGGCTCGTTGAGTTGTAATTCAAGTAGTACACCTTCGATTCTCAGTTTCTCTGTTGATATTCGGAGAGGGAAGATGGGGGAAGAACGGATTGTTGATGCACACTTGTTGAGGCTTCTGTATAACCGGTACTTGCAATGGCGGTTTGTAAATGCAAGGGCAGATGCAACCTTCAAGGTGCAGAGACTGAATTCTGAGGTATGGTTATCAGGCTATTTCAATATAGTAATATACTGATTGTGGTATCTTCTTTTTATTCTTCTAATTCAATTAATGTTTGTATAGACTTGGTTTCCATTAATCAGAGATGATTTGGACTTGTCTTTTAGTGTCATCTTGAACACTTTTACATGACAGTAGCAAGTTTAAAGCAACAATTACAATGCTTTAAATGTTAACATGAAATCATAGTAGCACCTCAATACATTAACTCTTCCCTGTTGGATTCCTTTTCTTAGAGAGCACTGAATTTTTTTGTTCAATTTAATATTTAACTAGTCGGTTATTCATGCAAGGCATAGTAAAGTATAACAAAATATACTTTTTTTTCTCTCTTTTATTTTTTTCTAAATATGAAATTTGATAATTATTGTAATTACTAATAGGAATTTATTATGATTGCATATTTGTGTTGGTATATAGAACTATCTATTCTATTCTACCATATAAAGAAAATATGGCATGACTATTTATCAAAAAAAGAAAAAGAAAATATGGCTTGCAAAGATTCTAAATTATATATAGTAATAGAATTTAAAATCAATTAAAAAATATGTGTTAGAATAGTAACGTATAAAATTGTGAGGATTCAAAAGCTTATGTGGAAAAATATTATTAGCTCAACCAAAAGTCAATTGTATTCGGTTATATATATATTTGGCGTTAGATAATTCGTTTATGACCTTCAACATCAAAGATGGGTTTGAGAATTTGGCAAGTTTTCAGATTCTATACATTGAATGTAACTGTATGGCGAGATGCATATTGTTTGATAGAAATGGCATATTGCAAGTGGTGATAACACAAAAGGATATAACTGTTCATTTGAGAATTGTAGACTGAATATTAGGGGGGAAGGATCTTAAGCAATTTGCAATGGTGCTTTTAGGATGTTCAAGTATTAAAGTGACATGCAGACCTAAGCAGTCACTACTCACTAGAGATAGAGCCAGGCTAGACGATGATGAAGGATGCTGCATTCTCAATTGGAAGGACTTTATGATTTCTATTGATGTCTTTATTTAAGCCTCTATATGGCGTACTTAATTGCACCTCAATTTCTTGAGCTTCCAGTAGTAAAAAAGAAATTTTTTAATATTATGGGTTGGTGAATTTTTAAATGGTTTATCACTCTGTAAGATTGGGTACTGTGAACCCCATTGCATGGCTATTCTAAGTGGTCTTTATGATTTAAGGAAAGCTGGATGGAATTAGTGTGCCGTCAGACAAGAAACTGCTCAGGATTGTGCGGCCAACTGGAGCAAGTATTTGACCGTAATTGCAGACAATCATTATATACTTTCACATGGCTTTGTAGGCATGTGGAAAATGAATGAGACTCTTTTAATCCAGCACCCCTTTCTTGTCATTACTATGAATCGAAAGAGAGCTTTCATCCTTGTCTTTACACTAGTAAATACACATTGTGGATTAAGCAGACTTGTTATAAAGAGGTGGAGAGTAAGGTTAAGGAGGATTGTTCTAAGTTCCAATTATTCTATGTTCAATTGGGTAGTTGATGTAGCCATGGAAACATAATTTGTTACTGCTTTGCAAATTTTTCTGTTCAAGATTTATTTTGCTAGAATGGCAGTTGATTCAAGAACTTAGATATTCTAAACTTAGATTGGTGCTGGGAAAGGAGAAGATTCTTGTGGCCTACTATAATTACTTCAGTTTAAGTAGCTAATTGCAAAATGGGTTGTGTTAAATTCCTTTCAAGTTTGTCAGTGTTTCTAATACCAACCTTATCTACATCTACTTATCAAAACGTAAAAAATGAGTAGGTTTATTAAATGATTTTTGTTCATATTTTATGCAGTAACCCAAAGTGTGCCTTATTTCAGACATCTAATTATCCTTTCCTTTCTTGCCTCATAATGTTGCAAAAGATTTATATAAGCTCAGGATTTGGTTATTGTTATTAGATTTCCTGTTTAGCTGCAAACAAACCTGATCATAATTTGCCCAATTCCTTATAAGATTACTCATCAGATTGTTTGAGATCTATAATCTAGTACACCCATTTAAGGAATCTTGATTTTCTGATTGTTGCGATAATTTCAACTAATGCATCGATACTTTCTGTTTGGTTTTGCTTTTTCTTTGTGGTCAGTGTGTTTTAACTATGCTAGGTCATTGTTTTTAATTTCAGAACTTGCTGTCACATCCTAGTAAAAAAAAAATTTGTGGTTGCATCTCTGGCCGCATTTGATGTAGCTAAATCAGTTAGCTGCTAAACTTTTCAAAATGATCATGGCAATATTTAGTCCACTGGTCTTATCTGAATGTTTTTCTTTGCATCAGAAAAATCTATGGAATGCATGGGTAACAATTTCAGAACTACGGCATTCTGTCACACTTAAAAGAATCAAGTTACTATTGCTGAGGCAAAAGTTGAAGCTAACTTCCATCCTCAGGGGACAAGTAAGATTCAGAGTTTTACATCATTTAAATCAGTTCCATGTTTGTTATCCACTTGGCTCTTAAATTCCCAGTGACTTTGAATGTGGTATATAATTGGAAATATGATCTGCTTGTCCAGTTATATAAACTTTAGGAAAGGTAATCAATCATTCACATTATAATGTAGAAACCCAGTGACAAGTTAGACTCAGGGATTTACTATATTTAAATCAGTTTGATATTTATTAAGCACTTGGCTTGTAAATACCCATTGACTTTGAATTTGGTACATGGAAATCCACTTGTCCAGTTATATAAACTGTAGCCTGTGGGAAAGCCGGAAAGCTATTCAATCATACACATCTATTTAATGTTGAAAATTTTGGGGAACTATTTTTTGCTCAGCCTTGAGCACTGTGTCAAATTTTGTGGAGGCTTTCTTGCAAGTGAAAGAAAGTATTGGTTTGTTTCTTCTATTTAGCACATATGAATTACAGTTACATTCTTTTTTTTTTTTTTTTTTTTTTGATAAGTAATAAGAATAGTATTAATCATGAAAAAAGAACGAATAAAGCAAATACAAGGTGTTCATTATGGTGAACACAAGAAAAAGCAACAAAAAACAACGAAGATAGAAAAAGCAGCTTAGGGGATAATACTAAGGGAAGAAAGAAGCTCAATGATGGAAGAACAAGTCGAAGAACCCCAGCTCCTAGACCAATCAAATAGAGTACTATGGCATATGGCTTGTAACTGAACATTCGATTTCTCTTTAGCCTCAACAGAGTGCTGATTTCTTTCCATCCAAACAACTCACATCAAACAACCAGGAACCATATTCCAAATGTCTGAAGAAAATTTTCCCAACCAAAAACTCCAACAAGACACCAAACTCTCCACAGAACCTGGCATGACCCATTGGATCCCAAATACCTGTAACATTCGTACCCACAACGAGTGAGCTACAGGACAGTATAGGAGAAGATGATCCATAGTTTCCTCATTACAGCAGCACATACAACATCGATTCACCAAAGGGAGACCTTGGAGCATTAGATTATCCAAGGTAAGTATCCGACCATGTGCTGCTGTCCACATGAAAAAAGCCACCCTTTTAGGAATCTTAACAAATCATGAAGTGAAACCCATAAATATTAATTCAGTAACACAAACCTAAAACTGTCTGCTGCCATTGAAACATAACTAAAATATAGAACTTGTTAGAAATGGCCACCCTAGATTACTAGTGAGTGTTCAGATTTTGGACAATAAAGGGACAGCTACAGGACAGAATAGCAACAGAAACATTGAAATTCTAGACCTCCAGTCCCATTCTGTAATTCAAATCCCACTGTTAGCAGCACATTGGAAGTTTTACCAACATGAGTTTCCCGTCATTAAGAAGCAGTCAAGCAACAATTTGGTGGCTTTTTACCAGGCTGCTACAATTCTTTATTCAGGCCTTTTGACATGAAACAACAGAGATCATGTTCAAAGAATCTTCCACGCCAAGTTCTTTGTAGTCCCTTTTGAATCGTTTAGATGTTCAAGCTTTACTCAGTGCCAATATGAGAACAGTACAGTATGTTTTCTGTTGTTGGGTGGTGGCGGGGAACTAGAAAAACAATGGTGGCGAAGGAGATAAAGGAAAGAATAAAACTGCATTTGTTCAAAATTCAAATCCTAGAGATTTCAATTGTAATAACCGTGATACCTGCAAGGAAAGTATTCAAGGACAGAGGGAGCAACTTGGGGCGAAGATTTTGTCAACAATAAATGGAATTGAGAGTAACGGTATAAAAACTGAGTTGACCTTGGATCTTTTTATGCGTATGGAGTGTGGGAAAGATGGGAGATGGGCTATAGTGTGGTCTGAGGTTAATGAAGTGGGCCTAAAAGTGGTGCAACCTCTAAAGCCTGCTGTTCATAATGTTATTACTTCTAACCCACTTAATACAGCCAAGCCCAAATCTGTTTGGAGGCCATGCCAAAGCCATACTTTGTTAAACCCAGCCCACAGTCAATGTTTAAAATCTGGGTTAGCTACCACGGTGATCTCACACATTACGACCAAGCCTTCAAACTCAGGTTCGAAATCGCAAGATGCGATGGTTCTCTCATCAGTAGTATCGGTTAGCTCAGGAGCCAACAAGCCAGTTTCGGCGGAGACCCACCCCGATGGTGCACATTTGGTGCATTCCGATTCAAGATATGCCACTATCACAGAACTTGTACCTTTGTCTCTTGTCTCACCATCTGTATCAGCAAGCCCAGGTACTGACAAGTCAATTTCAGATGGTTCTTTCTTGGTGCCTTCCGATACCAGTTTTGACAGCGAATTTGCAGTTCTTCAAAGTAAGTTACAGCAGATTCTGTCCTAGCATGCTATTGAACCCAGTAAGACTTGGGGTACATCAGAAAAATGGGTTCTCGAACTCAGAGATGGGAGACAAGTGGTGGTACCAATTGAGATCAAAAGCCAATTGATAGATAGTGCTTTGGTTTCTGATGTTGATGTGGAAAAAAAGGAACTTATTAATCCAGGGAATAGGCTTCAGATTATACAAAGTAATTCTGAATGGGATACGGTGCTTGTGGAGGATGTCGATTCCGATTGTTCCTTAGAAGACGTTGGTGATTTGGTTGATGTATGTCAGCACCATGAGGATTCTTTAGAGCCACTGAGTGTAACCCCTTTGGCTATGTCAAGTTCAATGGAGGCTCCAATTATAAGGGATCATTCAGACAGGGTTGAAGATGTTTCACCACAAATGTCTCAATGGTTTCAAAGTAAATTCCAGGGGTTTGATAATTTTTTGGAGACTTTAGTTGAAGGGTTGGAAGAAGTGGCAACAACTTTTCTCTTGGCTGTTGAAGCGAAGATGAAACAAAGGGAGTCTGAGTTGTCTGCTCAAAAAAAGAAAATAAAGGGAGGCGGGAGGGGTTTACGGGAACTACAGAGCTTAACTACGGAGCTTATTTAGTTCTGTTAATTATGACTCTTCTTTAGTTGGGCCTTGCAGTGTTAGTAGGGAGAGGGCTTTGATTGTGTCTAAATGAATCGGAAGATTTTATCTTGGAATGTGAGAGGCCTGCATGAAAGGGATAAAAGCCTTCAAATTAAGAACCTTATCAGAATGTGGCAAGCTGACATCATATGTATACAAGAGACAAAGATGGAATTGATTACTAGGGGATTTGTTAGAAGTTTATGGGGTTGTCACTATGTGGATTTGGTGTACTTGGGTTCTTCGGGTGCCTCAGGAGGGATTTTGGTTATGTGGGATAGTAGGGTAATGGAGAAGTTTAAAGAAGCTGTGGGGCACTACTCAGTTTCTTGCAGATTCAAGAATGTGGGTGATAATTTTTAATGGGCATTCACTGGTGTTTATGGTCCTAATGTGGATAGGGAGCGTAGATTGTTGTGGGAGGAATTGTCGGGTCTTCATAGTTGGTGGAACGTGCCTTGGTGTGTATCAGGGGATTTCAATGTTGTTCGTTTCCCAACGGAGCGATTGGGGACTGTTAATTTTACTCAAGCAATGCATGACTTCTCAGATTTCATTTTTGTGCATGGTTTGTTGGATATCCCTATGACAGGTGGTAGGTATACATGGTCCAATTCCATCTTTGGATCCAGGATAGATCGTTTCCTTTTTTCTCCTGATTGGGAAGATTATTATCCCAATATGTCACAAAGGAGGTTGGCTAGAGTCTTATCTGATCACTTTCCAATTATCTTGGAGGGTGGTGCAATTCAAAAGGGACGAAGACCTTTTCATTTTGAGAATATGTGGCTCCAGGTGGAAGATTTTGTGGGGAAGGTGAAAGATTGGTGGGATTCTTATCAATTCCAAGGTAAACTTAGCTACAAAATGGCCATGAAATTAAAAGCCCTGAAGGCAGACTTGAAGAAGTAGAACGAATTGGAGTTCGGAAATGGCTATAAAAAAAATACAACTATGGAGTGATTTGAATGCTTTGGATGCAAAAGAGGAAGTGGTAGTTCTATTAGAAGAGGAGAAGTTAGAGAAGGCAAGGCTTCAAACAGAATTTAAAAAAAATCAGCCTTTTGGAAGAGATTAGTTTGAGGCAAAAATCAAGAATGCTCTACTTGAAGGAGGGGGATAGCAACACAAAGTTCTTTCATCAAATGGCTAACTTGCATAGAAGAAACAATGCAATTACTAATCTCAAGGTTGATGGGGTCCTGACTTTTGATCATCAAAAAAGTATAGAGGATTGCATTATTTAGTTTTATAAAAATTTATTTACGGAACACAAAGTCTATCGCCCACATTTGGATGTGCGTCCTAAAATCTCTGATGACAAGGCTGGCTGGTTGGTGAGGCCTTTTGATGATGTAGAAGTTTTTGGGGTAATTAAAACTTTGAGGGGGATAAAGCTTCGGGCCCAGATGGTTTCCCTGTGGCTTTTTTCCAAGCTTGCTAGGATGTTATCAAATCAGATCTCATGGAGATTTTTCAAGTTCTTTTTGAGAGAGGTCAGTTTGAGAAAAGTTTAAATGCAACCTTTATCTCCTTGATTCCCAAAAAGTCAGATGCAGTAGAGGTGAAAGATTTTCGGCCTATTAGTCTGATAGGGTGGGTTTACAAAATTATTGTTAAAGTATTGGCTAATAGGTTGAAAGAGGTGATTGGGGATGTTATTTCGGAGTCTCAAAATGCCTTTGTTAAGAATAGGCAGATTCTAGACTCATGTCTCATTGCAAATGAATGTTTGGACAGTAGGCTGAGATCAAGAATTTCGGGGGTGTTATGCAAGTTGGATGTGGAGAAGGCTTATGATCATGTGAATTGGGGTTTCCTAATTTATATGCTTGAGCGGCTTGGGTTCCCAGAAAAATGGAGAAAATGGAATTTTTTATTGTATATCCATGGTCAAATTCTTAGTTCTGATTAATGGAGCTCCATCTGGTTTCTTTGAGAATTATAGAGGCTTACGACAAGGTGATCCTTTGTCTTCATTATTATTTGTTGTTGTTATGGAGGCAGTTAGCAAAATGATGGATAAGGCGGTGACGGAAGGTCGATTTTTTGGATTTAGTGTGGGTACCTCCACAGGTGATCACTTACAGGTAACTCATCTTCTCTTTGTAGATGATACGTTGGTTATGTGCGATGCTGATATCGACTAGATGTTTTTGCGCCTGATTTTGTCAGGGTTTGAGATTGTATCGGGATTGAAAATTAATTTGGATAAGTCTGAACTAGTTCCTGTGGGTGTGGTTCCAAATTTTGAGATGCTAGTAGATGCGCTAGGTTGTAAGCAGGGCTCACTTGCTATGAAATATTTAGGCCTTTCATTGGGTGCAGAATGGAAAGATAGAGGGAGATTGGTGCTCTAATTCTGTTCCAGGCTCCTATGGGGTGAGTTTATGGAAAACTATTAGTAGTGGTTGGTCTACTTTTTCTCACTACATTCAGTTTCAGATTGGAGATGGGAGTAGAGTGAAATTTTGGCATGATGTCTGGTGTGGGGATAATCCTTTGAGTATGTGTTTTCCAGATTTATTCAGAATCAGTAATGATAAAGAGGCTTATGTGGCTGATCTCATGCAGTTTCCTAACGGGGTTCTTTTTTGAGACTTAGAATTCTTGTGAGAAATTCATGATAGGGAGTCGGATTCTGTCTATTTTTTGGAGTGTTACATATGGAGTCTCATTGAGAGGTATTGGTGAGGATAAGATGTGTTGGACACCTGCTAAGAGCAAGGGCTTTGAGGTAAGCAGTTACTATTAGGCTTTGTTGGGTGTATGTACTCAATCCTTCCCTTGGAGAAGTATTTGGAAGCAAAAGGTTCCTTCCAGAGTTGCATTTTTTTTTTTGTTTTGGAGAATTGGTAGACCATCTTTTACTACAATGTCCTATTGTTTACGAGTTGTGGTCTATGGCGTTCACCTTGTTTGGTATCCACTGGGCGATGCCAAAGACTGTAGTTGAGCTCCTTGCTTGTTGGCAAGGAAATTTTGGTCATCATCGTAATGGTGTTATTTGGATGGCTGTCCTTCATTGTTTGATGTGGTGCATTTGGTGGGAGAGAAACAATTGGTGTTTTGAAGATTCTAAAAGGACTAGCTGATTTAAAACTTTTATTCTTTAAAACTCTATCAGACTGGATGTCTATCATAGGAAGTCATTCTATTTTTTCGGTCTATGATTTGATGGATGCTTATAAAAAAAAAAGAAAAAAAAAAGAGTTTTTTGTTGTTGGGTTCCCAAGGTAGACAACCTTTCGAGCAATAAGGCTTTGGACTTGCCTGCTGAACTCTTCCCATTCTTCCATGAAAATTCGGGGAAATTACACTTTACCACTCTAAACTATATTTCAAATTACACTTTGAACCCTAAACTTTCAGAATGCACGCTTAACATCCTAAACTATAACCCATGTTACACTTTGCACTCTGCCGTCACTTCTTCCGTTGTCTTGGACAGCACCATGTGAAAAAAAACCCAATATCCCCTCTTTTCAATCCCTTAAAAACAAAGTAGAAATTACACTTTACCACTCTAAACTATACTCTCAATTACACTTTACACCCTAGATTTTTGTTTTCCATCCAAAATAACGCCAGAATTGACGACGAGGTGCAAATTGTAACATAGATTATAGTTTAGGGTGCTAACTGTGTATTCTGAAAGTTTAGGGTGCTAACTGTGTATTTTGAAAGTTTAGGGTGCAAAGTTTAATTTAGAGTATAGATTAGGGTGGCAAAGTGTAATTACTCTTGAAAATTCTTTGTAAGTGTGCATTCCTTTTGTCGCTTCTCCTATGATTTTAAGCTTGGGGTTAAAGAATTTATTAACCCTAATACTCATTTATTATTTAAAGGTTGTGCGGAAAGTGTAATCGGACCAAAGACTACCCTTATATCTCATAAAATCTTTACTCATAACATGTGATATACATGGAAGATTAATTTGTTACTACTTTGCAAATTCGTCTATTCAGGAGTTATTTTATTGGGCCCACAGGTGAAGTCCAATTGAAGAAAAAGTCATGTAGTTTTAATTGTCTGGTGATATGTATCTAGGACTAAAACAGTTTTTAATTATTCAAGTGATGCCTGTCTTGGTCACTTTAAGGAAAAAAAGGGGTTTTGGGGGTGTTGGGGGGGGGGGGGGGGGGTGGTGGGAAACCCTTTGAGGAATCCAGATGACCGAACTTAAAGTTGTAATTAATCTTTTGGACTGAATTCCACTCATGTCATTAAATGAGCTGGTGAGAGGTCTTGAGGCCCTAGGAATATGGCTATCACAGAATAAAGAGTGTGATAAGCTAAGTATGACCTTGTTTATTGATTTATCTATTTTAAGGTTTTTATGTGTTCATTTGAGAATTGACTTTATTTCTATATCAGTGGTCCCCAGGGATCCCAGACATGGGATCCTTGGGAGAGCCACCAACTCCAACTACCAAGCTTTCTCCCCCCCCTAGAGTTTGTTCGTTTAGTTTTTCTGATTATAAGGTTTTCACATGCTGCTCTGTGGGCTGGTTGTGTAGTACAGTAGTAGTGGTAGTTTTCTGATTTTTCCCCCCTCCTTTTAAAGAAGAGCTGATCCTGGTATGCCATTCTTATCCTGCAATAAACTCTTGGTTTTTATCTTGTATTTTATCCAAAAAATAAACCTTACAAATGGTCTGAATTAATATGTTGGAATATTGGTTGCTGACTTTCTTTGACTTAATAATTTTATGTTTGTTATCATTAATTTAAGGAAGCACTTCACTAGATGATTTCCCTGGCAGACAAAAGTATTTTGGATTTGATCACTGCTGTTTATTTTATAATTTTTTTTTTTTTTTTTGTTTAAATCATAAAAGAAGTTTATTTTACTTGTTGAATGTAGTTGAATTATTTGGAAGATTGGGCCCTTTTAGATAGAGATCACTCTAATTCTTTGCAAGGAGCAACTGAAGCATTGAAGGCCAGTACGCTCCGTCTTCCAGTTGTTGGAAAAGCAGTAGTATGTACCTTCTCCTTTCATCTTGATTTTTGTAGAAATATCAGCTTATCAAAGGCTCAGATATTGGTGCTGTTGAGGTTGCTAATGAGCTTAACTTTAATTTTACAGGCTGATATTCAAAATCTGAAGGACGCTGTGGGTTCAGCAGTTGATGTGATGCAGGTGATGGGATCCTCAATATACTCTCTTGTTTCAAAGGTAATCTCTTTCTTTTTATTTTGAATTTGTTTCTCCATTTCTTAGGCACTATGCAGTAGTTCATCTGTTAATGACATTATACTTGCAGAAATAAATTTTTACTAAAATAAGAAAATACATATAACTTGTGTTCTGGCTTTTATAATTTTATGGGTAACGCACTCCACCTTTGTTGGTGCTTAGTGTTCCAATTTTTTTTACATTTTTGGTTTCAAGCCAAAAGAAGAGAAGGTTTTAGGTAGGTTGTAGCAAACATAAAACTTAGTCATAATGTATTGAGTATGAATCTGAGTGCAAAAGTGCATGGTGGAGTCACCTCATCTGCATGAGTACCTAGAAGCTAGCTGGCTAGTCATCATTTATATCATGGTTTTAAAACCTGATTGGACTGGCCAGTCAGATCAAGTTAACTGGGAACCAGTATGTCGATCTTGTTCACTGTGGGAAGCATCACGTTGTTTGTTGAAAGTCCAAAGTGCCAGAAGCCCAAGCCATTGATCCCATTCGTCAGATTTTTTATTCATTTTTTATTCGCGATTTTGGTTGGAGAGAGAGAGAAAGAGAGAGAGGTTTTTTATTTTTTATTTTTAATATAAATAAATAAGCCTTGGTACCTATCCAAAAAAAAAAAAAAAAGAGTAAGCCTTGGTTATGAGTTATTACAATGACTGTGTATGAAACTTTTTGTTTTGTTTTGTTTGTTTTTTTAATTGAATGTGTCTAAAGTACCATTTTTCTTTTATTGCATGAGTAGATTGGACTTTTTAGGATATTGTAATATTTGAAATGATAAGGAAATATGTACCTAATTATTGTAATAAATTGTGAAAACATCATCTTAACTCTAGTTAAGATAAACTTGAACCTATTTAGATATTTTTTTAGTCAAGATTGCTAATATTTTACACATTTATTTTATTTATTTCCATAGTAATTACTAATTAGTTGTTAGAATAATTAGTATGTCATCATGGTTTGATCTACAGTCAAACCTTGCTCTGATTTTAAAATCTTGAACCTGTCTGGTTTCGGATCTTTTAATGGTTTGTTTTTAAAACCATGATTTATACACCAATTCTTTTGAATTCAGGTGAAACTAGGGTTGTGAAAAACCCATGCAAACCCATCCCACTTGCCCAACCTAATCTAAGTTCTAACCCAAGCCTTTCTATTGATTTCGTTGACCATTTTGGTCGACGCCGGATTCATCATGGCAAACCCATTCCTTTTCAATTGGATATTGGATGGAGGGAGGTTTGACCAATAAATCTAACCGGCCAATTACTCTCTCTCCTCCTAGGGCAACCCTTGTTTATATGTGAGATGATTTTGATTGTGGCTGTGGGAGGCCAATCCAACATCAGCAAGGCTGAGTATCTGTCGGGCAGCCAGGACCCTTTATCTTGTTGTTTGGCTGCTTGCTGTTGTTGTCAACTCGCTAAGTTAACGAAACCTACCGGATCTGACTGATAATGACCGTTTGATTGATAACCTGATTGTCATCAGTCGGCATTGGGTGCTGATGTTTGAATCTGAGGTGATCGGGTTGGGTGGTGAGTTCTACATAAACCAACCGAACCTGACCATGAACACCCCCATGTGAAACTGTGATGCTTTGGAGATTTATTTTCCATTTCTAGCCATTTCAAATTTTATATAGTTCCATTCCTACCCTTAACCATTTATGTTTATTTTCTCTGCTTTATAAGCAATACACTCATCTAGTGCCTGTGTGCTTGGCATATGTGGTTCGCTAAAGATATGTATTATACTTATGGAATTTTAAGTATTCTAGCTGAATCTACCATATTGCTGTGGCTCATTGGCACTGCCCCCTGGTGTCTCCCATGGAGAAAGTCTAGGTTGAAATTCCTCCCCACTTATTGTAAGCAAACAAAACTTTAATGACTAAAATCAATGTACAAGTTTGTGAGTTGAAGCATTTAAATTAGAGTTATCAGAATTGACATCATTGCTTCCTTAGCTGAGATGTAGTGTGTGTTTGGCTCCAGCTTATTTTACTATTCAGCTTATTTTTGCTACTATTCATGGACCTCACTGCACTTTTTGATACTATTTATGGGTTCCACTGTACTATTTCAATTAACTTTTACCTTTATTTACAGTATTTTCAACAAAAAGTTTTTAGTTTCAGCAAAATAAGCGAATCTTAATCAGACTCTAGTGAGGGTGATTATTTGGCTCTAGCCTCTAGGCTCTGAATCATATATTTCTAATTAATCTCACCTAAAGATGGGTGTGTTTCATTGTCTTATCTGTCAATGGATTGGATCCCCTGTGCCTCAAAATACCAAACACAAAATTCTCTAGCACCGGCATGTCTTTTACATTTTAAGTTTTTAACTCCTCATTAGCCTGAGTTGTCCCAAGATGTTTGGTCCCAGTTTCTATGTCATTTTTAAAGTTCGGTGAATAGAGGTCGGATCTTGGTGTGATAGCGAGCGCCTTCACCAAAAACAATAGGTTGCAGATTTGACTTTGGGAACCAGTGTCTTGAAAAAAGTTAGGGGTATGACTGCCTACCAATCACCTCTCTTGGACCTTGCAAAAGGAGTTTTGTGCAATGGTTACGACCTTTTTTAAAGTTTGGTGAATGAGGTTGGTACTTGTTTAGATGTGCAAAGACAGTAGTTTGAGTCAGTTGGAATTGTTCCTCAAACCTGAACCTAAATCACTGACTGCAAAATGGTGCTTGTGTGTCATTTACTTTCATTAACTGTCAAGGACTTTGTCTTTAGATCTTTGCTACAGTTTTCCATCATAATATTGGAAAATAAGCTACTCAAATCTATTGAGCCTTGGGTAAATACTGCAAAAAGTGGACTGTGCAGAATGTTCTTTCAAATAGATTGACTAAAAGCCATTTGCATATACTTCACCTTATATTGGCAAATCTAATAATGTTTCTAAAACCATTTTCCATTCACAGGTGGAGGAAACGAACTCCTTGGTGACTGAACTTGTGAAGGTGACCGCAAAAGAACGGATTTTGCTTGAGCAATGCAAAGATTTTTTGTCGACTTTGGGGGCCATGCAGGTAAATTTGGCTCTTAGTTTTCCCCATTCTACTTTCATTTTATAATTTTATGAGCATTATCATCATAAATCTTCTAACAGGTCAAGGACTGTAGCTTGAGAACACATATATTACAACTTAACCGAGTACCAACAACTACCAGCAGCCTGACTACACGTGTGTAGAACTGATCTTATTTGACGATTCACTCTTAATGCTAACTTTACACGCAACCTTTCCCTTATCCACCGGGTGGAGGCAGCACTGGAGGTAATAAGAATGGATTGATTAGCTAGTTTTGGCTTCTCATTTTGCATTTTTGAAACCTTATTTTGGTCTTCTGTGCCATCTATCTTGTGTATCTTTGTATGTGAAGATTACAGAAAATCGCTCTTCTTCTTACTAATTAGCTGTACACAATTATTCATCCACCCTTCAAGTCAAAAGGAAATAGATATGTATATATGTAATGTTCTTATCGATGTTAAATAGTTCATCTTTATTTTCTTCATTTTGTCATGTGAATGTGCTCTTCTGTTTGATTA
Organism: Quercus tomentella; assembly: GCA_028535165.1. Classification (NCBI taxonomy): domain Eukaryota; kingdom Viridiplantae; phylum Streptophyta; class Magnoliopsida; order Fagales; family Fagaceae; genus Quercus; species Quercus tomentella. The sequence continues at coordinate 24,672,805 of JAPQVY010000111.1, read as the reverse complement.
TTTGTGATCGTTTCAATGACGCTGCCATTATTTTCATGTTAAAATCGATACAGTTATTCAAGGAGATTGCTAGTGCCAAAGCTTTATATTGCATAACAAAAATGTCTAGGATTAAGATTTGAAATTGGCTTTAAGTAATGCACAAGTTCCAAATAATTGAATTAAAAACAATAACTCGGCCTTGAGTAGTTAAGCATCCATAAAATTTTCTCAAAGGGTGTTTTTTGGCATGGATGCAAAAAGTTGCGTTAATATGTCACGGTAAAAGTCAGTGGATGGACGTTTTTTCTTCTTCTTTAGATGAATGTTGTGGGTGATTTTTCTATTAGCAGTTAATCGACAGTTGAAGAGTTGCAGTTAAAATGTATGTATGTTGTCTATTTATGACCCCAAGTTTCAGAAATCCATTATCAATGAAAGCTGTAGCTTCATTTTATTTTTATTTTTTGGAGACTTATGCTGTAGCGTTATTTTTTGTTTTCTTGCTAAGAGTTGTATCATCATTTGTTGTTTAATCCTACGTTTGTAAAATCGTATCTTAAACTGCACGTATCCGTTTGATAATTATCTCAGAGTACAGAAATTTTACACCCATAAATAGCAAAGCAAGTGGTCTAAGCTCTCTATCATTGTTATCATCATTAATGTTCTCTTTCTGATAATGAGAGCATCCTCACACAGTAATACAGACACCGCACAAACAGATGATTCCCAATCAAATACTTGGTGGCAGGCCACAAAGAGAGTCGATCTTGCAATTAAACTATTAGACTTGGGGTATCAATCTTGTGATTTTAGAATCAGCTATATTATAGGCAATTTTGTTCACAACAAATTCTATAATGGCTAAAGTGATTGACTGTGAGTGGTGGATACAATTTACATCTATGGACCTATCACATTTTCTTGACTATTTACACTCACTTCAATAATTGTGAAACTTGTTGCGGAAAAAAGTCTTTTAGTATTATTGTTTTGGAATCCATTGTTTTATCCATTAGATAGTGGACTATACAAAAGAGTAATACTCTCCCTCTAAATAATCTCTTAAGTATGAACAAGATCTGATCCCAAATTTCTATAAGATACCAAAATTTCTACTCGTACAGATGTGAACTAAAGTAGTCAGGGGCCATGTCCCTCAAAATCCCACAAAGCTCTTTCATGCTGCATAAACTAGCATTTATATAGATAAAAAATGTATGTACCAATCTAGGCTACAAGAAAATTATGTGTTATGGAGATATCAGATAGATTCTGATCTGAATATTAATACAAAGATTTTTTTTGTTTTTGTTTTTTGTTTTTTTTTTTTTTTTTTTTGAGAAAGAACTTTAGAGTAGAGGGTTGGTGAAGCCATACAGATTTGACGAGTTTGACTATTTTGGTCAGCGACAGCTCACGTTATAATTCCGGCGCATGCGGAGGTGTGGATCAAAGGAGCCCACCACTAACATGCGCTGTTAGGGGGACATTGAACCGTCCTCTCTATCTTTTTTTGAGACTCATTTACACTTTCATTTTCTCAAACACACTACTTGTCGGTTGTGTTGTTTTTTTATTTTTATACTGCATAGGACATCCATGTTTATTGGTTCCAACCTTTGTTCCAATTTTTGATTTGGTGCTAATGTTCCATGCATGATATAAACAAGACATTTCTTATTTTGATTAAGGGTATGTGGTTAGATCTTATACTTAAACCATGAATACTACAAATTTTACTATAGGTTTCGATGTGTCTGTTATCGTTAGCTTTTATAATGCAGTAGATTGAATTTTTTATAGGAAATTGAGCAACTTTTAATTTAAACGGCATTTGTTTATCCTCAATGTACTTTTACAGGATTTGAGCGACTTTTAGTTTAAATGGCTTTTAGTTTAAAGGACATTTGTTATTAGGTTTTGATTATTCTCAATGTACTTTTATAGGGAATTGAGCAATTTTTAGTTTAAAGAATTTGATTGTTAGGTTTTGTTTATTCTCAATGTAGGTGTGACCCTTTTGAAGCCTGCTAATTAACGAGTACACAAGGATAGCCAGTTAACAAAAGCTTTTTACTATAAAAGACTTATAAATCAATGTGTACGGATTACAAAAGAGTAATTCACAATTTTATCTATTTTGTTGTTGACGTGATATTGACATTGATCACATTTATTGTTACATCGATTTCTAAACTTTTAGTAATAAAATTTATAGTAAGTTTTTAAAACATTTTTCTGGGATACTAAACAAAAGAGTTTGATCCCTCGTTTGAAACTGTCTTCTTAATTTAGCACAAATTGTATTAGTATGAATTTTTATCATCACAGTGATTAAGTTTGAACTTTGGATAGAAATTCAAAAACATGCAAGATAGGACATATAATGATGAAGGATTGCTTGATGTGTACTAGACTCGATAACACGCCTCGATGAGTAATTAGTCATTATTGAATGAACTTGAAAGTTCAAACCCGGCCATGCAAATCTCTTAACGTTTATCATAGGATCTTTGTCTCCTGAATACTATCTAGGCCTTTATTTTTTTCCCCTGTTAGAGAATATAATCTAGCCATGCACCTGTTATGATAGCACTCAACAACAGTGGACTTGACCCCGTACTTAAAACGCCACCAGTATTAGGGTTTGTTTGGATACTGCTTATTGTTGAAAACCAAAAATACTGTAGCAAAAGAATTTTTAAATTTGTGAATAGTATCGTGAGACCTAGTTTTGTAATTATTTTTGCTGAATTCCGTATTTGTGGGTCCCATTAACAGTGCACGGGATCCACAAAAAAAAACTCAAACGCGTTGCTAAATGCAAATGTTGACCTATCCAAACTTATGCTTAATCAATTTATGAGAAAAGCCTAACATAGAGATAATGATATAGAGATTGACCGAAAAGCTTTGGCAGTGTGGTTGCATACTTGCATGTGTTCTTGTTTGCTTAACTGATAAATTCTATTATCGTCAAAATAAGAGATTTAAGGATTGGATTCCCATTTACACTGAGAGTCAACTAGTGTTTTAATCTGATGATTAAAAGTAATAATCATCATGTAGCGGATATTATAGATTGAAATTTTACTGTAACCAAAAAAAAAAAAAAAAAAAAAAAATAATAATAATAATAATAATAATTCGAGATCTGGGTGCTTGGGGTCCATTATCAACTATGGCGATGCGGCGTTTTAGACTTTGCAATATGCAAAAAGCATAACATGCACGGATGATGGACCCCAGTCTCCAATTGAAAGCAAAGAATGGGATGTTGGGGAGATTAACACCTTGGGGAGCTTCCTTGAGTAATTAATATAACATATAGAGACACACTTTAACCCAAAAGGCCTAAGCCCTATGGATATGTGCTCAATTATGTTATATTAACCACTCATTCTTCTCATCTTTATTCAATGTGGGACTTCACTCACACGTGTAACCCAACATGGGAGCCCATTGGTTATGGATACATGCAGACTAGATTTATTTTATGATGACATGCCACACAGAACGCATTAAATCTATGTTTGTTTGCAATTTAGTCGAATTTTTGTTCTATCATTTTCATAATAGGGCTATATTGTTTTTCCTTATGTTTCTTCTTTACCCTTTTTTTTTTTAAATTTTATTTATTTGTTTAGTGCAGATATGTATTAGCTTTTAGTTTTTCTTTTAAATGGGGTGAATGCCTCTTCAAAGTACTCAGAAGCCAGTGACCTTCCAAATTTCCATCCTGTGTCTGCTTTTAATTCATTATGGTTCACTACAACACAAATTAGAAACTTTTCCATCAAATAAAGATCACTACTACTATATTAACTAGCTTTTTTTTAATTAACAATTATTTATTTAGCATATTTATTAGTTATTGCTGATTCTATATATTTCTTGAAATTTTTTATGTATCTGTCACCGATGCGTGGGGGGAAGGAGTTGGCTCTGAGTCACCGTTCCCGATTCTCTCATGCATTAACTCCTGTCGAGCCAGGTTGGATGTGTGGAACTAGACAGAATTTGGGCACTTAGGGAAGCAGATTTCTCAATTGCAGAACCACCTTGAGTGGTTAGAGTTGCAACCAACCTCGCTGGATATTATCAAAGATATAAGAAAGACAAGGGTGGAACTTAATTGCTGGTTGGACAAGGAAGACGCCATGTGGAAGCAGCGTTCTCGTCTTAACTGGTTCAAAGAGGGAGGCCGTAATACCAGATTCTTCCATGCCAAGGCATCCTCACGGTTTCAAAAGAATTTGATTGAAGGTATATACGATGATGAAGGGTTGTGGCAGGAGGATGAGAAGATTGTTGTGAAGATCTTTGTTGACTATTACTCTGAGCTATTTACCTCATGTAGACCTTCGAAGTTTACTGAAATTGTGGATGCAGTCCACCCTAAGGTCACGGAGGGCGTGAATTCGACATTAATAAGGGAGTTTTTGCCAGGTGAAGTGCATCGGGCCTTGAAGCAAATGTATACTCTAAAAGCACTTGGCCCTGATGGTATGCCCCCTCTCTTCTTTCAGCACTTTTGCCTATTGTGAGTGATGTAGTTACTAAAACAGTGCTAGATTTCTTAAATCTTGGAGTGATCCCACCAAATTTTAATGATACTCATATTGTTTTAGTACCTAAAACCAAAAAACCCAAAAGGGTGACTGAGTATAGACCAATCAACCCAAAAGGGTGACTGAGTATAGACCAATCAACTTGTGTAATGTGGTTTACAAATTGGCTTCCAAAACTCTTGTAAACAGGTTGAAAAGAGTACTCCCATCCATCATCAGTGATATTCAAAGTGCATTTGTGAATGGTAAACTAATAACTGATAATGTGCTGGTTGCATTCGAAACCATGCACCATATAAGCCAGAGGAAGGTAGGAGCTATAGGAGAAATGGCGTTGAATCTTGATATGAGTAAGACATATGACAAGGTGGAGAGGGCCTACCTGGAGAAAATTATGGAGAGATTGGGGTTTCACCCTAGGTGGAGAAGGCTAATGATGCAATGCATCACTTCTGTCACATACTGATGCGAATCTCAATCGTCACGCTTTGAGACCCAACAAAAATATTGGAATACTTGCCCAAGAAAGCTAAAATTCAGATTTTTGATAGAAACCCTGACCCAACGTTTATAATCGAAACGCGAACCAAAGGTATAAGTATAACACCTTGACCCAATGATTATAATTGAATCACGAACCAAAGGTATAAGTTTAAACACCACAAGGAAGAATCCCTGATAAGTTCACAGTTCTTGAAGAACCAAAAGAAGAGCAAAGCCTCACATTTTCTGATTTTTATTCAATAATTATCTTTGAAAAACGTTTACAAACTTAGGGGCCAATTTAAGGGCTCCATAAAACTTGACAAAATAAGAAAATATATTCTAAAATAACTCCTCATTGATACCTAACCATATCAGGAATTAAATTTGACCTAAAAAGTATTAAATGCACCTAAAAACAAGGAAATAAATCACCTAAACCTAAAATGACGTTTTTTACATAAAAATACCAAAAATAATAAATTACAATAACTAAATAGTAAATTGTGTTGTACATCAGACCCCTCCACTTGAATCAAACTTGTCCTCGAGTTCATCTTTGAAATCTGAAATCTTCCGCTTCAAATAAACAAATACTTCGAATGCTTTAATAGCATGATCCGATTCTGAAACTTGAATCCTTCATAAAGTATAGCGTAAAATTTCTTCTCATCTACTTTCAATTTATTTTCAACATCAATCAAAGAAGGGTTGATAATAAAATTAAAATTTTTTACTCCAAGAAAATCAACATATTGTATAGTCATCTTCAACAAATCAACTGAGACTTGAGGATTGTGAGTTGTGGACTCATGCTCATATTTGACCTTAATTGAATCTTCCACAATGTTTTCAATAATTACCATCTCTTCTTTTTTTTTCACTTTTTTTTTTTTTTTTGATAGCTAGGTGCACGATTTTAACCTAGTGCACGTCACAAAATAAGAACAAGGAATAAAGAACACAAAAAGAACAAGATAGGATGACAATAGGAAACAAAAGATAAAGGGATAGAAAACTGATTTTAGAACCTGTGCTCTGATACCAAATGATGCGAACCTCAATCGACACGCTTTGAGACCCAACAAAAATATTGGAATACTTGCCCAAGAAAGCTAAAATTCAGATTTTTGATAGAAACCCTGACCCAACGTTTATAATCGAAACGTTGACCCAAAGGTATAAGTATAACACCTTGACCCAATGATTATAATTGAATCACGAACCAAAGGTATAAGTTTGAACGCCACAAGGAAGAATCCCTGATAAGTTCACAGTTCTTGAAGAACCAAAAGAAGAGCAAAGCCTCACCTTTTCTGATTTTTATTCAATAGTTATCTTTGAAAAACGTTTACAGACTTAGGGGCCAATTGAAGGGCTCCATAAAACTTGACAAAATAAGAAAATATATTCTAAAATAACTCCTAATTGATACCTAACCATATCAGGAATCAAATTTGACCTAAAAAGTATTAAATGCACCTAAAAACAAGGAAATAAATCACCTAAACCTAAAATGACGTTTTTTACATAAAAATACCAAAAATAATAAATAACAATAACTAAATAGTAAATTGTGTTGTACATCAGACCCCTCCACTTGAATCAAACTCGTCCTCGAGTTCATCTTTGAAATCTGAAATCTTCTGCTCCAAATAAACAAATACTTCGAATGCTTTAATAACATGATCCGGTTCTGAAACTTGAATCCTTCATAAAGTATAGCGTAAAATTTCTTCTCATCTACTTTCAATTTATTTTCAACATCAATCAAAGAAGGGTTGATAATAAAATTAAAATTTTTTACTCCAAGAAAATCAACATATTGTATAGTCATCTTCAACAAATCAACTGAGACTTGAGGATTGTGAGTTGTGGACTCATGCTCATATTTGACCTCAATTGAATTTTCCACAATTTTTTCAATAATTACCATCTCTTCTTTTTTTTCACTTTTTTTTTTGGTAGCTAGGTGCACAATTTTAACCTAGTGCACGTCACAAAATAAGAATAAGGAATAAAGAACACAAAAAGAACAAGATAGGATGATAATAGGAAACAAAAGATAAAGGGATAGAAAATTGATTTTAGAACCTGTGCTCTGATACCAAATGATGCGAACCTCAATCGACACGCTTTGAGACCCAACAAAAATATTGGAATACTTGCCCAAGAAAGCTAAAATTCAGATTTTTGATAGAAGCCCTGACCCAACGTTTATAATCGAAACGCGAACCAAAGGTATAAGTATAACACCTTGACCCAATAATTATAATTGAATCACGAATCAAAAGTATAAGTTTGAACGCCACAAGGAAGAATCCCTGATAAGTTCACAGTTCTTGAAGAACCAAAAGAAGAGCAAAGCCTCACCTTTTCTGATTTTTATTCAATAATTATCTTTGAAAAACGTTTACAGACTTAGGGGCCAATTTAAGGGCTCCATAAAACTTGACAAAATAAGAAAATATATTCTAAAATAACTTCTAATTGATACCTAACCATATTAGGAATCAAATTTGACCTAAAAAGTATTAAATGCACCTAAAAACAAGGAAATAAATCACCTAAACCTAAAATGATGTTTTTTACATAAAAATACCAAAAATAATAAATTACAATAACTAAATAGTAAATTGTGTTGTACATCACATACTCTATCAGGATCAATGGCAAGCAAAGTGGCCAAATTATCCCCTCTAGGGGACTACGACAAGATGACCCACTATCCCCTTATCTCTTCTTACTTTGTGCTGAAGGCCTTTCAGCCTTAATTAAGAAAGCTAGCTCCAACGGTACTATGGAAGGGGTTTCTGTCTAAAGGGGAGGTCCCAGTTTGTCTCACTTATTTTTTACAGATGACAGTATTATCTTTTGAAAAGCCACCATTGAGGAATGTGAGGCTTTACAGAAGGTTTTGTTGGTATACGAGCAAGCTTCAGGGCAGTAGCTAAATAAAGCAAAAACCTCTTTGTTTTTCAGCAGTAACACTACCTAGGATGAGATCAAGTCCAGATTTGGGGCACAAATGATCAGGCAGCATGAAAAGTACCTGGGTCTACCATTTTTGGTGGGGAGGAACAAGAAGAATACTTTCAAGGAGGTAAAAGACAAGTTGGCCAAGAAACTAGCTGGTTGGAAGGAGAAGTTACTGTCTAAGGCAGGAAAGGAAATCTTAATTAAAGCAGTGGCTCAGGCAATCCCAACAAATACCATGAGCTGCTTCAAAGTTCCTGACTCTTTGTGTGATGAAATGACAAGTTTAATCATGAATTTTTGGTGGGGTTAATGTAAGGATGAATGTAAAATGGCTTGGATTAGCTGGGATAAACTATACACTCATAAAGCTAAAGGTGGTATGGGGTTTAAACAACTCAAGCAGTTTAACCTAGCATTATTGGCCAAGCAAGGATGGAGATTACAAAGGGGCGGAGATTCATTGATGTATAGGGTTGTGGTGGGCCTTTTTATGTACTAGGCTGGATTGCTCTTGCCGCACTATGGCTTAATGATTCTAGGGTAGGAGAGTTGGGACTGGCTGAATTGAAATTCACCTTAGGCTAGCTTGCGCGCAAGTTAGAACCCCTAGTAGGAATCTTGATGGAGTCACGAACCCATGGTAGGAAATACCGTCACAAAATGCGTTATAGCAGGAGAAACATAATATGGCAAGATAACTAAAATGTTTTTGAAAGTTCAATTAGTGTTAAAACACCTTTGAACGTTTAGACCCCCAATTTACAAATTACCAATTCAAGCTTAATGTCAAACAATTTATGTGCGGAATATGAACATAAGCTTAATACAGAATTGATAAACAATCTAAACCAAATAATATCACATCCACAGCAGAAATTAAATGGCAAAGATAAAGGGAAGAGAGATGCAAACACATGGACAACACACGATGTGTTATCGAAGAGGAAACCGAAGCTCTCGGCGTAAAACCTCTCCGCCGCCCTCCAAGCGGTAAACAATCCACTAGAAAATATAGTTGGGATACATGAACAGCAATAGACCCTCCAAGCCTAATCTACCCAGTGTATCTAAGCCCTCCAAGCTTCTTGCTCCAACGAGGTTGCGCCGAACCTATTTCTTTTCTAGCTTCCCGGATTCCGCTACTTGACCATAGCATCAACCAATGTAAATTGGTTCCTTCCTAACTGCTTCCCAGAACACCAAACAGTCCTCTCACAGTAATGGATATGGTGAGAAAAGGTTTTGGTAAAATGCCTCTCAAGGATTTAACAATGGAGAGGAAGAGAGTTGAGGAATTTGAAGAGTCTCTTATGTAAAGATTGTGGATGAATCAATCTTGTTTTACTCTAGGGTTTCTCTCTCAAAATTCTCTCTGGAAGCTCTCATTCTTTCGTGGGTATAAGAAGTATATATACTAGGGTGAGAATGAAATGTGAAACGTTAGGTTTTTCAAAACAGGGCTGGCTCGCGGCTTGGCCTCGCAGCTTGACTGAGTCGCGAGAACTAGCCGCGAGATAACAGAACGGCCAGTTGTCCTATTTTGTCCTGTAGTGCTCCAGCTAGCATGACGCTTCAACTTCTGGCATGCTTGGCACGTGTGCTGCTTCTGGCGGCTTGCAGCCGCAAGTCACCTGCGAGACTCTGTTTTCTTGCACACTCTTGAGCATTCAATACTTTATCTCACTCACTACCCTTACAATAAACCCACCTAAATACAGGGTTACTAATTGCTGAAATACAAGCAAATTTGGCACGGAATAAAGCCAACAAGATGGTTGAATAGATGATGAGTTCCAAGCTTTATTGCATTTGAGTTCCTTGCCTGACAGTTGGGAGACTTTGGTAGTGTCACTTAGTAATTCTGCTTCAAATGGTGTGTTACAACTTGCCATGGTTAAAGATAGTTTGCTCAATGAAGAAACTAGAAGAAAGGATGTGGGCAAGGATATTGCACATGCTCTTGTCACAGAGAACAGGGGGAGAAGTAAGAGTAGAAATTCTAAGGGGCGAGGTAAATCTAGAAGTCGACTAGAGTCGAAAGGAAAATTCAAGTGCTTTTACTATGATAAAGAAGGTCACATAAAAAGGAATTACAAGGCTTGGAAGAACAAATAGAAAGAGGATAAAAATTAGAAAAAGTCGGATGATGAGAACACTCCTGTTGTTATAGTGTTGGAAGATGAGGTCCTAGCCATAGGACAAGATGATTGTTGTACAGTTTTAGATCCTTATGTTGAATGGATGATTGATTCAGCTACTTCCTGCCATGTCACTCCAAGAAAGGAGTTATTCACTTCATTCAAAGCAGGAAACTTAAGGAGAGTGAAGATGGGCAATGATAGTTATGTGGACATTGTGGGAATTGGTGATATATGTGTTAGGGCTAACACTGGATACACCCTGATTTTGAAGGATGTGAGACATGTTCTGGATATTCGCCTAAATTTGATTTCCACTCATGTTCTTGATAAAGAAGGTTATGGAAGTTATTTCCGTGATGGAAAATGGAGGCTTAGCAAAGGATCATTGGTGTTTGCTAGAGGGAAGATTTGTTGTACACTTTACAAGACACAAGTAAAGTTGTGCAAGGATGTTCTTAATGCAGCTCAGGAGGATTCTTCGCCTAACTTGTGGCATAGGCGGCTGGCTCACATGAGTGAAAAAGGGTTGTAGATTTTGGCAAAGAAGTCTCTCATTCCCTTTGCCAAAGGTACGTCACTAAATCCTTGTGACTTTTGTTTATTTGGTAAACAACATAGAGTTTCATTTAATATACCCTCTACTAGAAAACCCAATGTATTAGATCTTGTTTATTTTGATGTATGTGGTCCCATTGATGTTGAGACTTTAGGTGGCAATAAATATTTTGTTACATTTATTGATGATGCTTCACGAAAGGTGTAGGTTTATGTTTTGAAAACTAAAGACCAGGTTTTTGAGCACTTCAAGAAATTCCATGCCATGGTAAAAAGAGAGAAAGGGAAGCATTTGAAGTGTCTCCGTAGTGATAACAAAGGTGAATACACATCTAATGAATTCAAGAGTTACTACTCTGAGAAAGGCATTAGACATGAGAAGACAGTTCCTGGTACTCCACAGCAAAATGGTGTGGCAAAAAGGATGAACCGCACTATTGTTGAGAAGATCAGAGGTGAAGTTGTTGTGACTGCATGCTATCTAATTAATAGATCTCCATCAGTTCCTTTGGATTTTGATATTCCAGAAAGAGTATGGACAAGGAAAGATGTTTCTTACTCTCACTTGAAGGTATTTGGGTGCAAGGCATTTGTTCATGTGCCTAAGGAACAAAGATCAAAGATTGATAGCAAATCCACTCCTTGTATATTTGTTGGATATGGAGATGCAAAATTTGGCTACAAGTTATGGGATCCTAAAGAGAAGAAGATGATCAGAAGTAGAGATGTAGTTTTTCATAAGAATGAAAACTTGGCAAACTTTGAGAAAACTGAGAAGCCTAAAGCTACAGTTGGAGGTGTTCTTGATCTTACACCTACCTCTTCTTCCTCAGATAATGCCACAAATAGGGAAGAGGTACAAGATGAGAATTATGGTGGTGAACCAACTGAATTTGATGCTGATGAGCCAGTAGGTGTTGATGGTGATGATGTGACAGATACATATGGTGTTGAGCAGGGGGAGCAGCCTCCTCCACTAGAGATGGTAGAACCTCAGGTGCGAAAGTCTACTAGAGAGCATCGTCCATCGACTAGATACCCCACTTCTAAGTATACTATGATTACTGAAGAGCCAGCCAGAAAATTTTCAGGAAGTACAGTTTCATAAGGATAAGCAAAGTTGGTTGAAGGTTATGCATGAAGAGATGAATTCTTTGAATAAGAATAAGACTTATGACTTGGTGGAACTTCCTAAAGGCAAGAAGGTACTGAGAAACAAATGGGTTTTCAAGCTAAAGAAAGATGGTGACAAGTTACTGAAGTATAAAGCTCGATTGGTGGTCAAGGGTTTTAGTCAGAAACAAGGGATTGACTTTGATGATTCTCCAGTAGTCAAGATGAGTTCCATTTGGGTAGTTTTGGGATTAGTAGCTAGCTTGGATCTTGAGCTTGAGCAACTTGATGTGAAAATAGCTTTTCTTCATGGTGATTTGAAAGAAGAAATCTACATGGATCAGCTAGAGGGATTCAAAGGGAAAGGGAAAGAACACATGGTTTGCAAGTCAAAGAAGAGTTTGTATGGTTTGAAGCAAGCTCCAAGACAGTGGTACAAGAAGTTTGACTCATTCACATGAGGACAAATGCAGATCATTGTGTTTATGTAAGAAGATTTCCCAATAGTAAATTTGTTATTCTTCTGCTATATGTAGATGATATGTTGATAGTAGGACAAGATGCAGGTGTGATTGGAAATTTGAAGAAAGTGACCTTGAAGCAAGTCAAGATCATGGTATTTATTTACTTTTGTAGGGGGGCTGTATCATGGCAATCAAGATTGCAGAAGTGTGTTGCCTTATCTACAACTGAAGCTGAGTATATTGCAGCTAATGAAGCAAGTAAAGAGATGCTTTGGTTGAAACGGTTTCTCCAAGAATTGGGTTTAAAGCAAGATGGGTATGTAGTTAATTGTGATAGTCAGAGTGCTATAGACTTGAGCAAGAATTCTATGTACCATTCACGCTCGAAGCACATTGAGGTGAGATACCATTGGTTGAGACTAGTTGTTGAACAACAATCATTTGAATTAGAGAAGATTCGCACAGATGAAAATTCAGCTGACATGTTGACCAAGGTTGTGTTTAGAGAGAAGCTAAAGCTTTGTACCGGGTTGGCTGGCATGAATTCTAACTGAAGAGTTGGGTTGAAGATTTCCTCCGTAGTGGGCTGGAGGGGGAGATTGTTGGGTGCAAGCACCTAGGGCTGTCCACAGGTCGGTCCGGGTCGGGTTTGTGCCCAACCCGGAACCGACTCGCCAGAATCGGGTGGGAAAAAAATGCACCCGCCGCCGACCCGCTGGAGTAATCGGGTCGGGTGGTTCAGACCATCAACGGGTGGCGGGCGGGTCGGTCGAAGTCATAGATATGAGAAGACGGCGAGAAAATGGTGAAAAAAACACAGATCCGGCGAAGAAACGCAGATTCCGGCGATAGTTTTCCAGATTCCGGCGATAGTTTTCCCTTAGATCTGGTGAGATTTCGTCAGATCCGGCGAAAATATCACCGGATTTGATGAGATTTCACCAGATCCCGTCAAAATCTCACCGGATCTAAGGGAAATATCGCCAGATTCTGAGTTTCTTCGCTGGATTCTGGAAAATTATCGTCGGATTCTGGGTTTCTTCGTCGGATTCTGGAAATTTTGCCGGAATCTGGAAATCTTTCGGTCAGTTCGGGTTTTTCGGGTTTTAGGGGAGGAAAACCGAAACCGACCCGTCGGAATCGGTTTCTGGTGGTGAAAACTCGCCGCCGACCCGCCAGAGCAGTTGGGTCGGCCGGATTCGGGTCAGATCCGGTCGGTTCTTCGGGTGGATCGGGTTGCCGGATCAATCTGGACAGCCTTACAAGCACCGTGCGGGTCTAGCCCATATGCTTGGGTCAAAGCTCATTTAATGAGCTTGCTTTCTCAAGCTTCCAAAGTCAGCATGCCATTCCTTGGGCAGTGACTTAGGCATGTGAGACATGCTAAAATTGAAAAGGAGAAAAGAAAGAAAACTGAGGCTATTCAGCCTTGAGTGGAGAGCTGAAATAGAGAGCCATATTCGGCCATTTTGTGTGAGTTCTAGAGTGAGCAAAAACACAAAGAGATATTCAGCCACTTGAGAGGTGCAGTCTGTGTGAAGAGATAGAGAGAAACACAGTGAGAGTGTGAGAGAGTGAAAAAGAAAAATGAGACATTTTTCTTTGCTCAAGTTACACATAAGGAAGATAAATTGGTGGAATTCTCATGGAGTTTTTGAGTGCTACAACCATGGAGAGTTGGAGTATTCAGATGAAGATTTTGCTATTGGCTTTGTAGTGAGATTGTATTTCCTTGAGATTTATTTGTTATATATCAAATTTATTATGGACTAAAGTTTAGCATAAACTTGATAGTTGTAATCTCTATTTCATAGTGGATATTTTTTGGAGATGCTTCGTGGTTTTTCCCTCTATACTGGAGGATTTTCCAAGTAAGATTTGGTGATCTTGTGTGGTTATGTTTATGTGATGCTTGCTAGAATTTTTTTTGTTTTCATAATATTACTATTACTTGGTAGTTATATATTTTAATTCACACATAGACATTGAGGTGATTAGGATTTTTCCCCAACAATAATTCCTCTAAAAAGTGAGAGAATTACTCATTGGACTTTGATGCAAGGAAAGCTCAAGTACAAAGTTTATACTTAAATTTAAAAATAAAATAATATATATATATATATATATATATATATATATTAACAAGATTTCAAAACATTGTAGTTGAACTTATATTTCATAATATTTTCAATAGAAACATCAACGATTCAAATCTTCTCCTTCCTATTGTTATAACTGATACAAAATAAAAATAAAAAGTATCACCAAAATATTCCTATTGCTTGTACGTATCACTTCTCAAACAAATAATCTAAGAATTTTTCTTTGATCACCTCCCTCTGTACCACAAGAATTACTACTACCCAATGAAGTCATTTCAGACTCCTCTGTTGACGGCGTTGCGGCTCTTTTCCTCCTCCTTCCGCCGTCTATTTCCGTTCTCCTTTGCAAGCCTGTTGTCAAGCAAAGATCAAGATCCAGTTGTTGCAAGTTTTCCACTTTGTCAGAAGCCCCCTTCTTATTAGACCCCAATAAGCAAGGTTCTTGTGGAGTACTAACACAATTGTTTCCAGCTTTTGCTTTTGAAGGGTTAGCTAACTCTAGCATACTAACTTGTCCCCCAAGAAACTCCGGCTGGGCTTGTAACACACCGCCTCGGAGCACTGTCTCCACAGCCGCCCGACACACGTTCCAATTTCCAGTCCAAAGAAGCCCCACCACTCCATTCACCGGATTCACCGTCCTTCCCACCGCTTCAAATAACAAAGACCGAAACAAAGCTAACAAAAAAGAAAGAGAAGAAAAATTTAGACGAAAGGTAACATGTAAGATTTAAAACTCATTGAATTACTTACACTGATTAAAAAAAAAATAAAACCCCGACACTTATATAAGTTTGTATATGCACCGGGTCTATGGGGTTCGGGGACGGTGGAAATGAAGGACATGAGGCAGGCGCGGCCGAAGAACTTGGCGACGAAGAGGGTGGCATGAGCTTGAGCTTGTGGGTTGTCTATCCATTTAAGGCATTGTCGAAGCATGCAATTGTCACTGCAACCCTTTCGAAGAACCCTGCAGCCATTGCAACTCATCTTTAGGACATTCACTTTTAGCTTTAACTAAGGTTGAGAATAAAGAGAAAAAAGATATAGCTAAAGAGAGATGTTGGTGATGGTAGAGGAAAACTTGGATTTTTGAGGAAGATAAAAATAAAATGTGAGAGAGTCATGTACATACATATATGCATGTGGGAGGGAGTAAAGTGGAGGAATTAATTATTGGACAAAATGGTTAACTTAACCATGGTTAGTTTTAGCTAACCACAATTAATTTTGGTGGGGTTACAAATACAAGGGTAGGGTTCCAAAGAAGTGGGTAAGAGGCGGCTCCGTGTCTCCGCAAACTGTGAAGGTTGCTCCACCGTTGGATTAATTTCTCATGCGTGAATGTGTACACTACGGTCATATCTTTTTCTATTTTCTTTCTCTTTTGTTTTTGGCTGTGGATTTTTTGAAACACTCTTCAATAATCTTGGTTATTCCTATATATAAAGCTTTAATCTTCATTTTTTTTTAATGATTAAATTAACTCCATTGTTGGAGCATATGAAAGTGTAGGCCAGCCTGTCATTAACGTATAATAAGGCTATAAATAATTGGTAGAAACGTGCATGATTTCTTTTGGGTAATAAGGATATACCAACTTTTTTTTGTTCTCTATTTTTTATCATATGTATATATTTTTTTTCAATAATGGAAGAATCTCAATCTGTAGCTCAAATTGTTGAACCAATTGGAGGAACTCAATAATCAAAGCATGCCATAAAGTGAACAAAAATGCTACATTTATATATAATTAGATCACATAGAGGTCTGATTGTAGCTCGAATGTTAAACCAAATACAAATTTGATTCTAGCTTGTATAATCATTCTTTTAAGAAGTGTCTCAGGCTGGCATATGTGTCTAATTAATAGCCTAGCTAGGCAGAATAATGGAAAAGGCTCAAAATTAATTGAATGCCTCATCCTCACCCAATTTTAAATTACCACGTGTTCAGTTCTCTTTAATTATGCATTAATTTAATTCTTCTCTGGCGTGCGTAAAAATAATTAAATTAATTTTTTCCCCTTATTTTTATACCATCTTGCATGTAGTATAAACTTTGTGATATGCACAGTGCACTGCGTCTTTCTGTTGAAGGAATGTTAGATGATATGGGTTTATGATATGACTGAGTTACACGCACAATTTATTATAGTCCCTGTTCTATTCTTGATATTTATGTATGTGTACATATATATATCTTCAACAGCTATACATACTTTATTCTACATTTTTTTTTAGATAAGAAGATAGAAGTTATCCTACATCTTTAGAACACTTGTTAACATATCTCAAAAAAAACAAAAAAATTTGTTAGCAAAAATCTATGTATAGTTAGATCTTAGGTGGTTTAATATATATGATTCAATAACCATGCCAACAATCTTATAATGCAATTGAGATATTCTAGTATTTCTAATAGAGACATTCAAAATTCAAATCCTTTATCCCATTGTAATATCTAATTATCAAAAAAAAAAAAAAAAAAAAAGATTCAACCTTAATTAGAGTAAGTGGCTACACTTACAAAGTGCAAAAAAGAGAAAAAGACTAAAGTTATGACAGCATGATGATGAGGACAAACATGACGATGGTGATGAGGCGGAGCCATTGATGAGATGTTATGGTCGCAACTCGAGGACGTGGCATCTTTATCCTATATATGGACCACCACAATATATGTAAGCATCCACAAACTAATTAAATAATGTATTAGTGTAGGTTCCAACAAAAACTTAAGTTTGTGGAGAATGGGATTCTGATTCATGAGCATTGGCACGAGGTTAACTTTCACAGCTCACTTTTGGCTTCATGCATCCATATATATTTTGTCAAATTGGCATATCTTCTAAAGGTATATAGAATTATATATCAATGGGGGTTTGGCCGTACACATTAAGCTCAAGAGGGACACTTTTGGCTTTCTCTCTTCTGCAACACAAATCAAACTTTTCAAGTGTCTCTTCCATGGATTAGAAAGACAAATTTGAGTTTGGGAAATGGGAAGGCCACTATAGTATCATCCACTTCTGGTTTCACTTATATCTATAAGGAGCATTTCTTGATAAATTCAATAAAAATATTTAGAGTTTAAATCTAACTCCCATTATAACTATCAAATTATCAACTTCTGGTTTCAATTATATACCTACACCACATCTACCCAAACTCTTATAGTTTAACGAGCATTTTTTTTTTATTCAATAAAGATATTTAGAGTTTAAATCTCACACTCCCACTGTAACTATCAAATTATCAAAAATCTATGCAACATCAATACTAAATTTCTCATAGAATTGCACAATATAAACTTTGAAGAAGCTTGAACTTTTTTTTCTTCTTCTTGGAACATCTTCTCAATTTCATTTTAGTGGAAAAAATTTATTTCACTTTTTCCTAAATATATGTAACGGCATATAAAGTGTAACCCCATTTAAAATTTTCAATGACTAACACTAGACATAGCTTTAAAAATATTTAATCGATGTAGATCAAGAAAAAAAAAGGGGTCCATTTTAAGTTAGATAGATCATTTTCTCCTTTTCTTCCTCTTATTTTATGTTAAGATTATTTTTGGACGCTCAGATTACTTACTAAATGTTAAGTGAATGAAAACTGAAAATTTAGATAATAAGAAATAACTGCTACAGAACCAATGGTGTAGATCTTATCTTATTTTTTGTTCTTCGGAGTTGTAAGGTCGAATTTTATCAACCATCTTGTTGGCTTTATTCCGTGCCAAATTTGCTTGTATTTTAGCAATTAGTAATCCTGTATTTAGGTGGGAATCATGTAAGGGTAGTGTGTGAGAGAGTGTGAAGAAATGCTCAAGATTGTGCAAAGAAGCAGGAACTCGCGATTGGATCTCGCGGGTGGCTCATGGCTTGCAAGCCGCCAGAAGTTGTACACGTGCCAAGCATTCCAGAAGTTGAAGCGTCATGCCAGTTGGAGCACTACAAGACAAAAGGTACAGACTGGCCATTCAGTTACCTCGCAGCTGGAACTCGCGACTCAGTCAAGTCGCGAGGCTAAGCCGCCAGCCAGCTCTGTTTTGAAAAACTTGACTCTTCACATTCCACTCTCACCCTAGTATATATACCCCTTATATCCACGAAATGTAGAGAGCTTCAAGAGAGAATTTTGAGAGAGAAACTCTAGAGAAAAACAAGATTGACTCATCCACAATCTTCACATAGAGATTCTTCAAATTCCTCTACTCTCTTCCTCTCCATTGTTACATCCTTGAAAGGTACATTACCAAAACCTTTTCTCACCATACCCATATCTGTGAGAAGGCCATTTGGTACTTTGGGAAGCAGTTAAGAATGGACCAATTTCATATTGGTTAATGCTATGGTCAAGTAGCGGAATCTGGTAAGCTAAAGAAGAAATAGGTTCGGCGTAACCTCGTTGGAGTAAGAGCTTAGAGGGCTTAGGTACACTGGGTAGATTAGGCTTGGAGGGTCTTCTGCTGTTCATGTATCCCAACTACATTCTTTAATGGATTATTTACCACTTGGAGGGTGACAGAGAGGTTTTACGCCGAGAGTTTCGGTTTCCTCTTCGATAACACATTGTTGTGTTGTCCTTGTGTTTGCATCTCTCTTCCCTTAATCTTTGCCATTTAATTTCTGCTGTGGATATAATTTTATTTGGTTTAGATTGTTTATCAATTTTGTATTAAGTTTATGTTCATTTTTCGCACATTAATTGTTTGATATTAAGCTTGAATAGGTAATTTGTTAATTGGGGGTCTAAACGTTCATAGTGTTTTATACACTAATTGAACTTTCAATTGGTATCAGAGTGGGTACACTTGTTGTGGTTTAAATACCTTAGTGTGATCCTTGACTCTTTGTGTTTATTTGCCATGGATAGTGCTTTATATGCCTATATGCATGTTTTGGATGTTGATGATTGTAACACGCCATGTGTTTGTGAAAATGCCTCTATGAGTGATACTCCTCATGATTGTGATGTTATGTTACATGAATCTTTGGGTGTTGTTGATATTCCAAATGACAAACTCTTGAAGAAAAAGGCTAAAAAGTTTCAAAAGAATTTGAGCAAGTTATTTTGTGAAATGGATGATTTGATTGCTAAGCTCAATGAATCCAACAAATTAGTTCAGAAATATAAGAAACTTGCTGAAAATTCTCTTGAAAAGTTAAAAGAGTTTGAATGTTTGAATATGGACTTGGATGCTAAACTTGTTTTGTCTAACAAACTTGTTGATGAGCTAAAATGTGAAAATGATTCTCTTAAGATACATGTTAAGTGTTTGATTGCTGAACCTATTACTAAAAAAGATGAAAATATTTGTTGCAATCATGTTGTGGTACCCGATTTTGTGCATATTGTGTGTTCTACCTCAAAGGACAAATCGGTGTACATTCCTCCACATAAAAGAAATCAAAAGGTGGAGAGAAAGGCTGTTAAGTCAAAGCCTCCATTTAGGTCTCAACCTAAGGCTTTGGATGGATCTAAGTTTGTTCCAACTTGCCACCATTGTGGTGTGATTGGTCATATAAGACCTTAATGTCATAAGTTGAAGAGGGAACAAAACCATGTTGCTAGATCCCTTCCCAAAAAGCCTAGTGGACCTAAACACATTGTTTGTCACCATTGTGGTGCCTTTGGTCATCTAAGACCTCAATGCTTTAAGTTTCATGCTTTTAAAAGAATCAAAAGAAAAGAAAAACTTGAGCTTTTTGGAAGTTGTGCTAAAAAGTGTAAACCGGTTTTGATTAAAAATAGCATGTTGTTAAAGAAAATGTTTAATGCTCTTAACTCCTTGACTATGTGCATCCCCGGTTCTCATTCTTCCAACCCTCGTCTCACTTCTCTTGAGACAGTCATTCCAAACAATCGTTACGTTTGGATGAGGAAAGGTTCCTATGGTTGAGCTTTTGCTCTTTTGGTCTTTGATCTAATTCTTTTGGTCTTTGATCTAATTCTTTCGATCTTTATAGGACCTTTCATGCATTAAATGTCATATTTTCATGCATTTTGTGCATCTTGCATTTCTTTTTATGCATTGTTTCTGTTTTGATCTTACTTTTATGTTTTAGTTTTGTTTGAGTAAAAAATCCAAAACCACATAAAAAGTGAAAAATTCAAAAAGTTTGATTGTATATGTTTGAGCACATATCACATGTGAGTTTTGCTTTGTACCTCTGTACAAATGGCTTTGTGCATTTACGAGCTTAGCTTGTTCTTTATGCACATATATCTTTGTGGGAAAAATCTTGACATCTATGCGTGATTATTGTAAATCGATCTTCAAGCTTGTCATGAATGATTAGTTAATAGTCATGTTGGTTTTGATACATGCGTAGACTTGTGCCTATATATCTTCCCACACTTTTTATTGATTTTGCTTAAAGAGCTCACCAAATGTAAATCTCCAAATGAAAAGAGATATTGAGTTGCAAAAGCCATCGCACATACTAGTATTTGACTAGAAAAAAGGGAAAGCGACTTGTATTGAAAATGTATGATGCCCAAAAGCCAAAGGCTTGTTCATCAAGTTGAAATATCAAAAAATTTCAAGCATAAGTCTCAAAATGAGATGTATTGATTCAAAATGATCAAATGTTATGAATTGTAAAGAAGCCAAATGAAAAGTTTCAAAGATATGTAATCATTTTCTTGTGGAATGTCATATATGTTCATTTCTATAATTGAGATAGACCACTTGACTTAGTACTAGTTGTGTATGACTTGATTGAATTGATCATTGAAGTTTTATTTTAGACTAAGGACTATTCCACACTTGATACACACACACAACATACATGCCTAATGTTTAATGAATGTCTTATTCATTTGTTCGATTGTACTTGTTTAAATGTGATGTGTGTGTGCTCAACTATATATGGATCAATCAAAAAAGATTTTTGATCATTTTATATGTTTTTGGAAGTGATTTTTATCACTCTTTGTGTTCATGTTTAGTGCTTACTTTTTTTTTTTCATTGTTTAAACATGTTTTATGTTGAAAAACAGGTGTCAGAGTTTTTCGCGACTTAGTTGGTGACTCGCCAGTCGCGAAACCTTAGTCGCGAGTTCATCCAGAAGCTTTGGCGACTCACTCGTGACTTGCTCGTGACTCACTCGCGACTTGTGAAAATTTTCGCGACTGAACCTCACGACTCGCCTAGTCGCGAAACGCCTAGAAATAGCTTTTAAAGGACTTTTCGTGGGAAACCTGTTTTAAACCTCTCCCATCCTTTCTTAAACCCCTCTTTCACTATTTTTATATCAAAACCCAATCAATTTGAATGGTTTTTCATTCCATTAACATCTCTAAGGTAATTATAAACTCTTTTCATTGATTTTGATTCTTAGATTATGTTTTGGAGAGTTTTGTGCTCTTGGTTGGGATTTTCATCATAGGGGTTGGGAAAACTTAATTTTTGTCAAATTTTTGCATGGGATTGGTTTCTTTTGATGATTTGCTTTGGATGTTGGCCCCTTGTGGCAAAAAGAACATGTATTAAGGGTGGATTTCATGATGTTCATGCATTGTTTTACATTGTTGTTCATATTGTGTACGTTAGGTGTTTGATAAAATGCCTCTTAGGCATTTTCTCGCTTGTTTGGACTCTGATGAGTACCAAACTTTGGGGTTTCTCATGTTTCCTCATTAGGAATATGTTTGATTCATTGGTTCTGTATTTAACACACATTGCCCCACAAGTGCTTTTTCCATGCATTGGTTATGTATTGCACATAGCCACCTCTTGCACACACCTTTGCTACCCTTGTCATTCATTGGTCTATACCTTGTTTCTTCATTCTAGCATGTCATGTTTACCTTATGCTTTGTAGCACTTTGTTTTGCCTTAGGATTGTGCTTCATTTTTTCATTCATCTCGCACCTCTCATGCATCATTATCATTGTTTGTACCTTCATCTCTTGCCCTCTTTTCTCCTTGATCCCTTTGTCTATTCGTGTCAAAAAGAGGGAGAGTATACTCTAGAGTAGTATATCGGAGAGTTTTGTCATTTCTTTATGACTCTTGTGCACATCCTTAGGAGGAGAAATTCTATGTCTCGTGCACATTTGTAGGGGGAGAGATATTCCTTAAGGGAGATGCATATATCAAGGAGAAGAAGACATTTTGTTAATTAGAAAACTTTGTTCTGTTTGTTTTCTTGTTGGCTTTATGGTGCTTTGAGTTATGCTTTGTTGTTCTCATCGCATCATGTTTGTGTTTTGGACATGCATATATCCCTATGCTATTGTGCTTCATTGAATGCATGTTCAGATGATCATTTGCTTTGCTATGTGATCATTGTAGTCATTTCTATATGACTGTTTTGGTGTATGATAAAGTTGCTCACATGTTTCACATCATGTTTACTTAATCGCAATTTACTTGTTACATTACTTGTCCTTTTATTACTTGTTTTACCTTGAGGGTCTAATGTGTTTTGTGCAAGTGTTTCAAGTTACAAGTATATATGTTCCAAGTGCATCACAGCTTCTCATCATTTTGAAGGGGAGAAACTTTAAGCACTTTTAGTTTATATTGCTTAAGTTTATATTCAGTATTTTGTATTTGTACCCATGTTGCTTTTGTAAGTTTTTAGGATTTGTTTCCATGTGTTTTGTAGGCTTTTATGGTTTGTACCATGCTTATGCAGCCTTTATGCTTTGTTGCCTAGTACTTTTAGCTAAATGTTATGCATTTTCTTTAAGTACTCTCACTCTTGTGCCCCAGTCGGATCTTGTTCCTAGATGCATATACTTCATGTATTGTGCATTGGTTGAGTGTTGAACATGCAAGTGATTTGCATTGAGCTTATTAGCTTGTATGTCCAGATGTTCATTCCAAGTGTGAATGAGCATTGTGGTCACTATTTTATAGTGATTGCTTGTATGGTCAAGTTATGGTTTATTACTTAATTCCATTTTGCTTGATCGTATTGTGCTTGCCTCGTATGCATTATAAGTTTTTCTACATACAATGATCATATTGTGTTGTTGTGTTTCAGGAGATTCTTGTTTATATGATTCAAGAGCTACACAGATTCTAGATTTAGGTGTGAGTGAGTTTTGTTCAACTGTTCCCAACTCACATGTTAAGTCTAGAGTTTGTTTTAGGGTTTTGTCACGGAATAGCCAAAGGGGGAGATTGTAAGGTTGAATTTTATCAACCATCTTGTTGGCTTTATTCCATACCAAATTTGCTTGTATTTTAGCAATTAGTAACTCTGTATTTAGGTGGGAATCATGTAAGGGTAGTGTGTGAGAGAGTGTGAAGAAATGTTCAAGATTGTGTAAAGAAGCAAGAACTCGCGACTGGATCTCGCGGGTGGCTCGCAGCTTGCAAGCTGCTAGAAGTTGCACACGTACCAAGCATGCCAGAAGTTGAAGCGTCATGCCAGTTGGAGCACTACAGGACAAAAGGTACAGACTGGCCATTCAGTTACCTCGCGGCTGGAACTCGCGACTCAGTCAAGTCGCGAGGCCAAGCCACAAGCCAGCTCTGTTTTGAAAAACCTGACTCTTCGCATTCCGCTCTCACCCTAGTATATATACCCCTTATACCCATGAAATGTAGGGTGCTTCAAGAGAGAATTTTGAGAGAGAAATCCTAAGAAAAACAAGATTGACTCATCTATAATCTTCACATAGAGACTCTTCAAATTCCTCTACTCTCTTCCTCTCCATTGTTACATCCTTGAAAGGTACATTACCAAAACCTTTTTTCACCATACCCATATCTGTGAGAAGGCCATTTGGTGCTTTGGAAAGCAGTTAAGAAAGGACCAATTTCATATTGGTTGATGCTATGGTCAAGTAGCGGAATCCGGTAAGCTAAAGAAGAAATAGGTTCGGCGTAACCTCGTTGGAGTAGGAGCTTGGAAGGCTTAAGTACACTAGGTAGATTAGGTTTGGAGGGTCTTTTACTGTTCATGTATCCCAACTACATTTTTTAGTGGATTATTTACCGCTTGGAGGGCGGCGAAGAGGTTTTACGCCGAGGGCTTCGGTTTCCTCTTCGATAACACATCGTTGTGTTGTCCTTGTATTTGCATCTCTCTTCCCTTAATCTTTGCCATTTAATTTCTGCTGTGAATATGATTTTATTTGGTTTAGATTGTTTATCAATTCTGTATTAAGTTTATGTTCATTTTTCGCACATTAATTGTTTGATATTAAGCTTGAATAGGTAATTTGTTAATTGGGGGTCTAAACGTTCATAATGTTTTATACACTAATTGAACTTTCAGGAGTGAACTCTTAATGTTAATATATATATAACATACAAAAATAATTTATCAATTTTGTGCATACTGCATGGTATAATTTGTCATACCTTTCTTTAAAAGTTATTATGACTTTTGAGTGAAGTTTGCAGTATGCCTTTACGTTAGAATCATATTTCATTTTCCTTGTGAGTGTGTTTGTTTTTCAAAAAATGAACCAAAAAAAAAAAAAAAACCATGGATCTCTTTGTCCTTTCCTCATTATTTATTAGACTTCCTATCAAACTTTTGGGACTTTTTTTTTTTTGTTTTTGAAAAGCAAACACACACACACACGCAAGGGAGAGGGAAATATGTTCTAACACAAAGACAAACCACAACCCTACTCAAAAGCCATGGTAACTTTTAAGGGAGAGTGGAGCAAATTATACTACACACAACACACTCTCTTAAGCAATGTGTGATAATTACCCTTTTTTTTTTTTTTTTGAAAAACAAACACACACACAAGAGAGAGGGAAATGGGTTAAACTTTTGGGACTTGATAAATCAATTTTCTTTGAAAAAAAACTTTGTATCTTGTAACAGTAAATTCTGGCCTGCCCATTGTAATAAACGCTCGAAATAAATGTACATCTTCTGGGTCTGTCTTTATCTTCAGGAGCTCATTTCAAATAGCTCTAAAATCATGATCAATCCCTTTGGCATAAACAATGTGTAAAAAGGAACAAGGCACCTATCAATTTTTACAACTGATTGAAGTTAACAGCTGATAGGGTCGCTTTCCTCCCCTCGCCATGTGTTGTGCCCTTATGGGATTAGCACTTGGATTCAAGGTTTAAGAAGCCGAGCTGTCAACACATAACATGTCTTAGAAGCTGCAAAAATAAAAGAGTAAAGTCAATCCTATCAATTGCAATGTACTTATTTTCTTTTTAAGTCAACTACAATTTACATTAATAGTCATGAAGAAGGTGAATTTGGAGTGATGTGATAAGAGAGCGAGAGTGAGAGTTATGCTTGTGCTACCAAGTGAAAACTTAAGCTAGCATATGCTATAAATGACACCTACCAAGCTACCAAGCTACCAAGCAGAAGCACGGACACAATTACAGGTATGAGTACAATAAGGCAACACGAGCGAAGTGTTCGTGCTTCCTAGAATGACACACACATACTTGCTCTTGTTTGGGTGTGGGGGCGGGGGATATAACTATGGTCTCTTTAGTAGGTAGAAACTTGGGTTAATGACTCTCATTTCCAATTAATGCCTTTATAGTGATTCAAAGAAATATCGAAAATTCTATGATAGGAAATGAGGGTTGGCTTTAGTTGTTGAATTTTTAAGAGAATCTCAGATTTTAACAGTTTGGTTTTTATGTTGATTGGGATAACTGATAAGTAATGATACTTGGTTTGTTTCCTTGAAAGGACTGACACGCTCGGAAGCTACTAAATTTGAATCATTATGCCAGTTAGCATTAATATTAATGCTTCATTATGCCAGTTAGCATTAATATTAATGCTAACTGGCATAATAATTCAAATTTACATTATGATGAGCTGCTTTTTTTCCTTCCTTTGAGTGAGTTTTCTGTGTGCTCTTGGCTTGTTTGCATAACTCATTATACTGGACTCATGAGTTTTGCAAGTACATTGAAGTCTGAACCCATTTGCATTCCTTTTCCTTGAGCCCGATGATATATGAAGGAAGTCTCTCTTTTGTTCTTCAAACCAATCTTCCTAAATTTCCATAAGTTTTTTTTTTTTTTTTTTCAAAGATATTGTATTTTGTTTGACTCTAAATTTTGATAGAAGTTTTAGCCTAAAAATAAAGAATTTATGGTTTTAATAGTTAGACCCAACATTTTTTTTCATCAATTTTTATGTTGTTGGTTAAATTTAATTAAGCTTTTAATTGAAATCTAACCATACGATTAGATTAATTTTGGTGCTATTGGGAAATTTAGACCCCGGTTGATAGAATTAACAAGTTTTAAACCCAAGTTGTTAATTAGATTTATTATGAATAAAACTTGTTAAAACAAACAAACATCAATATCATGTCAAAATTATGTAGCAGAAAAATAAATAAGACAAAATATGATGACCCAGGAAAACCAATGAAACAAACTAACAGTAAAAAATCTGGGGGGAAACCTTCCCAAAAAGCAATTCACTATAGTAAAGAGAAGTTTCAGATCTAGTACAAAACTTTTACCTCTAGACTCTACGATCCCCGTAGATGAACTCACAACAGAAACCTTCTACTGCTTCAGAACCTCTAAACTCTTCAATATATGAACGCCACCCTTTTTGCACGGGTCCCAGTATGTGACTAACCAATGATGCACGGCTCCCAGTACGTGACTAACACACCAACTAAAAGAAGATGTTAGCTACAAAGTTCTTCACTTCATCAACAATGAAGATCAAAAAGAACTTGGTTACAAAACCCTAAGGCGCAAAGACGCAATAGTTTCTTTCAGAGAGAATAAGACATCGGTCACCTTTTGCATATGTTCTCCTTGTATTCTCTTATGTGACGGCCTCTAAAATAAGCCTTATATATGTCTAAAGTTGTGAGAAAAGAAACTCTACACATACATGTCAGCATGGGCCGAAAATCAGATCTGAAAATTTGAATTTCGTAATTCTCGATCGATTGAGGAGGTGTCGAGCAAGTGTCAAGGGGACAGAAATTTGCTTGATCGATCGACCTAGCTATCGAGAGGTGTCGAGATTGTGATAAGAAGCAACTAAAGAGCTTGACAGATAAGCTAGGTGTCGAGCAGCTGTCGAGCACACGGGTTGAACAGCTTCTTAAACCTCAACACATGCTAGCTGTCGAGTTTTAATGAACTTGCACTTCTCAGCTTGTTTCTTAGATAGACTTGATGACTTCAACACTTGATCTTGAAACACAGTTTCTTGAAGTATTAAAAACACCTAGATCTATCCAATTATAAGTAAAGTGTGTTTTGTCAAAAGATTAGCCAATTACATAAAATAGTGATATATGTTCCTAACAAGTGAATCACATATGTCCTAACAATCTCCCCCTTTGGCAATCCGTAACAAAACCATAACAAACAAATGAACATATGATAGAAGTCATAAATCACTCAACTCATATTCACTTGTTGAATACAATAAAATCTATCCTAACATAAATTCTTGAAAAATTTTGCAAGAAGAGAGTTCATGGCAAGGAAGACTTTGACAACCTGTATTTCTGAAACACTTTAAACAAAACTCATCAAGGCATCTTAGTGTGAGACAGAAATAATAGATTGCATACAATATATAAGAAACATGTGTATAAAGATAGAAAAGAAACAACACATGTAAAGGTAGGTGAAATAAACATACATCAACATATAAAGAAGAGAAAGTATAATGTATGTAAATATGGTCACAAGATTGGTGTACAAGAAGAAGGAGGTAAGCACTCCCCCTAACAAGATGAAACAAATTTCCTCCTTACAGAGGCATGTATTTCTCCCCCTAACATGTAGAATTTTTTAAGAAAAAACCACAAAGTCTCCACAATTTCTCTCCCTTTTTGTCATGATTGACAAAGGGTACAAGAAGCTAGAAAGCTTCACCCAAGAGACATAAAAATGATCAAGGATGATTAAGGGGGCACAAGAAATCCATATAAATGCATGAATGTAATAAAATAAGATGCTATGGATGACAAGATAATAGAAGGATGCAAAACATGTGAAAAACAAATCTCTCAACAAGAAAAATGTTATGCACATAGATCCCAAAACACACACAAACACACTAAACAAGTCTAACCAACTTTATATTTCAAAAACAAGTCAAGACAGTTTAGTGAGCATACATTAACACATGTAAATCTTGTGATGGCCAAATCACATTGTACCTGCACATGTATCAAGAGTAGCAAAGAATATTGCGTGTTGTGTGTGAAAAACATCGCAAGATTGCATAAGTGTCAACTAGTTATGACGATTTGAGATATGAGAAAATCACTTTAACTCACACACAATCATAATTATTTGAGGGGGACTATTACCTTCGAGGTACATCCTATAACTCTCACATCTCCTAGAATACACGCTTGCAATCATATATAAAGCATTTTGATCTTTT
Source organism: Quercus tomentella (assembly GCA_028535165.1). Lineage (NCBI taxonomy): Eukaryota > Viridiplantae > Streptophyta > Magnoliopsida > Fagales > Fagaceae > Quercus > Quercus tomentella. The sequence goes on along the minus strand of JAPQVY010000111.1, from coordinate 24,644,064 downwards.
TGCTTTTTATTTTTCTTTACATATTTTTCTTTTTAAATAAATCATGCATGGGCATATAAGAGATAGAAAAGAAATATCCAATTATGTTAAGATTTTGACATTCCAATTTTGCTATGCCGAAGCACATAAATGTCATTGACATTACACTTTTGCTATATCGAAGCATACAGATGTCATTTCATGATTAGTGGGTAACAGTAATGAGATGGTTATTTATGCTTTTCTTTTAGAATTTTTTAGTCATTCTCGTCAAAAAGAGTGATACGAGTGTTAAGTACAAGAGATAACTTAATCTTACTCATCACAAACAAGAGCCACAAAGCTTACTTGCTTAGTTGTGCATAGAGATGCTCATCTAAGTTACAAAAGATACAAAGTTTAGAAAACTTTGTTTCAATGGCCATCCAAGGTACACAAGTACCAATGTACACAAAACACACATTGTTTTTGTATTTTTCTCTTTTTATTTTGAAAAACAAACAAAATAAAGACTAAACAACCAAACAAAAACAAACAAACAACATGAAAGCGTGAAAGAAATATGCATATGCATGAAAGCATGATAGAAATGTGTAGATGTATGAAAACATGATTCCAAAACCAGATAAGAAATCAAGCAAAGAGAGTCCTACTTTAGATAAAAAGAATTAAAGCAGAGGACAAACAGAAAAGACAATTAAGTCTTAGGCTCTTTTCTCACCCACATAGCACGAATCTTTGGCCGTGAAGATGAAAAGGCACGTGTCCTAGTATGTCTACTAAAGGACATAGAAGAATTAAAATTATCCTAAAAGTGAGTTAAAAAGCCCAAAACTTTTAATAACTCTCCAAACAAAGGTGTAGGTCCTTGAGAGGAAGCCTGTGACCGTTTGGACAATTGCTTATGAGAATACAACTTAAAGCAATTAGGACGAATGTGTTCAGAAACACCATAATGGTGACAAACATGATGTCTAACAAAGGATTTAGAATTAGCCAAAATAGTTTTGGATTTCATACCTTTATCACCTATTTTAGATTGTGGTACAAAGACAGTTCTTGATCCAGAAGCCGTGTAAGAGGAGGGGCTGGAGGAAACAACATATCCTAAGCCAATCTTATCAGAACTAGACTTTTGAGCACTCAATACCTTATCAAGCTTTGTACTAGACATTCTCTCTATTTGAGTTCTAGCTTGACTAAGCTCAACCTCAAGATTCTTGACATTCTCTTCTAATGAGGTGTTCTCCATAACAAGAGTCTTAACTAACCTTGTAGTCTTATCTTGTTTGACTAACAAATTAGCTTTTTCAGTTTTTACCCTATTAAGCTCTTTTCTACAAAGATGAGAAGTCTTCTTAGATTTTATAAATTCAGTGCATAGCTTATCATAGGCTTCCTAAAGGGTCATCTTCTTGGGTACTTCATCATCAAAAGAATCCTCACTGTCACTAGCACTCTTCACAATCACCTTATCGGTTGAGGTAGCAAAGGCCATAACGTGACTACATTCACCCACATACTCATCAGAAGAGTCATTCTCAGTATCACTCTAGGTAGCAACCAACCCTTTATCTTTTGACTCTTTAGTCTTTTCCTTCATGAGGTAGTTTGGACACTCAATCCTCATATGACCAAAAACTTTGCACTCATGGCATTGGATGAGGGGTTTCTCATTCTTGCCCTTCCTTGAGGATTTAGGAGGTTTGCCCTTATCATTTTTCCTAAATTGAAGAAGCTTGATAATCTCATCAGTTATGAAAGTTAGATCCTCATCCTTATCTTCATCTTCATTTTCATCTTCGTCTTCATCTTAACTTTCATCTTCATCTTCAAAGTCCTCAATCTCTTCCTCTATATCCTTAAGAGCCAAGTTTTTACTCTTTCCACCTTTTCCCATTGAGCCTAATCCCATCTCATAGGTTTGAAGGTTCCCTACAAACTCAGTCAAAGGAAGTTTATCAATGTCCTTCACTTCCTCAATGGTAGTGATCTTAGCATGGAATCTTTCAGGTAAGGACTTAAGGATTTTCCTAACAATTTTGGATTCCATAATAGATTCTCCAAGATTGAAAGCAGAATTCACAATATCCTTGAGTTTAGCATAGAACTCATCAAAGGTCTCATCCTCCTCCATCCTTATTTCTTTAAAACTACTAGTGAGTCTTTGAAGTTTTACAGTCTTTACTGCCTTGGTACCTTCATAGGTGGTCTCAAGAATGGTCCATGCTTCCTTTGCAACTTCTGTGGATGATATTTTCTTGAATTCCTCATTGGTCACCCCACAAAACAAAGCATTCAAGGCCCTACTGTTGAAATTTGCCGCTATGATTGTTGTATCATTCCAATCCACCGGCGTTTCCTTTGGCTTAATCCAGCCAACTTCAACAGCTTACCATACCTGTTCACCTAGAGCCTGTAAAAAAACTTTCACACGAACTTTCTAGCATGGATAATTATTTCCATCAAATAAAGAAGGAATCAAAAGAGATTGTCCACGATCCATGACAATAGGGGTTAAGGATCACACTCAGGAAATTAATTCAATCAGAGTGTACCCACTCTGATACCACTTGTTGGGAAATTTAGACTCCGGTTGATAGAATTAACAAGTTTCAAACCCAAGTTGTTAATTAGATTTATTATAAATAAAACTTGTTAAAACAAACAAACATCAATATCATGTCAAAATCATGCAGCGGAAAAATAAATAAGACAAAATATGATGACTCAGAAACCAATGAAATAAACTAGTTTCACAGTTAAAAACCTGGGGGGAAACCTTCCCGAAAAGCAATTCACTATAGTAAAGAGAAGTTTCAGATCTAGTACAAAACCTTTGTCCCTAGACTCTACAATCCCCGTAGATGAACTCACAACAGAAACCTTCTACTGTTTCAGAACCTCTTAACTCTTCAATATATGAACGCCACCCTTTTTGCACGGATCCCAATACGTGACTAACCAATGATGCATGACTCCTAATACGTGACTAACACACCAACTAGAAGAAGATGTTGGCTGCAAAGTTCTTCACTTCATCAACAATGAAGATCAAGAAGCACTTGGTTACAAAACCTTAAGGCGCAAAGACGCAGTAGCTTCTTTCAGAGAGAATAAGGCATCGGTCACCCTTTGCATATGTTCTCCTTGTATTCTCTTATGTGACGGCCTCTAAAATAATCCTTATATATGTCTAAGGTTGTGAGAAAAGAAACCCTACACATACATGTCAGCATGGGCTGAAAATCAGATCTAGAAATCTGAATTTTGTAATTCTCGATCAATCGATGAGGTGTCGAGCAGGTGTCGAGGGGACAGAAATTTGCTCAATCGATCGACCTAGCTATCGAGAGGTGTCGAGATTGCGATAAGAAGCAACTAAAGAGCTTGACAGATAAGCTAGGTGTCGAGCAGCTGTCGAGCAGGTGTCGAGCACACGGGTTGAACAGCTTCTTAAACCTCAACACATGCTAGCTGTCGAGCTTTAATGAACTTGCACTTCTCAGCTTGTTTCTTGGACAGACTTGATGACTTCAACACTTGATCTTGAAACACAGTTTCTTGAAGTATTAAAAACACCTAGATCTATCCAATTACAAGTAAAGTGCGTTTTGTCAAAGGATTAGCCAATTACATAAAATAGTGACATATGTTCCTAACAAGTGAATCACATATGTCCTAACAGGTGCCATATTTAAGACCATGAAATTCTCTTTAATTTGATTGGTCATGGGTGAAAATCGAGTAGTGTCAACATTCTTATCTGTGAGTAGTCACCTATTTTTATCTATAGTCTTAAACCCTAAGAGAGTCTTATATAAATATATGTTTTTCTTCTATTCATTAAAAACAAGAAAATCAATCATCAAATCATTTTGAGAGGCCCCCAAGGTCCTAGGAAAAACCCCATTCCGATAGCCTGACCTTGGCATTTCCTCTTTTCTTTTGGTTCTCGTCCTCCAACATTGATCATCCTCAACCTTCTCCACCACCACAAACAAAACCAGCAACGAAAAGAAAAAACTCCCACTATCCCACAGTCATCAAAACAGAACCTTGGCCCAAATCAAATTAAAAGCTCCAGCCTACCTCATCTGGAATCCTAAAGCCCAACCCGTGGGTCCACAAGTCACAAACACAACTTCCCAAAGATAAAGGTTTTGTGCTACCAAGGTTTTGTTTTGAATGTATTGGGGTTCAAAGAAAAAGGTTTTGTTTTGTTTTTTAATTTTAAATTAAGGAAAAAATATGAGTTAGGTGTATATTTTTTTTCTCACTCTTAGGGAGGCCTAAAATATTAGAGTTATACTAGTATATTACAAGTTTTATTACATAGGTCCTATAAATTGATGTGCTGGTTATTCAATACTCATTGATCTTTTGTTGAAGTGCAACCTTATTGCAACATCAATTTGTAAACTTTTTTTAGTAAAATTTATAGTAAGTTTAGCATTTCTGCAAAAAAAAAAAAAAAAATAATAATAATAGAAATACAACTCAATCACCATTAAGTGAATGAAAACTGCTGAAGCTAATACAAAATTTATGACAAAAAACTTAGAAACCAATGTGACAGGAATAAGATCGGTGTCACTTAAATAATATAATAAATGAATATTTGAATATCGTTTTTTTATTTTTTTATTATGGAATAACGTTTTTTTTTTTATACAACTTTTTTTTTATTAGTTATATGCCAGTTTGTAAAACTTATATAATAAATATCATTAGCTCCCTTTGGATGAATTAGTCATATTAATAAGTAAGAATTAATAATATTTTTGAAATAAAAAATATGTAATAAAAAAATAAACTAAATTATTTAAGTGATATTTAGATATAGAAAAGCTTCTTTAAAATTTTCGCCTTAGGCCGGCCCTGGTTATCCAAATGGCTAGATGTTTTACTGTTTGGCTTTTATATCAGGCTTAGCTTAAGTAGGGCTGTAAGTTGTATATCAACAATTGGGGTTGTGGGTTTCAATTTACTCTTTTGTCATTAAACAAAAGATTTGGGGTTTGAATCAATCTACACTAAAAATCAATCGGTGTCTTAGTCTAATAATAAAGGTTAACTAGTATAGGCGGTTAGATGTTTCCGTTAAAAATACTAGGAGGTGTAAATCAGTTAAGTTACAAAGATCTTAGCAAAATTTATAGATAATTTTTAATATTACAAGGTTAGTTAATCTAATTTTTATAAGTTTATAGATGACAATCATTCGATCTAATTAACTTAAATAATATTATTTCACTGATGATTAAATTTTAACAATTAGCATATATTTGTTTAAAAATACTACTCATGATGGTTTTGATATATAGAGCTAGAACAAGTTAATCAAGTAGCTTGTCAACAAGTTCAAATTTGTTTGATAAAAAATGAATCAAACTTAAATATGTAATCTAATTCGATGATAAACTTGAGCTTGTCTCGTATTTAAAATAAAATTAAAGGAGTAATCTTATAGTTTAATATTTAGCTAGATTTAGCTTGTATACAGTCTAGGTTCAAGGAGAAACTTAAAACAATTGAGCGGAAACATCTCTTGTATTCAATTTTGATGTTAAATTTGAGTACTTAAGTAGTGGTGATTAAGAATCATTTCAAGTTAATATTCCTATAAGTAATGTGTTAGAATCTTTAAAATCCTAAATTCTAAGTATCCAACCTCTTTCTTTTTTTTTTTTTTTGCTAAGCTTACCTAATGTGATTCTTAATTATTGGGATACGGTTTTTTGTGGCTTTAAAATATTTGCAAGTGGGAATTTCTTATATTATATATATATATATATATATATATATATATATTATAAGATTGGATATTCCGGGAAAAAGCCAGCACAGTAGCCACAACCCCCAAAGCTACCTAAATAGTCACCTCCCAGCAGTACTATTCAAGCAAAAAACCATGGCCAGATAGTCCCAGTTTCCCCAATTTCCTTGGCCAATCGCTATGTGGTTTCTACAATCCCAAAACCAAACTATGAAAGGCCACTCCTAACCCAGTCCAACTTTAGTTTTGCCTTAGTATCCCCAACACCTAGGGCAATAACTCCAAACATAGTAGATGATCCCTTTGGCCCCTTATAGTCCCAAAGATCATCCTAGCCATCTAGTAGAAAGAATAGGTCTCCTTACATTAAGAAACCTTACATCCAACACATCTTTTATACTGAACCACACATGATCCATATAAAAGATCCATTAGCCCTAGCAATGAAAGTTTTACCACCAAATTGGCATTTTCTTCCAAAGGTCCCAGAAAATTCCATCAAGTTCTATAAGAGCATCCTTATCCCGGGAAAAGTCTGCTCGAATAGAAGACATCAAGTCAAAATTGGACACCTCAGTCGTCCTCTACCACAAATTCATCATCACCAAGTTTGTCAGTTGCAAAGAATGGGGCCAACACCCCTCCCTACTTAAAACAATAGAAGGCACAGGAATTCAATATAGTTACTATGACTATATTGATGCCTTTGAAAAGATTTTATTTTATTAGAATAAGAACTTTGATCATTCATGGTTCTTAATGTTCGACAAAAATTTCAACAACCAAATACCGACTTGGTTCCTTAAGTGGTGGGAAATGTTTGGATCAATTCCTCAGATCTTCCCAAAACCTCTCCAAGATTCCCTCAGATATTTCAACTCAAGATTCCAAGTTAACCATCACAATTCCTAGTTTCCAGCAATCTTGCATATGACCATCAAGTATAAAATCCATTGGATCAGCATGTGGTCCTATGCAATCAGCAACAATCTATTAAATAGAGAGTTCTCAGTAAAATGGTGGGATAGCCTCAAAATTGATCCAGTCATCAATTAGATAAATAAGGATTTCCCTCCTCCAGTCCACAGAGCCATTACCTAGAAGACAATGTCCCAATCTAGCCTATAATTTGTCTCAGTCGCCAAAAAATCTAGCAAAGAATTAAAAGATCTTGTCAACTAGTTGCTCCTCCAGGATTCTTAGTTAGAAGAAGAAGAAAAGACTTCTTCTGCCTCTTCTGAAGCATCTACCAGTCACCAACCATTTGACCCCTTCTTCTCAAGATCCCTACGAGGGCCATAATTTGGACAGTCCCTAGATTATTCTGGTAGCACCAGTCACTAGTCACCACTCAGAATAGCTCCAAACAGCTCCAAATTCAATCACTATTCAGAACAATACCAGCAGACAAGTTACTATTCATGAACAATACCAGCCAACACAAGAAGATAAAAACAGTACACAAAAAGACAAAAAAGAACAATCGTGCAGCTTCGCTGCGCTTTCGAAGGTCCCGTCTACTTTCGGTGGAAAATGTTTTCACCCAAGGAAAGAACAAATTATCCCCCCCCCCCCCCCCCCCAGAATTTCAGGAATCTTCAGAGCTCTTTCCAGAGGATCCTAAGCTCCTCCCAGTCTATATAAAGAAGCTTAAGTTCCATTCGGAGGCAGGCTTGGTTCAACATATCTCCTTCTTACAAGAATCCCTTAATAATCTTGTATTAGGAATATCCATTCTTGTAACCAATCTGTAACCAAATGGCTTTTCTTTTTTTCTGTTTTCAATGTAATCATATGGCCTCAGTCGGCTTAGTTGTCTTTGCATAAATAAGCTGTAACTTACCCTTTGTGGTGTGTGTGTGTGTGTGTATATATATATATATATATATGAGACCCCAACAAAAAACGATTTGACCCCCTAAAAAACTAATTAACTAGTTATCCTAATGATTACCCAAAAAACAGTGGCTTAAAGTTAAATGACCCTCTAGTTTCAAAAAAAAAAAGAAGTTAAATGACCCTCTTAAAAAAAGTTAAGAAAGAAAGGAAGGAAGAGTAATTCTAAGGACTAGTTATTGAGTTCAAATAGAGTGTTTTTAATAAAAAACAATTTCTCTTGTAACTTTTAGCTTTGAGTCATTTATGTGGCTTGAGGACTTGATTGGGTTCACTTGCTTGTGATTTCTAGAAGAAAAATTATTTTCAAATGAGACAACCGATTTTTGCATCATGAACAGCCAATCCCTTTTGGCTTTAATTATGGAGGAAAAGAAATGCATTAGCCTTAATAAGTTTGGTGTACCTCTAAAGAAAGAAAATAAATAAGAGGAAGTATGAATAAACTATAGCAATACTTATCTCTCCTATCTACAAATTTTTTCTTTTGAAAATAATTTGTTTCACAACATTCTTAAATTAGCCCACCACCTTACACATGAACCCACCATAATCTGTAATTAAAAAAAAAAATTGTGAATTTGTGGTATCTATAGAAGGACTCTAAGATGTGAAAATAAACCAATCTTTAAATGAAAAATTTATTAATATCTTGTTTTCTTTATATTTCTTGTAATTTCCTTTTATAATCAAACAAATTGTAAATAGATTTGTTTTTGGTGATTTGTTTTCTCTTTTCTTTTTCTTTTGATTTTTTCCCCTTCAATTTTGCCAAATATCTTATGCTCAATTTATTTCAATGAAAACTTTTGTATGAAAATGGTTTTATTTTTTATTTAGGGTAAATTTCACTAACTAGCCTTGAGGTTTGGCCAAATACCAAGGAGGTCCAAAAGATTTCAAAACTGGCCATTTCAGTCCTTTAGTCCAAACAAATTCTAACACCATTAAACTCAGTTATAATGCTCATGTTATGGTCTAATACCATATCAATTTTCCATGTCATCCAACAACAATTGGCCTTCCTCTTAGATTCTGGCATGTGTACATGCCACTAGAAGGACAACCTCATCACCGTCAAGCCTTATCCCATTAGGATTTTTTTTTTTTTTTTTCAAAATAACACTAATTTTCAAACAATTTCGTTAATTAGCATCGTTTCAAACTATTTAGGAAACTAACATCTCGAGTCTCATAGACTTGAGTTCACTGTAGTAACTCGAGTATCAAAGACTTGATTTCTATGAAAATTCACCTAGAACTCGAGTCTCTACAAAAGAAAACCAAAAATCAATAAATGTGAGTCTCTTCTTCTTCTTCTTCTGGTCTCTTCCTTTTCTTCCTTTGAAAAAAAAATTATGAGTTTCTACAAACAACCAAAGAAACAACAAAAACACAAGCACAAACAAACATCAAGAATCAAGAAACCCAAAGACCCAGGGAGAAACATCAACAAACCCCAACGAAACATCAACAAACCCAAAGACCCAGAGAAGAAAACGAAGGAATTAAAGAAAAACCTTTGCCTGGAGCCTTCACCACCTAGGTTCAATCACAGCTAGCTGGGTTTGATCTCTTTGGTTTGTTGTTTTTGTCTTTGTGGTTTGGGTTTATTCTTCTTGGTTTCTGTCTTCATGGATTTCTGTTTGGGTTTGTTCTCTCTTATTTCTTCTTTTTCTTGATTTCTAGGTTTCGTTCCTCCGTTTATCTTCTTCTTCTTCTTTTTCTCTTTTTTTTTTTTTTTTTTTTTTTTTTTTTTTTTTTTTTTTTTTTTTTGTATGTGTGTGTGTGTAAAGCAAGAACTTGAGTCTTAGAGACTAGAGTTCCATGTCACCTCATGGATATTGACTCTTTTAGACTTGAGTTGCTATAGTGAACTTAAGTCTAAGAGAATCGAGATGTTAGTTTTCTAAATAATTTGGAAATGATGCTAACTAACGAAATTATTTGAAAATGAGTATTATTTTGAAAAAAAAAATCATATCCCATCATCTACCTACATCCTATCCAAACAATGAATTGCCTTCCTTGCGTACCCATGTACTCCCAATCCTTCAATCATGGCTGCCCATGAAAACACATTCCTTTTAGGCATCCCCCTCAAAGACTTCTTCAACCATGTCTATACACCCACACTTAGCATACATATCAATAAGTGCGGTCCCCACAAACACATCTATCTCCATCCCACTCCTCTTCCTAACATACTTATGAATCTATTTCCCTTACAAAACCACCCCAATTTGAGCACAAGCAGTAAGCACAGTTTACACAAAATTTATCAAGCTCAACTCCACTCACCAACATATTCCTCAAAGCCTCAAAACCCATATTACACTTAACATAACCATTCATAAGAACCCACAAAAATTTTGCTCAAACCAACTCAAACTCATTGCTAAAAAAAAAAAAAAAAAAAAAAAAAAAAACCAAAGCAAACCCACCACCACCGGTCCAAACCAAAATCCACAAACCTCCACCGCCAATCTAAACCAAAATTCACAAGCCTCCACCGCACTGCCAACCCACAATCAATCCAAACCAAAATCCACAAACCTCCACCGCCAACCCATAAATAACCCAAACCCTTCAATGCTGATCCACATCAAAACCCACGAACCACTGCTAACTCACAACACAACGCTGCCACAAAGACCATGAGAGCCAACATCGATCCACACCGAAACCCATGAACACCACTTACCCACACCACGACGCCTTCGCAAAGACCACAAGAAGAGAAGAGAGGTTTGGGAGTGGAAAAGGGATGAGGGAGCCAGAGAGAGAGAGAGTGAGAAGAAAGAGTGGTTTGATAGTGGAAGATCAGGGAGCCGGAAGGAGAGTGAGAAGAAAGAGCGAGGAGAGAGAAGAAAGGTTTGAGGGTGAGAGAGAGAAACTAAAATAAATAACGACGTTAGAGTCTATTTGAACTTAAGGACTAAAATGGTCAATTTTGAAATTTTTTGGACCTCCTTGGTATTTGGTCAAACCTCAGGGCTAGTTAGTGAAATTTACCCTTTTATTTTTTATTTTTGCATTTTCTTGTATTTGGCAGCATAAAAAAATGGGTTAAATGAAAATTATTTTTGGTCAATAAAAATCTCATGACTTATTTTTCAGAGGAGGTTTTCTATTAAATTTTTTTGGAAAACAACTTTATCCCAAGCTCATTTTCAAGGTTGCTACTAAAAAAAATATTTAAAAAAAAATTGAAAAATGACTTATTTTTCAAAAAACTTTATTGTCGAAAAGTTTATTTCCTCTCACTCAGTGGCCTTTTTAACCGAAAATTTTATTAGAAAAAATTCCAAATTAAAATAACTTTTGTCGTAAGTGAGTTGAACTCTAGTTGTCATATTAATTCACTTTCTTCTTCCCTCCTCTTGGACAGTGAAATTGTAGGGAAAATAGACCTGCAGTCCTGATTTGCATAGTGACCCCAACAGATTTTTATATAAATATTGAATCAGTAAACACCATGAATTTTCTTCCCTCCTAAAAAGAGGCATCCATTAAAGTATTTAGTGTTTGTTTGACAAAAATTATTTTTGTCAACTTATTTTATTATTTAGCTTATTTTTGTTATTATTCATGGGTCCTACTACACTTTTTGATACTATTTATGGGTTCTATTGTATTATTATCACCAATATATATATATATATATATATATATATATTTTTTTTTGAAGGGAGCCTCGAGCCAGTAATACCAACTCAGTCAACCCTAACTTAGGTGCAACCCACTTAACACCAAAGCCAATGCTACTTCAAGTTTAGAAGTACAGCTAAGGCAAGTGTGAGGCTAGCAACATTCACTCCCACCACTGAGTGGGGTACTGGGTAACATTAGATTAGAAAACCAGACAAATACATAACTTGTGTTACTTGACTTCGGCTCTTTCAAGTATTTAGTACAAGTGTGAACCCAACGATGTTCACCCCTCACTGCTGAGTGGTTATTGCAGGACAACCTAACAAACATTTTTGTTCCTCCAATTAATGAGGGCCCAAATGCCGTTTCAAACCCAAAATAAATGATAAGACTAAGCTAACCACGTGGCCAAAGCCCACAGTGGCATTAGGAAATCTTTGGAAGCAGTGGTTTTAGAAGGTTTAGATATAGGTATGTGGCTCACTTAAGTGACTAACAGGGATTGTTAATGTCAATTGTCAAGGTTTGAGATATTGGTTTCGGGTAATCGTTGTTGTACACACTCTTGCACACAACGGTGTACTTGAAGTCATAATTTTATTGTAAATTGTGCTTGTGTGTACGGTTACTATTCATTAGTTTAGGTGTTTATTAAATAGATCAACCCCAACATTAGATCGCTTTTCTCCTTTTTAGTATGTCCCACTATAAATATCCTCAAATTTCAAATTTTTAAGCATCATATGTCTTTTTACATCCCAATACATCAACTTTGAACGTTATCATCAGATGATGTGCAATAAAGCTTTTGCATTGATGTACCCGTGACTCCCATTTATATTTGTGTTTGCGTGTCGGATTCGTATCATGTCAACTCATGAGTATCCGACTATATAGATCAATACTAACCCGACTTGTTTATTAAATAGGTCAAGATTCTTCAACCCTAACACGACCCATTTATTTAACGGGTTAGTCGTGTCAACCTGTTTATCAGATTTTATCAAAATGAAGAAAAAAAAATTTATGAAAAAACAAACAAATAAATATTTTTAATATATAATTCAAAGCTAATGAGCAACTGCATTACAAATAATCATTCAAAACTAAAGCATATTCCAATATCATAAATAATCAATTACAATATGTCAAAGCAAATAAACCACAATAACTAATAAGTTTATACACTTAGAGTTTGAAGGTATATTAGTAAAATATCATTTAATTAAACGGGTCAGATGGGTCAAATAGGTTTTATGTGTTGAACACTAACCCAACCCGTTTATTAAACAGGTCAGTTATGTCAACCTGATATGACAAGAACTCATTAAGCTTTAACTCATAACTTGCTAATTTTGTGTCGTGTCATGTCGGATTCGCAGGTTGTGTCCAATTTTGTCACCCCTACTCAATTGAAAGAAATCATGACAATTACAACATGTAAACCTAATTTGCATGTATTCTCTACCATAGGATAGGTAATTGCAATATCTAATTTTATCTGTACCCTTTTCTTGCTCCGGTAATCATTTATCAAACTTAGCCAAAATCTCATTAATCATGGAATATTGTCTAAACAGAATATTGAGCTCCCATAGGAACACAAAAATTCCACATCTTAATGTGGAAAAAAAAATTGTGTTAAGGGCTTAAGTTTTTTGGGTTTTAGATTTTAGACTTTCGGGTTTAGAGATTTGTAATTTTTTTATATTTTTTTATATTTTTATATTTTAGAACTTGGGTTTGGTTAATGGGTTAATGGACCAATTGAGGAAAATTTTGATACAAATTTTATGAGAAATATAAAAAATTGTGAAAAAATTAATTACTTTTTCTTTTTCCATAAAAAGTTTCTATAAATATTTCCTAAACTAATTACCTTAGACCTTCCATTATCTTTTCCATTTGAACTTTTAGAGATTTGGAGCTTTTAAGAGGGGGTTTTGGGTCTTGGGGTTTTAGAAATTTAGAGGTTTGAGGTTTTAGGGGTTAGGGTTGCTAGTTTAAGGTTTAGCTTTAGAGGTTATAGCTTATAGGGTTTGGTAAATAAGTGGATGCATCCTATTGTCATTTGATTATATTAATTGCAATTCTGTATCCCTCAATACACACACGTGTTTAGTAAAGGTCAACATATGCTCAATCCTTGTCTTACTAAGTGGATTGCCAAAAGACTAGTGAAAAGAATCTTGTTTAGAGCCGAAAGATAATTATGCAGTAGATTTAATAACTAAGTTCAATTAGCCGATTCCTTTTAAAAAAAAGTTCAATTAGTGAATTATGTGACCAAAAGTAGGAAGAGTCTTGTTAACAGGTGCCTTTAGGTATTTGCTAATGGACAATTTTAAAAAAGTTTTAATTTCACTTTTATGAAAAATATAAAAAGTTATCAAAAAAATTAGGCAAAAATGCAAAACTGACCCTCTAACTTTCACATTTTTTCATTTCAGTCCTCTAACTTTCAGTTTTGTCAATTCAGTCCTCTAACTTTCAATTTTTGTCAATTCAAGGCTTCGTTACTACTTCTGTTACTGTTGTCGTTAAACCCTCTAAACGACGCCGTTTTGCATGTGGTTTTTTATTTATTTATTTATTTTTATTTATTTTTTTTATTTTTTATAATTCGGAATTAAAAGAAAATTTTGGAAAAAAAGAAAAAAGAAAACATTAACGTCGTTCCCCTTCCCAAATTCATTTCACAGTCTCTTTGAAGCTCTCTCCTCCTCCCCAGTTCAACTTTTTTTCTTAACAAAACCCAATAGTTCAAGCACAAATCAAATATCAAACACAAACCAAACATCAAACCCAAATTAGCCAAACCAAATCTAGTATCAAACCAAGTTACCAAACATATCAAACACAAATCAATAGAAAATCAGCGCAACAAAAGCCAAGCCATAGCCACCACCCACAACCCATTAATCAAACAAACCCACGACCCAGCTTGCCACCACCAAAAATCAAAACAAAACAAAGTGGGTTTAATTCAAATCCCTAACTTTGAGAGAGAGAGAGAGAGAGAGAGAGAGAGAGAGAGAGAGAGAGAGAGAGAGAGAGAGAGAGAGAGAGAGAGAGACTGAGTTCGCCCCTGCTCGCCATGTGAACCTCGCCGCCCCTGCTCGCCATGTAAACCACCATCACCCTCGCTGCTCTGCCTTGACTGAATCGGTGATGGAGTTCTGAATTGATGATGGGTGTGCCATGAAGACTGTGTGGATAGAGGGGGTTATGGCTTTGTATAAGGGTTTCATTCCAACTATCTCAAGGCAAGGTCCATTCACTGTGGTGCTTTTTGTCACACTTGAATAGGTCCGGAAGCTATTCATGGATTTGTGATCATGGCAGAGTTGAAACATTCTTGTTAGATTATGTGTTTAAGCAGTTTGAAGAAGAAAAGCATAAATTTGGCAAATTTAAGGAAAATTGGTGGAAATTTGGTTATTGCTTGATAATGTTTTCCTATTTGCCCCCCACATTTTACCACACGTTTGTTCAGGGGAAGGGGAACGACGACGTCGTTCCCCTTAATGTTTTTTTTTTTTTAGATTTTTCTTTTAATTTCGAATTTAAAAAAAAAAAAAAAAAAAAAACCACATGCAAAACGGCGTCATTTAGTGGGTTTAACAGCAACAGTAACAAAAGCAGTAACAGAGCCTTGAATTGACAAAAATTGAAAGTTAGAGGACTGAATTGACAAAACTGAAAGTTAGAGGACTGAAATGAAAAAAATGTGAAAGTTAAAAGGTCAGTATTGCATTTTTGCCAAAAAATTATTACTTTTTTCTCTTCCCATAAAAATTTTTTAAAAATATTTTTTAAATCAATGCCATTAAAGCATTCGTTAAATTTTTCCAAGTATAAAATATCAACAGCCACAAAACAATGAGTCACAAAAATATAAAGCAAAATTATAAAAGTAATAAAAACATGAGACACTGCGATATAGTGATGAAATGGAAAATCAATGAATAATGACTCCGAAAGAAAAACCACTGCAAGGTACCTCTACCCCAATAAAAATATAAAACAATTCACTATAGTAAGAAATACTTGACCCCACACTAGCTCTAGAACTTCAGAACTCCTTGTACATGAACCCCTTTCACGAACCTTCTTTCTTGATCACAACTAGATTCTTTGACCCAATCCAAGGACCTTAAACCCTAAGTTCAACTAGCCGATTCCTTTTTAAAAAAAGTTCAATTAGTCAATTATGTGACCAAAAGTATCAAGAGTCCTGTTAACAGGTGCCTTTAGGTATTTGTTAATGGACCATTTTAAAAAAAATTTAATTTCACTTTTATGAAAAATATAAAAAGTTATTAAAAAAATTAATTACTTTTTTCTCTTCCCATAAAAAGTTTTTGAAAATATTTTTTAAACCAATGTCATTAAAGCATTCGTTAACTTTTTCCAAGTATAAAATATCAACAACCACAAAAAAATGAGTCATAAAATATAAAGCAAAATTATAAAAGTAATAAAAATATGAGACACCGCGATATAGTGATGAAATGGAAAATCAATGAATAACGACTTTAAAAGAAAAACCACTACGAGGTACCTCTACCCCAATAAAAGTATAAAACAATTCACTATAGGAAGAAATACTTGACCACACACCAGCTCTAGAACTTCAGATTCCTTGTACATGAACCCCTTTCACAAACCTTCTTTCTTGATCACGACTAGATTTTTGAAAGTTCAAAAATGTGTTAAAAACACAAGAGTTTTTTAGACCCCCCAAATTAAAGTTACGACTCGATAGATTTTACACTAACTTAATTCTAAGTGCGGAATAATGTAAATGCAAGTGGATAAACAAACAAGTTACTCTAACACATATTCATATAATCACAGCAGTAAAATGAAATATAAAAGAGTAGGGAAGAAGAATGCAAACACAGATAACATGCCGATGTGTTATCGAAGAGGAAACCGAAGAACTCGGCGAAAAACCTCTCCACTGCCCTCTAAGTAGTAATTGATCCACTAGACAATCAGTTGGGATAAATGGGTTAGCAAGAGACCCTTCAAGCCTAATCTACTCGTTGTATCTAAGCCCTCCAAGCTCTTACTCCAACAAGGCTTCTTGGAACCGTGTCTTGTCTAGCTCTTCGGATCCCGCAACAAGCTTCATGTTGCATCTGCCATCCTTGGCTTCTTAAAATACTTCCCAGCAGCACCAAACGATCACTTGACACTCTGAAAGGGTGTGATAAGTGTTTGGGCTATCAACCTCTCAATGGTATGGAAATGGAGAGGTAGGAGTTGAGGAAAATCCACAAGCTATTGTGTAGAGGATTGTGGGTATAACAATCTCTAACTCTCAAGGTGTTTGGCTAGGGTTTTCTCTCAGAAGCACTCCTTTACATTTGTGGGTAATATGGGTATATATAGTGTGGGTACAGAAAGTGTGTATCAGATAGTACAATCTGGCAAAACAGAATGTCTCGCGGGAAGACCTTACCCGTGAGATACTCGCGAGATACAGCTGTCTCCATCTGTACTGACTCTTCGCATTCTAGTCATGTGCAAGGCACATGCATTACTTCTTGGGATGCTAAGTCGCGAAATACTCGCGAAAATCTCTTTAGTCTTCAATAGCTTGAGTCTTCACACACTCTCTCTCTATCACACAACCCTTACAATCAAATCCCACAATAAATACAGGGTACAAAAGATTGATTAAAATTACAATCAAATTTGGCACGGAATTAAAGCCAACAAAACACATAGTTGTAAATCACAACTTTACAATCTCCCCCTTTGGCTATTCCGTGACAAAACCCCTAAAACAGGCTCTAGACTTAAACGTGAGTTTGGGAACAGTGGAAAAACTCACTCACACCTAATCTAGAAGCTGTGAAACACTTGCACGTATATACCTGTAACCTGAAACGCTTGCACACAAACAAAACTTGCATTAAGCTTATGACAAGTTGAATACATGATATGTATATGAGCAAGTAAAATGCGATCAAGATAGTAAACACAATAGAACATGTAAGCATATCTTGATCAAATAGGATCAGTCATTGAAGAATGACTACAATGAACATTTAGCAAGTAAATGCTCATCCGGACACGCAATGCAATAAAGAGCAATCCCACAGATCAATTGCATGTCCAACACTCGACCAATGCAAAATACATGAAGTATATGCATCTAGGAACAAGATCCTACTAGGGCACAAGAGTGAGGTACTCAAGACATATTGACAATATCTTAAGAGTACAAAAAGGTGCTACAAAGCAATAAGGTAAACAACATACTGAATATAAACTGAAATTAAAAAAAGAGTGTACTGAAGTTTTAAATGAAACTATCACTCCACAGTAAACCAAACAGTAGTAACTATCTTCTCCTCCCTCTTTCACTGCACTCCCCCTATCACTACACTCCCCCTAATAGTGACACCATCTCTCCCTTTTTGTCATGGAATAGCTAGTCTTCATGTTCCTCTAACTTCCTCTGAATTTGGTCTAGTTGAGTCTGAAGAGATGTGAACTTGGTGTTGAAACGAATGTGTTAGGAGTGCATGATGGTAGCTAGTCCGGATATCTTGGTAGTAATCTCTTGGAGAGTAGCCATGATGTTGTCTAGCTGTTCATCATAAACATGGGATGTAGAACTTGAGCTTCCTTGGGCAGCATGACTTTCTTGCTTGGTATTCTTCTTAGTGTGACTCATGTTTGCATGTAGAGTGTGGATATTAATTGGACTTGGCCTTGGATATGGACACTCATCTTCTGAAGGATGCACACCTTTGAGCTTCAATATCCTCGAGATAAGGCGACAGAAAGGAATACAATTCCTTGAAACAGTTCGGTCAACCGTTTTTGCCACAATGTGGAAAATATGAGAGCACACATCAATCTCTACGTCAGTGATCAGATCATGCAAGAATAGTGCTCGACCAAGATTCATGTAATTAGTGCTGGACAGAGGGTAGAGGTTGCTAAACATGATCATCGTGAGTAGACTTAATTTAGGAGAAAGAGATGCCACACTTATTGACTTCCCATTGGAGGAGAATTCCAAATTAGCTCCTAAAGCTTCCTGAAGAACCTCCTCATCCAGATTCAGTTCATCATATACCGGTGGGATAGATAGTATTGGCCTGTTTATGTGTAGAATATCGGCCAAGTAGACGGGTGTAACTGAGAACCGCTTTCCTCTCACCCAGCACTTGATTTCCTCTCCTTCAACAACAGCATTTGCATAGAATTCTTTCACTAAGTTTTCGTATGCATCCTCAATATTTGAGAGAAGAAAATTCCAATCTTTGGTGGCAAACCATATTGGAATATTTGTGTCTAGGAGAGAGTGTTGATCAACGGCCCGTTCAACCAGCAATGGGGCATCTCGAAACTGGCTTGTGTAGGTCTGGAATGCAGCATAAGATTGGAACAAGTCAGGATCATACACACCTGTTGAAAAATGAGTTCTTTTTGACTTCGGTGAAGGGTCATCAACATCAATCATTGGCTCTTTCCCTTTGTTGCAGCCTCCTTTCATAGCCGAGCTTTTAAACGGAGACATCTGTATATGAGAACATAGAATAGAAAAGAAAGAAGTGCACAAACACAAACACAAAACACATAACTTTACAGATTCTTTGACCCAATCCAAGGACCTTAATTGAAGATTTGAATACTGCATGAACATTAGGTTTTTTGGCTCTCTAGTTTCAAATTTGATCACACCAACTGATACTATCCGATTGAAGGAATATCTCTTTTTGTACTTGCAGGTTCACTATAGGATGGAGGTTTTGATTTTCTCTTTGTTTTGCTCTCTGTTTCTTCTTCTCTAGCCCCTCTAGAAAGTCATGAGAAAATAAGCCTTTATATATTAGACTTCAATATGATTTTGAAACAAAGAAACTCAATTCAATTAAAACACATAATCGTATGTCCAATTCTCGATCAATTAAGAGTTGATTGAAAAATAATCGAAATTACACACTTCTCATATTCAACAATTTTGTGTCAACTTCAACTAGGCATTCACTCATTCCAAATCTAAATTGGATAAAAATTGTGTCTATTTTGAAGCTACATTTGTACTTTCCAATGAAAAATTTGATATATACAAAGAGAGAGATAGAATTTTTTAATGAAATGGAATGTAAAATAGACAATATTTTTTTTTTTAATTATATATATATATATATATATATTTATATAAAGAGTTTCAACCAATGATATCCATTCCTGATAATAGCTCTTTATCATCAGATCAAGACACCAATCGATTTTTCGTGTAGGCGGGGATTGAACCCCAGATCTCTTATTCAACCATCAGAAACTTTACCGGCTGAGCTAACTAGAACCCACTAAAATAGACAGTTTGATGTAATTATTTTTGACAAGTAGTTAAGTAAAATAGAAATGTAAGTTCTTATGTTAAAATAAACAAAAAATATTTTTACACGAGCTAATGCGAATGCTCTTATTGTAACATCGAATCATCAAATCGAAGATCGTAACATTACAAAACTACTAAATATAATTAATAGTAATGTAGGAATCTAAGTCTACCAATGGATTATTATTATTATTATTATATTTTCCTAAATTTAAGACTGATATTCTAAAAATACTTAAAATGATGGGTGTCTTGAAAGAAAAGATAGAAACACCTTTCCCAAGAAGGTTGGGGTCCTTGGTTTATGCTAATAATAAATTTAGAAGATTTAAGTAGTGTGGGGCCAGAAAATTTGTGATCCAGGCCCACTTTGCATTAAGGCCCAAAGCCCACGCCGAGGATATGCAACCGAAGCCCAAATGGCTTAGAGATATAGCCGAAAATGATTCTGTCCTCGGCATCCTAAATTGCTCTTGGAAAAAAGGGCGAGTACGGTGTAGGAGCGGTTCAAGGAAAAGCTAAACACCTCCGCATTGATGGGGAAAGGACCCCTGAACAGTGAATTGACAAAAGAAAAGGGAAAGACTGCCATTACTGTAATTAAGTACTCTACGCCTGACAGAGCAATGCTTTTCTGCTTTTACAACCGCCCCCAACCACTTTGGGTATGGGCCGATGGGACAGACATCAGCCCTCGAAAGCTGAACCTACACGTGGACGTTGGGGAGAGGGTAAAGGCTAGTATAAAAGGAGAGGGAAGCAAGCCAAAAAGGGGGGGGGGGGGGGACAAAGGCCAAGAGCTAGAGCCTCCCAAGTCGTGCCGAGGAGAAAATCTTCTTGGGCAAGCATGATACACCCTTGTGCGATTACCATGAACACCATGACCAACCACTGTCTGGTGATCAAAGCCTAGCCTTTCAACCCACGCTCTACAAATTTTATTGTTTGGGCCTTTAAACGTGCGAACCCCATATCAGTTTGGGGTCGTTACAAATTGAGTCCTTACAAGTAGTAATCATAATTTGAATTTCTTTACACATGTGGTTAAGAGAGTCTCGTAGCTCAACTGGTTAAGAGAGTCTCCTAACTATATTGAATTATTAAAAAAAAAAAAATTCATTTTATATGAGTGTACCTAAATAAATAAAATAAAATATTAAAAATCTAATAATTTTAAAGATTGAGGATAAAAAGATGGGGGAAGTTAACATTTGCGGGCATTGGTTTAAAAAATATTTTTAGAAATTTTTTATTGGAAAAAGAAAAAAAAAACAATTAATTTTTTTGACAACTTTTTATATTTCTCATGAAAGTTGTGTCAAAACTTTTCTAAACTGGTTTATTAACAACTGCCTTAAGGGTATCATTAACAGGACCCTAAAATGATTGTGAGCTAGTTTACAAGATCCCAGGTTCTAAATCCTCAATCTTAATGAAATCCTAAGTTTAAAATTTTATTTAATAATTGAAATACTTCAAAAAAATATTTTATTATAGCTTAAAAAAATGGTACGAATGAGTTTAAAATATAGATGCAAAAGTTTGATAAATGGATAAAATAAGTAGTGGGAGAATGAGCAGTAGCAACTAGAATCTGGAAAGGCCCCCCATTGATGTATGAGAAAAATGAAATCAAACCCAAAAAGGAAGAGAAAAACTAGGACCTTACGCAGGAGAATAAGTATGACGAGAGAGAAATAGCAATAAGTATTTGAAGGGGAGGGAGAGTTACACGTTACACAAATCAAGAAGAAGGAAAGGAAGTCATAAAAGCTTAATATTGATTCCCTAGTGTGGGTGTGGGTGTGGGTGTGGGTGAGAATGATTGCTGCGCATCTTCCTCAAGAAATTAATTAAAATGGGAAAGGTTTACGCAGCCACAGCCACAGCCGCCATCGCCACTCACTCTCTCTCCCGACACTTGTCTCTAAATTATTAGCCTCTTAACTGATAATTCTCCTGGACAAGATTATTATGCCCAAAAGTGGCATGCTTGGTTCCACTATTAAACTATCTTAAGGTTGAGAGAGACTACCCTTAGTCTATTTTACACAATAATGCTCAACTAATAATAAAAGGATAGCTTTGCGCTTCATTACTTAAGAATATGCTTTTTTATACCATGACCATATCGTTCTGAGTAAATAAATTGGTTCAAATTATGTGTGTGTGTTTGTTTTGGAATAATCAAATATGTGTGTTAAAGGTTATGAGCTAGAAATATGTATATTAAAGGTAGGCACAATTAATAAAACCCTTTCTTTCTCTCTCACCAATCATTAACATCCGTACCAAGAAATTATAACAGAGAAGAAGTGGAATCGATCAGCATTAATTTAGTAGCCGCAACGGTTCAATGTCTTTGGGAGTCCATGAGTACTCCCACACTAGCTATAAAATCGATCCTATTTGTTCACCTAGTATTCAGTACTAAACAAACTAAAAAAAAAAAAATCTGTTTTTATAATTCTAGTACTTCAATAGCTTTTGTTTCTTGTGAGTGATTTTTGTCTTTGGGTAGTGAATGGAGGAGAATAAAGTAATAGAAGTGAGAGAGTTCAACGCAAACAAGGACATTCCAAGTGTTGAAGACATAGAGAGAAGGTGTGAGGTTGGTCCAACAGGCCAAATGTCTCTCTTCACCAATCTTTTAGGTGACCCTATTTCCAGAATCCGCCACTCACCTTCTTTCCTCATGCTGGTATATATATATATATATATATTGTATTGTACCTCTTGATTTTCTCTCCATTTCTACCATCTCTCCCATTACTTAATACTTTTTCCATTTTGTTTTTGAGATGGGTCTTTTTTTCTTTTTCTTCTATATCTATCTTCAAATAACTATATGATCATCAGGTAGCTGAGATGGTGGGTGATAATTCGGAGAAAGAGATTGTTGGAATGATTAGGGGTTGCATCAAAACCGTCACTTGTTCCAAAAAGCTCACCAGAAATGGCAATAAGTGTAAGAACAACAATATAGACACTCCAAAACTCAGCCCCATTTGCACCAAACTCGCTTACATTCTAGGTCTCCGAGTTTCTCCTTCTCACAGGTACTTCCATAATACCAAATTGCACTCACACTTTCCTTTGCTCTTTTATGCATAGATTTCTAGGAAAGAAATTAAAATATTTCCTTCACATGTTTGAAAAATAAATAAAAAAATAACAAAAAAATTAGTGTAACTAATTGGGCTTATTACCACTTTTTTCAATCTAGGTTTGATGTTTATTTATTTATTTATTATTTATAATTCTTTGCATTATATTATTAATTTTTTCGATATCTTTGTTCATGTCACAGGAGAAAAGGTATTGGGTTGAAGCTGGTTAAGGAAATGGAGCAGTGGTTCATAAAAAATGGAGTTGAGTACTCATACATAGCCACTGATAAAGATAACAAACCCTCCCTTAATCTTTTCACGCAAAAATGTGATTACACTAAGTTTCGAACCCCATCAATTTTGGTCCAACCTGTGTTTGCTCACCGAGTCAAGTTCCCTAGCCGAGTTACAATAATCAAACTCACCCCATCTGACTCAGAGAGGCTCTATCGCCACCGATTCTCCACCACCGAATTCTTCCCCAGAGACATTGATAGGATTCTCGATAATAAACTCAATCTGGGTACTTACCTAGCTATCCCAAGAGGGTCGTTCTCGGCTGAGTCATGGCCGGGTTGGAACGAGTTCTTATGTGATCCGCCCGAGTCATGGGCAATTATGAGTGTCTGGAATTGTAAAGAGGTGTTTACGTTAGAAATAAAAGGCGCGTCACGTGCACGGCGCTTGGCAGCTAAGGCTACACGCGTGGTGGACAAGGCGTTACCGTGGTTGGAAGTGCCTTCGGTTCCTGATGTTTTTAGGCCATTTGGGTTGCTTTTTATGTATGGGTTAGGAGGTGAAGGTCCACGTGCAGGGAGTTTGATGAAGGCCTTGTGTGGCCACACGCATAACTTGGCTAAAGCTAATAGTTGTGGGGTGCTGGTGACTGAGGTGGCAAGTGGGGACCCGTTGAGGTTAGCAATACCACATTGGAAGAGGCTATCTTGCGCCGAAGATGTATGGTGCATCAAAAGACTTGCGGGGCATTATAGTGATGGGCCTGTTGGTGATTGGACCAAATCCCAACCTGGCCTTTCCATTTTTGTGGACCCTAGAGAGTTCTAAAATTTGAGTGACTCAAATTAAAACTCACACTATCCGAGTTCACTCTAAACCCAACTTATAATTGGATTTTGGAACATAACGGGTACTTGCTAAAAAATTATTTAAATGCCAATTACAAAGTGACACTTTAGCATATCGTGAATTTGGGTGTGTTCCTTGAGTTACTTGAACTGTAACTTATATGTGACCTGTATGGGCTTTTTTTGTTCTTGTATAGTGTTTTTGCCTTTCAATGTAGATGGATCCTTGCCCCTTTTTGGTGCGGACACCACACGATGACACATCTGTGGAGATTATCTTTATCATTTATGTTATCTTTATTTGAGTTTATCTTTAGTATTGGATCAGTATTTGAGATTGTTAGGATTATCGTACTAGTATTTGAGATTGTTTAGGATTTGTTTAGGAGAGTTTATCTTTATCATTATGATTCCTGGAAGCTGTATATAAAGCTCCAGACGGTTCCTTTTGTATTTCACATATTATTATTATTATTGAGATTATTTTCATTGATTTGTTTGGTGGTGATTCCAAACACCTTAGGTGGGAAGCCTAAGGTTTTACGGTGGGACTAATCTAGGTGGGAAACCTAGGTTGTCCTACATCAACTTGGTATCAGAGCCCAACCCGATCTCCTCTTTCAGTAACCAAAATCACGACTAACATCCCACAACCACATTCACCATCAACAAACAAATCAAACTCTAGACATGCCATTACTCAAATACTTACCCCATGAGATTTGCAAACCAAAGCAACCCAAATCCCTACCTCACGAGATCTGCAAGCCAACCCCGGCAATCCGTATATACCCTGCAGCCCCACATGAGTTTTTCATTCCCAAGCCAATTGAGAAGCCAGCAACACCTCCCAAACCGTTGACCACCATCCGTGCCCGCCTCTGATTACCCAAAAAAAAAAAAAAAAAAAAAAAATTTCAGATTCACAACTTCACTCCCACCAGATCAGAGACAGAGACAGAAGAGAGTTGAAAGCCCACCATCAAAGCCGCTGATCCCAACAATAGAATGATGCCGTCGCACAACTCGCCGCCGATACGCAGTCACTTCGCTTCCACCATGCCACTTCTCGGGTTCTAAGATCTGACTCACCAGCTCCGATCTCCACCTTCGAGTGCCGCTGACAGTCATCGCCGACCAGCCCAGCCATCTCTTCGCCGTCGACCCCAAAGATGCTACGTGCTTTGCTCCACCACTTCTTCTCTTTTAGTTTGCCTTTGTTTCTCTAGTTTCGGTGTTTAGTTTTGGACTTTGCCAGATAACACTTTTTAACTTTATATTCTAGTTGTTTCTTTATTGTATTATTATATTAAAAAAAAAAAAAAAAAAAAAAAAAAAAAAAAAACTAAAAACTCAAGTCAGATCAAGCAGAACCTTCAGGAAGGTCCAGTGCACTCCACGTGAAGACCAACAAGTGAGGCTCAATTTCCCCTTAGCGTGGCCCACTGTCCAGTGAGGCCCAAATTGTTAAGTCAGCCCAACCAAGGTGTGGACTTTCCAAACTTAATGGATTGAAATGCACTTTCAGATTTAATATCAATATGTTTATTATGTGCCTCAAACTTTACCTTCAGTAACATGCTACTGCCTTTGTCCTTTGTTCTGCTTAAATTTTCACATGAATTTATTATTTTAGCTGCTGGTTTATTTTCTTTCAGTATTTTATTTTAGCCAAAAAAAAAAAAAAAAAAAAAAACACAAAAAAAAAAAAATCCAAAAAAAAAAAAAAAAAAAAAAAACCCTTTAAAGTAATGACTTCTCGGTATTAGTGGTTGAACTAGCCTAATCACATTGTCATAATTAGGTCCTTTTTAATTTAATTCTTGTTGAAGCTAGTACTGCTTGAATGCAACAACCTGTGGAATTCATGACTTCTCTTCACATATAATTTAATTTGAGTATTATCCTTACTATTCACTTGCTAGAACTAGTTTGTTGATCTCTTTGCATGCATTTGCGTAGTGGTCGTCTAGTAACTAGTTCTGAAGAACAGTCTAATTCCAAATCAGAGTCTAGTTCTGAACCCCAGTCTAGTCCACAATCTCGCCTAAACATGGATCCTCCTCCCCAAGATGAATTAAGACAAGCCATTGCAGAGCTTACTGCCCGTCTAGGCCACTTAGAGGCTAGGTATGACGAGGAAAATGCACATAATGGAAGAAATAATAATAGGCATGGCCCTCACCCTAGGCAAGACCATAGAGACAATGAAGACAACTCCGCTAAGCATATCAAAGTAGAGGCCCCTACCTTCGATGGTGTTAGGAACCCTCAGGTCTACAATGATTGGGTGCGAGAGATGGATCATTTTTTTGAGTGGTATGAACTGTCTAAGGATAGAAAGGTTAGGTTTGCCAAAATGAAACTTGTAGGAAGAGCAAAACTCCATTGGGATAGTGTTGTCAACCACCTCCGTAAGACCCGCCAACCACCCATAACTCTTTGGGAAGAAATGAAGGCCAAGCTCAATGAAAAGTACTTCCCAGTCTCTCATCAAGGCAACTTGTTGGATCAATGGCATGATTTGAGACAAGACAATAGGTCTGCTACTGAGTATGTAGAACAATTTGAAGAGTACAGGATACGTAGCAATGCAACTGAGGATGAGCCAATTACCTTGAGTAGATTTAGGAAAGGTCTCAATTATGATCTTCAAAGAGAATTGGTGGCTCGACAAATCTCAACTCTTGATGATGCTTATACCTTAGTGCAAGATTTAGAGCTGATCCCTAGGCCCCAAGGTGGAAGGAGATTTGACAATCGCATGTTGCCTCGCAACAATTTTGATGGTCCCCAAGGTAGATACCTCCAAGGTACCCAAAATAGGCCTTATCTCAACAACAGACCCTTACACATAGAAGAAAATCCTCAGGGTAGATACCAACAAGGTCCTCAAACTAGACCCAATCCCAACAATAGGCCCTTACGCCCAGAAGACAGAGGGAAGAGTGTGGTTAGAGAGACATTTAGGCCAAATTCTAGAATCCAGTGCTTTAAGTGTCAAGGCTTTGGTCATATGGCTGCCCAATGTCCTAATAAGACTTTGTTGATTGAAGAATTGGATGGAGAGGAAGAGATAGAAGAAGTAGTCTATGAGCCTAACATTGAAGACATTGTAGAAATAGGAGAGGATGATCCCACCCAATTAGCTTGCATTAGAGCCCTACCATCTTTTGATAACCTCAACAAAGGTAGTCTTGATACTCCTGTAATGAGTGTAGTTAGGTGTGCTCTAGCACAGTCCGAAGAAAGTGATGATTGGAAAAGAAATACTATCTTCCAAACCTTTGTCAAGTGTGGAACCACAAATTGCAAGGTTATCATTGACAGTGGAAGTTGCATTAATGCAGTTTCTTCTAAACTTGTCTCCCTCCTAGGTTTGAAGTTAGTTGCCCATCCTAAGCCCTATAAGGTTTCTTGGGTAGATGATTCATCTATCACCATCAAGGATAGGTGTCTTGTTCCTATTCATATCCTCTCATACAAGGCTCAGATTTCATGTGATGTGATTCCAATGGATGTAGGACACATAATTTTGGGACGACCATGGCTCTATGATTTAGATGTCACTCTTTATGGTCGCTCGAACTCTTGTTCCTTCATGCACAATGGACAAAGGATTAAGCTTAACCCAGTCAAAACTAAGTTTGTTAGTGCAAGTAAGACTAGAGAAGAGCCCAAAAAGCAAAGTATGAACCTCATTAGTCCAAAAGAACTTGAAAGAGCTGTCAATCAAGACTCCATCATCTTTGCTTTGGTTGTTAAGGAAATTGCACTAGACAACTTTGAAGAACCAAGAAAAGAAGTACGGTCAGTGCTTCAAGAGTTCCAAGATGTTTTCCCTAAGGAGCTTCCAAATCAATTGCCTCCTATGCGTGATATTCAACACGCCATAGATCTTGTCCCGGGAGCAGCACTCCCAAATTTGCCCCACTATAGAATGAGCCCTCCTCAACATGATGAGATGGTTAGACAAGTGGATGAGCTCTTGCACAAAGGATTTGTGCGTGAAAGCTTAAGCCCATGTGCAGTCCCTGCACTCTTGACCCCAAAGAAAGATGGATCCTGGAGAATGTGCGTGGATAGTCGCGCAATCAATAAGATAACTGTGAAGTATCGTTTTCCTATCCCTAGGTTAGATGATATGTTTGATATGATGTCAGGAGCCACAATCTTTTCGAAGATTGATTTGAAAAGTGGATACCACCAGATTAGGATTCGCCCAAGTGATGAATGGAAGACTGCTTTTAAGACAAAGGATGGTCTATATGAGTGGCTTGTGATGCCTTTTGGGTTATCAAATGCTCCTAGTACTTTTATGAGAATGATGACACAAGTACTAAGGCCTTTCATGGGCAAATTTGTGGTAGTGTACTTTGATGACATCCTCATTTATAGTAACTCAAAAGAGCAACATTTGGACCATCTTAAACAAGTTTGTTCCACTTTGAGGAGAGAAAACTTGTATGCCAACCTAAAGAAATGCTCTTTCTTCACTGATAGTGTCATTTTCTTAGGTTTTGTGGTTTCATCTAAAGGAGTTTCTGCTGACCCACAAAAGGTCAAAGCCATAGTGGATTGGCCCGAACCTAAGAACATTCATGAGATTCGCAGTTTTCATGGGCTTGCAACTTTCTATCGCCGCTTCATACGTGGATTTAGTACAATCATGGCACCAATCACTGATTGTATGAAGCAAGGCGAATTCCAATGGTCCAATGCTGCTGGTAAAGCATTTCAAGAAATCAAGAAGAAGATGACAGAAGCACCGGTGATGCGCCTACCAGACTTTGATAAGGTCTTTGAAGTGGAATGTGATGCGTCTGGTGTAGGCATAGGAGGAGTTCTTAGCCAAGATTGTCACCCTATAGCTTACTTTAGTGAGAAATTAAATGAGGCTAAGAAGAAGTATTCAACATATGACAAAGAACTCTATGCTGTGGTACAAGCTTTAAGATATTGGAGCCATTATTTGACACCCCATGAGTTTGTCATTTATTCGGATCATGATGCTCTCCGCCACATCAATTCCCAAAAGAAATTAAATGCTCGGCATGTCCCTTGGGTTGAGTTTTTGCAAAGATTCTCTTTTGTTTTGAGACATAAATCTGGTGTTGAGAATAAGGTAGCTGATGCTTTGAGTCGCCGAGTCACCTTACTTTCTGTGATGAGCACAAAAGTCATAGGGTTTGAGAAGTTGCAAGAAGAGTATGAATCTTGCCCAGATTTTGGAGAAGTGTACACTACACTTAAGACTGAGCATCTTCAGGTTGTCGATGATTTTATCCTCCGAGATGGCTACTTGTTTAAAGCCAATAAGCTTTGTATCCCCCGCACATCAGTTAGAGACTTTTTGGTTTGGGAAGTACACGCGGGAGGACTTTCAGGACATTTTGGACGTGATAAGACAATTGAAGAGGTAGAGAGGCAGTTCTATTGGCCAAGCCTTAAGAGGGATGTTGCCAAAATAATTGGTCAATGTCGTCAATGTCAACTGGCTAAGCATTGCAAGCAAAATACTGGCCTTTACACTCCTTTACCAGTTCCATACCGTCCTTGGGAGGATATTAGCATGGACTTTATACTAGGTCTTCCCCGTACCCTTAGGAAGTTTGATTCCATCCTTGTAGTGGTAGACCGGTTCTCTAAGATGGCTCACTTTCTTCCATGCTCTAAGACTTCTGATGCATCCAAGGTAGCCAAGATTTTCTTTGATGAGATTGTTAAGTTGTATGGGTTGCCTAAATCAATTGTGTCAGATAGGGATGTTAAATTCATGAGCTATTTTTGGAAGACCCTTTGGCACATGATGGGAACAAAGTTGAAATTCTCCACAGCATACCATCCTCAAACTGATGGTCAAACTGAGGTTGTCAATAGGAGTTTAGGAAATCTTTTAAGGTGTCTCATAGGTGAGAATGGTAAGACTTGGGAATCTATACTCCCTATAGCCCAATTTGCTTACAATAACTCAATCAATAGGTCCATAGGTATGAGCCCATTTGAAGTTGTTCATGGTTATACACCTAGGAGACCTTTAGACCTTCTCCCAATGTCCTCACATGATAGGGTTTCTGTGTCTGCAGTAGAGTTTGCTAGTCACATGCATGAGCTGCATAAAGAGATCAACAAACGAATTCATGCTAGTAATCTTAAGTATAAGACTCAGGTTGATTTACATCGACGTCATTTAGACTTTGATGTAGGAGATTATGTTATGATTCGTATCAGGCCTGAACGGTATCCTTCAGGAACCGTTAAGAAACTGCAGGCCCGCAGTGCTGGCCCATTCAAGGTATTAAAGAAACTTGGACCTAATGCTTATGTGATTGATATACCTTCAGATTATGGTATTAGTTCTACTTTTAATATTGCTGATTTACTTGCTTTTAAAGGTCCAGCAGTTATTCCCTATGACCCTTTTGATGATCCTCTCTCTTCTTCTTTGGCTAACCCTATCCCTAGCCCTACACCATCTTGTTTCCAAAAGGCACATAAAGATATTATTGATGTTATTTTGGATGAGCAGTCTCTTTTCACTAGGGATGGAACAGTTCAGCGCTTCTTGGTTCGCTGGCGAGGACGGCCTGATTCTGACTGTACATGGATCACCAGAGAGGAGTTGCAGCAGCTTGATCCTGCTCTTTTGGAGGCTTACTTGGATACACTTGCTACCACCTCATCTTTACCTCCTATCACTCGCACATATGAGCGTCGACGGAGGCGCCATGCTGATCCATTGAGCTTGTGGCTTGATGGAGTTTGTTCTGATGTCACTTGATCCTTATGAGCTTTACTCGACGGGGTCGAGTTTCTCCCACCCCAGGGGAGTTGGTGCGGACACCACACGATGACACATCTGTGGAGATTATCTTTATCATTTATGTTATCTTTATTTGAGTTTATCTTTAGTATTGGATCAGTATTTGAGATTGTTAGGATTATCGTACTAGTATTTGAGATTGTTTAGGATTTGTTTAGGAGAGTTTATCTTTATCATTATGATTCCTGGAAGCTGTATATAAAGCTCCAGACGGTTCCTTTTGTATTTCACATATTATTATTATTATTGAGATTATTTTCATTGATTTGTTTGGTGGTGATTCCAAACACCTTAGGTGGGAAGCCTAAGGTTTTACGGTGGGACTAATCTAGGTGGGAAACCTAGGTTGTCCTACATCACTTTTCCTTTTTATGTATACAGGTTATTTTAAATTGGACCCGCATCTTTTCATCTGATCCACGTGATGTTTTCATTGGTTTGCAAACCTTCTTCAAAGTTAGAATGTCATGAATGTATAGTATATGTCACCAAAGTGCTCGTGTAGCTAAAAGAGATGAGTGCCCTTGACGTGTCATAGAAAAAAAAAAAAAAAAATCTTTAGTGCAATGTGTACGGTCCATTGTATATTCCACCAATCAAAATCTAACAAATTATCATTTTCTTTTCTTCACAAAATTTAAATGGCAAAAACAGAGACCCATTTGGTATCCCCTTTTGAAACCACACTTTTTCCAAATACAATTTTGTTTAATGTTATTTTTTCTAGGTACGGTCTCTTCCAAACAACCCATATTCAAAATGCTGAAAAAACATAAGCTATTAAAGAGGATTTTTGTTCATGTAATAGCATGTATCCTATTAAGACTGAAGGACAGACACCATGAATGGCAAGAGCTCTACCTCTTTGGGCATTTGTCTTATATACAATTACCCTCCTCTTTTTATTCAATCAAGTGACAAGATTCTCAGCAAAACAACTCTAAACTCTTAGTCCAAAAACTATATGCGCTTCATTTTTGCTAAATTAAAACGATAAGCACTACTAGTGAAGTTTCTAATGTCATTAAAGAAAGCAAAAAGGCCGAAAGAACCCACCAACACTATTTATGTAGTTCGCAACTAAGACACAGAATGCCTCCTATTTCTGGACGGGGTTGATTTAACTTCTTCAGGGTTGGCAGAACCAAGGCTGTCTGATGAATCTGAGCCACTATTCTCACCCTGCCCCCCTTTGCTAGACCAAAGCTTTGTAAAGATCTTCTTTGACTTGAGCAGCCCTTTCATTTTACTTATAGCAGCTTTGTCCACGTTACTTTTACCATCTCCATTTCCATTTCTTTCACTACCTCCCACTCCATTAGCCAACCTTAAAGAAGCTAGCTCCCCTTTAAGGGCCTTGAGCTCCTCAGCTGTGGCCACTGCATCCCAGTCTTCTTCTGTGTTAGTTGTAGCTGACCTTGAGCTCCCGTGAGAGCCACTATTAAGTTCCTTAATGCCTTTGGGTAGGTCAGGGGTGCTGCAGCCTGATGATGCAGCTGCCCTAACCTGCTCAAAAAAGAGTACTTGCACAACTACACGCAATGGGAGTCTCTCGTTTTGCACTGCATGCATGCATGCATCAACTGAGAGCTTCTTGCAGTCCATCAGCTTGCATATCCTCTTCCTCTCACTCTTGCTGATCCCAGGGTGCTCCTGCATTAAGGCACAGTGAAGAATACAACTTTATTTAGTATTTTTGTAACAAAAACATCCGGGTTACACATCAATTCAACGTCGGTGAGAATTGAACAGTGCTTTACTATATAACAAATTTCTAGTGTGAAACGCTAATACACTAAAATGCACAGCATGTTTTACAACATGAAATTTTCCACTTAAATGTATGTTCACTGTTAAAATTTACGCTTACCTTTAGATACATGTCAATGGCGCGGTAAAGCCCATCATGAGCCGGCCGAGAGATATCAGACACCATCTCAGCAAGATCAACAAAATTTGACAAAGGTAGGTTGGCATCCTTAGAAATTTCGGCAAGGTATCCATCAATCAGTTTTGCCACCATCAGCTTGGAAGCATCTGATAAAATCCCCGGCTTCCTTGTTTCCTGAAGTTCATGGCTATCTTCTAATGATTCAATCTCAGCATTCTGATCTTGCATTAGGAACTCTTGAACTATTTTCTGCACTGTACTAACATCATACATTGTTGTTTCCTCTTCTGATGCTCGTATCAAAAGATCATTTACAGAAGCCTCCTCCAGTTGCTGTCCTATTCTCCTTATCAGCTCATCCTTAGCCATTTCTCCTGAATCCATCAAAATGGAGGCTTTCAACAACTTTAGGAGGAAGCTACAAGAGACACAGCCTTTCTCTGCAGGCAATAGCTGCACTATTGTATCCACTATTGACTCATGCTTTATCATATCTCCAGACTGAATCATACCCTTGCTGAAACCTGGCAACCTTCTGTAAGCATACGCTTTTAAGGCTGCTCCAATCACATCATTAGAAACTATACTTTTTGCTTTAATAATCATTAGAACGCGCTTATAAAGATCAATTTCAAGTTCACACAAATCCTCAACCCACCAGTCCTTAGGCACCAGACGGTTTCTAACGCCATTCCAGTTTGGATCATTCCCATTTTCCTCTGGGAGCTTCTTTCGGTTATAGGTATAGGACCAGTCAACCTTGGAAACATCAACACAGGCCTTGGTAGCTATAGAATCAATGCAATTGCTAACCACCTTCAAATCCTCAGATAATGGTAAGAGCGACTTTGTAGTCTGAAGAACAATGATTGAATCTTTCCAGCTGCGGAAAATGCTAGAAGTAAGAAAGACATCAATCTTGTAAATGAGGTTCCCTTTCTCAATGGCCTCATGCATTTCTAGGTACTCGGCTGCACATCGAGCTGCAACAACATTGTAAGCATTGAGGGTAACAGTCATGCCATAACAAAACTTCACACATATCTCAAAGGCTGCAGGACCACCAGGAATGTCAGAAATTTGAACTTCATCTGTGTTCTCTTCATTAGTGGTAACAACCAACTTCTGCAATCGGGAACTCTTTGACAGTAGAGGAAACTACACAAAAGATAATTCGTAATTTAGAATCAGACAATAAACATTTGCACAACATATTCACATGCATTATTATGAGTGCAATTGAACTGAGCTGAGCCATGTAATGTTTGCCCGTCTGCTCAGTTTTATCATTGAAGCTGTAAGTTAGAGACCAAAGTGGCCAAGTTCTAAAATTATAAGTTAAAGGTAGTCGCTAGTCCCACCAATGCCTCTTAACAAACTTTTTGATTCCGCGCCTTGATAACCATGTCTACAATTTGATTACTATAATAAAACGATCAGGCAGTTATCAACTAAGTGGATTCTAGTACTATTTTAATAATCTTTATCCAGTAATAAATTAGATATTAGTATTTTCATTAAGCAAAATAGTTTATCAACACTTAAAATTTAAGCCCTGCTCCACAAGCATGTGAGAACTCTGATGCTGGAATTAGTTTAGAGCCTTTTATATATAAGCAACCAAGCATGTACTTTTTCCAGAGAAGGAAAGGGAAGTGGATCAAAAATTTAAAAATAGAAACAAATGTAGCAGATTCTTGTATAAGTATCAACCAGTGTAAATAGATTACTCATGTAGCATAAGTAGCTAGGGTCCCTTTATTAATCATAAAAATTCTACAAATCAAGGACAGTGATACAGGTGCAAGAGCAAGAAATTAAAAAATAAATAAATAAAAAAACAACATTGAAAAAAATTATCTTCATTAAATATCCAATTACTCGGCCAAAGAATATTGTACCTTGTGAAGATAAAATTTTACATCCCCTACAATAAGAATGATGTCCGTTGCCAGCTCACTTGCCACATACCTGCACATGGTTATGCTCCTTGTAATGAACTGAGAACTATAAAGACAAAAAAAAAAAAAAACTTTAAACATGAACAAAGGTATTGTTCTAAAGGATGAAGAATATCTGTACTCATCAACAGACCTTCCTACACTATCTTTATATGTTACCAACATGGGAAAGTTCACTAATAAGCAAGGAATAACTACTCATTCAAACTTTTTTGCATTTCCATGTAAAAACTCTCAAGGTCTTGTTCTTGCAAACCATATCATTGCTTTAACATCAACTATATAATCAAACATGTTAGTCCAGCAATGAATGGATAACTACTAGAAGAAATTCATCTATTTTAAATCTTGCATGAAAGTCAAATACCTGCAATTTCAATTGAAGAAATTATACTAAACGGGGTACCTCTCATTTGACCAGCCAACTGGACAAGCATTAAACTAATACAAGGAATCCACTTCACCAGAGGAAACGTTCCAAAACAGACCCAATACTGAGATAGTGCAAGACTATAATCATAAAGTGATAGGAATTCAGAGTGAAACTTCAAATACTTTCCAAAAAGTGATATTGCTAGACTAATGTGGTTTCAAATGCACCAAGCTCAAGTTATCTGTATGAAAGTTAAATTAAAGTACCTAGTTTAACCTCATAGTTAC
The DNA here is from genome assembly GCA_028535165.1 of Quercus tomentella. NCBI lineage: Eukaryota > Viridiplantae > Streptophyta > Magnoliopsida > Fagales > Fagaceae > Quercus > Quercus tomentella. Next base: position 24,608,852 of record JAPQVY010000111.1, on the reverse strand, counting down.
CATCTATGGTCTATTAAAAGAATATGAGGTTTGCAGTCACAAAGGTCACATTTTCCCCACAGCATTCCTGAGAAGGGAAAGACTTCAATCATACTATCTTAACTCAAGTTGGATAGCTGTTCCTAATATATGTATATGTGACACCAATTTGCTAATAATTATACCAAGGATCAGATCCACACTCCTCAACTTTGTTTGATTGATAAACCCAAAGTTCCAAATAAATAAACAAATATATATATATATATATATATATATATACATACATATCTGATGAATTACTCAAAAACTATTTATTCACTGGATTAATACAATAATATTTTAAGAAAATCCCATCACATTCAATTGTCAATAATGCCAACTGAGGAGGTACTGGAAAAATAATACTACAATACCTGCAGCAAACAATCCAAAATGTGAAATCAAGATCTTCCGAAGAAAATTTAGCACAACTATAAAAATTTAAAATTTAAAAAAGCTGTGAATTTTCTTATGTCCTAATGTAGTTAGAAGTTAGAAATAAGAAAATAGGGCACCATTCTTCAAATCTCAAATGCCAAAGTGAAATAAATCATCAAAATTCAACGTCAATATCAAAAGTACAGGAAATGAGTACAAATGTGGGCCATAAAATAGGCAAGCTCAAAAAGAACAAAAATAAACTAACAGGAACTTTCAAACCCAACAACATTTATTTTTAAATAAGCCCTAATTTCAATTAGGCAATGAATATGTTAGCAGTTCCTCCATTGGGAGCAGGAAATAAAACTCAAAACAACTATGTATCTACATAGTAATATGCATCTGTGAATATAACTCAAAATTTAAACTTTTCCATTAAACTGCTACAGTACGGTGCGTATGTGCTCAGCTGCAAATCTACTAAAGAATAATGGTAAATCTAATACAAAAGAGGTCATATAAAGAGAAATCTTAATGAAGAGAGAGACAATTGAAAGAGCCAAAATCATCCATAACCGGCTTTTGCAAGACAAACTGAAATGCATCAAACATAGAAGAGCAGCATCAGCAACCATGTTTTTCAAAGAAAAGGAATAAAGCTCCAAATGATCTCTCACCTGACATTGTTCCGATCAGTCTGAAAGGAATCTGGCTTTGATCCAAGCTTCATAAACTTCATCTTTGAAAGCTAAAAAAAAAAAAGATCAGCTTGCTTCACCCCCGGCCCCCTTATACCTTTAAAACTAACCTTCTTCGACACTCAACTTGTAGTCCTAAATGCCTAAATCAGATACCTCAGAGTCACCACCACACATCCTAATAAGTGAACAAAAATAACAACCCCCCCACCCCCCCAATCGAGAAAAAGTCCCAGAAATAGAAAGGAATACTCCCAGGGTGTGTGGGGACCAGATTTGTGAATGCAACCCAGCCCAAGTAAGTTTCCTGGTCTCCAAAGAAGGATCTCAAAGAGGGGTGAGGATATATGCTTGTGGGGGTATGAGTATGACTATGAGAGTGAAGAATCTTTGACAACAACCGAGGCAAAAGAAAGAAGTGAGTCTGAGTAAGAGAGAGAAAGAGATAAAGGGAAACACAAGATGGGGTTTGTACAATTTTTTAACAAAAGGTTCTCTTCAATGCCAAGAGAGCCAAATAAGAGGCTGTTTCCTTGGTCGGCGGCAAAGCCCACGGAGCCCGGGCGCACCCAGTTAGCCAAGGAGACATAACCAACAGACTATTAAGACTAAAATATTTCTCAAATCAGTAACACCCACAAGCACAAATCTGACTCCACCTCACTCTCTCTCTTTATATATATATTTTCCCTTCACTTGCTGATCACTTTGTTACATTTGTTTTTACATTTTTTAAAGGATTCATACCACTAGACCCTTTTGTGACCTTTAAAGCTTCAAGTTCCAAACACAACAATATACAAATCAACTTTTGTGTATGAATTATTTAACCGTTGAAGTTTGAAAAACAAAAAACCTGCAACAGAAAACAGCATCTCGGTATCAGTTGAAGAAACCACCAAAACGGTAGACAACAAGCATCTCTCTTTATTTTTGCACAGAATGGGAATAAATATGTGAGAGAGAGTGAGAGATCAGAGAAAAATATTAAAAATAAAAACAAAGTTGATTATTGTAATGAACAACTAAACATTAACTACCAGCAAAAAAATCACCAACAAAATTTAACTGAAAAATCTGAGGAATCCATCAGAATATATCACAGAAAATCTAGTAAAATATTGAAGCTGAAGATCATGTTTTTGGTGTCAATAATGGTAAGAATCTAAAACTCCACAATGAAGAAAAATATGCCTAATATCAGGATGGAAACACAAAGACAAAGCCCCAAAAGCCACTCTCCGTGTAAACCCCAACAAAACCCAAGACCCATATATCAAATTCACAAAGCTGTATGTATAGAGTACTACTAACCAATTACATGCAACAATGCCTAATTAAGCTTAACTCATGCCAAGTTTGAGTCTTTTTCCTTTCTTTCTTTTTCTTTTTTTTTTATTAGTTGGAATCAGCAAAAACCAATCAAAGAAAGTTAAGGGAGATAGGCCAGGAGAGAGAGAGAGAGAGTTAGTTGTAAAGAAAGGTTGCCCAAATCTTACACTAGCTAGAGTTCCAATCTTTTTGCGTCAAGGATCAGAAAGAGTTCAGTGGAACAGTGACACAACCTTTGAGGCCTATATGCATGAGAAGTAAACTACTTTAAAGTCTGGAGTGACTTTTTGAGGAGTAACCCCCACCACACAAGTAAAACCAAAAGCAAAAGGAACCAAATAAACCCATGAGAGCCTATCAGAAAATGACCTGGTTCTCACAGTTTCTGCATACAAAAACCCCAAGTAGAGACCACAGACTCAGATTAAAAAGTAAAAGCCAAGCTGTTACGAAATGTTTCATCAGTACTATTCTTTTCTTTCTTTCTTGTTAGTGCCAACACTATCTACCACTTCCTTTTTTTTGGTGAAATAAACCACTTTCTTTTTTAGCACAATAAATATATATATATATATATATATTTTTTTTTTCCTTTTTAAACTCACCCTACTCTCTTTTCTCAATAATTTTCCCTTGAAAGTAAGATGCTACTCGTTCAATTTTAAGAGCATTAACACTCACCATTTACACTTGCTCAGTCATGCACGCCAAACTGACACTCCAGCTTTCTTGTTGTTGTTGCCCCAATAACGCGGTCTCCTTCATTAAATGACCCTTTTCTTGCTTCCCAATCAACCCAGTACCTCTCTCTCTCTCTCTCTCTCTCTGCTGCTACATCAACTTATTGGCAGTGACACCAGAAAACTTAAAAGAGGCTGATGATCAAACAGTACGAGTCAAAAAACTGTGGGCTTTACAAAGTTATCACCATGCTTTTGAAACTTGAACCGAACCGTAAGGTCTAACCAGGATAACCATGAACCGTCTACTAAAGAGGTTTTTTAATTCCAAAAACTGGCTTAAGTAGAAACTTCGACTACTTCTTCTTTGTCTCTCTTCCTCTTTCGTTGTTTCTGCTATAGCTTTTTAATCTTCTTCATCTTCTTCATCTTCTCTCTCTCGTTCTTTCTGCATTCTGTTGTTTCTTACTATTTTCTTCTCTCTCTCTCTGGTTTGCTCAATGTTCTAATGTGAGCTATAGACGTTAAGGTCCATTTGATAACCGTATTTAAACAACGTAAGGTTAAATACCACACAACATGTATTTCTATGCATATTTTCACAGAACTTAAACAATGTTACTAAGGCTGTGTTTGTTTTGGGTGAAAATCATTTTCGGAAATGCTTTTCTGGAAATGAGGCTGTTTGGTTGGTCCGGAAAATTCTATTTTCCGGAAATTGAAATCCGTTGACCGAAAAAAAAGGCCTTTGACCACGGAAATCAATTACCACTTCCATTTTCACTTCAAAGGATTTCCGGAAAAAGAGAGAGAGAGAGAGCGCGCGCGCGAGAGAGGAGAAGACCAGTCCGAGCTCCAGTCCGCGCCGATCTCGCTAGCTCCAGTCCGACGACCGCGATCGACGCTTCGCGAGATCGCGCCGTCGATCGCGATCTCGCCTTTGCGAGATTGCGCCGGATCGAGATCGCGATCGACAGCGCGATCTCGCGAAGCGTCGTTTGCAAGATCGCGCCATTGATCGCGATCTCGCCTTCGCGAGATCGCGCCGGATTGAGATTACGCCGTCGCGAGATCGCGCCGGCAAGATCGCGATCGTTGATGATTTTTTTCTGGGTTGTGGCTTGTGTTTTTCTGGATTTGTGTTTTCCTTCTTCTTTTCCAAACACCAGAAAATATTTTCCGGAAAATTTTTTGAAATGCAACCAAACACACACAAATATTTTCCTTTTCCGGAAAACGTTTTACAGCAACCAAACACAACCTAAAAAAACCTAACATTTTCTTGAGCTTTGGATTAACTGTGAGCCGCATAACATTTTCATTTTTTTATGGCGAAAACACCATTTTGGTCCCTACATTCTGGAGTTGCAATCAATTTGGTTTCTATGTTTTGGTATCAGTCAATTTGGTCCCCTATTATTGTAAATTTACAGTCAATTTAGTCTCTGCCGTTAACTCACTAACGAAAAATGCTTACGTGGCAAATGGTTTGTACATTTGGCATATTTAATGATGATGCCAAAAAATCACCAATGAATCACACAATCCTCACACGCTCGAAAGAGTGCCTGCACAACAAAAGAGAAGACATAACAGAGAGCACCGGTATGGTGTCGACCAAATACCCTCCGAAGGTCAAGTTAGAATCTTTTCGCAACTCTAGAGTGCCAGAGCTGGGATCAATTATGCGTACCTATTTTCTGAGGGTCTTTGGGTTTTTATAGTAGTGTAGAACCAAATTTCCTTGACTTGTGTCACAAGTCTTTTCCTTATAGGGAAGATCTCCATTAATGAGCATATATTCCAGAATCCTCCTCGTGTTAGAATTCCATTCATATCGGGACTCTATAGACTAGAGTCAATCGTGAGGCGCAAGCCGTTTCCCTTTAAGGTTTCTTGGAGACCACATAATGATTAATTGAGTGCCACATGGCCTTTATGTCCGTCCACCCTTTCGTCCGTTCACATAGGATCTGTCCACTATTAGCCCATTTGTCTAGCAATCCATCTATCTAACCTGATCCGTCACCTCTAGTTTTCTCCCTCTTTAGTTGCCCCCTCACCCCGTGGGTCCGTGCTCTCTAAGTGGAAGGACCTTCGGGGTGACAGTTTAATCTGGTCTTTTGAGGAACACCCCTAGCCTTGACAGGCTGGCCTGAGATCATTAATGATGAAGGACACGTGGCGTTTACTGAATGGTCACTCACTTGGATCGAAGCGCCCTTTCATCTTCCGTGCCGTTCTCCCTATATAAACCGAGCTATCTTCCTCTCATTTCTTTACTTTCTATTGAAATCCACGATCAGAGCGCAACCATCATCTTTGTCAGACGATCATACCATTTAGCTGTTGTGTCCATCAACTTTGTCAAATGACCATACCGTTCAGCTGTTGCATCCGTCATCAACGCCTTTTCACCGTTTGACTTCATCCTGGTAAGCACTCTTTTCCTTTACTTTAAATTTTATGCATTTTTATTTTTCTAGACTTTTACACTACGGTCATCCATTATAGACCCGTCAGTCTTAGGATTTACCGTCATGTGTAGGTCATGTCTAGTGCGTCAAGCAACTAGTTGTTTGTCCGCGACGGAGTGGGCTACGTTGAAATGTACCCGTCAGGTCATAAAGACCCTGACAATCCAAGTGAAGAAAGGTGTCTGTTAGCTTCCTCTTTAAGGGATGAAGATTTAGAGATGGAAAGGTCAGAGGGTGACTCTAGTGACGGCCTAATTGGTGCCAAACCCCCAATCCAATCCGTTGTAGGACCTAATAGGCTCAGGGAGTTCATCCAACTTCCCTTATGGACGGTCAATGATTTTGTTTCTAAAATCAAAGAATCACACTTTAAAACACTTAGGGATAAGTATCAAATACCCATCTGTATACCCATGCGTCTACCTTACAAGTCAGAGAAATGTTATAAAGAGGGTCTTGAGGACGTAGGAATCTATGAGCAAATGCTGAAGGCAGGGCTCAAGTTTCCTTTAAGCACCCTCCACCGTCGTTTACTCCAATACCTTGGATTGTCCGTCAACCAGATCTACCCAAATGCTTGGAGGATCTTCCTCAATGTGGAGCTCCTGTATGGTGCCATGTTAGACGGGGCACGGAGGTTGACGATGGAAGAGTTTTTTCACTATTATCGTCCTGCTGGGGTCTCCCAGTCCAAGGGCATGTACAACTTCATGCCCAGGAGCTCGTTGCTAAGGCTCATTTGTGAGACCCCTAACTCTAACAGGGATTAGAAGAGTTGTTACTTCTTTTTGGAAGTTGATGAATGGATGTGTCACCCCGGTGACAATGAATTCATGCCCGTTGACAAAACATGGGGCATAATGCCACTGTCGAGTATGTGTTCGTCTACTAAGATTTATTTTTGTTTCAACTTTTCTTTAACATCTAATTGTCCGTCTCCTTGTGCAACTCAGGATCGTCCTCCAGTTTCACTGGAACAGTTTAGCTTTTTAGAGAAGATTTTTAACAAAACCAAGCTTGAAGAGAGGACGCAGGCTAAATTGCTCAATTTGGGTACCCTGCATTGGTATTGTGATGGACCAGAGCCAACCATAACCGCCCGTTGATACAACGCCCAAGTTCGTCAACGTAAGTCCGTCACCCTAAATTTGGGTTTCTCTTATTGTACTTTATTTCACTCTAACCATTCGTCTTACTTTGTGTAGAGATGGATGCTGCAAAGAGAAGAGCCTACATTAAGTAGCAGGCTGCTCTGCAAAAACAGTAGGGGGGTCAGACCTCTAAGGGGCCGAGTTCAGCCAACCCGTCCTCCAAGAGGAAAGAACCGGAGAAGACTGACCGTCATCCCCTTAAGAAGCCCAAAATTGTTCTTGAACCCGTCTTAGGGTTGAAAGCTAAGGGTAAGAAGACGGTCACTAAACCCGTCCATGGAAAGGGAAAAGGACTTATGACGGGTTCTGACTCTTCTGCTGAAAAACCGTTCGTCCTCTTCCGTGAGGACTCAAAGTATGCGTTGGAGCAACTGTCGTCCATCATAACGGTTGACGATTATGAGGACTTGGGCAACCACACAACCGAGGCCATGGGGGAGACGAGTCTCTTTCGCATTGCTCAATTAAATTCGTAACCATCTACCTTTAACCTTTCCTTTTCGTCAACTTGTCCGGTTACTAACCTTTTCGTCTTCAGGCCATGTTAATGATGAAAAGGTTGATGAGCTGTTGCCTCAACCATGAGACGTCTTTGGACCGTCTACGGGCAAAGGCAGATTTGACGGAGGACGAGCTCAATGAGTTGAAGTCCTGGAAACTCGCTCTATTAGAGAAAGCTCGGGGCGAGCTAGAAAAGCAGATGAAGTTGTTGAGGAAGGTCCTGGCAGACAAGGAGAAAGAAATTAACGAGGCCAAAGACGGGCTCCATCAGGCAAAGGAGGAAGCGATATGTGAGTATCGTGACTCCAATGCCCTTTTGGCAGAGCTAGGAGGTTCATTTGCTGAAGGCTTTGACGACTACCTTCGTCAAGTCAAAGCTTCTCATCCGGACCTGGACTTATCTAACATTAATATTGATGCTCCAGCCTAAACTTCAGTTCAGCCCGTCCACTTTGAGGGCATGACGAGTTATTTGCCGATGATGCTCCTGGCGACGGAGGGGGACCTTAAGTTGAGGACAACACCCGTCACCCTGACGTTCAAGAAGAGGACAAGCAAAATACCCCCTGTTTAACAGTAGTTTTTTTTTTTTTTTTTTTGGAGAACAATGTTAATCCACTCATTGTTTGTAATCTTAAACTTATCCATCGTTCATGGCATGTAAAAAATTTCCCTTTAAGGGCTTTTAAATATTTACTTATTCTATTGTTTGTCTATTTTTATGTAGTTAATAATAAAATACGACCATCTTTTAGATGGACCCGTCCTTTGCTGAATGTGTAGTGTCAATTTTAACTTTACGTTGAACTCGCCTACTATAGGGATCTTACAATTATCCTCTTTAAGGAATCCGTTCACTTGCGGACTAGTGAGGAACATTTAATTTTAAGTTGGGTCCCTCCACTATATGGACCTAATAGTTATCATCCATTTGGATGAGTCCGTCCATCCATATGGACCTAATAGTTATCATCCAACTTTAAATTGCATTCATCCATAATATGGACAGTTTTCATCTTTTTAGGATGAGTCCATTCATTCATGGTCAAGTAGTGTTAATCCAATTTGAAGTTGTATTCGTCCACAATATGGATTCCAACCGTTCATAAATATTTTAGTTATTCCATCCTTCACGGATGGATTCGTCCGCTTTATGGACTTCAGAACACCTCATCCTCCTAGGATGAGCCGTCCATTTTACTGGACTCCGTCATAGGCCATCCACTTGTTGGACTTAATATTTTACCCTCCTAGGATGAGCCGTCTACAAGGATTTTTAGTTATTTCATCCTTCACGGATGGGTCCGTCCACTTTATGGACTTCAGAACACCTCATCCTCCTGGGATGAACTGTCCATTTTATTGGACTTCGTTATAGGCCGTCCACTTGTTGGACTTAATATTTTCACCCTCCTGGGATGAACCGTCTACAAGGATTTTTAGTTATTTCATCCTTCACGGATGGATCCGTCCACTTTATGGACTCAATATGTTTTTCATCTTCTTGGATGACGTCCATTTTATGGACTTGATAAAATTTTGTAGAAAAACACAAGTCATATCTAAATACTCCTCGTATTATAGTCATTCATTTGTAGGATAGTGGTTCTTTAGGGAGAAGCTTAAAAAGATACTTAAAAACCATTGTAGCAAAAATAAATTGTCTAAATAGTAAACTAAAAAACTAGAAAATCTAGCAAAAATTGATCTAAAAATAAACTGGAGGTCTGGTGGATGTTGCTTTCTACGTCTTCATTTCTACTGATAGTACTTCTGTAGGTGCTCAGCGTTCCATGGATGCTGCAACTTTCGCCCATTTAGCGTCTCAAGGTGGTAGGTGCCTTTTATTTGCCATGATGTAATTCTGTAAGGTCCTTCCCAATTGGGGCCGAGCTTTCCTTGGGTAGGATCTTTAGTAGTGCCCATTATCTTCCTTAAAACAAGATCTCCGACCTGGAAGTCTTTGTGTTTGACCTTAGAGTTGCAGTGCTTCGCCATGAGGTTTTGGTATCGTGCTAACCTTTACTCAACTATTGCCCGGACCTCGTCCACCAGGTCAAGTTGCAGGCCTATAGCCTCATCATTCCTGCCCTTGTCATAGTTCTCCACCCTGTAGCTTGTGAGCCCTACTTCTGCTGGGATGACTACCTCGCTTTCGTATGTTAGTCGAAATTGTGTCTCCCCCGTAAGTGTCCTTGCAGTTGTCCGGTATGCCCATAAAACACTTGGTAATTCATCCAGCCATATGCCTTTTTCCCTCTCGAGCCGAGTATTGATGATCTTGAGCAAGGATCGGTTCGTAACTTCAACTTGTCCATTGGCTTGTGGGTGGGCAAGTGACGAGTAGTGGTTCTTGATTCCTAATTCCGAACAGAAGTCTCTAAATGCGCTGTTGTCGAATTGCTTTTCATTGTCCGAGACAAGCACCTTGGGTATCCCATATTTACAAATGATGTTCTTCCAGATAAAACTCTGAATATTCTTCTCCATGATAGTGGCTAAGGCTAAGGCTTCTACTTCCACCCATTTGGTGAAGTAGTCGATGCCAACTATCAAGAACTTTAGTTGCCTGACCGCTACTGGGAAAGGGCTCATGATATCTAATCCCCATTGAGCGAACGACCATGATGCCGTCATAAGGGTGAGTTCCTCAGACGGTTGTCTGATGATGTTGTCGAACCTCTGGCACTTGTTGCGGGCTTTGACATAAGTTTGCGCATTCTTCTGCATATTAGGCCAGTAGTATCCTGCTCGAATCAGCTTGTTCACCAGTGATCGTGCCCCCGAGTGGTTTCCGTAAATTCCCTCTTGGACTTCTCTCATGACGTAATCTGCTTCCTCGGGGCTCAAACACCTTAGGTATGGGCGGGAGAAATCTCTTTTGTATAAGACGTCTTTTATTAGAACAAACCGCGATGCTTGGACCTTCAATTTTCTAGCGGCGTCCTTCCCGTCCGGTAGCATGTCGTTTCTTAGGTATGAGATTAATGGCGTGGTCCAGTTGCTTTCAGAACCTATCTCCTGCACATTTGTATCCTCATCTATGAGTGAAGAGACTTGGATGAAGGATAGTACTTGATTGGGGACGAGCATTATTCTACTGAGGCGGCCTTAGCTAGTCGATCAGCACACTCGTTCTCCTCCCTTGGGATTTGGATGAATCTGATTTGGAGACTGCCAATTCATCCCTTCACCTCCTCAAGGTATTTCTTTATCCTCTCGTTCTTGCACTCGTAGTCTCCATTGATCTGATTGATTACAACTTGGGAGTCGCAGTATATGACCATGTTTTCAGCCCCTGCTGCCTTTGCGAGGTCTAAGCCTGCCACTAAAGCTTCGTATTCTACTTCATTATTGGTCGTAGGAAAGTCCAGGCGGATCATGCACTTGATTTTATCTCCCTCCAGAGTGTGAAGTACTACGCCGACACCTCCTGCTTGCTTATTGGAGGATCCATCTGTGTGGATGCTTCACTGTGGGATTTCTTTTGCCCCCTAGCCTTCTAGGAGGGTGAATTCGGTGATGAAGTTGGCCACTACCTATCCCTTTATAGCTGTGCGTGGACGGTACTGTATATCGAACTCACTTAGCTTGACTGTCCATAACACCATCCGTCCTGCAGCATCGGGGCTACCTATAGCCCTTTGTAGAGGCTTGTTTGTTAGGACAACAATTGTATACGCTTGAAAATACGGCTTAAGTTTTCGTGCAGCGGTTACCATTGCAAAAGCCAGTTTTTCCATCTCGGGGTACCTTTCTTCTGCTCCCCAAAACACTTAGCTCATAAAGTAAACAGGTCTCTGCATCCCATCCTTTTCTCTTATCAAAGCCGCACTTATAATGGCATGTGAAACGACTAAGTATAGATAGAGCTCTTCCCCTGGCTTGGATGGGCTGAGTAATGGGGGAGATGAAAGATAACACTTTAGATTTTCAAACGCCTGCTAGCATTCGTCCGTCCACTCAAACGATCTCTTCAATATGCGGAAGAAGGGAAGACATTTGTCCTTCACCTTTGAGACGAACTTGTTTAGTGCTACTATCTTGCCATTCAGGCTTTGCACCTCATTGACCATCTTCGGTGGGGCTAGCTCCACTACAGCCCGTATTTTCTCTGGATTGACCTCGATTCCTTTTTGGGATACCATGAATCCCAAGAATTTCCCCGCAGTTACTCCGAACACACACTTGTTTGGATTTAATTTCATGTTGTACGTTTGGAGGGTGTCGAAGGTCTCTTGGAGGTCGCTTAAATGGTCGTCTTTTCATAAGCTTTTTACCAGCATGTCGTCTACATAAACTTGCACATTCCTCCCAATTTGGTGTGCAAACATCTTGTTCATCAATCTCTAGTACGTTGCCCCTACGTTCTTGAGTCCGAATAACATCATTTTGTAGCAGAAGAGTCCTTCGCTGGTAACAAAAGAAGTCTTCTCTTGATCGGCCTCCTTCATTCTGATCTGGTTGTATCCTGAGAACGTGTCCATGAAGCTCAGAAGTTGATGTCTTGCAGTTGAGTCTACCAAGGTATCTATCCGTGGGAGTGGGTAACTGTCCTTGGGGCAAGCTCTATTGAGGTCCGTGAAATCTACGCGCATCCTTTACTTTCCATTGGCCTTTTTTACTATAACCACATTTGCCAACCAGTCAGGGTAGTACACTTCTTGAATGAAATCTACTTCCAGTAACTTCCAAACCTCCTCAGTTATAGCTTTCTCTCGTTCTGAGGCGAATACTCGCTTTTTCTGTCGGACAAGAGAGGATGAGGGAGATGCATTCAATCTGTGAACTATGACCAAGGGGTCTATACCTGGCATATCCTCGTGACTCCAAGCGAATACGTCCTGATTTTCTCTCAGAAACGTCGTGAGTGCTTGACGTACTAGCTGACTAGCCAATGTACCCACTCTAGTCGTTCGCTCGGGCCTTGAGTCATCAAGGGTTACTTCCTCTAGTTCTTCCACCATCTCTGCTATTGTTCGTTGTTCTTCTATGCACATGGTTTGCTGGTGATCAGTCATCTCTAGCATGGCAATGTAACATTCACAAGCTGCCACTTGATCTCCTCTTACTTCTCCTACCCCGTACTCAGTGGGAAACTTGATTATCATATGGTAGGTTGGTGTTACAGCCTTCCATGAGTTCAACGTAGGACGTCCCAATATGGTGTTGTACGCGGACAAGCAGTCAACGACTAGGAAGGTCACGTCCTTCGTGATTTGCTGAGGGTAGTCTCCAATTGTCACTAGTAGGGTGACGGCATCCAGCGGATACACCCTTATTCCTCCAAATCCTACGAGCAGGGTGTTGGTTAGGATCAATCGTTCTCTCTTTATTCTCATATGCTGAAAAGCTGGATAATACAAGATATCAGTGGAGCTCCCATTGTCTACTAGCACCCTGTAGGTGTTATAATCTCCAACCGATATACTGACTACGAGTGCATCATCATGTGGGTGGTGGAGGCATCGGGCATGTTCCTCCGTGAACCCAATTACGGGATTGTCGACCCGCGCCATCTTTGGGGCATACCCTGTTAGTTGAATATTCTGTACCATCCGTAGGTATGTCTTACGAGCCTTTTTGGAGGAATTGGAAGTACTGCCCCCTATGATCATCCTTATGTCTCCTATGGGTGGCCGGGGTCGTTCATTTTCTCTTCGGGCTAGTGCTCCTTGGTTTTGTTCTGTTCCTTCCTTGCTAACGAATTTTTGTAATTTCCCTTGCCTAATGAGGGCCTCTATCTGCTGCTTCAGGTCATAACATTCAAATGTGTCATGACCATGGTCTCGGTGGAAACGACCATATTTATCCCTGGATCTCTTGTTAGGATCACCCTTCAATTTGTCGGGGAACGTTAAGGCTCCTTCGTCTTTGATTTACATCAGGACTTGATCAATCGGGGTATTCAGGGGGGTGAAGTTTGTGAACCTCCCTGTCGGGGGTTTGGATCGTCGATCATCTTTTTTTTCTCCCATTCTTGCCATCTTTCGGCCCTTATCTTGACGGGTTTCCTCCTGCCTTTCTCTCTTTTTAAGCTTCTCTTCGCGGGCCAACAACGTGTCTTCAGCATTCATGTACTTGGTGGCCCTGTAAACTACATCCGACATGGTTTTTGGGTCATTCTTGTACAAGGAGAATAGAAACTTGCCCTTTCATAGCCCGTTCGTGAAGGCTGCCACGAGTATCTTGTCATCAGCTTCATCAATCAAGAGTGCTTCCTTGTTGAAGCGGGCGATATAAGACCTCAGCGTCTGATCTTCCCGTTGCCTAATGCTCATTAAACATGCAATCGACTTCTTATATCTATGTCCTTCGATAAAGTGTGAAGCGAACTGGGCGCTTAAGTCCTTGAAAGTACTGATAGAGTTGGGCGTCAACCTGCTGAACCAAATTCTTGCGGGACCCCTTTAGTGTGGTAGGGAAGGCTCTACACATGATCTCGTCTGCCACTCCTTGGAGGTGCATCAGGGTCTTGAAGGATTCCAAGTGATCTAGAGGGTCCTTGGTTCCGTCGTAGCTTTCTATCTACGACATGCGGAACTTCGGTGGTAGGAGGAAGGAGTTGATGGATATGGTGAATGGTGAATCGGTTTGGTGGACTAAGTCGTCGAGGTCGCTGGACACTCTCCCTCTGAGAGCATTCATCATAAAGTCCATCCGTTCTTTCATCATCTGCATCTCTGCAACAATGTGGGGTGGAGCCGAATCAATGAGGGATGGACGGCTCAAGTCTTGTCGTTCCGGTCTGCTTGGGGAGTTACTACCCTTCGGCCCCTTTTGGTCTCTTTGTTCAGCATTGGTATCTTCTTGGTCTTCCTCTTGGGTACCCATTGCTACGTTCTTCTGTCGTAGCTGTTCTTCTAGGTCTTGGTTCTGTTTAGTGAGACATTCCACTGCTGCTATGAGGGTTTGGACCTGCCTTTCCAGGGTAGTGGGTCGCAGCTCGTCTCCCTAAACATTGTTGGTGGTTGTCATCGAGCGAGTAAGTACCATGAAACTTTTTGTCCGGGAAGCGTTTGTATGGCTTACAAGTCAAGTTTCCCACAGACGGCACCAACTGATGATGCTGAAAAATCACCAATGAGCCACACAGTCCTCGCACGCTCAAAATAGTGCTTGCACAACAAAAGAGAAGACCTAACAAAGAGCACCGGTGTGGTGCTGGCCAAATACCCTCCGAAGGTCAAGTTAGAATCTTTTCGCAACTCTAGAGTGCTAGAGTTGGGATCAATTATGCGTACCTGTTTTCTGAGGGTCTTTGGGTTTTTATAGTAGCGTAGAACCGAATTTCCTTGACTTGCATCACAAGTCTTTTCCTTATAGGGAAGATCTCCATTAATGAGCGTATATTCTAGAATCCTCCTCGTGTTAGAATTCCATTCATATTAGAACTCTATGAACTAGGGTCAATTGTGAGGCGCAAGCCGTTTCCCTTTAGGGTTTCTTGGAGACCACATAATGATTAATTGAGTGCCACGTGGCCTTTATGTCCGTCCACCCTTTCGTCCGTTCACATAGGATTAGCCCACTATTATCCCATTTGTCTAGCAATCCATCCATCTAACCTGATCCGTTACCTCCAGTTTTCTCCCTCTTCATTTAATATTAAAAAATTGGATCAGATGCTGCTGTGTCTAAGTATAAAAGACCATGTCAGCACTTAGGTGGCAAAAAAAGCCACATCAACTTTAAAAAATAATTTTATTTTCTTTACTACTTTTTTTCTGTTTTGTATTTTTTTCTTCTAAGTTTCTCACAATTTTCTTAACTTGGCAGAATTTCATTTTTATTTTATTGATATTGGTTTTTTTTTTTTTCCTTTATTGCAATTTTTTTGGTAACCAAACAATAATTTAGTCCAACAATCTTAAATCAACATAGGCCATGTTGTTTCTAAAAGACTAAATCCTCGGCTAAAAGAAAACCCAGATGTAGATCCACCAAACCCAATTTCAAACTAATTCTAGATATTTCAAACGAAAGCCCCAAATTCAAAGATTCAAACTAATCCCAAAATCCCTGGCTACAAACCCAAATCCACAAATACCCCAACTGTCCAATACCATCCTAAACCCAAATCCACAACAGAGCTTGATCCATGGCCAACAACCCCAAAGAAAACCAGATCCAATTGACCCCGATCTAGACCCACTTGACTCGGATCTCCTCATCTCAAGCTCGACCAGCATGGACCTAGCCTTGGATCGTCGCTACCTTGTGCAGCAATAGCATCCCACGAGCTCCTTATCGCACATGGACGTTGGTCAAAATGACGGAGATTAAGTCGGGATTGGCTATGGCGTTGGAGTGACAGTGATTGTTGGCTTTGGCTCCTCATCACGCACAGAGAGAGAAAGAAAAAGAGAGATATGAAATATTACTATTTAAGAAATTTGGTTTTATTTTTGTGAGATTGTAGGTTTATAAAAAACAAAAAAGAAAAAAAAAATATAAAAGCTTATGTGGCTTTTTTTGCCACCTAAGTACTGACATAACCACTTAAATTTAGACACATTAGCATTTGATCTAATTTTTAAATATAAAATAAGCCAAATGTATAAAACCGTTTGCCACATAAGTATTTTCCGTTAGTGAGTTAATGGCAAGAACCAAATTGACTGTAAATTTACAATAGTAGGGACCAAATTGACTATAACCCTAAAATGTAGAGACCAAAATGGTGTTTTCGTTTTTTTTTTTTTTTGAGGTGAACATTTTTATGGACTTTGATTTTGTACTATTACATTTCAAATGAGTGGTCACCAATGCTCTTAGGTCCAGCTGCCTCCTACTCTTCTAGATTTTGTTATTTATTTATTCTTAAATATTCATGGGAAATGTGGAAGTTTTATCGGGGCTCACAAAAAAGTTGAGTCAATGTCCGCCATTGTTGAAGCTTCAAAAAAAAAAAAAAAAAAAAAATCTCACGGGAAATACTAACCATTTGAGATAGGTTTGAATATCCCTTATTTTGTTAAGATTAAAAATTTATTACTGAAAGTATGGTAGATAAAGGTAAAAATTAATTGAAATAGTAAAGTAAGACTCATAAATAGTACTAAAAAGTGTAGTGAGATTTATAAATAATAGTAAAAATAAACTGAATGGTAAAATAATTTATAATTTTCATGCAAATCTTAGTGTGCGTTAGGGAAGTAATGAAAATTATAAATTATTTCACTTATTTTTGCTACTATTCATGGGCCCACTGTACTTTTTGGTACTATTCAAGGGTCCCACTGTACTATTTTTGCTAATTTTTACTTTCATCTACCGTACTTTCAACAAAAAGTTTTCAGTTTCAGCAAAATAAGTGAATTTCAAACAAACGCTAGTTTGACAAGATTATTTTTGTTAATTTATTTTACTATTCAGTTTATTTTTGATACTATTCATTGACACCATTATATTATTTCAGCTAACTTTTACCTTTATCTACAGTACTTTTAATAATAAAAAATAATAATAATTTTAGTAAAATAAACAAATACCAAACAAACCCTTCGTCTCGTAAAAACAGTTTATTAGATTAAACAGATAATTGGTACGTGAACATTGTAATTTGCACAAATAAGAATGCAACCATAAAACACAAGTCATTCTCAGAAAATCACTGTGTTGTTGGACTCGCCACGCCGCCTTACACTTTGCCAGCTTGTCTCGATCTTGCACCTCGCCGGACACCAGTGGCATCTCTACTACCTCTCCCTCATGTTCTTGAGAACTTTCTCTGAGAGAAAGGTAAAGTAATTTGATGACCATGAAATCTCATAATCCAAACACACACACACACACACACAGAAAATCCTTATACAAAACTTTCTTCTTTCTCTCCTACCTTCAATCTCACCCATTTTGATTTGAAGAAATGAATCCTCAGCAAAAAATTTGAATCACCAATTCACCATGGTATCTGAAACAAGTCAACAACACACACAGAATGAGAGGTGGCGTTAGGTGGAAAGAGTTTTTTTTTTTTTTTGGAGAAAGAGGAGGAAAGAGTTAATGAGAAATGAGAATGCCAGGTTTCAATTTGTTTTTATTTTTATTTTTTTAAAGAAACCTCTTGAATGCGGTCCTTTATTGCCACGTTACAACCATGCACATGAATATTTCATAACCATACTCAATGGGAGAAATTTAAAAAAAAAAAAAGCTTAGTTATAAAATTTTAATATACTAAATAACTTTTTATATCAAAATAAAAGAATAAATTGAAAGGGGATGCAATTGTTGCAAGCTTTTGTTCCACTTTCTTAATTTTCTTCTTCAAATCATTGGTAAGAGAGTCGGATGATGAAAAGGTCTTTGTGACCGCTTCTGCTAATTTTTGTTGGTTGTCAAGATTCTTTAAAAGAGCTTGATTTTGAGCCACAACATTCTCTGCTTGCCAATTTAAAGCTGCCTCTGCTGACGAGACTTGTTTTCGGGTTCCATCTGAATTAGTTCCAATAGGAGTTTTGATTTTCCAAACATGTCTTGTGTTGGCCTGGGGGTGGTCAAAGTTTTCTAGTGTAGGAAAATCTTGATCATAAGTCAATAGTGTAGCAAGGTAAAGGATTTTGTGTTTGGGTTTGTGTGAAAGGAGGAGGATGATATTTATGTAATTGAGGGAGGATATTCTGGTAATATGGAATCAATAGAGGTTTGGGCTCATGGTTAGGATCTTGTTTAGGCTTGGGTTCTTTGCATGGAGGAAGAGAAGACTGGGGTTTCTGTTTTTTGGTTCTGGGATAAAAGACATAATAGTCAAATTTTTCAGAAGGTTCTCCCAAGAGATCTACTTCAAGATCTCCGGTTTCATATCTTTCTTTCAAGCTTTGATGGAAAGAATTTTTCTTTCTTCTTCTCAGTTGATCATCATCATCAATTGATTCTTCTTTGCATTCATCACAATCACAAATATCCCACCATATATGACTAGAAGATGATTTTCCTTCATAACAAGGTTTTCCATCTTCACAAAATGCTTTAATTGCAAGATCTTTTTCAGCAACATATGATACAAGCTGCAACATTGCCATCTGAGTTGGAAGGTTTGTCAATAGTGTAGTAGGGTAAAGGATTTTGTGTTTGGGTTTGTGTGAAATGATGATGATGATCTTTATGTAATTGAGGGAGGATATTCTAGTAATATGGAATCAATGGAGGTAGCACATGGTTAGGATCTTGTTTAGGCTTGGGAGTCACTTCATCAAGCAGTTCAACCGATCCAGTCCAATAATCCTTTCTTTATCAGGAAAGAAAATGGAGAAGTAGAGACGGAGCTTCTCAATTACAAGATACTTATGCAGCTACACTCATTGCTACTGCTTCGGTATCAAAAAGGGCAATGACAGGGGTAGGTCTAGAATATGTGTCAAGGAGAATGTGAACTTGGGCAATAAAATTTTATAACTAAGCTTTTTATTTAATTTCTCCCATTGAGTATGGTTATGAGATACTCATGTGCATGGTTGTAACTATATATATATAGTCTGAATATTGAAAGGAATTGGAGTCTATCCTTTTGGTAATTTACATCTTAAATTGCAATTTTGATAAGTGCTAGATAAACGCTCAGCTTTTTCAGAAAGTACTTTTTGACAGTTTTTACTAAATACTTTGCTTTTAAGAAAAGTCTAATTTCATTCCCCACTTTTTTAAAACACCATTTTATCAAAAAGTAAAGTTACAAATAAACTCAACTAAACTCACCCTAAGATAATTAAAATATACATACACATATATATATATATATATATGTATGTATATAGTAATTTTTGAAATGGTATATTGATATTAATCTATATCGAAATATTTCATATCCCTCACTAAAAAAACTCAAAATCAATTTATGTTTGCTTAGGAATTAATATTTCTTATTTGTTTTATGAAAGTTATGAAAAATACATTTGAAAGATAGAGTTTTGTATTTATTTGGACTATTTTAGTCAATTTTTATATTTTGACTAATTTAATATGTATATTAAATTAATTATGACATCATCACGGTTCGACCTCGGTCCGACTTTAAAAACCTTTAACATTTCCCTTTATAGTTCTTTGAACGGTTCAGATATGAAAACCATGGTTATTTCAAGTATAAACATGTCAAAGTTTAATTGGCTAGAACTACAAAATGTTCCACAACATTATGCTCTCTGTTTTAAATTTTAATTTTAATGTAACATTCTGGAACTTAATTGCTAGCCAATGTCCACGTTCTCATTTGGAAAATAAAAAAGGTATGGGCAACCTTGTGAATTGCCATAACAACATGAGCTCATGTGAAAACTATATGATTTTTTTTTTTTTTTTTTTTTTTTTTTTTTGCTTCACTACATGTAAGTATATGATCATTTGTAGGTTAACTGATCGTAAACGTCAAAATCTTCTCCTAATAGAGAATTATTGTAAAATTAAAGGTGAGATTGTTTAAATATTCAAAAAAAGAAAAGAAATAATGGTTAAAACTACACAGAAAAGTTCCATCAAAAGAAAACACATGCATTGCTCAAAGTTAGATACGCTTTTTCTTTTGACCGTACTGAACTAATAAAACCATGTCAAATTTAATGTAACTGTATATATTATCGAGAGAGAGAGAGAGAGAGAGAGAGTATAGAATGATGATTTTATTTTTATTTTATGTTGCTAATTTATAATGCTTCACATGATGCCATAAGGATGTATTCAATGACGTAACCTTATTCCTTTTTTTTTTTTTCTTTTTTTTTTTGGTGTGTGTGTGTTTTTTTTTTGTTTTGGGGGGGGGGGGGGGGGGGGGGGGAGTGTTGTGGTGGGTTTAAAAACTCAAAGAATCGGTGCCTCCAAAATTATTTCCTAGTCTCCTAATTTTTTTTTATCTGCCTAATCTCCAAATTAGTATCTTTTGTAAGTTAAACCCCATGTTCTTCTTTAAGGAAACTCAAGCAGTTTTTTTTTTTTTTTTTGAAAGCAGGAAACTCAAGCAGTTGTAGAACTAAGATTTTAATTTGAGGGACAAGACCAAAGAATAAAACTAAAAACAAAAATGGTTCTTAATATATTAATCAATATTAATACAAGTAATAAAATAATTACTTAATTAAACATAAAATTAATCGTCACGCAAAATATAAAATAAAAGATAATTTATAGTTTATTTTGAAATACCTAACAATAATTAAAAGATATAAACAAAAATAATCAATATATATTGGTCAAAAACTCAAAAAAGTAACTTATAATAGTAATCCAAAAATATGAAATTTAAATAGATTATTTGATTATATAAGAGTAAATTGAAAAAAGAAATTAATGAACAAGTATTCAAAGTTTAACAACCGAAAGCAAAATTTTTTAGGGAAAATTATATTTTAAACTATATAATTGAGGAGATGTAACAAATTAAACCATATAATTTCAAAAATAATAAAGTACACCCTAAAATTCAAAACAAAAATAAAACTTATAGTTTTTTTTAAATTTTTTTAAATATACTATAATGTTTTAAAAAGTAACAAATTAAACTTTTAGCTCATATTAAACTCCAAAACATTGACATTCCTCTTAAATGGAATGAAATTTAATTGGTTACTTTTGGAATTATAGCATTTAATATTACTTTTAAAATTTTAAGGTTTATATTGTCACTTTTAAAATTATAGAGTTTAAAATATAATTTACTCAAAATTTTAAAAATTTTTTATAGTATTTTGATTTCTTTTAAGAAATTGTACCATGCATCTTTTTTTCTTTCTGCCCTAACTTTTTTTTCCAATTACTGAAATTCTATATATAACAAAACGTCTTCAAAAGGGTGTATCAATATTTCAGAAAGAATTTTTGAAAAAGAAATGGAATGCAGACGATAAATGGTAGTTCACCAAGCCTTTACCATTTGGTTTAACTAAAAATAACTAATAAAAAAAAAAAGTACAAGAAGAACAAAATAAATGGAATGCAGACGATAAATGAGAGATGTAAATTTTGTCCTTTTTTTCCCCTCTTTTTTGGTGAAATAGAAGTATAAGAGCAAAAGTTAGGCCCTTTTTAGGCTTTTTCTTTGTAATGGTACTTTGGGTTAAGTAATATGTTTGAGCCTAATAAGAAAGTGTAATTAAAATGTGTATGTGTGTTGCAATTTAGTTTGTTTCTCAAAAAAGAAGTATAAGAGCAAAACACCAATCTCAAACCAAAATTCCTAAAATAATAAGGCTTACATCCAACTCCTTACTTGCTTAACAACGTGGGATGAGAAGAAACCATTCGGTAGCAACTATGTAATTATGAATCATAAAGATATATGTAACTGTCAATCCCTTAACCACCCAGATTTTTATTTTTTTGGAAAATTTGGTCCGCTTATTGCTAATTAACAAATTTGAACCTAGTTGATTAATTACTCAAATATGCTTGCAAGATCATTTTGTAGGGACACGTTTTGCAACCCAAGCCCAAAATGTATGGGATATTGGCCCAGTGAGTTCAGTACAATAAATTTGTAGAGAGTGGGTCGAAGAACTAGGCCCTAATGAATTGGACAACAGCTAGTATGGATTTAGAGGATGATCAAGCAAAAGCAAGAAGCATTGATCTGAATGAATTCACTATCCGAGGAGGTAAGTCTCCATATAAATCAATTAAACCGATTACAAGTATAATTTTGATGGCTACAGTGTTCCCTTTTCCTTTTTCGATCCTCTCCTCATGGAGGGTCTCTTACATTATATAGCTCCCTTTCGACCATTTTGATCTTACACTTATTGATCATTTGAGCCCTTACTTGAGTATCTGTCCCATCAGACACCCTCTTTGGCTTTTTGTGAGTTGTGGTAGCCAAGGCAGCACTGTTCAGGGGTTTTCTCCACATAAATGCGGCCAGAAAAGTAGCTGCAGTGCATTCAATGCGGTGGTAGCAGCTTTCCCTTAGATATTTTTGGGTTCCCCTCCTTCTTGTATGTTCATGATGCACGTCCCTATCACTGGAGTTTCTTGGAAGGTCACCCTAATTGTTGTAATACATATTTGAGCTGTATTCATCATACCCAAGGAGAAATTCCTCCTTGGACCACCTTCCACTTCTTCCTTACTTATGAGACTCTAAACTGGAATCACCCATAACTATTTATTCCTCCTCGGACCATTCATGTTCTCGGCCCAGGCTCAAGGCCCAATATGTGATTTGGGCCCTTAACCCTACGATAGCCCCTCAAAACTCCGATTTTTTCCTCTCATCAGAGGAGAAAAGTAGGGTTTTGATTTTTCATGCGTTAATATTATTTTTCCCTTTGATTTGCACACGTGGGAGTGCCGTTTTATGCACCCTATGATTGCTACTGATGCTTTGGAGCCCGCGAGGAGTCATTAATTACTTCAGGTGGCGTCTTGTTCCCCACATCCAATGATGAGGTGCTAATCCAATGGCTGATATTTCTCCTTGGGTTTTGAGCGGGACAACTCCCACTCAATTTCGCCCTCTATATAAAGCATCGAGGGAAATCACCTTCCCCTCATTTCACAAGTCTTCAGACTCTCCAGAGATTCCATGCACTCAAACTCACAGAGCTCTTTAAGTTACTAAGCCTCCCACACCTTTTCCTTAAGAAATCTTCGAAAATCTTCCTAAAGGTTTCAGGGATTGACATATATATTAGTTCTTGTAAGTTTCTACTTCTTCAAACTTTTCTTTTTCTCCTCGGCCAATCTCCTCAGCTTTCCAGTTTTTATTACTTCACTCACCAATTTCAGTTATTTCCCTCTAACTTGTTCAAATGGGTAGATTTAAGCACCTAGTAGACTCCCCTACCAAAATAGAGGCCTTTAAGGCCAGATATCACATACCACAGGAGGTTGCTCTGCGATATTGTGCCCCAGACCAACTATTAACACATAGAGAAGAGGGAGAAGTCATCATTCGCATGATAGCTTTTATAGAAGGAGGAATGACGCTCTCTATGGGTAGAATAACCCGAGACTACTTTTTTAACCATAGGTTGTGTCCTCATCAATGCGCACCCAACCTTTTTAGGGTCTTAGGCAGCGTTGATGCTCTAAACGAGCATTTGGGTTTAGGGCTCACCTGGCATGATGTGGTCCATATGTACGAGTGCCACTTACTCCCTAACGCGGGGTTTTACCTTAAGTCCAGATTGTCTATCGTTAGGCTTGTCTCATGTCTCCCCAAATCTAACAAGGGTACGAAAGACGACTATCTGATAGCTTCGGGAGCGTGGCATGATGGCCTTCACTACCCCGTTCGAGAGGGAGAGCCAGGTGGGATACCTTAGAGTTAGGTTCCTTAGCAATAGATTTTGATCTTTTGACCTTAACTATGTAATTATTTTTCTTTCGTTCCGCCCCCTTTAATGATAGATTTTAACTTTCTAACTATGTTTTGCTCTTCGGCTACTTTTGCAGACAAAAGTCACGTAGCGCCGAGGCTCAGTCTGACCAACGTCTCAGCTCTTAACTACTTGCTGAGATCTGAAATCTTTGTAAGTGAGGATAGATAGCTGCGAGCCGTCCATCTGATTCTGGACTTCGAGCCTATCTTGGAGATATACCAAGAGATCGGCCAAGCCATAAGAGCAGGTGACCCATGGTTGGCCCGGATTGACGTATCACAACCAAATTTCCTAGCCTGAGTCGACCTCCCACCGGTTGAACTGCCACTCCGACAGAACCCTCCACTGGTCGTACAACCATTCCAGCAAGTTCCATTTGAAGCAGTAACAACAGCACCAAGGGAAGAGATTGCCTCCTCAAATTCCTTGCTCAATGAAGAAATTGACAAGTTCCTTTTTGAAGAGGAGGAGACTCAGGGAGTGCAAGTAATTCCCATCTCAAACGCTGAGGATGAGCCTGATAGGCATTCAAGTGTCCATGCTTCGATCCTAGTAGTTGCCCATCCAGACAAATCATTCGAGGAAGAAGAGGATGAAATGGCCTTGAATCGGGGGAACAAAGGCTTAAGAGAGTTGCTGGCAGGGAGGAACACAGGGTCAACTTCCAAAGAAGTCCCCAAATCTAAACTTCCTCCTACCCTACCCCCTCCTCCCCCTCTACCCCACACTGACCTCGGACCGTGCGCCAATCTAAACTTGAAGAAGAAGAAAATAATGCAAGAGCTGGAGGAAGGGGAGGTAGTCCCTCAAAAAGGTACCAAACAGCAAAAAACAACCAAGGACCCTAAAGACAAGAGGGCCACCTCCGTAGATAGCAGGGAGGAGCATAATGGGGTCGAGGTGCGACTTTAGCAACGCACTTGGTCTCCTAGGTTGGAAGTGGATGGGTCTGCCATCCCTTGGAACACCTCAGTCAGGGACTTCCAAATAGGGCATGCTGCTCACATTGCTGAGGCCTTAGAGCAGCCACTCCTTCTTCCCAAGGACATGGATGCTGTCCAAAAGATGAGGCAGCAAGACCTGTTTATGGCCTTGAAAAGGGACCTTGCCCTGGTAAGTATACTATCTGACATTTTTCTTTTAAATATCACTATGTTTTTCAATTTTTTTTTCTACTCACATAGGATTGCTATGTTATTCTTGTGCAGATCACCCAGGAGGTCTTTGTGCCCAAGGAGTGGGTAAAGGAGGCTCAGAATGATGTTAAAAACGAGGTTTTCCTTCGCCTCAAAGTTGAGAAGGCCTTGGGGGCTGCAAAGGAAGAGAATAAAGAGCTACTCTCCAAGTTGGCCATCGAGGAGGGAGAGAGAAAAAAAGTGCTCAGGCAAGGCTGAAGAGTGCTGAGGCTTTAGTTGAGGACCAACGCAAGCTGCTCTACCAAACTGAACTGGAGTTAGCTACTTCAAGGCAACTTGTGTTGGATCTGAAGGCAGAGCTCTAGAAGACTAAGGAGGCAGCTCAGTTGGCTAAGGAGGCAGCAGAGGTTGAGAAGCAGGCGTCCTATCTTCTCGGCATGGAAGAAACACAAATCAGGCTCGCCGAGGAGCTAGCCGAGGTATGCAAGGATTACTGCTCGATTACATGGCGGAAGCCCTTAACCATGCAGGAGTCCCTACGGACTCGGAGTGGAGGCAACCGGAGAAAGTGTACTTCCACTCGGAGATTCGCGAAGTCCCGATTGCCTTCCTATCTCCTTCTGCCACTACTCCTGAGTCTTCAAAGCAACCCTTGACTACTCAAGTTACTCTCACCCTCCCTGAGGCTGCGAAAGGACCCAGTCAAGCTGGTGATCAAAGCCAAGGGGTTGAAGGGGCAAAAGACAAAGGAAAGGACAAGGAGACTAAGCCCCCTGTTGAAGCTAAGGACACTACTAAGGCCAAAACACAAGAGACTGAGGCTAGGAATAAAGAGATTGATCCCAAGGCCAAGGATGTCCCTCCCTCAAAGCCGAGCTAGAAGGAAGACCCCCCCAAGGCCAAGAAGTAGCTCTTAGGATTCATTCTGTAGTTTCTTTTGTTATTCCGTTTGTTGTTTTTGTTTCTGCAATGACATTCTGTCATTGTATATAATGTACTTCCTTTTTGACTTAATGAAAATACCTCTTGTTCTATCTCTTGCACTTTTACTTTATGTGCTTTGAGGAGTATTACTATTTTAAATAGCATTGAACTGTTGCTACTTTATCTTCAATAAAAACTGGCAACAATACACCGCTAACAATTTACGCAATTTAACCAAGTACCAGCAATAGAGAAGTTTACCACATATTTGTATTGTGAATTGACCCTTCCGCAATGGAGGCTAAATCTAACAAAGATAAGTAATACAAATTTTAACAAATAAGAGGGCAGATATCCTTCATTCTTCCCAACACTTAGAAAAATAATTAAGGACTTTAACTTGCTCAAAGCCAGCTATCCGAGGAGTTGGATATAATCCTGAATCTATTTTCACACTTTGTGAAAAACAAATAGATGTTACAGTGTTAATTTTCCCTAAGTATATGATCCAAGGGACCAAGCATGACGAAAGCATATGGTCTGAGGAGTCAGGCACGACCAAGGTTCTATTCAATCACTTATAAAGATGTAATAGAGTGTTAACTTCCCCAAAACATCTGGTTTGAGGAGCCAGGCATGACTAAGGTTCCGTTTAATCACTTATAAAGATGTAATAGAGTGTTAATTTCCCCAAAACATCTGGTCCGAGAGCCAGGCATGACTGAGGTTTTGTTTAATCACTTATAAAGATGTCATAGAGTGTTAATTTCCCCAAATCCTCTGGTCCGAGGAGCCACGCATGACTAAGGTTCTGTTTAATCACTTATAAAGATGTCATAGAGTGTTAATTTCCCCAAAATGTCTGGTCTGAGGAGCCAAGCATTACTAAGGTTCTGTTTAATCACTTATAAAGATGTCAAAGAGTGTTAACTTCCTCAAAGTATCTGGTCCGAAGAGCCAGGCATGATTAAAGTTCTATTTAAACACATATAAAGATGTCATAGAGTGTTAACTTCCCCAAAGCGTTTGGTCTGAGGAGCCAGGCATGACTAAGGTTCTGTTTAAACATTTATAAAAATGTCAAAGAGTGTAAATTACCCTAAAAATCTAGTCCGAAGAGGCAGACATATCTAAGATTCTGTATAATCACTTATAAAGATGTCATAGAGTGTTAATTTCTCCAAAGCATCTAGTTCGAGGAGCCAGGCATGACTAAGATTCTGTTTAATCACTTATAAAGATGTCATAGAGTGTTAATTTTCCCAAAGCGTCTGGTCTAAGGAGCTAGGCATGACTAAGATTCTGTTTAATCACTTATAAAAATGTCATAGAGTGTTAACTTCCGCAAAGCATCAGGTACGAAGAGCTAGGCATGACTAAGGTTCTATTTAAACACTTATAAAGATGTCATAGACTGTTAACTTCCCCAAAGTGTCTGGTCTGAGGAGCCAGGCATGACTAAGGTTCAGTTTAAACACTTATAAAAATGCCATAGAGTGTTAATTACCCCAAAGCGTCTGGCTCGAAGAGGCAGGCAAAACTAAGATTATGTTTAATCACTTATAAAGATGTCACAGAGTGTTAATTTCTACAAAACATCTGATATGAGGAGCCAGGCATGACTAAGGTTCTGTTTAATCATTTATAAAGGTATCATAGAGTCTTAATTTCCCAAAGCATTTGGTTTGAGGAGCCAAGCATGACTAAAATTCTGCTTAATCACTTATAAAGATGTCATAGAGTGTTAATTTCCCCAAAACATCTGGTCAGAGGAGCCAGGCATAACTAAGGTTCTGTTTAATCACTTATAAAGATGTCATAGAGTGTTAACTTCCCCAAAGCGTCTGGTCTGAGGAGTCAGGCATGACTAAGATTCTGTTTAAATACTTATAAAAACGTTATAGAGTGTTAATTTCCTTAAAGCATCTAGACCGAAGAGGTAGGCAAAACTAAGGTTCTGTTTAATCATTCATAAAGATGTCATAGAGTGTTAATTTCCACATAGCATCTGGTTTGAGGAGCAAGGCATGACTAAGATTCTGTTTAATCACTTATAAAGATGTCAAAGAGTGTAAATTTCCCCAAAACATCTAGTTTGAGGAGCCAGGCATGGCTAAGGTTCTGTTTAATCACTTATAAAGATGTCATAGAGTGTTAATTTCCCTAAAGCGTCTGGTTCGAAGAGCCAGGCATGACTAAGGTTCTGTTTAATCACTTATAAATTTTTCATAGAGTGTTAACTTCCCCAAAGCATCTGGTCCGAAGAGTCAGGCATGACTAATGTTCTATTTAAACACTTATAAAGATGTCATAGAGTGTTAACTTCCCCAAAGTGTCTGGTTTGAGGAGTAGGCATGATTAAGATTTTGTTTAAACACTTATAAAAATGTCTTAGAGTGTTAATAACCCCAAAGCATCTGGCCTGAAGAGGAAGGCATAACTAAGGTTCTATTTAATCAGATATAAAGATGTCATAGAGTGTTAATTTTCCAGAGCATCTGGTCCGAGGAGACAAGCATGACTAAGGTTCTGTTTAATTACTTATAAAGATATCATAGAGTGTTAATTTCCCCAAAGCATCTAGTCCAAAGAGTCAGGCATGACTAAGATTCTATCCAAACACTTATAAAGATGTCATAGAGTGTTAACTTTCCCAAAGTGTCTGGTCTGAGGAGCAAGGCATGACTAAGGTTCTGTTTAAACACTTACAAAAATGTCAAAGAGTGTTAATTTCCCCAAAGCGTTTGGTCCGAAGAGGCAAGCATGACTAATGTTCTGTTTAATCACTTATAAAGATGTCGAAGAGTGTTAATTTTCTCAAAGCATCTGGTCTGAGGAGTCAGATATAACTAAGATTCTGTTTAATCACTTATAAAGATATCATAGAGTGTTAATTTCCTAAAGCATTTGGTATGAGGAGCCAGGCATAACTAAGATTCTGTTTAATCACTTATAAAGATGTCATAGAGTGTTAATTTCCCCAAAGCATCTGGTCTGAGGAGCCAGGCATAACTAAGATTCTGTATAATCACATATAAAGATGTCATAGAGTGTTAATTTTCCAAAGCAACTGGTCCGAGGAGACAAGCATGACTAAGGATCTGTTTAATCACATATAAAGATGTCATAGAGTGTTAATTTCCCCAAAGTATCTAGTCCGAAGAGCCAGGCATGACTAAGGTTCTATCCAAATACTTATAAAGATGTCATAGAGTGTTAACTTTGTTAGTTTTTAGACCCCTTAAAACACAATTGGATTAACTTAGGTAATTAGCCAAGTTGTTACTTAGTCCAATTTAACAAATACTAGGTTATCACAATCAAAACAATCATATCATGCAAAGCAGCGGAAAGATAAATAACACAAGATATGATCACCTAGGAAACCAAACCGGTAAAAACCTGGGGAGGATTTAATCTAGCTATCCTCAAGGTAAACTTGAATCCACTATCTTGAAAGAATCGAAGTTCATACAATAAGACTTACAAGCCCCCACGCTCGACTTCTTATTGCTACCCACCAGTAGAACTTACTGACACGACCATGTGCAAGCTCCGAATCCACGGACTCCTTCTTTCTTGAATTTACCACCAGATACAAGCACACCCACTTGTGTTTTCTTTAAACTTCAATGGCAGCAACCGAGATGATCATCAAGGTGTAGATAAATCTTCTCCTTAAAAACCCTAAATTTGTGAAAAGGAAAGCTCCTCTAGATCTCATAAGAGATTTACACAAACCGCAATATGAGCAACACTAAAACGTGGCTTAGGGTTTGCCTTTTATACTTAGGACAAATTAGAAAACCCTAAAAAGTTTTAAACAACTAGGGCTGAGTTGGAATTTTGCAGAAAAAAACATTCTACCCGAGCTTCGATCGATCGAGCCAGACCAAAATGCATTAATCTTTTCTGCATTAGCTCGATTCCAACTTTACATAAATACACAACTTTGAGCAAGACTAAAATACTTCTAAACACATTGTTTTGATCATGGTTTGCAAACAATACACATTAGAGTTCTAAATACATAAATACCTAAGTCTTTAGAACCTAACAAACTTCCCCAAAGTTTTTAGTTTGAGGAGAAAGGCATGACTAAGGTTCTGTTTAAACACTTACAAAAATGTGAAAGAGTGTTAATTTGCCCAAAGTGTCTGGTCCGAAGAGGCAGGCATGACTAATGTTCTGTTTAATCACTTATAAAGATGTCGAAGAGTGTTAATTTTCCCAAAGCATCTGGTCTGAGGAGCTAGGCATAACTAAGGTTCTGTTTAATCACTTATAAAGATGTCATAGAGTGTTAACTTCCCCAAAGCGTCTAGTCTGAGGAGC
Organism: Quercus tomentella; assembly: GCA_028535165.1. NCBI lineage: Eukaryota > Viridiplantae > Streptophyta > Magnoliopsida > Fagales > Fagaceae > Quercus > Quercus tomentella. The sequence continues at coordinate 24,578,903 of JAPQVY010000111.1, read as the reverse complement.
CAGGCATGACTAAGATCATGTTTAAATACTTATAAAAATGTTATAGAGTGTTAATTTCCCTAATGCGTCAAGTCCGAAGAGGCAGGCATGACTAAGATTATGTTTAATCACTTATAAATATGTCATAGAGTGTTAATTTCCACAAAAGATCTGGTTTGAGGAGACATGTATTACTAAGGTTTTGTTTAATCACTTTTAAAGATGTCATAGAGTGTAAATTTCCCCAAAGCATCTGGTCCGAGGAGCCAGGCATGATTCAAGTCCTGCTTAATCACTTGTAAAGATGTCATAGAATGTTAACTTACCCAAAGCATATAGTACGAGGAGCCAGGCATGACTAAGGTTCAGTTTAATCACTTATACAGATGTCATAGAGTGTTAACTTCCCAAAAGTGTCTGGTTTGAGTAGCCAGGCATGACTAAGGTTCTGTTTCAACACTTATAAAAATGTCATAGAGTGTTAACTACCCCAAAGCATCTGGTCCGAAGAGGCAGGCATAATTAAGATTCTGTTTAATCACTTATAAAGATGTCATGAAGTGTTACTCTCCCCAAAGCATTTAGTCTGAGGAGCCAGGCATGACTAAAGTTATCTTTAGCCACTTATAAAGATGTCATAGAGTGTAAATTTCCCCAAAGCAACTGGTCCGGGGAGCAAGGCATGACTAAGGTTTTGCTTAATAACTTATAAAGATGTCATAGAGTGATAATTTCCCCGAAGCGTCTGGTCCGAGGAGCCGGGCATGACTAAGGTTCTGTTTTATCACTTACAAAGATGTCATATAGTGTTAATTTCTCTAAAGCATCTGGTCCGAGGTGCCAAGCATGACTAAGATTCTGTTTAATCACTTATAAAGATTTCTTAGAGTGTAAATTTCCCCAAAGCATCTGGTCTAAAGAGCTAGGCATGACTAATGTTCTACTTAATCACTTATAAAGATGTCATAGAGTGTTAATTTCCCCAAAGCAACTGGTCCGAAGAGCCAGGCATGACTAAGGTTCTATTCAAATATTAATAAAGACGTCATAGAGTGTTAACTTCCCCAAAGCATCTGATCTGGGGAGCAAGGCATGACCAAGGTTTTGTCTAAATACTTATAAAAATGTCATAGAGTGTTAATTGTGTTTGGTCCGATGAGGTAGGCATGACTAAGGTTCTGTTTAATCACATATAAAAATGTCATAGAGTTTCAATTTCCTCAAAGCATCTGGTCTGAGGAGCCAGACATAACTAATGTTCTGTTTAATCACTTATAAAGATGTCATAGAGTGTTAATTTCCCCAAACCATCTGGTCCGAGGAGTCAGGCATGACTAAGGTTCTGTTTAATCATTTATAAAGATATAACAGAGCGTTAATTTCCCCAAAGCGTCTGGTCTGAGGAGTCGGGCATGACTAAGGTTTTGTATAATCACTTAAAAAGATGTCATAGATTTTTAATTTCTCCAAAGCATCTGGTCTGACGAGCCAGCCATGACTAAGGTTCTGTTTATTCACTTATAAAACTAACATAGAGTGTTCATTCCCCTAAAGCGTCTGGTCCGAGGAGCCAGGCATGACGAAGGTTCTGTTTAATAGCTTATAAAGATGTCATAGAGTGTTAATTTCCCCAAAACATCTAGTCCGAAGAGTCAGGCATGATTAAGATTCTATTTAAACACTTATAAAGATGTCATAGAGTGTTAACTTCCCAAAATCGTCTTGTTTGAGGTGCCAGGCATGACTAAGTTTCTGTTTAAACACTTATAAAAATGTTATAGGGTGTTAATTTCCCCTAAGCGTCTAGTCTGAAGAGGCAGGCATGACTATGGTCCTGTTTAATCACTTATAAAGATGTCATGAAGTGTTACTTTCCCCAAAGCATTTAGTCTAAGGAGCCAGGCATGACTAAGGTTATCTTTAGCCACTTATAAAGATGTCATAGAGTGTTACTTTTCCCAAAGCATTTGGTCTGAGGACCCGGGCATAACTAAGGTTATGTTTAATGACTTCTAAATATGTCATAGAGTGTAAATTTCCCCAAAGCATGTGGTCCGACAAGCCAGGTATGACTAAGGTTCTGTTTAATTACTTATAAATATGTCATGTAGTGTTACTTTCCCCAAAGCATGTGGTACGAGGAGCCAAGCATGACTAAGATTCTGTTTAATCATTTATAAAGATATAACAGAGCGTTAATTTTCCCAAAGCGTCTAGTTTGAGGAGCCGGGCATGACTAAGGTTCTGTATAATCACTTAAAAAGATGTCATAGATTTTTAATTTCTCCAAAGCATCTGGTCTGACGAGCCAGCCATGACTAAGGTTCTGTTTAATCACTTATAAAACTGACATAGAGTGTTCATTTCCCTAAAGCGCCTGGTCTGAGGAGTCAGACATGACTAAGGTTCTGTTTAATAACTTATAAAGATGTCATAGAGTGTTAATTTCCCCAAAACATCTGGTCCGAAGAGCCAGGCATGATTAAGGTTCTATTTAAACACTTATAAAGATGTCATAGAGTGTTAACTTCCCAAAAGCGTCTTGTTTGAGGTGCCAGGCATGACTAAGTTTCTGTTTAAACACTTATAAAAATGTTATAGAGTGTTAATTTCCCCTAAGCGTCTAGTCTTAAGAGGCAGGCATGACTAAGGTTCTGTTTAATCACTTATAAAGATGTCATGGAGTGTTACTTTCCCCAAAGCATTTGGTCTGAGGAGCCGGGCATGACTAAGGTTATGTTTAATGACTTATAAATATGTCATAGAGTGTAAATTTCCCCAAAGCATGTGGTCCGACGAGCCAGGTGTGGCTAAGGTTCTGTTTAGTTACTTATGAATATGTCATGGAGTGTTACTTTCCCCAAAGCATGTGGTACGAGGAGCCAAGCATGACTAAGATTCTGTTTAATCACTTATAAAGGGTTCGTTGAGTGTTAACTTCCCCAAAGCATCTAGTCCGAGGAGCCTAGCATGACTTAGGTTCTCTTTAATCACTTATAAAGATGTCATGGTATGAAGACCTAGGCAAGACTAAGGTTCTCTTTAAACACTTGTAAAGATGTCATAAAGTGTTGACTTCCCCAAATTGTCTGGTCCGAATTGGCAGGCATGATTAAGGTTCTGTTTAAACACTTAAAAAGATGTATGTTAACTTCACTAAAGTATCTGGTTCAAAGAGCCAGGCATGACTGTGGTTCAATTTAAACACTTATAAAGATGTCGTAGATTGTTAATTTCCCAAACACATCTGGTCCAAGGAGCCAGGCATGACTAAGGTTCTTTTTAATCATTTATAAAGAAGTCATAAAATGTTAATTTCCCCAAAGTATCTGGTCCGAAGAGCCATGCATGAATAAGTTTCTGTTTAAACACTTAGAAAGATGTCGAAGAGTGTGAACTTCCCCAAATATCTGGTTTGAGGAGCCAGGTATGACTATGGTTTTGTTTAAACACTTATAAAGATGTCCTGGTCTGAGGAGCCAGACATAACTAAGGTTTTGTTTAATCACTTATGAAGATGTCATAGAGTGTTAATTTCCCCAAGGCATCTGGTTTGAGGAGCCAGGAATGACTAAGGCTCAGTTTAATCATTTATAAAGATATAACAGAGCGTTGATTTCTTTAAGCGTCTGGTCTGAGGAGCCGGGCATGACTAAGGTTCTGTTTAATCACTTAAAAAGATGTCATAGATTTTTAATTTCTCCAAAGCACCTAGTCTGACGAGTCAACCATGACTAAGGTTCTGTTTAACCATTATAAAACTGACATAGAGTGTTCATTTCCCTAAAGCGTCTGGTCCAAGGAGCCAGACATGACTAAGGTTCTGTTTAATAACTTATAAAGATGTCATAGAGTGTTAATTTCCCCAAAACTTCTGCTCCGAAGAGCCAGGCATGATTAAGGTTCTATTTAGACACATATAAAGATGTCATAGAGTGTTAGCTTCCCAAAAGCGTCTTGTTCGAGGAGCTAGGCATGACTAAGTTTCTGTTCAAACACTTGTAAAAATGTTATAGATTGTTAATTTCCCCAAAGCGTCTAGTTTGGAGAGGCAGGTATGACTAAGGTTTTGCTTAATCACTTATAAAGATGTCATGGGGTGTTACTTTCCCCAAAGCATTTGGTCTGAGGAGCCGGGCATGACTAAGGATATGTTTAATGACTTATAAGGATGTCATAGAGTGTAAATTTCCCCAAAGCATGTGGTCTGACGAGCCAGGCATGACTAAAGTTCTGTTTAATCACTTATAAATATGTCATGGAGTGTTACTTTCCCTAAAGCATGTGGTACGAGGAGCCAAGCATGACTAAGATTCTGTTTAATCACTTATAAAGGGTTCGTAGAGTGTTAACTTCCCCAAAACATCTAGTCCGAGGGGCCTAGCTTGACTTAGGTTCTCTTTAATAACTTATAAAGATGTCATGGTACGAAGACCCAGGCAAGACTAAGGTTCTGTTTAAACACTTGTAAAGATGTCATAAAGTGTTAACTTCCCCAAAGTGTCTGGTCCGAATTGGCAGGCATGACTAAGGTTCTGTTTAAACACTTAAAAAGATGTCATAGAGTGTTAACTTCACTAAAGCATCTGATTCGAAGAGCCAGGCATGACTATGGTTCTATTTAAACACTTATAAAGATGTTATAGATTGTTAATTTCCCCAACACATCTGGTCCGAAGAGTCAGGCAAGATTAAGGTTCTGTTTAATCACTTATAAAGTTGTAATAGAATGTTAACTTCCCCAAAGTATCCAGTCCAAGGAGCCAGGCATGACTAAGGTTCTTTTTAATCACTTATAAAGAAGTCATAAAGTGTTAATTTCCCCAAAGTATCTGGTCCGAAGAGCCAGGCATGAATAAGTTTCTGTTTAAACACTTAGAAAGATGTCGTAGAGTGCGAACTTCCCCAAATATCTGGTTTGAGGAGCCAGGTATGACTAAGATTTTGTTTACACACATATAAAGATGTCCTGGTCCGAAGACTCAGGCATGACTAAAGTTCTGTTTAAACACTTATAAAAATGTTATAGAGTGTTAATTTCCACAAAGTGTCTAGTCCGAAGAGGCAGGCATGACTAAGGTTTTGTTTAATCACTTATAAAGATGTCATAGAGTGTTCATTTCCACAAAGCATTTGGACTGAGGAGACAGGCATGACTAAGGTTTTGTTTAATCATTTATAAAGACGTCATAGAGTATAAATTTCTCCAAAGCGTCTGGTCTGAGGAGCCAGGCAAGACTAAAGTTTCGTATAATCACTTATAAAATCTCATAGAGTGTTAATTACCCCAAAGCGTCTGGTCGAAAGAGGCAGGCATAACTAAGATTCTGTTTAATCACTTATAAAGTTGTCAAAGAGTATTAATTTCTCTAAAGCATATTGTCCGAGGAGTTAGGCATGACTAAGGGTCTGTTTAATCACTTATAAAGATGTCATAGAGAGTTAATTTCGCAAAGCATTTGGTCCGAGCAGCCAGGCATGACTATGGTTTTGTTTATACACTAATGAAATCTCATAGTGTGTTAATTTCCCCAAAGCATCTAGACTGAGGAGACAGACATGACTAAGGTTCTGTTTAATCACTTATAAAGACGTCATAGAGTATAAATTTCCCCAAAGCGTCTGGTCCGAGGAGCCAGGCAAGACTAAGGTTTTGTTTAATCATTTATAAAATCTCATAGAGTGTTAATTTGCCCAAAGCGTCTGGTCCGAAGAGGCAGGCATAACTAAGATTCTGTTTAATCACTTATAGAAATGTCATAAAGTGTTAATTTTCGCAAAACGTCTAGTCCGAAGAGGTAGGCATGACTAAGGTTCGTTTTTATCCCTTATAAAGATGTCATAGAGTATCAATTTCCCCAAAACATCTGGTCTGAGGAGCTAGGCATAACTAAGGTTCTGTTTAATCACTTATAAAGATGTCATAGAGTGTAAATTTCCCCAAAGCATCTGGTCCGAGGAGCCAAGCATGACTAATGTTCTGTTTAATCACTTATAAAGATGTCATTGAGTTTTAATTTCTCCAAAGCATCTGGTACGATGAGCCAAACAAGACTAAGGTTCTGTTTAATCACTTATAAAGATGTCATATAGTGTTCATTTCCCTAAAGCGTCTGGTTCGAGGAGCAAGGAATGACTAAGGTTCTGTTTAATAACTTATAAAGATGTCATAGAGTCTTAATTTCCCCAAAGCTTCTGGTCCGAACAGCGAGGCACGATTAAGGTTCTATTTAAACACTTATAAAAATGTCATAGAGTGTTAACTTCCACAAAGCATCTGGTTTGAGGAGCCAGGCATGACTAAGGTTCTGTTTAAACACTTATAAAAATGTTATAGAGTGTTAATTTCCCTAAAACGTCTAGTCCGAAGAGGCAGGCATGACTAAGGTTCTGTTTAGTCACTTATAAAGATGTCATAGAGAGTTAATTTCCCAAAGCATTTGGTCCGAGCAGCCAAGCATGACTAAGGTTTTGTTTAAAGACTTATAAAATCTCATAGAGTGTTAATTTCCCCAAAGCGTCTGGTCCGAAGAGGAAGGAATGACTAAGGTTCTGTTTAATCACTTATAAAGATGTCATAGTGAGTTAATTTCCCAAAGAATTTGGCCCGAGTAGCCAAGCCTGACTAAGGTTCTGTTTAAATACTTATAAAAATGTCATAGAGTGTTAATTAACCCAAACCGTCTGGTCCGAAGAGGCAGGCATAAACAAGATTCTGTTTAATCGCTAATAAAGATGTCATGGAGTGTTACTTTCCCCAAGGCATTTGGACTAAGGAGACAGGCATGACTAAGGTTCTGTTTAATCACTTATAAAGACGTCATAGAGTATAAATTTTCCCAAAGCGTCTGGTCCGAAGAGCCAGGCATGGCTAAGGTTCTGTTTAATCACTTAGAAAGATGTCATGGTCCGAAGACCCAGGCATGACTAAGGTTCTATTTAAACACTTAAAAAGATGTCATAGAGTGTTGACTTCATTAAAGCATCTGGTTCGAAGAGCCAGGCATGACTATGGTTCTTTTTAAACACTTATAAAGATGTCATAAAGTGTTAATTTCTCCAAAACATCTGTTCCGAAGAGCCAGGCATGACTAAGGTTCTGTTTAATTGCTTGTAAAGATGTAATAGGGTGTTAACTTCACTAAAGCATCTGGTTCGAAGAGCCAGGCATGACTATGGTTCTATTTAAACACTTATAAAGATGTCATAGAGTGTTAATTTCCCCAAAACATCTAGTCTGAAGGGCCAGGTAAGACTAAGGTTCTGTTTAATCACTTATAAAGATGTAATAGAATGTTAACTTCCTAAAAGCATTTGTTCCAAGGAGCCAGGCATGACTAAAGTTCTTTTTAATCACTTATAAAGAAGTCATAAAGTGTTAATTTCCCCAAAGTATCTGGTCCGAAGAGCCAAGCATGAATAAGTTTTTGTTTAAACACTTAGAAAGATGTCGTAGAGTGTAAACTTCCTCAAATATCTGGTTTGAGGAGCTAGGCATGATTAAGGTTCTGTTTAAACACTTATAAAGATGTCCTGGTCCGAAGACCCAGGCATGACTAAGGTTCTGTTTAAAGTCATATAAAGATGTCACAGAATGTTAATTTTCCAAAAACGTCTAGTCCGAAGAGGCAGGCATGACTAACGTTCTGTTTAAACACTTATAAAAATGTCATAGATTGTAAATTTCCCTAAAGCATCTGGTTTGAAGAGCTAGACATGACTATGGTTCTGTTTAATCACTTATAAAGATGTAATAGAGTGTTAATTTCCCTCAAGCATCTGGTCCAACAAGCCAGACATGATTAAGGTTCTGTTTAATCACTTATAAAGATGTCATAGAGCGTTAACTTCCCCAAAGCCTTTAGTTTGAGGAGCAAGGTATGACTAAGGTTCTGTTTAATCACTTATAAAGAGGTCATAGACAGTTAATTTCCCATAGCGTCTGGTCTGAAAAGCTAGGCATGACTAAGGTTCGGTTTAATCACTTATAAAGATGTCATAGTGTGTTAATTTCCCCAAAGCATTTGTTCCGGCTAGCTATGCATGACTAAGGTTCTATTTACTCACTTAGAAAGATGTCGTAGAGCGTTAATTTCCCCAATGCATCTGGTCCGACGAGCCTGGTATGACCAAGGTTCTGTGTAATCACTTATAAAGATGTCATAGAGCGTTAACTTCCTTAAACATCTGGTTTGAGGAGCCAGGCTTGACTAAGGTTCTGTTTAAACACTGATAAAGATGTCCTGGTCCGAGGATCCAAGCATGGCTAAGGTTCTGTTTAAACATTTATGAAGAGGTCATAGACTGTTAATTTCCCAAAGCGTCTGGACCGAAGAGCCTGGCATGACTAAGATTCTGTTTAATCACTTACAAAGATGTCTTAGATTTTTAACATCTCCAAAGCATCTGGTCCGAGGAGCCAAGCATGATTAAGCTTGTGTTTAATCACTTATAAAGATGTCATAGAGTGTTAATTTCCCCAAAGCATCTGTTCTGACGGGCCAGGCATGACTAAGGGTTTGTTTAATCAGTTATAAAGATGTCATAGAGTGTTAATTTCCTAAAAGCATCTATTCCGACGAGCCAAGCATGACTAAGATTCTGTTTAATCACTTATAAAGATGTCATAGAGCGTTTACTTCCCCAAAGCGTCTGGTCTGAGGAGCTAGGCATGAATAAGGTTCTATTTAAACACTTATAAAGATGTCGTAGAGTGTCAATTTCCTAAAGCGTCTGGTCCGAAGAAGCAGGCATGACTAAGGTTCTGTTTAAATACTTATAAAGATATCATAGAATGTTCACTTCCCCAAAGCATCTGGTCCGAGGAGCCAGGCATGACTAAGGTTCTGTTTAATCATTTATAAAATATCATAGTGTTAAGTTCCCCAAAGCATCTGGTCCGACGAGCCTAGCATGACTAAGATTCTGTTTAATCACTTATAAAGATGTCATAGAGCGTTTATTTGCCCAAACCGTCTGGTCAGAGGAGCCAGTCATGAATATGGTTCAGTTTAAACACCTATAAAGATGTCGTAGAGTGTTAATTTCCCAAAGCGTCTAGTCCGAAGAAGCAGGCATGAATAAGGTTCTGTTTAAACACTTATAAAGATGTCCTGGTCTGAGGATCCAGGCGTGACTATGGTTCTGCTTAAACATTTATTAAGAGGCCATAGACGGTTAATTTCCCAAAGCGTCTGGTCCGAAGAGGCAGGCATGACAAAGGTTCTGTTAAAAAACTTATAAAGATATCATAGAATGTTAGCTTCCACAAAGCATTTGGTCAGAGGAGCCAAGCGTGACTAAGGTTCTGTTTAATCACTTATAAAACGTCATAGAGTGTTAAGTTCCTCAAAGCATCTAGTCCGACGAGCCTGGCATGACTAAGATTCTGTTTAATCACTTTTAAAGATGTCTTAGGTTGTTAACTTCCCCAAAGCATCTGGTCCATGAATCCAGGCATGACTAAGCTTGTGTTTAATCACTTATAAAGATGTCATAGAATGTTAATTTCCCCAAAGCATCCGGTCCGACAAGCCAGGCATGACTAAAGATCTGTTCAATCACTTATAAAGATGTCATAGAGTGTTAAATATAAAAGGGGAAGACAGCCAACAAGTAAAGGAGATCCAGTAATAGAAAATCACAACAGAATCGTTGAGAGAGCTCTGTGAAAAACTCAAAGAAAGTAGTGAAATATCTCCCGGTATCCCATAAACAGCCTCTATAGCACATACTTGGATTCAAAAGGATTCAAACTTTGCAAGTCTTAGAGGCTTGGATAGCCATCAAAGTCTGTAATTTTTGAGCTTATTTGAACCTTGTATCACATCTTAGTGAGCACATTTGTAATCCACAATTAAGAAAAACTAATGAAGTATTTCTTATTAATTTGAGGATCCCTAACAATTGTTTTGTGTATTTCCTGATTACTTTGCATTCCTTTTGCTGTTTTCATTGTTATTCAATACAAATATTCTCGTTTGCTAGTTTATGTGTATTGTAGGAAGCTTGCCTTGTGCACCACTTGGTTCTTAAACAGCCCCTTTTGCTGCGGTGAACCAAGCCCAGTCCACTAAACTACAACTATTTGGCCCAGGATCCTTGGGCCTGTGTGCTAAAGAAAAAGGCATTCTCACATTTTGGCGACTCCACTGGGGATTGGGAAAAAGGAGAGGGAAGAAGCAGTCCCTTTGCAAGCATGGCTCCAAAGCTAGGAAACACCAAAACGAAGGAAAGTTCTTTTTAAAGTGTGGGTTCATCCAAAGAACGTCCCACCAAGAGACTCTATATGGAATTTTGGGGAACCTCCCAACACAAGATAAGTTTTGGGCATCATTATTTTCTCTACTTTACAATTTGGACATAATGGATCATTGCCCTGCTTTTAAAAAAAAAAAAAAAACTGGGGGTCATGCAGTAATATTTAAACAATCATAATATTGTCTCATTGCTTAAAAGAAAAATGGAGAAGTGAACAAATAAAATATATTGATGAAATGAAGATTGTATGAGCTACATAGTAAAGCAATTGCCTCACGCTTGGGGGCTAATTTATTTTCTTTAAAAAAAAAATTCATAATATTGTTTCATTTCTTTTATAAAAGAAAAAGAAGAAAGAGAAGTAAGCGAATCAAAGAGGCTTGATGAAATGTAAATTACATAGCAAAGCAATCGCCTCACGTTGTGGGGCTAAATAATTTTGCAGCAACTTGATAATAATATCATATGGCGCAGGTTAACAAAATGGACAAATTCCTTGGCTCCGCCCATGGATTTAGCAAAATGGAGTAGTTCCATAATCCCAGTAAAGCCTTGGAGATCCTTGATCCCAACAAAGCCTAGGAAATCCTTGGTCCCAACAAAGCTGAGGAGATCCTTTATTCCAGCAAGGCTGAGTACATCCTTAATTCCATCAAAGTGAGATCCTTGATCCCAACAAAGCTGAGGAGATCCTTTATTCCAGCAAGGCTGAGTACATCCTTAATTCCAGCAAAGTGAGATCCTTGATCCCAACAAAACTGAGGAGATCCTTTATTCCAGCAAGGCTGAGTACATCCTTAATTCCAGCAAAGTCTAGGAGATCCTTGACTCCAGGAAAGTAAAGCCTGGGAGATCCTTGATCCCAACAAAGCTGAAGAGATCCTCAATTCCAGCAAAGCCTAAAAGATCGTTGGTTCCAGCAAAGGCGAAGTATTTCCACGGATCCAGCAAAGTAAAATGGTTAAAAAAAAAATGGAGGCATCCGGAAAATGGATAGAAGTTCCACAATAGCATCAAGAGAAGGTGGATCAAGCATGATTCAACAACCGCCTCATGTCTTAGGGGCTAAAGCCTATTGTGCGGTGGACCTTGAATATATTTTGAAGAAAAATCAAAAGAAACACTATATTGCAAGTTAGCAGCAAAATCAACATTATTGAAAGCTCAACAACTATACAATGCATTATCATTTTTTGCAGCTCAATAATTGGGCTCACCCACGGAAATAACAGAATTTGGAGGAGATACAGAGACCACTGGAGGATACCTACAACTAGCTCTAAAAGCCAACCATGACATCACAAGTATTGCCTAATCCTCTTAATGTACCACTAGTACGTGAAAGAGGGATTGAATGGGAAGCCCACAAAAGTCGCTGCCAATCTTAGTTCTTTCATCCAGCACAAAGTAAACTTTGTGGAAAATATACTTTATGGTGAATCGTCTCTAGCTGGAGAATATCCCATTGTTAGGATCCCGAGGGGCTCCCATCTCTAGGATCCCGGGGGGCTCCCATCCCAGAAGAAGGAAGCAATACCCATGGTTTGAGGGATCCTTTGGACAGAAAAAGACAGAAGGAGGAAGGCTAATATATTGCTTATGAAGGTCCTGGAGAAACTTACGGATATGGAAAGGAAGGCATAAATCCTACCAAAGAAAAAAATAGAAGAGGTGAACTTGGGGGCTGACCTAAGGAACCCGGGGCCCATCCTAATCAACAGTCAGTTATCAGTACAAAAAAAAAAAAAAAAAAAAAAAAAAAAAAAAAAAAAAAAAAAAAAAAAGGCAACTAGTGGAGCTATTGAAAAAATATGAAGATTTATTGGTGTGAACTCCTTCAAATTAAATAAGGTGCGTCCAAATGATAAATTTCCTTTGCCTAACATCGATCTCCTCATAGATCCAACTAAGGCAACAACAATATCAACCATGAAGAGGCATACCACGGTCAGGAAACTCAAGAGCTTCTTAGAAAGAGTTTCTTACATTAGGAAGTTCACACCAAGACCAGCCTTGGTCACTAGTGGACTATCCAAACTGTTGAAAAAGGGGAATGTTTTCATGTAGGGAGTTGAGCAACCAAATGTCTTTCATAAAACTTCAACAGATCATGAGTCATTTGCCTACCATATGGGTACTAGTCCATGGCAAAATCACTTTTGTTGTACCTGGGATCTTGATCCCAAGCATACAAAGCATTGAAGGACACCGAAATGAGGTATCCCAACATAGAAAGGGCGTGTATGGCAGTCATGCATTTCAACAACTGAATCATTACTTTTCATCCCACCAAATCCTATTGGTGACCAGCTCTCATCCAATAAAAGCCCTCCTCAATCAGCCCTTGCGATCTTGAAGAGTAGCCCGGTGGTTAATATTAATTTCCCAATACAACATAGGTTTGAAGGATCGCTAAAGCTATCAAGAGCTAAGCTGTAACAAACTCACTGACCCAGTTCCCCGAAGAAGAGAAGTACCTATTAAGTGAGAAGATCTCTAAAAAAGTAGTAGCGGTAGAGATCCTTGTAAAGAAACAGACTATGAGGTTTATGAAGACAGCCTTTAATGAGCATGCCTAGAGGAAGCCATCCTCTTCCAGGATCCCCGTATGAGGATCCCCCACTCGAAGAAAACACCATGACAGAATCATCTTGGTGGAGCTTCTAGCCACCAGTTCACCAGTGAGAGCAACCTTAGATGACTTATAAAAGAAGATTATTTCCATAAAGGATTTGTTCACAACCAAGAAAGGATATTTTAGAAGATCCTCGGAGAAGAAAACAAATCCTCAACCCTTTAAAGAAAAGAAAAGAAATCAGTTCAGTGAGCCCACTTGAAAACGAGGGGCTACGAAGGAACTTTTTCTGAAGATTGAAAAATTCAATGATCATAAAGAAATTTTCCAAGTTGCATGGCCTAGGACTTGGGAAAGGGCAAATTTTCCATGTACCTAGCCCAAGACTTGATAAAAAAAAAAGAAATTTTCCAAGTGGCATGGCCTAGGACTTGGGAAAGGGAAAATTTTCCATGTACCTAGCCTAGGACTCGACCAAAACAGATTTTTCCAAGTGGCATGGCCTAGGACTTGGGAAAGGGCAAATTTTCCATGTACCTAGCCTAGGACTTGATCAAAAAAAGAAATTTTCCAAGTGGCATGGCCTAGGACTTGGGAAAGGGCAAATTTTCCATGTACCTAGCCCAAGACTTGATAAAAAAAAAGAAATTTTCCAAGTGGCATGGCCTAGGACTTGGGAAAGGGAAAATTTTCCATGTACCTAGCCCAGGACTTGACCAAAACAGATTTTTCCAAGTGGCATGGCCTAGGACTTGGGAAAGGGCAAATTTTCCATGTAGCCCAGAACTTGATCAAAAAAAGAAAATTTCCAAGTGGCATGGCCTAGGACTTGGGAAAGGGCAAATTTTCCATGTACCTAGCCCAAGACTTGATAAAAAAAAAAAGAAATTTTCCAAGTGGCATGGCCTAGGACTTGGGAAAGGGAAAATTTTCCATGTACCTAGCCTAAGACTTAACCAAAACAGATTTTTTCCAAGTGACATGGCCTAGGACTTGGTAAGAGCAAACTTTCCATGTACCTGGCCCAAGACTTGGCCTAGAACAATTTTTCTAAATACATGGCCCAGAAATTGGCCAAGAGCAAAAGTTTCCAAGTACGACCAAGAAAATGGTCAAAAGCAAAAGTTTATGGGTACAAGCTGTAGCACGTACCAGTAGTAGATAAAAGTGCAGATTGTAAGCATATCACAATCATGGGTACAAACTGTAGCACGTACCAGCAATAGGTACAAGCCGTAGCACATCCTAGCAAAGGATGCAAATTGTAAGCAAGGCCCAACGAGGGGTACAAAGAGAAAGAGCCTCGAGTGGGTATGAAAACCCAAAAGTGGGTGTATAAAGTGCACAAGATTGACCTCCTTGAAAGGAATTGGTTCAAGGGAGCCTAAGGAAGCAAGGAAGACGTAACTTAAAAAAAAAAAATTCTAAGAGTACATCACTCAAAGCCGCAAAAGCATGGGTACTTTTGCAAGTCTCTATACAAAGAGATTAGTCAATGACATTGCAAACCAGCTAGTGACATTTCTCTCCTCCTATAAGGTGCAAACTAACCAAAGGCTTGGAGGTACTTCGACTCAACAAAAGAAAGGTACCCTTTCGGTAAGCCCACTCATTAATACCATGTTTGAATATATCAAAACACTGCAAAATGTTGTGCAAGAGGTATCACCCATGCACTAATATTTTATTCATATTGATTAAAACGAAAATTCTAATATTTTGGTCTTCTTACTTGACCAATTATCAAAAATAAAAATTTGGAATTCTTGTGTGGTTGAAATCCTCACTGAAGTAATTTTTATTGCTATATCTTATTTGGCAATTGGCTTTTCCAGTGCATACATTGGGGGCTAAGGTAAGATTAAAAATTTTCCTTAGATATATCTTTCACTTGATGAAAATTAAGAAGTCTAGTGCAAGCTTTATGGTACATAAGTTCAGCCCTATTATTTTCTTTGGCTCATGAACTATATGGTATATAGCAATTCAACAATAATATAATTGGTGGCATGGTATGTGAATAAGGCAAAGATCAAGAGCATCCACCAGAAGAGTAAGGTTTTTAGCTAAAGCAAGGCGTAGAGATGTTCTTAAGCCTTCTAAGTCATGTCTTCAGGGAAGCTTCTATCTCTTAATACATTTTGAGAAGAATAGCTAATCTTGATTAGACTCTAAATTAGCATGTTTTTATGATTCAATGATTTATGATATCATAGTCCCATTAAGTCACTATTCATGGACTAAAAATCTCATGGGGCAAACATCTTGGTGTTATTCACCTTAGCCATAGCAAGCATGTACTACAATGCATAGAATATCTTTGGCAAAGTTCATGGGGGCTCCCCTCATTCAACCTATTTTGTAAAACTAACAAAATCTTGCTGACAAAGCTATGCTATCTTATATTAAGATTTAATATGCATTCAACATGATTTTTGTATGCTACTTTCAAAAAAAGCATATCCTAGAATTGCTAGCAAAAAACATTAGTGCTAGAAATATACTCTTAGCATCAAATGTGATACCAATATAATTTGGTTATACATATATATCTGCATATATTATTGTCAGTTTGACAAAGTTGATTTATTGAATACCAATCTACAGCCTAATACTAACACGAAGGTGAATACTAATCTTTCGCGACACGTTAGTTCATCCCATAAAGGAAGTGTAGCAATTCCTTTGGAGTTTCCTTTAAGAATTATTTGATCTACACATTGGTTCTATAAATCAGGAAAGTGTCCAAAAGCAATTTATTTTCTCGCGCGTGGGCTACATGTAACCCACAAGCTCGGGGGGCTAATGTTGAGGGCCAAAATTTCACAAGAAAGCCCATTCCATGAAAAGTAAGGAAAGACCATGGGCCTTAACAAAAGAAGGCCCAATTCATGAAGTTAAGAAGGCCCAATTCAAGCAGCAAGAAGAATTAACATCAAGGCCCTATGTATGTTCAGATTTCCAGCAAAAAGGCAGTTAAAAAATCCAGCAAAATCCAATGAAAGAACTGGGCCGGGTACCCAGAGGCTGTCAAAGGCTCGGGATCCTCGGGACGTGCAGCACAGCTAACGTGGGATTGAGACAGCAGGGGTACCACAAAATACAAGAAATGAAGAACAGATATGTCAATCTCAAGCACCCAGTGGTGCAGCAAAGAACTAGAAACTTGGAGAGTGACAATTCATGAACAAAAGGCTGGTACCTCGGGAAACCCAGAATGAAGAACTATAAGGGGAAGTGGCTGGGAAAACCTTCAACCCAGCAGAAATGGATTCCTCTCACCTGGGAAAAATAACAGTAAGGAAAGACAACCAAAAGCTGCGTCTGAAAAGTGAGAAACCTTGAAAGAAGAGAGATTGAAGGTTAGCTACCCAAGGACGCCTCGAAATGGAAAGTCAGCAAGTGACTTTTAGAGAAACAGCACTAAAAGATGAAAATTATCAGAAACAAAGAAAGAACCAGCCATTAAAGTGGCTGACATAACAGTGGCTTTGGTACCCAGGGAGCCAAGGGGGGAGAATCAGAGGTATCTAAACCCTAAAATGACACTATAAAAGGGGAAGACAGCCAACAAGTAAAGGAGATCTAGTAATAGAAAATCACAATAGAATCGTTAAGAAAACTCTGTGAAAAACTCCAAGAAAGTAGTGAAATATCTCCCAGTATCCCATAAACAGCCACTATAGCACATACTTGGATTCAAAAGGATTCAAACTTTGCAAGTCTTAGAGGCTTGGATAGCCATCAAAGTCTGTAATTTTTGAGCTTATTTGAACCTTGTATCACGTCTTAGTGAGCACATTTGTAACCCACAATTAAGAAAAACTAATGAAGTATTTCTTATTAATTTGAGGATCCCCAACAATTGTTTTATGTATTTCCTAATTACTTTGCATTCCTTTTTCCGTTTTCATTGTTATTCAATACAAATATTCTCATTTGCTAGTTTATGTGTATTGTAGGAAGCTTGCCTTGTGCACCACTTGGTTCTTAAATAGCCCCTTTAGCTGCGGTAAACCAAGCCCAGTCCACCAAACTACCACTATTTGGCGTAGGATTCTTGGGCCTGTGTGCTAAAGAAAAAGGCACTCTCATAAATGTCATAGAGTGTTAATTTTCCTAAAGCATCTGATCCGAGTTGTCAGACATGATTAAGGTTCTGTTTAATCACTTATAAACATATCATAGAGTGTTAATTTCTCGAAAGCTTCTGGTACGAGAAGCCAGGCATGACTAAGGTTCTGTTTAATCACTTACAAAGATGAAATAGGATGTTAACTTCCTCAAACCATCTGGTTCGAGGAGCCGAGCATGACTAAAGTTCTGTTTAATCATTTATAAAGATGTCATAGAGTGTTAAGTTCTCCAAAGCATTTGGTCCAAGGAGCTAGGCATGACTAAGATTCTATTTAATCACTTATAAAGATGTCATAGAGTGTTAAATTCCCCAAAACATCTGGTCCAAAGTGCTAGGCATGACAAATATTCAGACTAAGGCTCTGTTTAATGACTTATAAAGATGTAATAGAATGTTGACTTCCTCAACGCATCTGGTCTAAGGAGCTAGGCATGACTGAGGTCCTGTTTAATCACTTATAAAGATGTCATAGACTGCTAACTTCCCCAAAACATCTGGTCCGAAGAGCTAGGCATGGCTAATATTCTGTTTAATCACTTATAAGGATGTCATAGAGTGTTAACTTCCCCAAAGCATTAGGTTCGAGGAGCCAGACATGACTATGGTTCTGTTTAATCACTTATAAAGATGTCATAGAGTGTTAACTTCCCTCAAACCATCTAGTCTGAGGAGCCAGGCTTGACAAAGGTTCTGTTTAATCACTTATAAAGATGTCATAGATTGTTAATTTCCCCAAAGCATCTGGTCCGAGGAGCTAGGCATAACTAAGGTTCTGTTTAAACACTTATAAAATTATCAGAGATTGTTAATTTCTCGAAAGCATTTGGTCCCAAGAACCAAGCATGACTAAGGTTCTGTATCATTATTTAGAAAGATGTAGTAGAATGTTAATGTTAGGTTCTAAATGTTTAGAACAATTGGCAAATCGTGAACACAAACTTGTCTAGATATAGATTTTAGAGTCTATAGATTTTATTAGACAATGCTCAAGGTGATTCAAGTCAAGATTCAAGAATATACAAGCTGCAGGAAGAAGACTTCATATTCTGCCTAGTTTGATCGATTGAAGAACAGGCTTGTTCGATCGAAAGTCGTATCTGCAGAATTTTAATTAAACCCAAATAGCAGTTCAAGCCCATTAAGGATTAGGGTTTCTAATCTACTTCTCCCAGCATATAAAGGAAACCCTAAGCACATTTTTAAAAAGACTTTTCAGAGAGAAAAGAGTGTGCCTCTTTTGTATTTAGGGTTTTTTTCCTAAAAAGCTCTCTTATGTCTTCTACTGGTGCTATTCCTTGAAGAATCTCAAGATCCGGTATTGTAGAAGTTGCTGCCTTCTCTAGTCATCAAAGGTGCTGATGATTTAAACCTTCAAGGGTGGTCTTGGAGTCACAAACAGGGGAGTTTGTGTTGCTAAACCTTTAAGTGAGATCTCAAAGTCATAAATGGGGGTGTTTGTGTTTTGCAAAGGCTAAAGAAAGAAGGAGTCCGTGGATTCGGAGCTTACACGTGGTCGTGTCAGTAAGTTCTACTGGTGGGTAGCAATAAGAAGTCAAGCGTGGGGGCTTGTAAGTCATATTGTATGGACTTCGATTCTTTCTAGTGGATTTGCTTTTTACCTTGAGGATAGCTAGGTTAAATCCTCCCCAGGTTTTTACTGGTTAGGTTTCCTAGGTGATCATATCTTGTGTTATTTATCTTTCCGCTGCTTTGCATGATATGATCTTTGTAATTGTGACAACCTAGATTTGTTAAATTGGACTAAGTAGCAACTTGGCTAATTACCTAGGTTAAATCAATTGTGTTTTAAAGGGTCTAAAAACTAACAGTTAACTTCCCAAAAGCATCTGGTCCGAGGAGCCAGGCATGACTAAGGTACTGTTTAATCACTTCCAAAGATGTCATACAGTGTTACGTTCCGCAAAGCATCTGGTCCGTGGAGTCAGGCAAAACTAAGATTTTATTTAATCACTATAAAGATGTCATAGTGTGTCGAGGAGTCAGGCACGACTAAGATTCTGTTTAATCACATATAAAGATGTCGTAGAGTGTTAACTTCCTCATAGCATAGGGCCCGAGGAGTCAGGCATGACTAAAGTTTAGTTTAATCACTTATAAAGATGTCATAGAGTGTTAACCTCCCCAAAACATCTGGTCCGAGGAGCCAAGTATGACTAAATTTCTGTTTAATCACTTATAAAGATGTCATAGAGTGTTAATTTCCCAAAGTATCTGGTCCGAGTAGCCAGACATAATTAAGGATCTGTTTAATCACTTATAAACATATTATAGTGTTAATTTCTCGAAAGTATCTAGTCTGTGGAGCCATACATGACTAAGGTTCTGTTTAATCACGTCTTAGATTGTTAACTTCCCCAGAGCATCTGGTTCGAGGAGCTAGGCATGGCTAAGCTTGTGTTTAATCACGTATAAAGATGTCACAAAGCGCTAATTTGCCCAAAGCATCTGGTCCAACGAGCCAGGCATGACTAAGATTATGTTTAATCACTTATAAAGATGTTATAGAGTGTTAATTTTCCCAAAGTATCTGGTCCGAGTAGCCAGACATAATTAAGGATCTGTTTAATCACTTATAAACATATTATAGTGTTAATTTCTCGAAAGTATCTAGTCTGTGGAGCCATACATGACTAAGGTTCTGTTTAATCACGTCTTAGATTGTTAACTTCCTCAGAGCATCTGGTCCGAGGAGCTAGGCATGGCTAAGCTTGTGTTTAATCACGTATAAAGATGTCATAAAGCGCTAATTTGCCCAAAGCATTTGGTCCAATGAGCCAGGCATGACTAAGATTCTGTTTAATCACTTATAAAGATGTCATAAAGCGTTTATTTCCCCAAAACATCTGGTCCGAGGAGCTAGGCATGACTAATATTCTGTTTAATCACTTATAAAGATGTCATAGAGTGTTAACCTCCTCATAGCATCTGGTTCGAGGAGCCAGTCATGACTAAAGTTCAGTATAATCATTTATAAAGATGTCATAGAGTGTTAACCTCCCCAAAGAATCTGGCCCGAGGAGCCAAGTATGACTATGGTTCTGTTTAATCACTTATAAAGATGTCATAGAGTGTTAATTTTCCCAAAGCATCTGATCCGAGTTGCCAGACATGATTAAGGTTCTGTTTAATCACTTATAAACATATCATAGATTGTTAATTTCTCGAAAGCATCTAGTCTGTGGAGCCAGACATGACTAAGGTTCTATTTAATCACTTATAAAGATGTCTTAGATTGTTAACTTCCCCAAAGCATTTGTTCCGAGGAGCTAGGCATGACTAAGGTTGTTTTTGATCACATATAAAGATGTCATAGAGCGTTAATTTTCCCAAAGCATCTGGTCCGACGAGCCAGGCATGACTAAGGTTCTGTTTCATTACTTATAAAGATGTCATAGAGTGTTAATTTCCCAAAAGCATCTGGTCCGACGAGCCAAGCATGACTAAGATTCTGTTTAATCACTTATAAAGATGTCATAGAGCGTTTACTTCCCCAAAACATTTGGTCCGAGGAGCCAGGCATAACTAAAGTTCAGTTTAATCACTTATAAAGATGTCATAGACTGTTAACTTCCCCAAAGCATTAGGTTCGGGGAGCCAGGCATGACTAAGGTTCTGTTTAATCACTTATAAAGATGTCGTAGAGTGTTAACTTCCATCAAAGCATCTAGTCTGAAGAGCTAGGCTTGACTAAGGTTCTGTTCAATCACTTCTAAAGATGTCATAGAGTGTTAATTTCCCCAAAGTATCTGGTCCGAGTAGCCAGACATAATTAAGGATCTATTTAATCACTTATAAACAAATTATAGAGTGTTAATTTCTCGAAAATATCTAGTCTGTGGAGTCAGACATGACTAAGGTTTTGTTTAATCACTTATAAAGATGTCATAGAGTGCTAACTTCCCCAAAACATCTGGTCCGAGGAGCTAGGCATGACTAATATTCTGTTTAATCACTTATAAAGATATCATACAGTGTTAACTACCCCAAAGCATCAGGTTCGACGAGCCAGACATGACTACGGTTCTATTTAGTCACTTATAAAGATGTCATAGAGTATTAACTACCCTCAAAGCATCTAGTCTGAAGAGCCAGGCTAGCCAAAGGTTCTGTTTAATCACTTATAAAGATGTCATAGATTGTTAATTTCCCCAAAGTATCTGGTCCAAAGAACCAGGCGTAGCTAAGGTTCTGTTTAAACACTTATAAAATTATCATTGATTGTTAATTTCTCGAAAGCATTTGGTCCCAGGAGTCAAGCATGACTGAGGTTCTGTATCATCATTTAGAAAGATGTAGCAGAATGTTAACTTCCCAAAAGCATCTGGTCCGAGGAGCCAGGCTTGACTAAGGATCTATTTAATCACTTGTAAAGATGTCATAGAGTGTTACGTTCCCCAATGCATCTGGTCCGTGGAGTCAGGCAAGACTAAGATTCTGTTCAATCACTATAAAGATGTCATAGTGTGTCGAGGAGTCATGCAGGACTAAGACACTATTTAATCACTTATAAAGATGTCGTAGAGTATTAACTTCCTCATAGCATCTG
Source organism: Quercus tomentella (assembly GCA_028535165.1). Taxonomy (NCBI): domain Eukaryota; kingdom Viridiplantae; phylum Streptophyta; class Magnoliopsida; order Fagales; family Fagaceae; genus Quercus; species Quercus tomentella. The sequence goes on along the minus strand of JAPQVY010000111.1, from coordinate 24,557,384 downwards.
GTCCGAGGAGTCAGGCATGACTAAAGTTCAATTTAATCACTTATAAAGATGTCATAGAGTGTTAACCTCTCCAAAGCATCTGGTCCGACGAGCTAAGTATGACTAAGGTTCTGTTTAATCACTTATAAAGATGTCATAGAGTGTTAATTTCCCCAAAGCATCTGGTCTGAGGAGCCAGGCATAACTAAGGTTTTGTTTACACACTTATAAAATTATCATAGATTGTTAATTTCTCGAAAGCATTTGGTCCCAGGAGCCAAGCATGACTAAGGTTCTGTATCATCATTTAAAAAGATGTAGTAGAATGTTAACTTCCCAAAAGCATTTGGTCCGAAGAGCCAGGCATGACTAAGGTACTATTTAATCACTTGTAAGGATGTCATAGAGTGTTACGTTCCCCAAAGCATCTAGTCCGTGGAGTCAGGCAAGACTATGATTCTGTTTAATCACTATAAATATGTCATAGTGTGTCGAGGAGTCAGGTATGACTAAGATTCTGTTTAATCATTTATAAAGATGTTGTAGAGTGTTAACTACCTCACAGCATCTGATCCGAGGAGTTAGGCATAACTAGAGTTCAGTTTAATCACTTATAAAGATGTCGTAGATTGTTAACTACCTCACAGCATCTGATCCGAGGAGTTAGGCATAACTAGAGTGTTAACCTCCCCAAAGCATCTGGTCCGAGGAGCCAAGTATGACTAAGGTTCTGTTTAATCACTTATAAAGATGTCATAGAGTGTTAATTTCCCCAAAGTATCGGGTCCGAGTAGCCAGACAAAATTAAGGATCTGTTTAATCACTTATAAACATATCATAGAGTGTTAATTTCTCGAAAGCATCTAGTATGTGGAGCCAGACATGACTAAGGTTCTGTTTAATCACTTATAAAGATGTCTTAGATTGTTAACTTCCCCGGAGCATCTGGTCCGAGGAGCTAGGCATGACTAAGCTTGTGTTTAATCTCATATAAATATGTCATAGAGCGCTAATTTGCCTAAAGCATATGGTCCAACGAGCCTGGCATGACTAAGATTCTGTTGAATTACTTATAAAGATGTCAAAGAGTGTTTACTTCCCTAAAACATCTGGTCCAAGGAGCTAGGCGTGACTAATATTCTGTTTAATCACTTATAAAGATGTCATAGAGTGTTAATTTCCCCGAAGCATCTGGTCTGAGGAGCCAGGCATGACTAAGGTCCAGTTTAATCACTTATAAAGATGTCATAGAGTGTTAATTTCCCCAAATCATCTGGTACGACTTGCCAGACATGATTAAAGTTCTGTTTAATCACTTATAAACATATCGTAAAGTGTTAATTTATCGAAAGCATCTGATCCGAGGAGCCAGGCATGACCAAGGTTCTGTTTAATCACTTATATAGTTGAAATAGAATGTTAACTTCCCCAAAGCATCGGGTTTGAGGAGCTGGGCATGACTAAGGTTCTGTTTAATCATTTATAAAGATGTCATAGAGTATTAAGTTCCTCAAAGCATCTAGTCCGAGGAGCCAGGCATGACAAAGTTTTTGTTTAACCACTTATAATGATGTCATAGAGTGTTAACTTCCCCAAAACTTCTAGTCCGAGGAGACAGGTAAGACAAAGGTTCTTTCTAATCACTTATAAAGATGTCATAGAGTGTTAAGTTCCCCAAACCAACTGGTTCTAGGAGCCAGGCATGAGTAAGATTCAATTGAATCACTTATAAAGATGTCATAGGGTGTTAATTTCCCCAAAGCATCTGGTCCGACGAGCCTGGCATGAATAAGGTTCTGTTTAATCTCTTATATAGATGTCATAGAGCGTTAATTTCCTCCAAGCATTTGGTCCAACGGGCGAGGCATTACTAAGGTTCTATTTAATCACTTATAAAGATGTCATAGAGCGTTAAGTTCCCCAAAGCGTCTTTTCAGAAGAGCCAGGTGTAACTATTGTAAGGTTGAATTTATTCAACCATCTAATTGGCTTTATTTCGTGCCAAATTTGCTTGTAATTCAGCATTTAGTAACCCTGTATTTAGGTGGGTTTGATGTAAGGGTAGTGAGTGAGATAGAGTGAAGATTGCTCAAGAGTGTGCAAGAAAACAGAGACTCGCGGCTGGGACTCGCGGGTGACTCGCGGCTGCAAGCCGCCAGACGCAGCACACGTGCCAAGCATGCTGGAAGGTGAACAGTCATGCAAGCTGGAGCACTACAGGACAAAACAGGACAACTGGCCATACGGTTATCTCGCGACTGGATCTTGCGACTTAGTCAAGCCGCGAGGTTAAGCCGCGAGCCACCCCTGTTTTGTAAAACCTGACGTTTCACATTCCTCTCCCACTCCAGTATAAATACCCCTTTTACCCACGATTGTGAGAGAGCTTCCAGAGAGAATTTTGAGAGAGAAACCCTAGAGCAAAACAAGATTGAACCATCTACAATCTTTACATTAGAGTCTCTTCAAATTCCTCATCTCTCTTCCTCTCCATTGTCAAACCCTTGAGAGGCATTATACCAAACCTGGTTCTCACCATCATCATCACTGTGAGACAGCTGTTTGGATTTCTGGGAAGCAGTTAGGAAGGAACCAATCTTCATTGGTTGATGCTACGGTCTAGTAGCGGAATCCGGGAAGCTAGAAAAGAAAAAGGTTCGGCGCAACCTCGTTGGAGCAAGAAGCTTGGAGGGCTTAGGTGCACTGGGTAGATTAGGCTTGGAGGGTCTATTGCTGTCCATGTATCCCAACTGTATTTTCTAGTGGATTGTTTACCGCTTGGAGGGCGGCGGAGAGGTTTTACGCCGAGGGCTTCGGTTTCCTCTTCGATAACACATCGCGTGTTGTCTTTGTGTTTGCATCTTCCTTCCTCTCTATTTTTGCCTTTTTATTATCTGCTGTGGATTATATTTTGTTTTGGCGTAGATAGTTTTTACCAATTCCATATTATAGCATATGTTAAGTTTCCGTACACTAGTTGTTTGACATATTGCTTGAATTGGATAAGTTGTAATTTGGGGGTCTAAACGTTCAAAGGTGTTTTTACACATATTTGAACTTTCAATTGGTATCAGAGCGGGTACACTTGTTGTGGTTTAAATACCTAAGTGTGATCCTTGACCCCTTGTGTTTATTTGCCATGGATTGTGCTTTGTATGACTCTTTGCATGATTTGGTTGGTGATGAATGTAACATGCCACATGTTTGTGAAAATGCCTTTATGAGTGTTAATCCTCATAAGTGTGATGACATGTTATTTGAATCTATGGGTGTTGTTGACAAACTCTTAAAGAAAAATGCTAAGAAGTTTCAAAAGAATTTGAGCAAGTTATTTTGTGAAAAGGATGATTTGATTGCTAAGCTCAATGAATCCAACAAATTGGTTGAGAAATATAAAAAACTTGCTGAAATTTCTCATGAAAAGCTGAAAGGGTTTGAATGTTTGAATATGGACTTGGATGCTAAACTTGTTTTGTCTAACAAACTTGTTGATGATCTTAAATGTGAAAATGAATCTCTTAGGATGCATGCCAAGTGTTTGATTACTGAACCTATTGTTAAAAAGGATGAAAATATTTGTTGCAATCATGTTATAGTACCCGATTTTGTGCCTAGTGTGTGTTCTACCTTAAAGAACAAATCGGTGTACATTCCTCCACATAAGAGAAATCAAAAGGTGGAGAGAAAGGCTGTTAAGTCAAAGCCTCCGTTTAGGTCTCAACCTAAGGTTTTGAATGGATCTAAGTTTGTTCCAACTTGCCACCATTGCGGTGTGATCGGTCATATAAGACCTCAATGCTCCAAGTTGAAAAGGGAACAAAACAATGTTGCTAGATCTCTTTCTAAAAAGCCTAGTAGACCTAAACGCATTGTTTGCCACCATTGTGGTGCCTTTGGTCATCTAAGACCTCAATGCTCTAAGTTTCATGCTTTTAAAAGAATCAAAAGAAAAGAGAAACTTGAGCTTTTTGGAAGTGCTAAAAAGAGTAAACCGGTTTTGAGTGAAAATAGCATGTTGTTAAAGAAAATGTTTAATGCTCTTAACTCCTTGACTATGTGCATCTCTGGTTCTCATTCTTCCAACCCTCATCTCACTTCTCTTGAGACACTCATTCCAAACAATCGTTCCGTTTGGATGAGGAAGAGTTCCTATGGTTGAGCTTTTGCTCTTTTGGTCCTTGATCTAATTCTTTCGATCTTTGTAGGACCCTTCATGCATTAAATGTCATATCTTCATGCATTTTGTGCATCTTACATTTATTTATATGCATTGTTTTGTTTTTGATCTTACTTTTATATTTCAGTTTTGTGTGAGTAAAAAATCCAAAACCACATAAAAAGTGAAAAATTCAAAAAGTTTGATCGTATATGTTTGAGCACATATCACATGTGAGTTTGGCCTTGTACTTTTGTACAAATGGCTTTGTGCATTTACGAGCTTAGCTTGTTATTTTTGCACTTATATCTTCGTGGGAAAAATCTTGACATCTTTGTGTGATTGTTGTAAATCGATCTTCAAGCTTGTCATGAATGATTAGTCAATAGTCATGTTGGTATTGATACATGCGTAGACTTGTGCTTATATCTCTTCCCACTTTTTTATTTTTATTGCTTAAAGAGCTCAATAAATGTAAATCTCAAAATGAAAAGAGATAATGAGCTGCAAAAGCCGTCGCATATACTAGTATTTGACTAGGAAAAAGGGAAAGCGACTTGTATTGAAAATGTTTGATGCCCAAAAGCCAAAGGCTTGTTCATCAAATTAAAATATCAAAAATTTCAGGCATCAACCTCAAAAATGAGATGTATTGCTCAAAATGAGTTGTATTGATTCAAAATGATCAAATGATATGAATTGTAAGAAGCCAAATGAAAAGCTTCAATCTTATGTAATCATTTTTTTGTGGGAGGTCATATATGTTCATTTCTATAATTGAAATAGACCACTTGACTTAGTACTAGTTGTGTATGACTTGATTGAATTGATCATTGAAGCTTCACTCTAGACTAAGGACTATTCCACATTTGATACACACACATAACACACTTGCCTAATGTTCAATGAATATCTTATTCATTTGTTAGATTGTACTTGTCTAAATGTGATGTGTGTGTGCTCAATCTTATATGGATTAATCCAAAAAGATTTTTGATCATTTTATATGTTTTTGGAAATGATTTTTATCACTTTTTGTGTTTATGTTTAGTACTTACTTTGTTTTTCAATGTTTAAACATGTTCTATATTGAAAAACAGGTGTCAGAGTTTTTCGCGGCTCAGCTGGCGACTCGCCAGTCGCAAAACCCCAGTCGCGAGCTCATCCAGAAGCTTTTGGCGACTCACTCGCGGCTTGCTCGCGACTCACTCGCGACTAGCGAAAATTTTCGCGACTGAACCTCGCGACTCGCCCAGTCGCGAAACGCCCAGAAACAGCTTTTTAAAGGGCTTTTTGTGGGAAACTTGTTTTAAACTTCTCCCATCCTCTCTAAAACCCCTCTTTCAATATTTTTATATCAAAACCCAACCAATTTGAATGGTTTTTCATTTCATTAACATTTCTAAGGTATTTATAAACTCTTTTCATTAATTTTGATCCTTAGATTATGTTTTGGAGAATTTTGTGCTCTTGGTTGGAATTTTTATCATAGGGGTTGGGAAAACTTAATTTTTGTCAAATTTCTTCATGGGTTTGGTTTCTTTTGTTGATTTGCATTGGTTGTTGGCCCCTTGTGGCAAATAGAACTTGTATTAAGGGTGGATTTCATGATGTTCATGCATTGTTTCTCATTATTGTTCATAGTGTGCATGCTAGGTGTTTGATAAAATGCCTCTTAGACATTTTCTCGCTTGTTTGGACTCTGATGAGTACCAAACTTTGGGGTTTCTCATGTTTCTTCATTAGAAACATGTTTGGTTCATTGGTTGTGTATTTAACACACCTTGCCCCACATGTGCATTTTTCATGCATTGGTCATGCATTGCACTTAGCCACCTCTTGCACACACTTTTGCTACCCTTGTCACGCATTGGTCTTGACCTTGCTTCTTCGTCCTAGCATGTCATGTTTACCTTATGCTTTGTAGCATGTTACATTGTCTTAGGTTTGAGCTTCATTTTCTCATTCATCTCGCACCCCTCATGCATCATTAGCATTGTTCGTACCTTCATCTCTTGCCCTCGTTTCTTCTTGACCCTTTGTCTATTCCTGACAAAAAGGGGGAGAGTATACTCTAGAGAGTATACCGGAGTGTTTTGTCATTTCTATATGACTCTTGTGCACATTCTTTGGGGGAGAAATTCTATTTCTTATGCACATTTGTAGGGGGAGAGATATTCCATAAGGGAGATGCATATACCAAGGGGGAGAAGGCATTGAGATCATAAGAAAACTTTGTTCTGTTTGTTTTCTTGTTGGCTTTATGGTGCTTTGAGTTATGCTTTGTTGTTCTCATTGCATCATGTTTGTGCTTTGGACATGCATATATCCCTATGCTATTGTGCTTCTTTGAATGCATGTTCAGATGATCATTTGCTTTGCTATGTGATCATTGTAGTCATTTCTATATGACTGTTTTGGTGTATGATCAAGTTGCTCACATGTTTCACATCATGTTTACTTGATCGCAATTTACTTGTTACATTATACTTGTCCTTTTATTACTTGCTTTACCTTGAGGGTCTAATGTGTTTTGTGCAAGTGTTTCAGGTTACAAGTATATATGTTCCAAGTGCATCACAGCTTCTCATCATTTTGAAGGGGAGAAACTTTAAGCACTTTTAGTTTATATTGTTTAAGTTTTTATTCAATATAATGTGGTCTGTACCCATGTTGCTTTTGTAAGCTTTTAGGGTTATGTTTTATGCATAGTTTGTAGGCTTTATGGTATGTACCTTGCTTAATTGCAGCCTTTATGCTATGTTGAAATCAGTACTTTAATCTAAATGTCTTGCATTTTGATTTATGTACTGTCACTCTTGTGCCCTTGTAAGATTGTTCCTAAATGCATATACCTTGTGTACTATGCATTGGTTGAGTGTTGAACATACAAGTGTCTTGCCTTGTGCTTGTTAACTTGTATGTCCTTGTGTTCATTCCAAGTGTGAATGAGCATTGTGATCACTACCTTGTGGTGTTCACTTGGTTGATCAAGCCATGGTTTGTTTCTTAACTCCATCTTTGCTTGATCACATATTGCCTGTTTCATATGCATTTTATGATTTTCTACTTACAATGATCATGGTGTATTGTTGTGTTTCAGGAGTATTATGTTCATATGATTCAAGTGCTTCACAGCTTCTAGAGTTAGGTGTGAGTGAGTTTTGTTCAACTGTTCCCAACTCACATGTTAAGTCTAGAGTCTATTTTAGGGTTTTGTCACGGAATAGCCAAAGGGGGAGATTGTAAGGTTGAATTTATTCAACCATCTAATTGGCTTTATTCCGTGCCAAATTTGCTTGTAATTCAGCATTTAGTAACCCTGTATTTAGGTGGGTTTGATGTAAGGGTAGTGAGTGAGATAGAGTGAAGATTGCTCAAGAGTGTGCAAGAAAACAGAGACTCGCGGCTGGGACTTGCGGGTGACTCGCGGCTGCAAGCCGCCAGACGCAGCACACGTGCCAAGCATGCTGGAAGGTGAACAGACATGCAAGCTGGAGCACTACAGGACAACTGGCCATACGGTTATCTCGCGACTGGATCTCGCGACTTAGTCAAGCCGTGAGGTCAAGCCGCGAGCCACCTCTGTTTTGTAAAACCTGACGTTTCACATTCCTCTCCCATTCCAGTATAAATACCCCTTTTACCCACGATTGTGAGAGAGCTTCCAGAGAGAATTTTGAGAGAGAAACCCTAAAGCAAAACAAGATTGAACCATCTACAATCTTTACATTAGAGTCTCTTCAAATTCCTCATCTCTCTTCCTCTCCATTGCCAAACCCTTGAGAGGCATTATACCAAACCTGGTTCTCACCATCATCATCACTGTGAGACAGCTGTTTGGATTTCTGGGAAGCAGTTAGGAAGGAACCAATCTTTATTGGTTGATGCTACGGTCTAGTAGCGGAATCCGGGAAGCTAGAAAAGAAAAAGGTTCGGCGCAACCTCGTTGGAGCAAGAAGCTTGGAGGGCTTAGGTGCACTGGGTAGATTAGGCTTGGAGGGTCTATTGCTGTCCATGTATCCCAACTGTATTTTCTAGTGGATTGTTTACCGCTTGGAGGGCGGCGGAGAGGTTTTACGCCGAGGGCTTCGGTTTCCTCTTCGATAACACATCGCGTGTTGTCTTTGTGTTTGCATCTTCCTTCCTCTCTATCTTTGCCTTTTTATTATCTGCTGTGGATTATATTTTGTTTTGGCTTAGATAGTTTTTACCAATTCCATATTATAGCATATGTTAAGTTTCCGCACACTAGTTGTTTGACATATTGCTTGAATTGGATAAGTTGTAATTTGGAGGTCTAAACGTTCAAAGGTGTTTTTACACATATTTGTACTTTCAACTATGGTTCTGTTTAAACACTTATAAAGATGTCATGGAATGTTAACTTCCCTACAGCATTTGGTCCGACGAATCGGGCATGACTAAGGATCTGTTTAATCACTTATAAAGATGTTGTAGAGTGTTAATTTCCCCAAAGCATTTGGTCCGAGGAGCCAGGTATGAGTAAGATTTTGTTTAATCACTTATAAAGATATCTTAGATTGTTAACTTCCCCAAAACATCTGGTCCGATAAGCCAAGCATGACTAAAGTTCTTTCTAATCACTTATAAAGATATCATAGAGTGTTAAGTACCCCAAAACATCTGGTTCTAGGAGCCAGGCATGAGTAAGATTCTTTTGAATCACTTATAAAGGTGTCATTGATTGTTTATTTCCCCAAAGCATCTAGTCTGACGAGCCTGGCATGAATAAGGTTTTGTTTAATCGCTTATAAATATGTCATAGAGTGTTAAGTTCCCCAAAGGGTCTTCTCTGAGGAGCCAGGCATGACTAAGGTCCAGTTTAATCACTTATAAAGATGTCATAGAGTGTTAATTTCCCCTAATCATCTGGTACGACTTGCCAGACATGATTAAGGTTCTGTTTAATCACTTATGAACATATCGTAAAGTGTTAATTTATCGAAAGCATCTGATCCGAGGAGCCAGGCATGACCAAGGTTCTGTTTAATCGCTTATATAGATGAAATAGAATGTTAACTTCCCTAAAGCATCGGGTCTGAGGAGCCGGGCATGACTAAGGTACTGTTTAATCACTTATAAAGATGTCATAGAGTATTAAGTTCCGCAAAGAATTTAGTCCGAGGAGCCAAGCATGACAAAGATTTTGTTTAACCACTTATAATGATGTCATAGAGTGTTAACTTCCCCAAAACGTCTAGTCCGAGGAGGCAGGCATGACAAAGGTTCTTTCTAATCACTTATAAAGATGTCATAGAGTGTTAACTTCCCCAAAACATCTAGTCCGAGGAGACAGGTAAGACAAAGGTTCTTTCTAATCACTTATAAAGATGTCATAGAGTGTTAAGTTCCCCAAAACATCTGGTTCTAGGAGCCAGGCATGAGTAAGATTCTGTTGAATCACTTATAAAGATGTCATAGGGTGTTAATTTCCCTAAAGCATCTGGTCCGACGAGCCTGGCATAAATAAGGTTCTGTTTAATCGCTTATATAGATATCATAGAGTGTTAATTTCCTCCAAGCATCTGGTCCAACAGGTGAGGCATTACTATGGTTCTATTTAATCACTTATAAAGATGTCATAGAGCGTTATGTTCCCCAAAGCGTCTTTTCAGGGGAGCCAGAAGTAACTAAGGTTCTGTTTAAATACTTATAAAGATGTCATGGAATGTTAACTTCCCTAAGGCATCTGGTCCGACAAACCGAACATGACTAAGGTTCTGTTTAATCACTTATAAAGATGTTATAGAATGTTAATTTCCCCAAAACATTTGGTCCGAGGAGACAGGTAAGACAATGGTTCTTTCTAATCACTTATAAAGATGTTATAGAGTGTGAAGTTCCCCAAAACATCTGGTTCTAGGAGCGAGGCTTGAGTAAGATTCTGTTGAATTACTTATAAAGATGTCATAGGGTGTTAATTTCCCCAAAGTATCTGGTCCGACAAGCCTGGCATGAATAAGGTTCTGTTTAATCGCTTATATAGATGTCATAGAGTGTTAATTTCCTCCAAGCATCTAGTCCAACGGGCGAGGCATTACTATGGTTCTATTTAATCACTTATAAAGATGTCATAGAGCGTTGTGTTCCCCAAAGCGTCTTTTCAGAGGAGCCAGGCGTAACTAAGGTTCTGTTTAAATACTTATAAAGATGTCATGGAATGTTAACTTCCCTAAAGCATCTGGTCCGACGAACCGGACATGACTAAGGTTCTATTTAATCACTTATAAAGATGTTATAGAGTGTTAATTTCCCCAAAGCATTTGGTCCGAGGAGCCAGGAATGACTAAGATTTTGTTTAATCACTTATAAAGATGTCATAGAGTGTTAACTTCCCCAAAACATCTGGTCCGATAAGCCAAGCATGACTAAAGTTCTTTCTAATCACTTATAAAGATGTCATAGAGTGTTAAGATCCCCAAAACATCTGGTTCTCGGAGCCAGGCATGAGTAAGATTCTTTTGAATCACTTATAAAGGTGTCATTGATTGTTTATTTCCCCAAAGCATCTGGTCTGATGAGCCTGGCATGAATAAGGTTTTGTTTAATCGCTTATAAATATGTCATAGAGCGTTAAGTTCCTCAAAGCGTCTTCTTTAAGGAGCCAGTCATGACTAAGGTTCTGTTTAAACACTTATAAAGACGTCATGGAATGTTAATTTCCGCAAAGTATCTGGTCCAAGGATCCAGACATAACTAAGGTTCTATTTAATCACTTAGAAAGATGCAATAGAGTGTTAATTTCCCAAAGCGTCTAGTTCGAAGATGTAGGCATGACTAAGGTTCTGTTTAAATACTTATAAACATATCATAGTGTGTTAATTTTCCCAAATCATCTGGTCCGAGGAGCCATGCATGAATAATGTTTTGTTTATTCACTTATAAAAATATCATAGAGTTTTAATTTCACGAAAACATTTGGTTCGAGGAGCCAGGCATGACTAAGGTTCTATTTAATCACTTATAAAGATATAATCGAATGTTAAATTCCCCAAAGCATCTGGTCCGAGGAGCCAAGCATGATTAAGGTTCTGTTTAATCACTTATAAAGATGTCATAGTGTGTTAATTTCCCCAAAGCATCGGGTCTGAGGAGCCAGGCATTATTAAGGTTCTGTTTAATCACTTATAAACATATCATAGGGTGTTAATTTCTCGAATGCATTTAGTCTGAGAAGCCAGGCATAACTAAGGTTCTATTTAATCACTTATAAAAATATCATAGGGTGTTAATTTCTCGAATGCATTTGGTCCGAGGCGCTAGGCATGACTAAGGTTCCGTTTAATCACTAATGAAGATGTAATAGATTGTTAACTTCCCCAAAGCATCTGGTCCGAGGAGCCAAGCATGACTAAGGTTCTGTTTAATCACTTATAAACATATCATAGAATGTTAATTTCTCCAAAGCATCTGGTCCGAGGAGCCAAGTATGACTAAGGTTCTATTTAATCACTTACAAAGATGTAATAGAATGTTAACTTCCCCAAAGCATCTGGTCTGAGGAGCCAAGCATGACTAGGGTTCTGTTCAATCACTTATATAGATGTCATAGTGTGTTAATTTCCCCAAAGCATCTAGTCGAAGGAGCCAGGCAAGATTAAGGTTCTAGTTAATCACTTCTAAAAATATCATAGAGTGTTAATTTCTCAAAAGCATTTAATCCGAGGATCTAGGCATGATTATGGTTTTGTTTAATCACTTATAAAGATGTAAGAGAATGTTAACTTCCCCAATGCCTATGGTCCGAGGAGCCAAGTATGGCTATGGTTCTATTTAATCACTTATAAAATGTCATAGAGTGTTAAGTTCCCCAAAGCATCTGGTCCGAGGAGCCTGGCATGACTAAGATTCTATTTTATCACTTAGGCGAAAAGCACATTTTAGTCTTTACATTTTTAGGCGATTCCCATTTTAGTCCCTACATTTTATTTTTACCGCTTTTGGTCCCTATCCTGAAAAACGCTTCCCATTTTAGTCCCTGCTGTGACATCAGAAACGGAGAAAGCTGACGTGGTAAATGGTAGGAATAAATAATACTAAATTAAAGCTGACGTGGCCTAAATTAACAATAAAAAATGTTTTTTGGCATTAAAAAATGCCACGTCAGCATTTAAATTAGAAAAAAAATTAATTTATTAATTTTAACTAAATAAAAAATATTAAAAACTAAAAATCATATAAATTGAGATCTGTGTGTCTTGAACAAGAACAATAAGAACACAAACCCAGATCCAAGAATACAAACCCAGAGATTAAAAAAAAAAAAACAAAAAAAAACATACACTTAGAAAAAACCAAACAAGCTAAACTCTAGTCTCTCCCTCTCTCTTTGCACCGATCTTTGTCGCTGTCAAGGACGCCGTCGAGGATACCGTCGGGACGCCGTCGAGGACGCCGTCGCCACCATGAGGACCCAGTCGAGCTCGCCTCGTCATCGAGCTTTGATTTTCGCCGTCGCTTTGCTCTCATCTCACCCTCACACCATGTGGCTTTTGCATCTTTGATACCCACATGGTCTAAAGCAACTTTCTTTTGTTTTTGTGATCCTCTTAAGTAAAAATTTAAAAAGAAAAAAAAATCACAGATTTCATTTTGACTTTTTTATTTATTCATTTACTTGATTTTTACTTCGCACATGTTTGTCTTCTAATAAGTACATGGTAATAATTTTTGAATGTAAAAATGGGTTCTTTTGTGTTTTAAGGATGGGAGTGTAGTGATCTGGTTTTGGGTATAGATTTGATTGAATCTATGTGCTGTTTTTCTTTTTAAATAATAAAGGGAGTTAGAAATTAACCCTTTTGAGTTTTTATTTTTATTTTCGCAAATCTAGTGGTGTTTTTGGTGATTTTGGTTTGTTGGAATCGAACAAGAGGTGGGCGGCTACTATGTCGTCGCTTAGTATAGAGCTCGTGTTCTTGATCTTACAGTTTCTAGATGAGGAAAAGTTGAAAGAGACTGTTCACAAGTATGCTTCTAAGAGTTTAACTTGTTTTGTTTTTTTATTTCAATTATTTTTGCTTTAATTTTTTTTTTTCCAGTTTTGTATTCTAGGTTTGTGTTCTTGGTGTTCTTGTTCAAGACACACTTAGATCTCAATTCATATGATTTTTAGTTTTTAACTCTGTTTTTAATTTTTTTTATTTAGTTAAAATTAATAAATTAATTTTTTTAATTTAAATGCTGAAGTGGCATTTTTTAATGCCAAAAAACATTTTTTATTATTAATTTAGGCCACGTCAGCTTTAATTTAGTATTATTTATTCCTACCGTTTGCCACGTCAGCTTTTTCTGTTTCTGATGTAACGGCAGGGACCAAAGTGGGAAGCGTTTTTCAAGATAGGGACTAAAAGTGGTAAAAATATAATGTAGGGACTAAAATGAAAATCGCCTGAAAATGTAGGGATTAAAATGTGCTTTTCGCCTATCACTTATAAAGATGTCTTGGATTGTTAACTTCCCCAAAGCATCTGGTCCGAGGAGCTAGGCATGACTAAGGTTCCGTTTAATCACTAATGAAGATGTAATAGAATGTTAACTTCCCCAAAGCATCTGGTTTGAGGAGCCAAGCATGACTAAGGTTCTGTTTAATCACTTATAAACATATCATAGAATGTTAATTTCTTCAAAGCATCTGGTCCGAGGAGCCAAGCATGACTAAGGTTTTGTTTGATCACATACAAAGATGTAATAGAATGTTAACTTCCCCAAAGCATCTGGTCTAAGAAGCCAAGCATGACTAGGGTTCTGTTCAATCACTTATATAGATGTCATAGTTTGTTAATTTCCCCAAAACATCTGGTTCGAGGATCTAGGCATGATTAAGGTTCTGGTTAATCACTTCTAAAAATATCATAAAGGTTTAATTTCTCGAAAGCATTTAATCCGAGGATCCAGGCATGACTATGGTTTTGTTTAATCACTTATAAAGATGTAAGAGAATGTTAACTTCCCTAATGCATATGGTCCGAGGAGCCAAGTATGACTATGGTTTTGTTTAATCACTTATAAAATGTCATAGAGTGTTAAGTTCCCCAAAGCATCTGGTCCGAGGAGTCTGGCATGACTAAGATTCTATTTTATCACTTATAAAGATGTCTTGGATTGTTAACTTCCCCAAAGCATCTGGTCCGAGGAGCTAGGCATGACTAAGCTTCTGTTTAAACACTTATAAAGATGTAATACTTCCCCAACGCATCTGGTTTGAGGAGCCAGGCATGACTAAGGTCCTGTTTAATCACTTATAAAGATGTCATAGAGTGTTAAATTCCCCAAAACATTTGATCCTAGGAGCTAGGCATGGCTAAGATTCTTTTTAATCACTTATAAAGATGTCATAAAGTGTTAACTTCCCCAAAGCATCAAGTTCGAGGAGCCAGGCATGACTAGGGTTCTTTTTAATCACTTATAAAGATGTCATAGAGTGTTAATTTCCCTCAAAGCATCTAGTCCGAGGAGCCAGGCTTGAGTAAGGTTCTGTTTAATCACTTATAAAGATGTCATAGAGTGTTAATTTTCCCAAAGCATCTGGTCTGAGGAGCCAAGCTTGACTAAGGTTCTGTTTAAATACTTATAAAATTATCATAGAGTGTTAATTTCTCGAAAGCATATGGTCCTGGGAGCCAAGCATGACTAAGTTTCTGTTTCATCACTAATAAAGATGTAGTAGAATGTTAACTTCCCCAAAGCATCTGGTCTGAGGAGCCAGGCATGACTAAAGTTCAGTTTAATCACTTATAAAGATGTCATAGAGTGTTAACTTCCCCAAAACATCTAGTCCCTGGAGTCGAGCATGACTATGGTTTTGTTTAATCACTTATAAAGATGTCATAGAGTGTTAATTTCACCAAAGCATCTGGTCTAAGGAGCCAGACTTGATTAAGGTTCTGTTTAATCACTTATAAACATATCATAGAGTGTTAATTTCTCGAAAGCATCTGGTCCGAGGGGCCAGGCATGACTAAGTTTCTATTTAATCACTTATAAAGATGTAATAGAGTGTTAACTTCCCCAAAGCTTCTGGTCCGAGGAGCCACGCATGACTAAGGTTCTGTTTAATCACTTATGAAGATGTCATAGAGTGTTAAGTTCCCCAAAGCATCTTGTCCGAGAAGGCAGGCATGACTAAGATTCTGTTTAATCACTTATAAATATGTCATAGAGTGTTAACTTCCCCAAAGCATCTGGTCCGAGGAGCCAAGCATAACTAAGGTTCTGTTTCATCACTTATAAAGATGTCGTAGAGTGTGAAGTTCCCCAAAGCATCTGTTTCGAGGAGGCCGGCATGACTAAGATTCTGTTTAATCACTTATAAAAATATCATAGAGTGTTAACTTCCCCAAAGCATCTGGTCTGAGGAGCCAGGCATGATTAAGGTTCTGTTTAATCACTTATAAAGATGCCATAGAGTGTTAAGTTTGAAAGCTCGAAAATGTGTTAAAAACACAAGAGCTGTTTAGACCCCCAAGTAAAAGTTACGGCTTGATAGATTTTACACTAATTTAATTTTAAGTGCGGAATAGTGTTAATGCGAGCGGATAAACAAATAAGCTACTCTAACACATATTTATATGATCACAGTAGTAAAATGAAATGTAAAAGAGTAGGGAAGAAGAAAGCAAACACGGATAACACGCTGATATGTTATTGAAGAGGAAACCGAAGAACTTGGTGAAAAACCTCTCCGCCGCTGTCCAAGTGATAATTGATCCAATAGAGAATCAGTTGGGATACATGGTTTAGTAAGTGACCCTCCATGCCTATTCTACCCGTTGTACCTAAGCCCTCTAAGCTCCCACTCCAACAAGGCTTTTCGGAACCGTGTCTTGTCTAACTCTCCAGATCCCGCAACAAGCTCCATGTTGCATCCACCAACCTTGGCATCTTCCAATGCTTCCTAGCAACACCAAAAACACTCTCTACACTCTGAATAGGTGTGAGTTGTGTTTGGGTACAAATCTCCTCTCAAGATATGACAATGGGAGAGGGAAGGAGAAGAGGCTACAATGATTTCTCACTAAGGATGAGTAGCTCTCTCTCAAAAAGATGGGTGTATGTGTTGTAGAAAACCTATCTAGGATTTTTCTCTCTGAATGGCCTATTTTACATTTGTGGGTAATGAGGGTATATATAGTATGGGTGAAAGGGGAAGAAAGTCACACTGAAAAATCCTCTAGGCAGAATGTTTCGCGACTGTCTCGCTGGAAGGCCTTACCCGCGAGACACTCATGAAAACGACAGCCTGGCACGACTCTTCAGCTTCCAGTCATGTGCTCCTCACGTGCTCTTTCACGGCTTAGCTTCTCGTGAGCTTCTCGTGAAATCCATCGATTTTTCATTTAAGCTTAAGTCTTCACCAATTTAATACTAAACCCAATACAATAAAATCCCACAAAATACAAGGAATATAATTAAAGTAATTACAACACTTTTTGTCATGGAATAAAGCTAACATAAAACATAGTTGTAAATCATAACTTTACAATCTCCCCCTTTGGCTATTCCGTGACAAAACACTCTATAACAGACTCCAGACTTAAACGTGAGTTTGGGAACAATGGCAAAACTCACTCACACCTAAATCTAGAAGCTGTGTAGCACTTGGGACATCTATACCTGTAGCCTGAAATACTTGCACAAAACACATTAGACCCTCAAGGTAAATCAAGTGATAAAAGGACAAGTATAATGTAACAAGTAAATGCGATCAAGTAAACATGTTGTGAAACATATGAGCAACTTGATCAAACATATGACAGTCATATGGAAATGACCACAATGATCATATAGCAAAGCAAATGATCATCCGAACATGCAATCAATAAAGCACAATAGCATAAGGATAAATGCATGTCCAACACTCGACCAATGCAAAATACATGAAGTATATGCATCTAGGAACAAGATCCTACTAGGGCACAAGTGCATGATGCGATGAGAGCAGCAAAGCATAGATGATACTAAACATAACTCAAAGCACCATAAAGCAACGAGAAAACAAGCACAAAGTAAAACAAGGTTTTCTCATAAAAGAATGTCTTCTCCCCCTTTGTATATGCATCTCCCCTATGACTGTCTCCCTCTACGAATGTGCACGAGGTAGAATTACTCTCCCTAAGAGTGTGCACATGAGTCATATAGAAATGACAATACAAACCTGTATACTCTCTGGTATACTCTCCTCCTTTTTGTCACGAATAGACAAACCAATTAAGAGGAAGGAGGGAAAGAAAAGAAGATATGAGCAAGGGTATGATGCATGAGGGGTGCAAAAATGAATGAGAAAATGAAGCTCAAACGAAAAACAAAGACAACTTAAAACATGCTACAAAGCATAAAGTATACATGACATGCTAAGGATGATGGAACATGATGTAAAACTAGGCATGACATAGACACAAGAACATGTTAAGTGCTAAAAGATCTAAAAAGACTTAACTAGTATGAGAGAAATGCAAAACATGTCAAGTGTTAGAGTGTGTACAGCAAGGTGCATCTAGTGTGCATGTGAGATACATGACCAATGCATGAATAAGCACTCACGGGGCAAAGTGCATAAAACACACCACCAATGATCAAAACATGATAAACATAAATAATTATGGTGATCCCCAAATTTTGGTACTCATCGGAGACCAAAACAACAACAAAATGTCATTTGGGCATTTTATCAAATATTTAGAGTGCACACTCTACACATATATGTTAAACAATGCATGAATATATGAAAACCTTGCCTAAATACATGTTATTTTTGCCACAAGGGGCCAACATCCAAAGAAAATCATCATTTAAAACAAAGCCCAATAAAAAAGATTGACAAAAAATAAGTTTTCCAACTCCCATTTGAGAAAAATCCCAACTATGAACTAAAACCCCTAAAAACATAATCTAAGGATCAAAATCAATGAAAAGAGTTAAAGATTACCTTAGAGATGTTAATGGAATGAAAAACACTTGAATTTAGTTGGGTTTTGATGTAGAAACATTAAAACAGGGGTTTGGGAAAGGATAGGAGGTGTTTAAAACAAATGTCCTGCGAAATGCCCTTTAAAAAGCTGATCTGGAAATTTTCGCTGGTATCTTGCTGGTTAGCTTCCTGCGAAAATTTCGCTGGTATCTCGTTGGTATTTCGTTGGTAAGCCTTACTCGCGAAACTTTTTGTCTAAAACTGAAAAACTTGAGAATTGGACCATTTAACTCCCAGTAGAACTTACACATGAAATAGGTCACAAAAACACCCAGAAAACATGTTTTTCACACAAAAACAATTTGAAAAACTTTGAAAAACATGAGTGATACAAATCACTTCCAAAAGCAAACAAAAAGGACAAAAATCTTTTTGGTTTGATCCACATATGGTTGAGTACACACACATTACATTTGAACATGTATAATCACACAAATGAAATAGATATTCATTAAATATTAGACTTGTGTGTTGTGTGTGTGTATCAAATGTGGAATAGTCCTTAGTCTAGAGTGAAGCTTCAATGATCAATTCAATCAAGTCATACACAATTAGTACTAAGTCAAGTGGTCTATCTCAATTATAGAAGTGAACATATATGACCTCCCACAAAAATGATTACAAAATCTTTGAAGCTTTTCATTTGGCTTCTTTACAAATTATAACATTTGATCATTTTTTGAACAATACATCTCTTTTTGAGATTGGTGCTTGAAATTTTTGATATTTCAACTTTTAGATTTAGTCTTTGGCTTTTTGAGCACCATACATTTTAATACAAAAGTCGCTTTCCCTTTTTCCTAGTCAAATACTAGCATGTGCGACAAGCTTTTACAGCTCATTATATCTTTTCATTTTGAGATTTACATTTGCTGAGCTCTATAGCAAAAACATAAAAAATAAAGGTGGGAAGACATATAGGCACAAGTCTATGCAAGTATCAAGACTATCAAGACTATTGACCAATCATTCATGACAAGCTTGAAGATCTATTTACAATAGTCACATAGATTTCAAGATTTTTCCCTCAAAGATATATGTGCATACATAACAAGCTAAGCTCGTAAATGCATTACGCCATTAGTACGAAGGTACTAGGCCAAACTCACATATGACATGTGCTCAAACAAATACGGTCAAACTTTTTGAATTTTTTACTTTTTATGTGGTTTTGGATTTTTACTCACACAAAACAAAAGCAATAAAGTAAGATAAAAAACAAAAGCAATGTATACAAATAAATGCAAAATGCACAAATGCATGACAATGAAGCATCTAATGCATGAAGGGTCCTACAAAGATCAAAAGAATTAGATCAAGGACCAAAAGAGCAAAAGCTCAACCATAGGAACCCTTCTTCATCCAAACAGAATGATTGTTTGGAATGAGTGTCTCATGAGAAGTGAGACGAGGGTTGGAAGAATGAGAACCGGAGATGCACATAGACAAGGAGGTAAGAGCATTAACAACTTGTTTCAACAACAGACAATTTTCCCCTAAATCCGGTTTTGCTTTCATAGCACACCTTCCAAACAGCTCAAGTTTCTCTTTTCTTTTTATTCTTTTAAGAGCTTGAAACTTAGAGCAATGTGGTCTAAAATGACCAAAGGCACCACAATGGTGACAAACAATGTGTTTAGGTCCACTAGGCTTTTTAGGGAGGGATGTAGTACCATGGTTTTGTTCTTTCTTCAACATGGAGCATTGAGGTCTTACGTGACCAATCATACCGCAATGGTGGCATGTAGGAACAAACTTAAATCCACTCAATTCCCTAGGATGGGACCTAAACATAGGCTTAGGCTTAAGAGCCTTTCTCTCCACTTTTTGATTTCTTTTGTGTGGAGGAATGTACACCGATTTGTCCTTTGAGATAGAACACACAATGGGCACAAAATCAGGTACCATAACATGATTGCAACAGATATTATCATCATTTTTATCAATAGGTTTAGCAATCAAACACTTGGCATGCATCTTAAGAGATTCATTTTCACATTTAAGATCATCGACTAGTTTGTTAGACAAAACAAGTTTAGCATCTAAGTCCATATTCAGACATTCAAACTCTTTCAACTTTTCAAGAGAAATTTCAGTAAGCTTCTTATATTTTTCAACCAATTTATTGGATTCATTGAGCTTAGTAGTCAAATCATCCTTTTCATAACGAAACTTGCTCAAATTCTTATGAAACTTCATAGCATTTTTCTTCAAGAGTTTGATGTTAGGAATATCAACAACACCCAAAGATTCATGTGACATGGCATCACAATCATGAGGATAAACACTCATAGAGGCATTTTCACAAACACATGGCATGCTACAATCATCAACAACCATAGAAGCATACAAAGCATTATCCATGGCAAAACACACAAGGGGTCAAGGACCACACTTAGGTAATGAAACAAAAACAAGTGTACCCGCTCTGATTCCAATTGAAAGCTCGAAAATGTGTTTAAAACACAAGAGCTGTTTAGACCCCTAAATAAAAGTTATGGCTCGATAGATTTTACACTAACTTAATTCTAAGTGAGGAATAGTGTAAATGCGAGCGGATAAACAAACAAGCTACTCTAACACATATTCATATGATCACAGCAGTAAAATGAAAAGCAAAAGAGTAGGGAAGAAGAAAGCAAACACAGATAACACGCCAATGTGTTATCGAATAGGAAACCAAAGAACTCGGCGAAAAACCTCTCACCGCCCTCCAAGCGGTAATCGATCCACTAGACAATCAGTTGGGATACATGGGTTAGCAAGAGACCCTCCAAGCCTAATCTACCCGCTGTACCTAAGCCCTCCAAGCTCCTACTCCAACAAGGCTTCTCGGAACCGTGTCTTATCTAGCTCTCCGGATCCCGCAACAAGCTCCATGTTGCATTCGCCAAACTTGGCATCTTCTAATGCTTGTCGCGAAATCCACCGATTCTTCATTTAAGCTTGAGTCTTCACCAACTTAATACTAAACCCAATAAAATAAAATCCAACAAAATACAAGGAAAAAAATTAGAGTAATTACAACACTTTTTGTCATGGAATAAAGCCAACATAAAACATAGTTGTAAATCACAACTTTACAAAGTTCCCCAAAGCATCTGATCCGAGGAGGCAGGCATGACAAAGATTCTGTTTAATCACTTATAAAGATGTCATAGAGTGTTCACTTCCCCAAAGCATCTGGTCCGAGGAGCCAGGCATGACAAAACTTCTATTTAATCACTTATAAAGATGTCATGGAGTGTTAAGTTCTCCAAAGCATCTGGTCTAACGAGCCAGGCATGACTAAGATCCTGTTTAATCACTTATATAGATGTCATAGAGTGTTAATTTCCCCAAAGCATCTTATCCGAGGACCCAGACATGATTAAGGTTTTGTTTAATCACTTATAAAGATGTAATACAATGTTAACTTCCCCAAAGCATATGGTCCGAGGAGCCAGGCATGACTAAGGTTCTGTTTAATCACTTATAAAGATGTCATAGAGTGTTAAGTTCTCCAAAGCATCTGGTCTGAGCAGTCAGGCATGACTAAGATTCTGTTTAATCACTTATAAAGATGTCATAGAGTGTTAACTTCCCCAAAGCATCCGGTTCGAAGAGCCAGGCAAGACTAAGGCTCTGTTTAATCACTTATAAAGATGTCATAGAGTGTTAACTTCCCCAAAACATCTAGGTCGAGGAGACAGGCATAACTAAGATTCTGATTAATCACTTATAAAGATGTCATAGAGTATTAACTTCCCCAAAGCATCTGGTTCAAAGAGCCAGACAAGACTAAGGCTCTGTTTAATCACTTATAAAGATGTCATAGAGTGTTAACTTCCCTAAAACATCTAGGTCGAGGAGACAGGCATAACTAAGATTCTGATTAATCACTTATAAAGATGTCATAGACTGTCAACTTCCCCAAAGCATCTGGTCCCAAGAGCTAGGCATGACTAAGGTTCTATTTAATCACTTATAAAGATGTCATAGAGTGTTAATTTCCCCCAAGCATCTGGTCCAACGAGCCAGGCAAGACTAAGGTTCTGTTTAATCATTTATAAAGATGCCACAAAGGGTTAACTTCCCGAAGGCTGCTTTTCTGAGGAGCCAGGAATGAATAAGGTTCTGTTTAAACACTTTTAAAGATGTCGTAGAGAGTTAATTTCCTAACGCGTCTAGTCCGAAGAAGCAGGCACGACTAAAGTTCTATTTAAACACTTATAAAGATATCATGGAGCGTTAATTTCCCCAAAGTTTTTGGTCTGAAGAAGCTGGCATGATTAAGGTTCTGTTTACTCACTTATAAAAATATCATAGAGTGCTAATTTCCCGAAAGCATCTGGTCTAAGGAGCCAGGCATGACTAAGGCTTTGTTTAATGACTTATAAAGATGTAATAGAATGTTAACTTCCCCAACGCATCTAGTCTGAGGAGCAGGCATGATTAACATTCTGTTTAAACACTTATAAAGATATCATAGAAAGTTAATTTCCCCAAGGTGTCTGGTCCATGGAGCCAGACATGACTAAGGTTCTGTTTAATGACTTATAAAAATATCATAGAGCGTTAATTTCCCTAAAGTGTCTAGACCGCGGAGCCAGGCATGACTAAGCTTCTATTTAATCAATTATACAGATGTCATAGAGTGTTAACTTCCCCAAAGCATCTGGTCCGAGTAGCCGGGCATGACTAAGATTCGATTTAATCACTTATAAAGATGTCATAAAGTGTTAATTTCCCCAAAGCATCTGGTCTGAGGAGCCAGGCACGAGTAAGGTCCAGTTTAATCAATTATAAAGATGTCATATAGTGTGAAGTTACCCAAAACATCTGATCTGTGGAGCTAGGCATGACTAAGATTCTTTTTAATCACTTTTAAAGATGTCATAGTGTGTTAACATCCCCAAAGCATCTGGTCCGAGGAGCCAAGTATGACTAAGGTTCTGTTTAATAACTTATAAAGATGTGAAAGAGTGTTAATTACGCCAAAGCATCTGGTTCGAGGAGCCAGACATAATTAAGGTTCTGTTTAATTACACATAAACATATCATAGAGTGTTAACTTCTCGAAAGCATCTGGTCTGACGAGTCAGGCATGACTAAGGTTCTGTTTAATCACTTATGAAGATGTAATAGAATGTTAACTTCCCCAAAGCATTAGGTCTGAAGAGCCAAGCTTGACTAAGGTTCTATTTAATCACTAATAAAGATATCGTAGATTGTTAAGTTCCCCAAAGCATATGGTTCGAGGAGGCAGGCATGACTAAGATTCTATTTAATCACTTATAAAGATGTTATAGAGTGTTAACTTCTCCAAAGCATCTGGTCTGAGGAGCAAGGCATGACTAAGGCTCTGCTTGATCACTTATAAAGATGTCATAGAGTGTTAAGTTCCCCAAAGCATCTGGTCCGTTAAGGCAGGCATGACAAAGAGTCTGTTTAATCAGTTATAAAGATGTCATAGAGTGTTCACTTCCCCAAAGCATCGGGTCCGAGGAGCCAAGCATGACTGATCTTCTGTTTAATCACTTACAAAGACGTCATAGTTTCTTAAGTTCTCCAAAGCATCTAGTCCGAGGAGCAAGGCATGACTAAGATTCTGTTTAATCACTTATAAGATGTCATAGAGTGTTAATTTCCCCAAAGCATCTGGTTCGAGGAGCTAGACATGACTAAGGTTTTGTTTAATCACTTATAAACATATCATAGAGTGTTAATTTCTTGAAAGCATTGGTCCATGGAGCCAGGCATGACTAATGTTCTGTTTAATCACTAATAAAGATGTAATACAATGTTAACTTCCCCAATGCATCTGGTCCGAGGAGACAGGCATGACTAAGATTTTGTTTAATCATTTATAAAGATGTCATAGAGTGTCAACTTACCCAAAGCATCTGGTCCAAGGTGCCGGGCAAGACTAAGGTTCTATTTAACCACTTATAAAGATGTCATAGAGTGTTAAGTTCCCAAAACATCTAGTTTGAGGAGCCAAGCATAACTAAGATTCTGTTTAATCACTTATAAAGATGTCATAGACTGCTAACTTCCCCAAAGAATATGGTCTGAGGAGCCAGGCATGACTAAGGTTCTATTTAATCACTTATAAAGATGTCATAGAGCGTTAACTTCCACAAAGCTGCTTTTATGAAAAGCCAGACATGAATAAGGTTCTGTTTAAACACTTCTAAAGATGTCGTAGAGTGTTAATTTCACAAAGCGACTAGTCCGAAGAAGCAGGCACGACTAAAGTTCTATTTAAACACTTATAAAGATATCATGGAGCGTTAATTTCCCCAAAGTTTCTGGTCCGAAGAAGCTGGCATGACTAAGGTTCTGTTTACTCACTTACAAAAATATCATAGAGTGTTAATTTCCCGAAAGCATCTGGTCCAAGGAGCCAAGCATGACTAAGGGTCTGTTTAATGACTGATAAAGATGTAATAGAATGTTAACTTCCCCAACGCATCTGGTCTGAGGAGCCAAGCATGACTAAGGTCTTGTTTAATCAGTTATAAAGATGTCATAGTGTGTTAAATTCCCCAAAACATCTGGTCCGAGGAGCTAGGCATGACTAAGGTTACGTTTAAACACTTATGAAATTATCATAGAGTGTTAATTTCTCAAAAGAATCTGGTCCTAGGAGCCAAGCATGACTAAGGTTCCGTTTCATCACTTATAAAGATGTAGTAGAATGTTAACTTCCCTAAAGCATCTGGTCCGAGGAGCCAGGCATGACAAAGATTCTTTTTAATCACTTATAAAGATGTCATAGAGTGTTAACTTTCCCAAAGCATCAGTTTCTAGGAGCCAGTGATGACTAAGGTTTTGTTTAATTACTTATAAAGATGTCATAGAGTATTAACTTCCCCCATAGCATCTAGTCTGAGAAGCCAGGTTTGACTAAGGTTCTTTTTAATCACTTATAAAGATGTCATATAGTGTTAATTTCCCCAAAACATCTAGTCCGAGGAGCCAGGCACGAGTAAGGTTTTGTTTAAAGACTTACAAAATTGTCATAGACTATTAATTTCTCGAAAGCATCTGGTCCTAAGAGCAAAGCATAACTAAGGTTGTGTTTCATCACTAATAAAGATGTAGTGGAATGTTAACTTCCCCAAAGCATCTGGTCCGAGGTGGCCGGCATGACTAAGATTCAATTTAATCACTTATAAAGATGTCATAGAGTGTTCACTTACCTAAAGCGTCTGGTCCAAGGATCCAGACATGATTAAGGTTCTGTTTAATCACTTATAAACATATCACAGAATGTTAATTTCTCAAAAGCATCTGGTCCGAGGGGCCAGGCATGACTAAGATTCTGTATAATCACATATGCAGACGTAACAGAATGTTAACTTCCCCAAAGCATCTGGTCCGAGGAGCTAAGCATGACTAAGGTTCTGTTTAATCACTTATAAAGATGTCATAGAGTGTTAAGTTCCCCAAAGCATCTGGTCTGAGGAGGCAGGCACGACTAAGATTCTCTTAAATCACCTATAAAGATGTCATAGAGTGTTAAGTTCCCCAAAGCATCTGGTCCGAGCAGCCAGGCACGACTAAGGTTCTGTTTAATCATTTACAAAGATGTCATAGAGCATTAACTTCCCTAAAGCTGCTTTTCTAAGGAGCCTGTCATGAATGAGTTTCTATTTAAACACTTCTAAAGATGTCGTAGACTGTTAATTTCCCAAAGCGTCTGGTCTGATGAAGCAAGCATGACTAAGGTTCATTTAAACACTTATAAAGATATCATAGAGCGTTAATTTCCCTAAAGTGTCTGGTCCGTGGAGCCAGGCATGACAAAGGTTCTGTTTAATCACTTATAAAAATATCATAGAGCATTAATTTCCCTAAAGTGTCTGGTCCGTGGAGCCAAGCATGACTAAGGTTCTGTTTAATCTCTTATATTGATGTCATAGATTGTTAAGTTCCCAAAGCATTTGGTTCGAGGAGCCAGGCATGACTAAGGTTCTGTTAAATCACTTATAAAGATGTCATAGAGTGTTAAGTTCCCCAAAACATCTGGTTCGAGGAGGCAGGCATGACAAAGATTCTGTTTAATCACTTATAAAGATGTCATGGATTGTTAACTTCCCCAAAGCATCTAGTCCGAGGAGACAGGAATGACTTAGGTTCTATTTAATCACTTATAATGTTGTCTTAGAGTGTTAACTTCCCCAAAGCATCTGGTCCGAGGAGCCAGGCATGACTAAGGTTATGTTTAATCACTTATAAAAATGTCATAGAGCGTTAAGTTCCCAAAAACATCTGGTCCGAGGAGTCAGGCATGTCTAAGATTCTGCTTGATCACTTATACAGATGTCATAATGTGTTAACCTTCTTAGGGCATTTGGTTCGAGGAGCCAGACATGACTAAGGTTCTGTCAAATCACTTATAAAGATGTCATAAAGTGTTAAGTTCCCCAAAACATCTGGTTCGAGGTGGCAGGCATGACAAAGATTCTGTTTAATCACTTATAAAGATGTCATAGAGTGTTAACATCCCCAAAGCATCTGGTCCGAGGAGACAGGAATGACTTAGGTTCAGTTTAATCACTTATAAAGATGTCATAGAATATTAATTCCCCCAAAGCATCTGGTTTGAGAATCCTGACATGATTATGGTTCTGTTTAATCACTTATAAACATATCATAGAGTGTTAATTTCTCGAAAGCATCTGGTCCGAGGATGCAAGCATGAATAGGGTTCTGGTTAATCACTTATAAAGATGTAATAGAATGTTAACTTCCCTAAAGCGTCTGGTCTAAGGATCCAGGCATGAATAAAATTCTGTTTAATCACATATAAAGATGTCGTAGAGTGTTAACTTCCCCAAAGCATCTGGTCCGAGGAGCCAAGCATGACTATGGTTCTGTCTAATCACTTATAAAAATGTCATAGAGTGTCAACTTCCCCAAAGCATCTGGTCCGAAGAGCCAGGCATGACTACGGTTCTGTCTAATCACTTATAAAGATGTCATTGAGTGTCAACTTTCCTAAAGAATCTGGTTCGAGGAGCCTGGCATGACTAAGGCTCTATTTAATCACTTAGAAAGATGTCATCGTTTGTTAATTTCTCCGAAGCATCTGGTCCGACGAGCTAGGCATGACTAAGATTCTGTTTAATCACTTATAAAGATGTCATAGATTGTCAACTTCCCCAAAGCATCTGGTTCGACGAGCTAGGCATGACTAAAATTCTATTTAATCACTTATAAAGATGTCATAGGGTGTTAATTTCCCCCAAGCATCTGGTCCAACGAGCTAGGCATGACTAAGGTTTTGTTTAATCACTTATAAAGATGTCATAGAGCATTAACTTCCCTAAAGCTGCTTTTCTGAGGAGCCAGGCATGAATAAGGTTCTATTTAAACATATATAAGGATGTCATTGTGTGTTAATTTCCCAAAGCATCTGGTCCGAAGAAGCTGACATGAGTAAGGTTCTGTTTAAAAACTTATAAAGATATCATAGAGCGTTAATTTCCCCAAAGTGTCTTGTCCGTGGAGCCAGGCATGACTAAGGTCATGTTTACTCACTTATAAAAATTTCATAGAGTGGTAATTTCGCGAAAGCATTCGGTTCAAGGAGCCAGGCATGACTAAGGCTCTGTTTAAGGACTTATAAAGATGTAATAGAATGTTAACTTCCCCAGCTCGTTTGGTCTGAGGAGCCAGGCATGACTAAGGCCTTGTTTAGTCACTTAAAAAGATGTTATAGTGTGTTAAATTCCCCAAAACATCTGGTTCGAGGAGCTAGGCATGTCTAAGATTCAATTTAATCACTTATAAGGATGTCATAGAGTGTTAACTTCCCCAATCATCTATTCCGAGGAGCTGGCTTGACTAAGGTTCTGTTCAATCACTTATAAAGATGTCATTGAGTGTTAATTTCCCCAAAGCATCTGATCCGAGGAGCCAGGCATGACTAATGTTCTGTTTAATCACTTATAAAGATGTCAAAGAGTGTTAATTTCCCCCAAGCATCTGGTCTGACGAGCCAATCATAACTAAGATTCAGTTTAATCACTTATATGGATGTCATAGAGAGTTAACTTCCCCAATCATCAATTCCGAGGAGCTAGCTTGACTAAGGTTCTGTTCAATCACTAATAAAGATGTCATTGAGTGTTAATTTCCTTAAAGCATCTGATCTGAGAAGCCAGGCATGACTAAGGCCCTGTTTAGTCACTTAAAAAGATGTTATAGTGTGTTAAATTCCCCAAAACATCTGGTTTGAGGTGCTAGGCATGTCTAAGATTCAATTTAATCACTTATAAGGATGTCATAGAGTGTTAACTTCCCCAATCATCTATTCCGAGGAGCTAGCTTGACTAAGGTTCTGTTCAATCACTAATAAAGATGTCACTGAGTGTTAATTTCCCCAAAGCATCTGATCTGAGAAGCCAGACATGACTAAGGTTCTGTTTAAATATTTATAAGATTATCATAGAGTGTTAATTTCTCGAAATCATCTAGTCTTAGGAGCCAGGCATGACTAAGGTTCAGTTTAATCACTTATAAAGGTGTCATAGAGTGTTAATTTCCCCAAAGCATCTGGTTCGACGAGCCAGGAATGACTAAGGTTCTGTTTAATCACTTATAAAGATGTCAAAGAGTGTTAATTTCCCCCAAGCATCTGGCCCGACGAGCCAGGCATGACTAAGGTTCTGTTTAATCACTTATAAAGATGTCATAGAGTGTTAACTTCCCTAAGGCTGCTTTTCTGAGGTGCCAGGCATGAATAAGGTTTTGTTTAAACACTTATAAAGATATCATAGGGTGTTAATTTCCTTGAAGTGTCTAGTCCGAGGAGCCAGGCATGACTATGGTTTAGTTCAATCACATATAAAGATGTCATAGAGTGTTAACATCCCCAAAACATTTGGTCCGAGGAGCCAAGCATGACTAAGGTTCTATTTAGTCACTTATAAAGATGTCATAGAGTGTTAATTTCACTAAAGCATTTGGTCCAAGGAGCCAGACATGATTATGGTTCTGTTTAATCACTTGAAAACATATCATAGAGTGTTAATTTCTAGAAAGCATCTGGTCAGAGGAGCCAGGCATGACTAAGGTTCTGTTTAATCACTTATAAAGATGTCATAGAGTATTAAGTTCCCTAAAGCATCTGGTCCGAGGAGCCAGACATGATTAAGGTTCTGTTTAATTAGTAAGAAACATATCATAGGGTGTTAATTTCCTCAAAGCATCTGGTCCGAGGAGCCAGACATGATTAAGGTTCTGTTTAATCACTTACAAACATATCATAGAGTGTTAATTTCCCCAAAGCATCTGGTCTGAGGATTTAGACATGATTAAGGTTCTGTTTAATCACTTACAAACATATCATAGAGTGTTAATTTTCCCAAAGCATCTGGTCTGAGGATCCAGACATGATTAAGTTTCTGTTTAATCACTTATAAACATATCATAGGGTGTTAATTTCCTCAAAGCATCTGGTCTGAGAAGCCAGACATGATTAAGTTTCTGTTTAATCACTTATAAACATATCATAGAGTGTTAATTTCTCGAAAGCATCTGTTCCAAGGAGCCAGATATGACTAAGGTTCTGTTTCATCACTTATAAAGATGTAATAGAATGTTAACTTCCCCAAAGCATCTGGTCCGAGGACCCAGGCATGACTAAGGTTCTGTTTAATCACTTATAAAGATGTCTAGAGTGTTAAGTTCCCTAAATCATTTGGTACGAGGAGCCAGGCATGGCTAATGTTAGGACATATGTGTTACATATGTTAAGAATATATGTCATGATTTTATGTAATTGGCTTATCCTTTGACAAAACACGCTTTACTTGTATTTGGGTAGATTTAGGATGTGTTTAAATACTTCAAGAAACCATGTTTCAAGATCAAGTGTTAAAGCCTTCAAGTCTGTCAAAGAAAACAAGTTGATAGTGCAAAATCATTAAAGCTCGACAGTTGGCTCAACAGCTGTATCTATCGAGCTTAAGAAAGCTGTTCTAAGTTCGGTGTGCTCGACACCTTCTCGACAGCTGCTCGATACCTTCTATCTGTCAAGGTTTAGGATTTTCAGAATTCCAATCTGATTTTCTTGGGATCCGTGAAATTGTCTTTAGGCTTTCTTTTCTCCTAACCCTAGACATATAAAAGGATCAGTTTAAGGGCCGTCAAACAGTTCACAACTTGCACAAGCTTTGAGCAAACTCTGTTCAAGCAAATTGTGACCGAAGACGAAGTTCTTGCCCTAGTTCATCTCTTTCTCTTGAAGAAGTTGCTGTGTATGTGCGCCGTAGGATTTTGTGACCAAGCATCTTCTTGATCTTCATCGTGTGGATGAACTGAAGAACTTGCAGCCAACAACCTTCATAGTTGATGATTAAAGTCGCGTACTGGGATCCGCGCAATTGGTTAGTCACGTACTTGGGAGTCGTGCATCTGAAAGGGGAACTGTCACTACAGAATAAGTCCAATTGGGTATTGGGGTAAGGGTTCAACTATAGGTTGGTAAGGTACTTGGATTCCTTTACTTGTAACCGCTTGTTGTGATAATAGTAGAGTTTCGGGAGTGATGACTTAAAATCACCCAGTGGGGTTTTTGCCGTTAGGTTTTCCCCATTCGTAAACAAATCACTGTGTTATTTATTTTCCGCTGCATTATTAGTTTATTGATGATTTGTTTGTACTACCACGCGTTTGCATGATAAATTGATTAATTAATAACTTTGCTAATTAATTAATTAATTTCTATCACAAGGGGTCATTCAGTTTGTGGCCTATCAAGTGGTATCAGAGCAGGCACACTCTGATTAGGGTTAATCTTTGTTGTGTGATCCATTGACCCCTGTTGTCATGGAAACTCTTGATCGTTTTGATTTGCATGATCTTATGTTGAATGATGATGATGATATTTAAGATGCCTATTGCAAGCTTTATAATTTTTGTATGAAATCTCTTGAATATTCTACAAAATTAAAAGCTAAATTTAAAAAGGTCAAGCTTGAAAAAGATGATTTGATTGCAAAATTGGATGAAGCCAATAATTTGAATGAGAATTTTAAAAATCAAATTTCATCTCAGGTGGACAAAATTAAAAGTTTGGGAGAGCAACTAGTTGAATCTAAAACTAAAGTTGA
Source organism: Quercus tomentella (assembly GCA_028535165.1). Classification (NCBI taxonomy): domain Eukaryota; kingdom Viridiplantae; phylum Streptophyta; class Magnoliopsida; order Fagales; family Fagaceae; genus Quercus; species Quercus tomentella. Next base: position 24,526,147 of record JAPQVY010000111.1, on the reverse strand, counting down.
AAAATTAACTAGTGCCAAACTTGTTGTTGAGCCTAACTCAAAAGAAAAGGATTTTTATATTCCTCCATTTAAAAGGAATAATGAAGAGTTGAAGGCTAATATTGCTAGGATAGACAAAGGTAAAAATTCTGATGTTAACGCTGAAGTTTCTAAACCTATGTCTAAAACTCCTCCTAGGAAGAATGAAAATTCTGAATTTGTCCCCACTTGTTATCATTGTCATATTGTTGGTCATATTAAGCCAAATTTTCCTAATTTGTCAACCTCTAAGGTTAGACCTCCTTCTAGGAAGCATAGTAGTTCGAAAACTACTCATGTTTGTCACCATTGTGGTGCTTCTAGTCACACTCATCCTAATTGTTTCAAGTTGTTTCCTTATAAGCGAGTATCAAATAGGTCTCATTCTTTGTCTAAAGGCTCTGTACCTATTCTTGGTGAGTTATTAAAAGCTTTGAACTCTTTAACTCAATTTCAGGGGAATTCTAATTCCTCTATGTCCTATAGTAGTCATACTAGGACATGTGCCTTTTCATCTTCACAGCCAAAGACTCGTGCCGTGTGGGTGATAAAGGATCCTAAGACTTAATTGTCTTTTCTGTTTGTCCTCTACTTTAATTCTTTCTATCTAAAGTTGGACTCTCTTTGCTTGATTTCTTATCTGCTTTTGGAATCATGCTTTCATGTATCTGCACCCTTCTATCATGCCTTCATGCATATGCATATTTCTTTCATGCTTTCATGTTGAGTGTTTAACATGTTTTTGGTTGGTTGTTTTTTTGTGGTTTTTTTTTTTTTTAAATAAAAAAAAAATTGAAAAATCAGAAAAAAAAATACAAAAACAGTGTGTGTTTTGTGTACATTGGTACTTGTGTACCTTGGATGGCCATTGAAACAAAGTCTTCTAAACTTTGTATCTTTTGTAGCTTAGATGAATATCTCTATGCACAACTAAGCAAGTGAGCTTTGTGGCTCTTGTTTGTGATGAATAAGATTAAGTTATTTCTTGTACTTAACACTCGTATCACTCTTTTTGACGGGAAGGACTAAAAATCCTGAGAGAAAGGCATTAATAACCATCTCACCACTGTTGCCCGCCAATCATAATATGACACCTGTATGCTTCGACATAGCAAAAGTGCAGTGTCAATGACATTTGTATGCTTAGGCATAGCAAAATTGGAATGTTAAATATCATTGGGTATTTCTTTTCTCTCTCTAATATGCCCATGCATGATATGCTTAAAAGAAAAATATGCAAAGAAAAATCAAAAGCAAAAAGATAAAAAATGCTTTAAAAATGATTGCAAGCGTGTATTCTAGGAGATGTGGGAGTTATAGGATGTACCTTGAAGGTGATAGTCCCCATCAAGCAGTTATGATTATGTGTGAGTTAAAGCGAATTTCTCATATCTCAAATCGTCATAACATGTATACACATATGCAATCTTGCGATGTTTTTCACACACAACACGCAATATTCTTTGCTATTCTTGATACATGTGCAGGTATAATGTGATTTGGCCATCACAAGGTTTTACATGTGTTAATGTATGCTCACTAAACTGGCTTGACTTGTTTTTGAAATATAAAATTGGTTAGACTTGTTTAGTGTGTGTGTGTGTTTTTGAAGATCCATGTGCTTAATTTTTTTTAGAGATGATTTTGAGAGCTTAATATGTTGATTGGATCATTGGTTGAGTTGCATGTTGGATTGCATTCATGTCTGTGTTTTTTACATCTGAAAAACTGTTTTTAAAAGCTGGTTCAACACCTCTTCGATACCTCCTCGATAGCTAGCTATCTGTCGAGCTTCCTAAGCTTTTTCTTATCGCAATCTCGCCTGCACCTTGATACCTGGTGGATCGATCGAGAATGGGTCTACATCCTCGATAGCTTCTCGATACCTGGTGGATCGATCAAGCTTCTATTCTTGATTTTGTTGAGTTGTTCCTCAATACCTCCTCACACCTCAGCTGTTGAAGAGCTTTTTCTCAACACCTCCTCGACAGATACCTCGATACCTCTCTTGATACCTACATCTGTCGAGATTTACTGCTAGCACTATATAAGCTCCCTGTGCGATCCGGTTCTCATTTTCTTCGATCTCTCTCTCGATACTTCTCTGTTTTTCTCTCCCAAACTCTCTCATCTCACTCCCAACTTGTTCCTCAAGGTTTCTTCAAGCTTTTTCAAGTTTTTCTTCACTTGGTAAGCTTCTAATCCTCTCACATTCATGCATTTCATGTTTTGAAACCTAGGTTTTAGGATTTTTTTGAAAACTTTTGGGGTTTTTCCAAAATTGATGAGTTTTTATCGAAATTTTGGGATGGGTTTTCACTTAAATGAGTTTAAAACCTCATACATTGCATCACATTAGCATTATAATGGTATTGTCATGCATTTAGATGTGTGCTATCTGTTTGTGTGCTGATAAGTTTGGATTGGGTTGAGCCCATGATGCAATTTCTTTTGCATGTCACATGTTCATGCATTTCCCATGCATACGTACTCTTTTTCAATATACTTGATATTTGAAACTACTTGGGACTTTTCTGATTGTCTTTTTCTTTTTCTCCCTCTCTTTCTGTTTACGTTAGTCGTATCTATGGCACCTAAGCGTAAATTCACTCCAGCCCGGAAACCTCTTCGTTCCGGAGCCTCTTCATCATCTGATCCTACACTTTCTCATATCCGATTCCATGATGATGACGCCTTTAAGGCATTTTCGGAGAACTTTTCTAGACGATGCATTCATTCGGAACGCCACATCATTCTGTCGGACTTTGCTGACACCGACCTTCCCACTGTCATAGAGTGTTAAGTTCCCTAAAGCATCAAGTCCTAGGAGCCAGGCATGACTAAGATTCTGTTAAATCAATTATAAAGATGTCATAGAGTGTTAAGTTCCCTAAAGCATCTGGTCCGAGGAGCCAGGCATGACTAAGATTCAGTTTAATCACTAATAAATATATCATAGAGTGTTAATTTCGCAGAAGCATCTGTTCCTAGGAGCCAGACATCACTAAGGTTCTGTTTAATCACTTATAAACATGTCATAGTGTGTTTATTTCCCCAAAGCATCTATTCCGAGGAGCCAGACATGATTAAGGTTCTGTTTAATCACTTATAAACATCTCAAAGAGTGTTAATTTCCCCAAAGCATCTGGTCCGAGGAGCCAGACATGATTAAGTTTCTGTTTAATCACTTATAAACATATCATAGAGTGTTAATTTCGCGGAAGCATCTGCTCCGAGGAGCCAGACATGTCTAAGGTTCTGTTTAATCAGTTATAAAGATGTAATAGAATGTAAACTTCATCAAAGTATCTGGTCCGATGAGCCAGGCATGACTAAGGCTCTATTTAATCACTTATAAAGATGTCAAAGAGTGTTAAGTTCCCTAAAGCATCTGGTCCGAGGAGCCAGGCAAAACTAAGATTCTGTTTAATCACTTATAACGATGTCATAGATTGTTAATTTCCCCAAAGCGTCTGGTCCGAGGAGCCAGACATGATTAAGGTTTTGTTTAATCACTTATAAAGATGTCATAGAGCGTTAAGTTCCCTAAAGCATCTGGTCCGAGGAGCCATACATCACCAAGATTCTATTTAATAACTTATAAAGATGTCATAGAGTGTTAATTTCCCCAAAGCATCTGGTCCGAGGAGCCAGACAAGATTTAGGTTCTGTTTAATCACTTAAAAACATATCATAGAGTGTTAATTTCCCCAAAGCATCTGATCCGATGTGTCAGGCATCACTAAGGTTCTGTTTAATCACTTATAAAGATGTCATAAAGGGTCAACTTCCCTAAAGGATCTGGTTCGAGGAGCCAGGCAAGACTAAGGTTCTACTAAATGACTTAGAAAGATGTCATCGAGCGTTAATTTCCCCAAAGCATCTGGTCTGACGAACCAGGCATCACTAAGGTTCTATTTAATCACTTATAAAGATTTCATAGAATGTTAATTTCCCTAGAGCATCTGGTCCAACGAGCCAAGCATGACTAAGGTTCTGTTTAATCACTTATAAAGATGTCATAGAGCGTTAACTTCCCCAAAGCAGCTATGTTGAGGAGGCAGGCATGAATAAGGTTATGTTTAAACACTAATAAAGATATCACAGAGCGTTAATTTCCCCAAAGTGTCTGGTCCGAGGATCCAGGCATGACTAAGGTTCAGTTAAATCATATATAAAGATGTCATAGACTGTTAACTTCCCCAAAGCATCTGATCCGAGGAGCCAGACATGATTATGAATTTGTTTAATCATTTATAAAGATGTCATGGAGTGTTAATTTCCCCGAAGCATTTGGTTCAAGGAGCCAGACATGATTAAGGTTCTGTTTAATCACTTATAAACATAACATAGAGTGTTAATTTCCCAAAAGCATCTGGTCCGAGGAGCCAGACATGATTAAGGTTCTATTTCATCATTTAGAAACAAATCATAGAGTGTTAATTTCCCCAAAGCATCTTGTCCAACGAGCCAGGCATGACTAAGGTTCTGTTTAATCACTTATAAAGATGTCATAGAGCGTTAACTTCCACAAAGCATCTACTCCGAGGAGCCAGACATGATTAAGGTTCTGTTTAATCACTTATAAACATATCATAGAGTTTTAATTTCTCTAAAGCATCTGTTCCGGGGTGCCAAGCATTGCTAAGATTCTGTTTAATTACTTACAAAAATATAATAGATTGTTAATTTCCCAAAGGCATCTGGCCCGAGGAGGCAGATGTGACTAAGGTTCTGTTTAATCACTTATAAACAAATCATAGAGTGTTAACTTTCCCAAGGCATCTGGTCCGAGGAGCCAAACATGATTAAGGTTCTGTTAAATCACTTGTAAAGATGTCATAGAGTGTTAAGTTCCCTAAAGAATCTTGTCCGAGGAGCCAGGCATGACTAAGATTCTGTTTAATCACTTATAAAGATGTCATAGAGTGTTAATTTCCTCAAAGCATCTGGTCCGAGGAGCCAGACATGATCATGGTTCTATTTAATCACTTATAAACATATCATTGAGTGTTAATTTCTCGAAAGCATCTGGTCCGAGGAGCCAGGCATGACTAAGGTTCTGTATAATCACTTATAAAGATGTAATAGAATGTTAACTTCCCCAAAGCATCTGATCTGAGGAGCCAAACATGACTAAGTTTCTGGTTAATCACTTATAAAGATGTCATAGAGTGTTAAGTTCCCCAAAGCATTTGGTTCGAGGAGCCAAGCATGACTAAGATTCTGTTTAATCGGTTTTAAAGATGTCATAGAGTGCTAACTTCCCCAAAGCATCTGCTCCGAGGAGCTATGCATGACTAAGGTTCTGTTTAATCACTTATAAAGATGTCAAAAAGTATTAAGTTTCCCAAAATATCTGGTTCGAGGAGCCAGGCATAATTATGATTTTGTTTAATCACTTATAAAGATGTCATAGAATGTTAAGTTCCCTAAACCATCTGGTCTGAGGAGCCAGACATGACTAAGATTCTGTTAAATGAATTACAAAGATGTCATAGAGTGTTAAATTCCTGAAAACATCTGGTCCGAGGAGACAAGCATGACTAAGATTCTGTTTAATCAATTATAAAGATGTCAAAGAGTGTTAAGTTCCCTAAAGGATTTGGTCCGAGGAGCCAGGCATGACAAAGATTCTGTTGAATCACTTATAATGATGTCATAAAGTATTAAGTTCCCTAAAGCATCTGGTCCAAGTTGCCAGACATGACTAAGGTTCGGTTTAATCACTTACAAACATATCCTAGAGTGTTAATTTCGCCAAAGCATCCGGTCCGAGGAGCCAGACATGATTAAGTTTCTGTTTAATCACTTATAAACATATCATAGAGTGTTAATTTCTCCAAAGCATTTGTTCCGAGGAGCCAGACATGACTAAGATTCTGTATAATCACTTATAAAGATGTCATTAAGTGTTAAGTTCCCCAAAGCATCTGGTCCGAAGAGTCAGACATGATTAAGGTTCAGTTTAATCACTTACAAACATATCATAGAGTGTTAATTTCCCAAAGCATCTGGTCCGAGGAGCCAGACATGATTAAGTTTCGGACTAATCACCTATAAACATATGATAGAGTCTTAATTTCTCGAAAGCATCTGTTTTGAGGAGCCAGACATGACTGAGGTTTTGTTTAATCACATATAAAGATGTAATAGAATGTTAACTTCCCCCAAATCGTCTGGTCCAAGGAGCCAGGCATGACTAAGGTTCTGTTTAATCACTTATAAAGATGTCATAGAGTGTTCATCTTCCCAAAGCATTTGGTCCGAGGAACTAGACATGATTAAGGTTCTGTTTAATCATCTATAAAGATGTCATAGAGTGTTAAGTTCCTTAAAGCATCTGGTACGAAGAGCCAGACACGACTAAGATTTTGTTTAATCACTTATAAAGATGTCATAGAGTGTTAATTTCCCCAAAGCATCTGGTCCGATGAGCCAGGTATGACTAAGGTTCTACTTAATCACTTATAAAGATGTCAAAGAGTGTTAATTTGCCCAAGCATCTGGTCCGACAAGCCAGGCATGACTAAGGTTTTGTTTAATCACTTATAAAGATGTCGTACTGCGATAACTTCCCCAAAACAGCTTTTCTGAGGAGCCAGGCATGAATAAGGTTCTGTTTAAACACTTATAATGATATCATAGAGCATCAATTTCTCCAAAGTGTCTGGTCCGAGGAGCCAGGCATGACTAAGGTTCAGGTTAATCACATATAAAGATTTCGTAGAGTGTTAACGTACCCAAATACTCTGGTTCGATGAGCCAAGCATGACTAAGGTTCTGTTTAGTCATTTATAATAATATCGTAGAGTGTTAATTTCGTCAAAGCATCTAGTCCGAGGAGCCAGACATGATTAAGGTTCTGTTTAATCACTTAAAAACATATCATAGAGTGTTAATTTCTCGAAAGCATCTGGTCCGAGAAGCCAGGCATGACTAAGGTTCTGTTTAATTAATTATAAAGATGTCATAGAGTGTTAAGTTCCCGAAAGCGTTTGGTTCGAGGAGCCAGCCATGACTAACATTCTATTTAATCAATTACAAATATGTCAAAGAGTGTTAAGTTCCCTGAAGCATCTGATTCGAAGAGCCAGGCATGACTAAGATTCCATTTAATCACTTATAAAGATGTCATAAAGTGTTAAGTTCCTCAAAGCATCTAGTTCGAGGAGCCAGACGTGATTAAGGTTCTGTTTAATCATTTACAAACGTATCATAGAGTGTTAATTTCCCCAAAGCATCTGGTTCGAGGAGCCAGGCATGACTACGGTTCTATTTAATCACTCATAAACATATCATAGAGTGCTAATTTCCTCAAAGCATCTGGTCCGAGGAGCCAGACATGATTAAGTTTCTGTTTAATCACTTATAAACATATCATAGATTGTTAATTTCGCAGAAGCATCTGTCCCGAGGAGCTAGACATGACAAAGGTTCTGTTTAATCACTTATAAGGATGTAATAAAATATTAACTTCCCTAAGGCATCAGGTCAGATGTGCCAGGCTTGACTAAGGCTCTGTTAAAACACTTATAAACATGTCAAAGATTGTTAAGTTCCCTAAAGCATCTAGTTCGAGGAGCCAGACAAAACTAAGATTCTGTTTAATTACTTATAATGATGTCATAGATTGTTAATTTCCCCTAAGCGTCTTGTCCGAGGAACCAGACATGATTAAGGTTTTGTTTAATTACTTATAAAGATGTCATAGAGCGTTAAGTTCCCTAAAGCATCTGGTTCGAGGAGCCAGACATCACTAAGATTCTATTTCATCACTTATAAAGATCTTATAGAGTGTTAATTTTCCCAAAGCATCTGGTCCGAGGAGCCAGGCATGACTAAGGTTCTGTTTAGTCACTTATAAAGATGTCCCAGAGTGTTAATTTCGCCAAAGCATTTGATCTGAGGAGCCAGACATGATTAAGGTTCTGTTTAATCACTTAAAAACATATCATAGAGTGTTAATTTCAAGAAAGCATCTGGTCCGAGGAGCCAGGCATGACTAAGGTTCTGTTTAATCACATATAAAGATGTCATAGAGTGTTAAGTTCCCGAAAGTATCTGGTCCGAGGGGCCAGGCACGAGTAAGATTCTATTTAATCAATTATAAAGATGTCAAAGAGTGTTAAGTTCCCTAAAGCATCTGGTCTGTGGTGCCAAGCATGACTAAGATTCAGTTTAATCACTAATAAAGATGTCATAGAGTTTTAATTTCCCCGAAGCATCTGACCCGAAGAGCCATACATGATTAAGGTTCTGTTTAATCACTTATAAACATGTCATAGTGTGTTTATTTCCCTAAAGCATCTGTTCCGAGGAGTCAGACATCATTAAAGTTCTGTTTAATCACTCATAAACATATCATAGAGTGTTAATTTCCCCAAAGCATCTGTTCTGGGGAGCCAGCCATGACTGAGGTTCTGTTTAATCACATATATAGATGTAATAGAATGTTAACTTCCCCAAAGTGTTTGGTCCGAGGAGCCAGGCATGACTAAGGTTATGTTTAATCACTTATAAAGATGTCATAGAGTGTTAAGTTCCTTAAAGCATCCGGCACGAAGAGCCAGGCATGACTAAGGTTCTACTTAATCACTTATAAAGATGTCAAAGAGTGTTAATTTCATCCAAGCATCTGGTCCGACAAGCCAGGCTTGACAAAGTTTCTGTTTAATCACTTATAAAGATGTCATAGTGCATTAACTTCCCCAAAGCTACTTTTCTAAGGAGCCAGGCATGAATAAGGTTCTTTTTAAACACCTATAAAGATGTCATAGAGCATTAATTTCCCCAAAGTGTTTGATCCGAGGAGCCAGGCATGACTAAGGTTCTGTTTAATCACATATAAAGATTTCCTAGAGTGTTAACGTCCCCAAATCGTCTGGTCCGACGAGCCAAGCATGACTAAGGTTCTGTTTAGTCACTTATAAAGATGTCATAGAGTGTTAATTTCGCCAAAGCATCTGGTCCGAGGACCCAGACATCATTAAAGTTCTGTTTAATCACTCATAAACATATCATAGAGTGTTAATTTCTCAAAAACATTTGGTCCGAGGAGCCAGGCATGACTAAGTTTCTGTTTAATCACTTATAAAGATGTCATAGAGTGTTAAGTTCCCTAAAGCACCTAGTTCTAGGAGCCAAGCATGACTAAGATTCTTTTTAATCAATTATAAAGATGGCATAGAGTGTTAAGTTCCCTAAAGCATCTGGTCCGATGTGCCAGGCGTGACTAAGATTCTGTTTAATCACTAATAAAGATGTCATAGAGTGTTAATTTCCCCAAAGCATCTGGCCCGAAGAGCTAGACATGATTAAGGTTCTGTTTAATCACTTATAAAGATGTTATGGAGTGTTAATTTCCCCAAAGCATCTGGCCTGAGGAGACAGACAGGATTAAGGTTCTGTTTAATCACTTATAAACATCTCATAGTGTGTTTGTTTCCCTAAAGCATCTGTTCCGACGAGCCAGACATCATTAAGGTTCTGTTTAATAACTTATAAACATATCATAGATTGTTAATTTCCCCAAAGCATCTGGTCCGAGGAGCCAGACATGATTAAGTTTCTGTTTAATCACTTATAAACATATCATAGAGTGTTAATTTCGCAGAAGCATCTGTGCCGAGGAGCCAACATGACAAAGGTTCTATTTAATCACTTATAAAGATGTAATAGATTGTTAACTTCGCCAAAGCATCTGGTCAGATTATCCAGGCATGACTAAGGCTCTGTTTAATCAATTATAAAGATGTCATAGAGTGTTAAGTTCCTTAAAGCACCTAGTCCTAGGAGCCAGGCATGACTAAGATTCTTTTTAGTCAATTATAAAGATGTCATACAGTGTTAAGTTCCCTAAAGCATCTGGTTCGAGGTGCTAGGCGTGACTAAGATTCTGTTCAATCACTAATAAAGATGTCATAGAGTGTTAATTTCCCCAAAGCATCTGGCCCGAGGAGCCAAACATGATTGAGATTCTGTTTAATCACTTATAAAGATGTCATGGAGTGTTAATTTCCCCAAAGCATCTGACCTGAGGAGACAGACAGGATTAAGGTTTTGTTTAATCACTTATAAACATGTCATAGTGTGTTTATTTCCCCAAAGCATCTGTTCCGAGGAGCCAGACATCTTCACAGTTCTGTTTAATCACTAATAAACATACCATAGGTTGTTAATTTTCCCAAAGCATCTGGTCCGAGGAGCCAGACATGATTAAGTTTCTGTTTAATCACTTATAAACATATCATAGAGTGTTAATTTCGCAGAAGCATCTGTGCCGAGGAGCCAACATGACAAAGGTTCTATTTAATCACTTATAAAGATGTAATAGATTGTTAACTACCCCAAAGCATCTGGTCAAAAAATCCAGGCATGACTAAGGCTCTGTTTAATCACTTATAAAGATGTCATAGAGTATTAAGTTCCCTAAAGCATCAGGTCCGAGGTGCCAGGCGTGACTAAGATACTGTTCAATCACTAATAAAGATGTCATAGCGTGTTAAGTTCCTTAAAGCACCTAGTCCTAGGAGCCAGGCATGACTAGGATCCTTTTTAATCAATTATAAAGATGTCATAGAGTATTAAGTTCCCTAAAGCATCTGGTCCGTGGTGCCAGGCGTGACTAAGATACTGTTCAATCACTAATAAAGATGTCATAGAGTGTTAATTTCCCTAAAGCATCTGGCCCGAGGAGCCAGACATGATTAAGGTTCTGTTTCATCACTGATAAAGATGTCATAGAGTGTTAATTTCCCTAAAGTATCTGGCTTGAGGAGACAGACAGGATTAAGGTTCTGTTTAATCACTTATAAACATGTCATAGTGTGTTTATTTCCTCAAAGCATCTGTTCCGAGGAGCCAGACATCATTAAGGTTCTGTTTAATCACTTATAAACATATCGTAGATTGTTAATTTCCCCAAAGCATCTGGTCCGAGGAGCCAGACATGATTAAGTTTCTGTTTAATCACTTATAAACATATCATAGAGTGTTAATTTCGTAGAAGCGTCTGTGCCGAGGAGCCAACATGACAAAGTTTCTATTTAATCACTTATAAAGATGTAATAGATTGTTAACTTCCCCAAAGCATCTGGTCAGATGATCCAGGCATGACTAAGGCTCTGTTTAATCACTTATAAAGATGTCATAGAGTGTTAAGTTACTTAAAGCACCTAGTCCTAGGAGCCAGGCATGACTAAGATTCTTTTTAATCAATTATAAAGATGTCATAGAGTAGTAAGTTCCCTAAAGCATCTGGTTCGAGGTGCAAGGCGTGACTAAGATACTGTTCAATCACTAATAAAGATGTCATAGAGTGTTAATTTCCCCAAAGCATCTGGCCCGAGGAGCCAGACATGATTAAGGTTCTGTTTAATCACTGATAAAGATGTCATAGAGTGTCAATTTCCCTAAAGTATCTGGCCTGAGGAGACAGACAGGATTAAGGTTCTGTTTAATCACTTATAAACGTGCCACCGTGTGTTTATTTCCCCAAAGCATCTGTTCCGACGAGCCAGACATCATTAAGGTTCTGTTTAATCACTTATAAACATATCATAGATTGTTAATTTCCCCAAAGCATCTGGTCTGAGGAGCCAGACATGATTAAGTTTCTGTTTAATCACTTCTAAACATATCATAGAGTGTTAATTTCGCAGAAGCATCTGTGCCGAGGAGCCAACATGACAAAGGTTCTATTTAATCACTTATAAAGATGTAATAGATTGTTAACTTCCCCAAAGCATCTGGTCAGATGATCCAGGCATGACTAAGGCTCTGTTTAATCACTTATAAAGATGTCATAGAGTGTTAAGTTCCGTAAAGCACCTAGTCCTAGGAGCCAGGCATGACTAAGATTCTTTTTAATCAATTGTAAAGATGTCATAGAGTAGTAAGTTCCCTAAAGCATCTGGTTCGAGGTGCAAGGCGTGACTAAGATACTGTTCAATCACTAATAAAGATGTCATAGAGTGTTAATTTCCCTAAAGCATCTGGCCCGAGGAGCCAGACATGATTAAGGTTCTGTTTAATCACTGATAAAGATGTCATAGAGTGTCAATTTCCCTAAAGTATCTGGCCCGAGGAGACAGACAGGATTAAGGTTCTGTTTAATCACTTATAAACGTGCCATAGTGTGTTTATTTCCCCAAAGCATCTGTTCCGACGAGCCAGACATCATTAAGGTTCTGTTTAATCACTTATAAACATATCATAGATTGTTAATTTCCCCAAAGCATCTGGTCTGAGGAGCCAGACATGATTAAGTTTCTGTTTAATCACTTATAAACATATCATAGAGTGTTAATTTCGCAGAAGCATCTGTGCCGAGGAGCCAACATGACAAAGGTTCTATTTAATCACTTATAAAGATGTAATAGATTGTTAACTTCCCCAAAGCATCTGGTCAGATGATCCAGGCATGACTAAGGCTCTGTTTAATCACTTATAAAGATGTCATAGAGTGTTAAGTTCCTTAAAGTACCTAGTCCTAGGAGCCAGGCATGACTAAGATTCTTTTTAATCAATTATAAAGATGTCATAGAGTAGTAAGTTCCCTAAAGCATCTGGTTCGAGGTGCAAGGCGTGACTAAGATACTGTTCAATCACTAATAAAGATGTCATAGAGTGTTAATTTCCCCAAAGCATCTGGCCCGAGGAGCCAGACATGATTAAGGTTCTGTTTAATCACTGATAAAGATGTCATAGAGTGTGAATTTCCCTAAAGTATCTGGCCTGAGGAGACAGACAGGATTAAGGTTCTGTTTAATCACTTATAAACGTGCCATAGTGTGTTTATTTCCCCAAAGCATCTGTTCCGACGAGCCAGACATCATTAAGGTTCTGTTTAATCACTTATAAACATATCATAGATTGTTAATTTCCCCAAAGCATCTGGTCTGAGGAGCCAGACATGATTAAGTTTCTGTTTAATCACTTATAAACATATCATAGAGTGTTAATTTCGCAGAAGCATCTGTGCTGAGGAGCCAACATGACAAAGGTTCTATTTAATCACTTATAAAGATGTAATAGATTGTTAACTTCCCCAAAGCATCTGGTCAGATGATCCAGGCATGACTAAGGCTCTGTTTAATCACTTATAAAGATGTCAAAGAGTGTTAAGTTCCCTAAAGCATCTGGTTCGAGGAGCCAGGCAAAACTAAGATTTCGTTTAATCACTTATAACGATGTCATTGATTGTTCATTTCCCCAGAGCGTTTGGTCCGAGGAGCCAGACATGATTAAGGTTTTGTTTAATCACTTAAAAACATATCATAGGGTGTTAATTTCTCGAAAGCATCTGGTCTGAGGAGCCAGGCATGACTAAGGTTCTGTTTAATCAGTTAAAAAGATGTCATGGAGTGTTAAGTTCCTTAAAGCACCTGGTCCTAGGAGCCAGGCATGACTAAGATTCTATTTCATCACTTATAAAGATGTCATAGAGTGTTAATTTCCCCAAAGCATCTGGTCCGAGGAGCCAGGCATGACTAAGGTTCTGTTTAGTCACTTATAAAGATGTCATAGAGTGTTCATTTTCCCTAAAGCATCTGGTCTGAGGTGCCAGACATGATTAAGTTCCGATCTAATCACTTATAAACATATCATAGAGTGTTAATTTCTCGAAAGCATCTGTTCCGGGGAGCCAGCCATGACTAAGGTTCTGTTTAATCACATATAAAGTTGTAATAGAATGTTGACTTCCTCAAAGCGTCTAGTCCGAGGAACCAGGCATGACTAAGGTTATGTTTAATCACTTATAAAGATGTCATAGTGTGTTCATTTTCCCAAAGCATCTAGTCCAAGGAGCCAGACATGATTAAGGTTCTGTTTAATCACTTATAAACATGTCATAGACTGTTAAGTTCCTCAAAGCATTCGGTTCGAAGAGCCAGGCATGACTAAGATTTATATAATCACTTATAAAGATGTCATAGAGTGTTAATTTCTGCAAATCATCTGGTCCGACGAGCCTGGTACGACTATGGTTCTGCTTAATCACTTATAAAGATGTCAAAGAGTGCTAATTTCCTCCAAGCATCTGGTCCAACAAGCCAGGCATGAGAAAGGTTCTGTTTAATCACTTATAAAGATGTCGTAGTGCGTTAACATCCCTATAGCTTCTTTTCTAAGGAGCCATGCATGAATAAGGTTCTGTTTAAACACTTATAAAGAAGTCACAATGTGTTAATTTCGCCAAAGCATCTGATCTGAGGAGCCAGACATGATTAAGGTTTTGTTTAATCACTTAAAAACATATCATAGATTGTTAATTTCAAGAAAGCATCTGGTCCAAGGGGCCAGGCATGACTAAGGTTCTGTTTAATCACATATAAAGATGTCATAGAGTGTTAAGTTCCCGAAAGTATCTGGTCCGAGGGGCCAGGCATGAGTAAGATTCTATTTAATCAATTATAAAGATGTCAAAGAGTGTAAAGTTCCCTAAAGCATCTGGTCTGAGGTGCCAGGCATGACTAAGATTCTGTTTAATCACTAATAAAGATGTCATAGAGTTTTAATTTCCCCAAAGCATCTGGCCCGAGGAGCTAGATATGATTAAGGTTCCGTTTAATCACTTATAAACATGTCATAGTGTGTTTATTTCCCTAAAGCATCTGTTCCGAGGAGCCAGACATCATTAAAGTTCTGTTTAATCACTCATAAACATATCATAGAGTGTTAATTTCCCCAAAGCATCTGTTCTGGGGAGCTAGCCATGATTGAGGTTCTGTTTAATCACATATAAAGATGTAATAGAATGTTAACTTCCCCAAAGTGTCTGGTCCGAGGAGCCAGGCATGACTAAGGTTATGTTTAATCACTTATAAAGATGTTATAGAGTGTTGAATCTAAGGATGAGAAGATGAAAAGCTTGGAACAAGAGTTAGTTGAATCTAAAGTTAAAATTGAAAATTTGACTAGTACCAAGCCTGCTGTTGATAACAGAAGTGTTTCTGTTTCTCTTAAGCCTAAAACTGAGAAAGTATATATCCCTCCTTTTAAGAGGAATAATAAAGAAAAGGCTTATTTTGCTAGGTTAGACAAAGGTAAAAGTTCTGATGTAGACGCTGAAATTTCTAAACCTAAGTCTAAACCTACTGTTAGAGAGCACAATAAATCTGTTTTTGTGCCTACCTGTCACCTTTGTGGTGTTGTTGGTCATATTAGACCAAATTGTTCTTTGTTGAGGCAAAAACCAAAATCTGAGACTAGATTTGTTGTTAGGAATACTGATGTTCCTAAATTTGTTCCTGTTTGCCACTTTTGTGGTGTCCGTGGTCACATTCGTCCTAATTGTCATAAACTGAAATTTAAGCATTCTGTGTTTCAATCTAGGATATGTGATGATATTTCTCCTGCCATAAGTCCTTATAAATTGTTTCATATTATTTTGAAAAATTTAAGCTTGTTGGCTTGTGAAAAGAATTTGCAGGATTTCAGTCTTTCTCAGAAGATTGGTGTAATCCCTCAAATACACTCTGCTTCACATGGATTTTCACCTACAAAGTCGAAGACTCGTGCTAGATGGGTGAGAAAAGATTCTCTAAGGTGAGTGTTGCTGACTTGTCCTTGATTTAATTCTTTCAATTGTTTGTGGACATGTCTTGATTCTGTTTTTGGTTGTTTTTTTTTCTAGGTTGTTTTTTAAAAAAAAAATAAATAAAAAATCCAAAAACATTGAAAAATTTCAAAAAGACAAAAATATTTTATTTTGTGTCTTGTTTTATTTTTCTTGAGAATTACATGAATTATGATATTTCTCTTTTGATTTAGAACATACTTGATATTGTGGAGAAACTTGAATAGTATGTGTTATATAAGTACTAAGTTATTTCTGATTTTGTGTGAGTATGTACTAATTTGTACATGTACTCAAGGGTTAATTAAAAAATTGATATTTCTTGTTTGTGTACCCTCTATAGCTTAGTTAAGCACTGTCATGCATTGCATTTGCATTGTTCATTTAGCATAATATGTGCTTTTTTGTTTTTGGTCATATAGTTTTTAAAACCAAAAAGATTTTTGTGTTTTGTATTTCACATCTTGGATTTATAATTAAGGATTGGCCATATTATCTTTAAATAACAAGTTTATGTACCCTGTTTAGCTTTGATGAGCTTATTTATTGCACTTGACTAGTTGAAGCTTTGAAGTGCATGTTGTGTGGGAAAGATGTTTATGGTGTTTATCACTTTGTCTTAATCTTGAAGTCACATGTTATTTGACTGTCGGACTTGATCCTTTTGAGAAAGGCATAAATAACCATCTCACCACTGTTCACTAGCCAATCATGAACACCTTAGTGCATATCGTAAGATTTTGTGCTCGAGAAAGTGAAGCACATGCACAAAAAGAACATAAGGTGTAGCCTCGGTTTAATTGCTTAATGCTTAAAATTGGTGTGTACTATTAGGCTTGATGCCAAATCACATAATTAAAATTGGTGTGTACATTATCCTGGCTTTTTAATAAGTTTCTGAATAAATTAAAATTGGTGTGTATATTATGAGGCAAAATTCAAGAAACTTACATGATTGCAAGCTTATGTTCTAGGAGATGTGGGAGTTATATGATGTAACTCTTTAGGTGATAGTCTCTTTTAAATTCTATGTGATGAATTTTGTAGACTTTGTGATTGATTTCTATTTACATATCACCTCACATGTTTTTCAAGCTTTTGCTAGTTGCACACACTACACAAGTTACTCTTTGCTAAACTTGGTACATTATATTGTGTGTGATTTTGTTTTGGCCATCCAAGATTAAAAGTTCCTTGATTTTAATGCAAAATGTGTTTAATGTTTGCGCTTTAAGGACAAATGGATTGAAAATCTTGATTTTGGAAGATCTGGGTTGAATTCAAGTGTTTTTGAAAAACTTTTTGTCTCATACTCATGCATTTTTTTTTTTTATATAAAAAACAATGTGCTTTGAGGAGTTTCTGCATTAAAATGCTCTGTTTTTCAAAAATCTGATTTTTCCAAACTTTCGATCGATCGAACCTGTTTTTCGATCAATCGAAATTGCGATTAAAATTTTTGGTTTGAGTCTGCCTGACTCGATTGATGTTTGATCGATTCTCGATCGATCGAAACAGAAAAATTTTCAGTTTCTATATTTTTGACCAAAATTTTTTTTCATGCATCATTTATGTTTAGGATTCACATGAATTGCATTGATTTTTTTTGTATCCATCTTGCAGTTTTGCAGTCATATCTCTCATTTTTTTCACACATAACATGCATACACTTTGCTGAATTGGGTACTCAACTTGATTTAACAATTGATTGATTAATTTTTGAGCTATGTACTTTCTAGTATATGCCTTTTTTATGTGTGAACTGTAAAAAATATTTTTCTTAAGAGATATGATGGATAATCAATGTGCAAATATTTTCTCTACTCATGCAACTGTTTATGGGTCACATAGTGCCATGTTTGCTTTTATTGAAAGAGAGAATATTTTTTCTTCATGTATATCCTCAACTTAATTTTTTTTAAGTTAGGTTTGTGTGTTTTTCTTTTCCCCAACCCCTTTATTTTTCCCCAAAACTGTTTTTCCCAAAACTTGTTTTGTTTTTCCTATTTTTATAGGGGAGAAATTTTTTTAACCCTTGTTGCTCATAGGGGGAGTTGTTGCTCTTCGTAGGGGGAGTTGCCTCTATTTTTTATAGAGTTGAATTGTTTTGTGTTCCCTTAATTCTCTATTTTCTCTTATTCTCTGTTGCGTATGTTTTCTGTCGACCTTCTGATTGGGTTGTCTTTGTCAATACTTGACAAAAAGGGGGAGAGAGATTTATCCTGTTTGTTTTGTTTAGGGGGAGTTGAAATTGTTTTTTTTTGAGAGGGGGAGAATATAAAAACTTTTTGATATATCTAACTTAGAGGGAGAGTTAGAATTTACTTTTTTTTTTTTTTTTTTTTATATTCTATTTCATATTATTGTTTATATGTCTTTCTTTCCACACATGCGGTGATGTGTTTGTTGAATGTTTCAGGAAAGACAGGTACATTCTGATCAAGACCTTCTACCTCTTATTGGCAACTTCTAGGTTAGGAGTCTTAGATTGGGATTGGTGACGTAATTGGACATTTTATTATAACGGGTTGTTCTTGTATTTGAGCAATTCATTTTGTATGAAAGTTTTGTCACAAATTGCCAAAGGGGGAGTTTGTTAGGTTCTAAATGTTTAGAACAATTGGCAAATCGTGAACACAAACTTGTCTAGATATAGATTTTAGAGTCTATAGATTTTATTAGACAATGCTCAAGGTGATTCAAGTCAAGATTCAAGAACATACAAGCTGCAGGAAGAAGACTTCATATTCTGTCTGGTTCGATCGATCGAAGAACAGGCTCGATCGATCGAAAGTTGTATCTACAGAATTTTAATTAAGCCTAAACAGCAATTCAAGCCCATTTAGGATTAGCGTTTCTAATCTACTTCTCCCAGTATATAAAGGAAACCCTAAGTACGTTTTTATAAGGCTTTTCAGAGAGAAAAGAGTATGCATCTTTTGTATTTAGGGTTTTGTTCCTAAAAAGTTCTCTTATGTCTTTTACCGGTGATATTCCTTGAAGAATCTCAAGATCCGGTATTGTAGAAGTTGCTGCCTTCTCTAGTCATCAAAGGTGCTGATGATCTAAACCTTCAAGGGTGGTCTTGGAGTCACAAACAAGAGAGTTTATGTTGCTAAACCTTTGAGTGGGATCTCAAAGTCACAAACGGGGGTGTTTGTGTTTTGCAAAGGCCAAAGAAAGAAGGAGTCCGTGGATTCAGAGTTTGCACGTGGTCGTGTCAGTAAGTTCTACTGGTGGGTAGCAATAAAAAGTCGAGCGTGGGGGCTTGTAAGTCTTATTGTATGAACTTTGATTCATTCTAGTGGATTTGCTTTTTACCATGAGGATAGCTAGGTCAAATCCTCCCTAGGTTTTTATTGGTTTGGTTTCTTGGGTGATCATATCTAGTGATATTTACCTTTCCGCTGCTTTGCATGATATGATCTTTGTAATTGTGATAACCAAGATTTGTTAAATTGGACTAAGTAACAACTTGGCTAATTACCTAGGTTAAATCAATTGTGTTTTAAGGGGTCTAATAACTAACATGTTTAATAACTTATAAACATGTCATATTGTGTTTATTTCCTCAAAGCATCTGTTCCGAGGAGCCAGACATGATTAAGGTTCTGTTTAATCACTTATAAACAAATCATAGAGTGTTAATTTCCCCAAAGCATCTAGTCCGAGGAGCCAGACATGATTAAGTTTCTGTTTAATCACTTATAAACATATCATAGGGTGTTAATTTCGCGGAAGCATCTGTTCCGAGGAGCTAGACATGACGAAGGTTCTGTTTAATCACTTATAAAGATGTAATAGAATGTTAACTTCCCCAAAGCATCTTGTCAGATAAGCCAGGCATGACTAAGGCTCCGTTTAATCACTTATAAAGATGTCAAAGAGTGTTAGGTTCCCTAAAGCATTTGGTTCGAGGAGCCAGGCAAAACTAAGATTCTGTTTCATCACTTATAACGATGTCATAGATTGTTAATTTCCCCAAAGCGTCTGGTCCGACGAGCCAGACATGACTAAGGTTTTGTTTAATCACTTATAAAGATGTCATAGAGTGTTAAGTTCCCTAAAGCGTCTGGTCTGAGGAGCCAGACATCACTAAGATTCTATTTAATCACTTAGAAAGATGTCATAGAGTGTTAATTTCACCAAAGCAGCTGGTCCGAGGAGCCAGACAAGATTTAGGCTTTGTTTAATCACTTAAAAACATATCATAGAGTGTTATTTTCACGAAAGCATCTGTTCCGAGAAGCCAGGCATTACTAAGGTTCTGTTTAATTACTTATAAAGATGTAATAGAATGTTAACTACCCCAAAGCATATGGTTCCAGGAGCTAGGCATGACTAAGGTTCTGTTTAACCACTTATAAATATGTCATAGAGTGTTAAGTTCCCTAAAGCATCTGGTCCGAGGAGTCAGGCATGAGTAAGATTCTGTTTAATTACATATAAAGATATCATAGATTGTTAATTTCCCAAAAGCATCGGATCCGATGAGCCACGCATTACTAAGGTTCTGTTTAATCACTTATAAAGATGTTGTAGTGAATTAACTTCCCCAAAGCTGCTTTTTTGAGGAGCCAGGCATGAATAAGGTTTTGTTTAGACACTTATAAAGATATAATAGAGCATTAATTTCCCCAAAGTGTCTGGTCCAAGGAGCCAGGCATGACTAAGGTTTAGTTTAATCACATATAAAGATTTCGTAGAGTGTTAATGTCCCCAAATCATCTGGTCCGACGAGCCAAGCATGACTAAGGTTCTGTTTAGTCACTTATAAAGATGTCATAGAGTGTTAATTTCGCCAAAGCATCTGGTCCGAGGAGCCAGACATGATTAAGGTTCTGTTTAATTACTTAAAAACATATCATAGATTGTAAATTTCTCAAAAGCATTTGGTTTGAGGAGCTAGGCATGACTAAGGTTCTGTTTAATCACTAATAAAGATGTCATAGAGTGTTAAATTCCCTAAAGCACCTGGTCCTAGGAGCCAGGCATGACTAAGATTCTTTTTAATCAATTATAAAGATGTCATAAAGTGTTAAGTTCCCGAAAGCATCTGGTCCGAGGTGCTAGGCATGACTAAGATTCTGTTTAATCACTAATAAAAATGTGATAGAGTGTTAATTTCCGCAAAGCATCTGGTCCGAGGAGCCAGACATTATTAAGGTTCTGTTTAATCACTTATAAACATGTCATAGTGTGTTTATTTTCCAAAAGCATCGATTCCAAGGAGCCAGACATTATTATGGTTCTGTTTAATCACTTATAAACATGTCATAGTGTGTTTATTTTCCAAAAGCATCGGTTCTAAGGAGCCAGACATGATTAAGGTTCTGTTTAATCACTTATAAACGAATCATAGAGTGTTAATTTCCCCAAAGCATCTTGTCTGAGGGGCCAGACATGATTAAGTTTCTGTTTAATCACTTATAAAGATGTCATAGAGTGTTAAGTTCCCCAAAGCATCTGGTCCGAGGAGGCAGGCACAACTAAGTTTCTGTTTAATCACTTATAAAGATGTAATAGAATGTTAACTTCCCCAAAGCATCTGGTTCGAGGAGCTAGGCATGACTAAGGTTCTGTTTAATCACTTATAAAGATGTCATAGAGTGTTGAGTTCCCCAAAGCATCTGGTCCGAGGAGCCAAGCATGACTAAGATTCTGTTTAATCAGTTTTAAAGATGTCATAGAGTGTTAACTTCCCTAAAGCATCTGCTCCGAGGAGCTACGCATGACTAAGGTTCTGTTTAATCACTTATAAAGATGTCATAAAGTATTAAATTCCTCAAAATATCTGGTTCGAGGAGCCAGGCATAACTAAGATTTCATTTAATCACTTATAGAGATGTCATAGAGGGTCAACTTCCCCAAAGCATCTGGTCTGAGGAGCCAGGTATGACTAAGGTTCTATTTAATCACTTCAAAAGATGTCATCGAGTGTTAATTTCCCCAAAGTATCTTTTCTGACGAGCCAGGCATGACTAAGATTTTGTTTAATGACTTATAAAGATGTAATAGAGTGTTAACTTCCTTAATGCATTTGGTCTGAGTTGCCAGGCACGACTAAGGTCCTGTTTAATCACTTATAAAGGTGTCATAGTGTGTTAAATTCCCCAAAACATCTTGTCCGTGGAGCTAGGCATGACTAAGATTCTGTTTAATCACTTATAAAGATGTCATAGAGTGTTAACTTCCCCAAAGCATCTAGTCCGAGGAGCCTAGCTTGACTAAGGTTCAGTTTAATCACTTTTAAAGATGTCATTGAGTGTTAATTTTCCCAAAGCATCTGGTCCGAGGAGCCAGGCATGACTAAGGCTCTGTTTAATGACTTATAAAGATGTCATAATATGTTAAATTCCTCAAAACATCTTGTTCAAGGAGCTAGGCATGACTAAGATTCTGTCTAATGACTTATAAAGATGTCATAGAGTGTTAACTTTCGCAAAGCATCTAGTCCGAGGAGCCTGGCTTGACTAAGGTTCAGTTTAATCACTTATAAAGATGTTATTGAGTGTTAATTTTCCCAAAGCATCTGGTCCGTGGTGCCAGGCTTGACTAAGGTTCTGTTTAAACGCTTATAAAATTATCATAAAGTGTTAATTTCTCGAAAGCATCTGGTCCGAGGAGCCAAGCATGACTATGGTTCTGTTTAATCACTTATAAAGTTGTCGTAAAGTGTTAATTTCGCCAAAGCATCTGGTCCTTGGAGACAGACTTGATTAAGGTTCTGTTTAATCACTTAAAAACATATCATAGATTGTTAATTTCTTGGAAGCATCTGGTCCGAGGAGTCAGGCATGACTAAGGTTTTGTTTACTCACTTATGAAGATGTAATAGAATGTTAACTTCCCCAATGAATTTGGTCCTGGAACAAAGCGTGACTAACGTTCAGTTTAATCAGTTATAAAAGATGTCATAGAGTGTTAAGTTCCCCAAAGCATCTGGTCCGAGGAGGCAGGCATGACTAAGATTCTGTTTAATCACTTATAATGATGTCATAGAGTGTTTGCTTCCCCAAAGCATCTGGTCTAAGGAGCTAGGCATAACTAAGGTTTTGTTTAATCACTTATAAGATGTCATAGAGTGTTAAGTTCCCCAAAGCATCTGGTCCGAGGAGGCATGCATGACTAAGATTCTGTTTAATCACTTATAAAGATGTCATAGAGTATCAACTTCCCCAAAGCATCTGGTCCGAGGAGTAAGGCATGACTAAGGTTCTGTTTAATCACTTATAAAGATATCATAGAGTATTAAGTTCCCCGAAGCATCTGGTTCGAGGAGCCAAGCATGACAAAGATTCTGTTTAATCACTTATAAAGACGTCATATAGTGTTAATTTTGATAGTTTTTAGACCCCTTAAAAACACAATTGGATTAACCTAGATAATTAGCCAAGTTGTTAGTTAGTCCAAATTCCAAATTTAGGTTATCACAATTAAACAATCATATCATGCAAAGCAGCAGAAAGATAAATAACACAAAGATATGATCACCCAAGAAACCAAACCGTAAAAACCTGGGGAGGGTTTAACCTAACTATCCTCGAGGTAAACTTGAATCCACTATGAAAAATCGAAGTTGTTCAACAGGACTTAGAGCGCTACCCACCAGTAGAAACTTACTGACACGACCACGTGCAAGCTCCGAAACTACGGACTCCTTCTTTCTTGGATTCTCCATCAAGTACAAGCACACCCGCTTGTGTTTCTTTAAGTTCTTATGGCAGCAACTGAATGATCATCAAGCTAGAGTTAGCACAAGTTAGCACAAAAAAATATAGAACAAAAATCTATATGATGCATGAACAAATTAAATGTAGTGATGCATGTCCTAATGTAGTGCAATTAAGTTCAAATTAAGTTCAAGTTCACAAAATTGGCTTGAGCGTAGATTTTCTATCAAAAACCCCAAAAATTTGAAAAACCACTTGTTCAATTTGTAAAAAATTGACCAATTGATCATCACACAAGATAGATTACATAAAATAATGATCAATTACATCAATTCAACAAGCCAATTTCATCAATTGAAACCTATTTGAACAAATTCCCCAATTCGGGTTCAATACAAGCCCTAGAATTTTTAATTTTTCACAAATCCCCAAATTGATCAAATTAACCAATATAGATCATGAATATATCATTGTAGCAACAAAACCCATTGATCAATTTCACAAGATAAGGTTTGATTCATCAAAAATCCCAAATTATGCATAGTCCGAAAATTTACCCAAAAACCATGAAATAATGCATGAAACATGAAAAACAATGCAAAAAGAAGGGTAATATAGACATACCAACTTATGGAGAGAGAAACCTTGCAAGAAATTTGGAGGAAAACGACAAAAAAATCGTTGTGAAGCCTTACCGAGTCGGAGAGAGAGAAAAAAGTTTTGAAAAGTTTTGAAAAAAGTTGGTTTGAACAAGTCAAATCTAATTTTTTTAAAACCTGATTCACGAGTTTCGATTGATTGAAACAGACAGAGGCTCGTTAAAAAATTTAAAAACAATTTCAAAACAGTTTCGATTGATCGAAAAACAAATTGGATCAATCGAAACAAACAGAGGCTCACCAAAAATTTAAGGAAAAACACAGTTTTTGAAAAAAAATTTAGAAACATCTCAAAGCATTGAAATTGATGAACAAAATGCATGAGTATGTGATTATATGATTTTCAAATACAAGGAGTTAAGCCCAATTTTCCCAAAGTTAAAATTTCTTACATTCTCCATAAATTTTCAAGCATCAATTTAGTTTTACACAAAACTCAAAGTATTTGCAAACTTGGTTGGTCAGACCAAAGACACACACAATAACATGTACAATGTTTAGCAAAGAGTAACTTGTGTAGTGTGTGCAACTAGCAAAAGCTTGAGTTACATGTGAGGTGATATGTGTATAGCACTTAAACACAAAGTCTACAAAATTCATCACATAGAATTTGAAAGAGACTATCACCTAAAGAGTTACATCATATAACTCCCACATCTCCTAGATCATAAGCTTGCAATCATGTAAGTTTCTTGATTTTGCCTCATATTGTACACACAAATTTTAATTATTCAGAAACTTATTAAAATAGCCGGGATAATGTACACACCAATTTTATTTGATAGATTTAACATTAAGTCCAATAATGTACACACCAATTTTAGCATTTAAACCGAGGCTACACCTTATGTTCTTTTTGTGCATGTGCTACACTTTCTCGAGCACAAAATCTTACGATATGCACTAAGGTGTTAATGATTGGGTAGTGAACAGTAGTGAGATGGTTATTTATGCCTTTCTCTAAAGGTTTAAGTCCAACATTCAAAGACATGTGACTTCAAGATTAAGACAAAGTGATCAAAACCATAAACATCTTTCCCACACAATATGCACTACAAAGCTTTAACTAGTAAAGTGCAATAAGTAAGCTCATCAAAGCTAAACAAGGTACAAAAGACATGCTATGTGAAAAAAAATTGACCAACCTTGTTCTCAAAAACCAAGAAAATAGTGCAAAACACAATTTACTTCCTTTTTCTTCCTTTTTTTTTTTTTAAATTTATTTGAAAAAGATAAACAAAACAACCTAGAATGAAATGCATGAATGTTATGCAATGCAAATCCAAGAAACAGAGAAAACAAAAACAAAGAACAATGGTCACAAATGGTAGAGCAATGTAGCACAAGGACCAAGAAAGCCAAGACAGATCAAGGACACAAAATCACACCAATTACATGACGAAGTGTCTCAAACTTACTTCTATCAAGAGGTTTAGTGAAAATGTCGGCATTCTGTCGTTCAGTAGGGATATACTCAAGACACACAATCTTTCTTTCAACAAGATCCCTAATGAAGTGATACCTAATCTCTATGTGCTTAGTCTTAGAATGTTGAACAGGGTTCTTAGATATATCAATAGCACTAGAGTTATCACAGTAAACAACCATGGTATCTTGGAATATCCCATAATCAGTTAAAACCTTTTTCATCCAAAGAAGCTGTGAGCAACAACTTCCAACAGCAATATATTCTACCTCTGCAGTAGACAAAGACACAGAATTTTGCTTTTTACTCATCCAAGCAACAAGATTGGCACCTACATAAAACTCCCACCAGTGGTGTTTTTTCTATCATCAACATTACCAGCCCAATCAGAATTAGAAAAACCAGCAAGAGACAGATTAGACTCTTTACTATAAAATAATCCATAATCACAAGTTCCACCAACATATTTAATGATTCTTTTGATAGCATTCAAGTGTGAAACTTTAGGATTAGATTGAAATCTAGAACAAACACCAACACTAAAGGCAATATCAGGCCGACTAGCAGTCAAATACAAAAGGCATCCAATCATACTTCTGTATAATGTAACATCAACAGACTCACCTGATGGATCATTTGTTAATTTTGCATTGGCAGCCATTGGTGTTCTAGCATGTGCAGCATTGTCCAGTCCAAATCTCTTGACTAGATTCCTTGCATATTTTGCTTGGTTGATGTAGATTCCTGAGTCCGTTTGCTTCACCTGTAATCCCAAGAAATAAGTTAGTTCACCAACCATGCTCATTTCGAACATAGCCTTCATTTCATCTGCAAAAGAATGAGCAAGAGAGTCATTAGTAGCACCAAAAACAATATCATCAACATAAATTTGAGCTGCAACAAAACTATTCTTATCCTTTCTTATGAAGAGAGTAGTGTCTGTAGATCCCCTTTTGAATCCATGCTCAGTGAGATATGCAGTCAATCTATCATACCAAGCCCGTGGAGCTTGTTTCAAACCATACAGGGCTCTCTTCAATTTATACACATTATCCGGTCTGTAAGGATCAACAAAGCCTTTCAGTTGTTCAACATATACCTCTTCTTGCAACATTCCATTCAAGAAAGCACTTTTGACATCCATTTGATATAGCTTTAAATTCAGATGACTAGCTATAACCAACAGTATCCTAATGGATTCCAATCTTGCTACCGGTGCAAAGGTCTCATCGAAGTCAATCCCTTCCACTTGTGTGTAACCTTGAGCAACAAGTCTTGACTTATTTCTGATAACAGTGCCATGTTCATCTGAGTTGTTCTTAAAGATCCATTTAGTTCCAATTACATTTACACCCTTTGGTCTAGGAACTAATTCCCACACATCATTCCGAACAAATTGATGAAGTTCTTCATGCATAGAGTTTATCCAATTAGCATCTTGAAGTGCCTCATCTACCTTTTTTGGTTTAAATTGGGACAGATAGCATGAGTGTGTAATTACACTTAAGGCTTTTGTAAGGTTGAATTTATTCAACCATCTAATTGGCTTTATTCCGTGCCAAATTTGCTTGTATTTCAGCATTTAGTAACCCTGTATTTAGGTGGGCTTGTTGTAAGGGTAGTGAGTGAGTTAAAGTGAAGATTGCTCAAGAGTGTGCAAGAAAACAGAGACTCGCGGCTTGATCTCGCGGGTGACTCGCGGCTGCAAGCCGCCAGACGCAGCACACGTGTCAAGCATGCCAAAAGGTGAACAGTCATGCTAGCTGGAGCACTACAGGACAAAACAGGACAACTGGCTATACGGTTATTTCGCGACTGGATCTCGCGACTCAGTCAAGTCACGAGGCCAAGCCGCGAGCCAGCCCTGTTTTGAAAAACCTGACGTTTCACATTCTCCTCTCACCTCAGTATAAATACCCCTTATACCCACAAATGAGAGAGAGCTTCCAGAGAGAATTTTGAGAGAGAAACCCTAGAGTAAAACAAGATTGATTCATCTACAATCTTTACATAAGTGTCTCTTCAAATTCCTTAACTCTCTTCCTCTCCATTGCCAAACCCTTGAGAGGCCTTTTACCAAAACCTTGTTCTCACCATATCCATTACTATGAGAGGGTTGTTTGGTATTCTGGGAAATAGTTAGGAAGGAACCAATCTTCATTGGTTGATGCTGTGGTCTAGTAGCGGAATCCGGGAAGCTAGAAAAGAAAAAGGTTCGGCGCAACCTCGTTGGAGCAAGAAGCTTGGAGGGCTTAGGTGCACTGGGTAGATTAGGCTTGGAGGGTCTATTGCTGTCCATGTATCCCAACTACATTTTCTAGTGGATTGTTTACCGCTTGGAGGGCGGCGGAGAGGTTTTACGCCGAGGGCTTCGGTTTCCTCTTCGATAACACATCGCGTGTTGTCTTTGTGTTTGCATCTTCCTTCCCTTTTATCTTCTCCTTTTATTATCTACTGTGGATTGTGATTTTAATTTGGCGTAGATAGTTTTCCCAATTCTACATTATAGCTTATGTTCATTTTCCGCACACTAGTTGTTTGACATAAAACTTGAATTGGTTAATTTGTAAATTGGGGGTCTAAACGTTCAAGGGTGTCTTTACACTATTTGAACTTTCAATTGGTATCAGAGCGGGTACACTTTTATTGGTTTCAATACCATTGTGTGATCCTTGACTCCCTATTGAGATGGATCGGTCTCAATCCCTAAATGCACCTCCATATTTTGATGGTAGTAATTATGCTTTTTGGAAGGTTCGCATGAGAGCTTTTCTATGCTCCATTGATGAATCTGTTTGGGATGCTGTTGAGATTGGTTGGACCAGACCTGAGGCAGCCAAATCCACATGGGATAAGGCAGCACTCGCTGCGTCTAATTCTAACAGTAAAGCACTCAATGCTATTTTCTGTGGTGTGTCTCCAGATGAATTTCACAGGATCTCCCATATTACCGTTGCCAAAGAAGCATGGGAGATATTGGAAGCCACCTATAAAGGCACGAAGAAAGTGAAAGACACCAAGTTGCAAATGTTGACCACTCGGTTTGAGGAGCTTAAAATGAGTGAGGATGAGTCTTTTGACTTTTTTTATGGGAAGCTGAATGAGGTGGTTGTCAGCAAGTTCAATTTGGGGGAGAAAACGGAAGATTCTAAAATCGTAAGGAAGATCCTTCGATCATTGCCGGAAAGTTTTCGTGCTAAAGTGACAGCGATTGAAGAGAGCAAGGACCTCGGTGACATCAAAGTCTAGGAGCTAGTTGGTTCTCTTCAGACTTATGAAATGTCGCTGCCCAATCAACGGAAGAGTAAATCTCTTGCTCTTAAGACCATTAATGAGAAGGTAGAAGTCCATGACTCATCGGAAGAAGATGTGGTTGATAAAGATGTTGCATACCTTGTAAAAAATTTTTGAAAATTCTTGAAATTCAAGAATAATGGAAAATTTGGTGATAAAGGAAAATTCCAAAGTTCAGGAAGGGAGAAAAGGGAATTCAAAAGGAAAGATGGAAAAAAATCTCAATCTACACAAGGTGTCACTTGTTTTGAATGCAACGGGCATGGACACTTTAAGAAAGAATGTCCGAATTATTTGAAATCGAAAGGCAAGGTGTATGCCACGACATTAAGTGACTCAGATTCATCTGACTCAAAATCAGAAGAAAGCTGTGATGGAGAGGGGAACTATTCAGCCTTTATGACTATTGCCCATGTTGAGTCTTCAGACGAGTTAAATCTACTTGTATGAGACCTTGAAGAATATAGTGATGAAGAATCATTGGGAGCTGTCGAGGAATCAGATGTTGAAGAAGATGAAAGCACGGCCAATCTTCAAGAGAATTATAACTCACTCTTGGAAAAGTCGGGTGAGTACACAAGGGTGGCCAAGGCAGCTGTGAGAAAGATGAAGAAGGCAGAGGAGGACTATAAAAGTCTCCTGATTCGCTATAAGGAGGCCAAATGTGAGATAGAAACTTTGAATGGTGAGCTGTCAGAAGCTTACTCAAAAGTGAGATTTCTTGAGCAAGAGGTTGTGCAAGCTAATGCCAAGATAGAGAGGGTTTCCACCAAGAAGCTAGATGATGTTATTTCATCTCAAAAGAGCTTTTCAGACAAATCCGGATTGGGATATACCGGAGGAAGTGGCTCATCTGGAACTGTCACTAAAGAAGTGAAGTTTGTAAAGGCTAAAGATCCAGTTGAAGTTGACCCTACTACTGAGAAGCCCAAGATAGAGGAGAAGAAGAATTTGGAGAACCAACGGTTGTTGAATCCCCGCAATCAGTATGTGGGCAGGTCAGAATCTCGTGCCAAGTTTCGTCCACGACCACAAAGAGGTCCTAGATCAACTTATGTGTGTTATCATTGCGGACTTCAAGGGCATACTCGACCAAATTGTCAAAAGCTGAGAGCAATGAATAATGCAACTCCTCAAAGGTCACGAGGACCTAGAAATGATAGAAGAAATTGGGCAGGTGAACAATCTAGAGATCAAAATGGTGATCCCGGAATGATGAACGTGATGAAAATGATTGGTGCATTCACCAACTGCTTGGAAAGCTTCTCACGAAGGTTTGAAAGCCCTAACTCCCGTACCCAATCCTATAAGGAAATCACCCCAAACGCAAGTGACGTGTGGGTGAAGAAGGGTACTCTTGCATAAGCATTACAACATGTCCATGCATTAATACTTCCTATGCTTTGCGACGATGTTTGTTTGTTTGCTTATTGTTTTTGCTGATGGTTGTTTGCTTGTCTACTTGTGCATACTTTTGAATTTGTTTTAGTTTTTGATCAATCCTTTTCTTCTAGTGTCAAAAATCCAAATATCACATAAAAATTAGAAAATCAAAAAGTTTGATTGACATTGTTGAGTTTTTGTCTCAAAACTTGTTTTGCCTTGTACCTTTGTGCTAATGGCTTTGTGCATTTTCAAGCATTGCTTGTTTCTTTGCACTCATATCACTGTGGGAGAAATCTTAAAATCTATGTGATTGTTGTAAATAGATCTTCAAACTTGTCATGAATGATTAGTAAATGGTTATGTTGATCTTGAGACATGCATAGACTTGTGTTTATATATCTTCCCACTCTTTATTTTTGTTTTTGCTAAAAAGAGCTCACCAAATGTAAATCTCCAAATGAAAAGAGATATTGAGCTGCAAAAGCCTGTCGCACATACTAGTATTCGACTAGGAAAAAGGGAAAGTGACCAAAAATTAAAGTGAATGTTTATTCAAAATGCCAAAGCCTTGTTCATTAAAGTGAATTGTCAAATATCACTCTCACAATGAGAGGTAATTGTCTCTAAAGGATCAAAAAGATCAAATGTTATGATTGAAAGTGGAGTCAAATGTAAAGCTCCAAGATATGTTATCAAGTTTTGTGGGAGGTTATATATACATATTTCTATAATTGAGATAGATCACATAATCTAGTGCTAATTGTGTATGCCTTGGTTGAATTGATCATTGAAGCTTCACTTTAGACTACGGACTATCTCATTGTTGATATCCACACACAACACACAAGTTTATGTTCATTAAATGCCATATTCATTTGTGTGATTGTACTTGTTGAAATGTGTTTTCACATACTCAATCTTTGTTGATTCAAGCACAAAAAGATTTTTGAGTATTTTAGGTGTTTTTGGAAAGTATTTTGTTTTTAAAAACTGAAAATTTCAAAAATTCATTTTTGCCCTGTTTTGGCGACTCAGTCGCGGGTAAGTCAAGTCGCGGGCCTCAGTCGCGTGTTCGCGGGTCTTGTTTAGCGACTTGTTCGCGAGTGAAAGGTCCAGTCGCGAGGGTTACTTAGAGATTTTCGCGGCTTAGCTCGCGACTCCCTCGCAGGTAGACCTTCCAATCGCGAAAAACACTTAGAAAAATTTTTCAAAATTTTGTCTTTGAGTGTTTTGGCGGCTCAACCTGGCGACTTGTTGGCGACTCACTTCAGTTGCGAAAATCGCGTGTTTGGCAAAAATAGGGACAGTTTTTAAAAGCTTTTTCAGTTTTTCCCTCGAACTTTTTGTGACTGTTCATTGTCTTTCTAAAACTGCTCTTACCCATACACTGTGCCTCCATTTTCGAACACCATTGTTGCTTCCTTTCAGCTCGAAATCTTCAAGTAACAGGTATGGGTTTTCTTTCTTGAACCCTATTTCACTTGATTCTGTGCATTTCCCTCTTGATTACTCGCAGGTGTTTATATTTTTTATATGGGTTTTTGTTGCGGCTGTTACTCTTTGTCCTTGCTCTGCTTGTGGAAGTTATTGATTTAGTTTGCTTTTATCTTAGTTGTTGGTTGGCTCTTCTTCATGTGCTTAGCTAGGGTTTGTTTTTTGTTGGTTTCTCTTCTTGTCTAATCTTTTGAAAATATGTTGATTCAAAATGTTCTTATTTTGGCTGTGTGGTTTGCTGTGGTGAATATATGCCTGTCCATCTATTGTGTGCATCTATCTTTTGTTTTTTGAGTCAGGTCATTCACATCAATTTGTATGTCTCGTTGACATATATTTGTTTTTGGATGTCTTCAAAATTTCTGTTGCATTAATACTCCCATGCATTATATTTGTTCATCTGTGTGGTTGTTTTAAGTAGCATGAGGTTTAATTGTTTTAGTTCATCTGAGTGGTGGCATTTTTGTCATTGTCACTAACAAAGTTCTAATTTGCTCTACACATGTATTGTACTATGCTGTTGTGGCCTCTTCTGATTGTTCACAGATGGCTCCCTCAACTCCGAAGAAGAAAACTCCTGCAAAGAAGGCTGACAAACGATTGAAAATGGATTCTAATCTGTTTAGGTCGGTTCAACACTTTGAGAGATACAAAGATTCTTTCATGAAGGGAACCATAATTCAAGAGAGATTTGTGGATTTAGTGGACCTAAAAGATACATTTATTCCCACATGTTTTGAGGGTAGAGGCTGCGAAAAGTTGTTAAGTGGATTGCCGGGTGTGTGTGAGCCTCTGATAAGAGAATTTTACTCTAATGTGAAGATTAGGGAAGATGAGCTAGATTGTTGGGTAAGAGGGCATGAATTCACTCTAGATGCCCATGATATTGATAGGGTCCTTGGTCTTGAGGGTTTAGAGGAGCATGAGTTTACCAACTACAAAGACAGAATGTTGTCTTTAGAAACTGTTCAAAACCGCATTGGAGGACAGAGAGAAGGAAAGTGTCTCAATACCACAGCTTTTCCAGTTGACATGAGGTGCCTCACCATCATCATGATGAACAACTTGTATCCTGTGAAGAAACTCACTACAATCAACAATGCCAGAGCCATTTTTCTTATGGAGCTAAAGGAGAAAACATTCATTGATATCAGCTCTCATATATTTGACACAATCATGGAAGAGACCAGAACAACTTCTCGAGCTAAGCTGATTTTTCCTAGTCTCCTCATGCGGATTTTCAGGGCAAAAGGAATTCCAATTCCTCAAGACCTCAGCCTAATGCCAATACCCTCAGCAATCAACAAGCAAACAATCATAAGGATACAAGTACGGCTTCCGGGTGATGTAGATGAAGAAGGGGCTGAACAAGATAAAGGTTCTCCAATGGAGACTGAGATAGAGGCAGCAGGCCAGGCATCAACTTCAACACCCAGAAGGAGTGGCAAGAGGACTAGAGCATCAACTTCTTCAGCTGTACCTCAAGACGCATTTCAAGTAATTCTGGATAGACGTGATGGACTCAGGGAGGTCCAGACAGAGCAGTCTGAGAGGATGATAGCCATGCAGGACCAGCTGGATATTCTCTCTGCAAAATTCGACAGCTTAGCCACACATCATGGGCACTGACCCTTTGGCCATTCAGATCAAAAAGGGGGAGAAATTTTTGAGAAACAGACCTTGAGGGGGAGCATTATGTTGAGGGGGAGCATAGTTTATCTTGCTTGCTGTTTTTATGGGACTGTTATCTTATAAACTTGGTTTACTTTTTTATATATATTGTTGATGTTATTCAGTTTATTTTGTGTTCTTGTACCCATGTTGCTTATGTAAACTTTTAGGGTTATGTTTTATGCATAGTTTGTAGGCTTTATGGTTTGTACCATGCTTTATGCAGCCTTTTATGCTTTGTTTAAATCAGTACTTCTATATAAATGTATTGCATTTTCCTTTAAGTACTGTCACTCTTGTGCCCTTGTAGGATTGTTCCTAGATGCATATACTTAGTGTATTATGCATTGGTTGAGTGTTTGGCATGCAAGTGACTTGCATTGAGCATGTTAGCTTGTATGTCCTAGTGTTCATTCCAAGTGTGAATGAGCATTGTGGTCACTACCTTGTAGTGATTACTTGTTGATCAAGCCATGGTTTGTTTCTTAACTCCATCTTTGCTTGATCACATATTGCCTGTTTCATATGCATTTCACGATTTTCTGCTTACAATGATCATGGTATATTGTTGTGTTTCAGGAGTCTTATGTTCATATGATTCAAGTGCTTCACAGCTTCTAGAGTTAGGTGTGAGTGAGTTTTGCTCAACTGTTCCCAACTCACATGTTAAGTCTAGAGTCTGTTTTAGGGTTTTGTCACGGAATAGCCAAAGGGGGAGATTGTAAGGTTGAATTTATTCAACCATCTAATTGGCTTTATTCTGTGCCAAATTTACTTGTATTTCAGCATTTAGTAACCCTGTATTTAGGTGGGCTTGTTGTAAGGGTAGTGAGTGAGTTAGAGTGAAGATTGCTCAAGAGTGTGCAAGAAAACAGAGACTCGCGGCTTGATCTCGCGGGTGACTCGCGGCTGCAAGCCGCCAGACGCAGCACACGTGCCAAGCATGCCAGAAGGTGAACAGTCATGCTAGCTGGAGCACTACAGGATAAAACAGGACAACTGGCCATACGGTTATCTCGCGACTGGATCTCGCGACTCAGTCAAGTCGCGAGGCCAAGCCGCGAGCCAGCCCTGTTTTGAAAAACCTAACGTTTCACATTCTCCTCTCACCTCAGTATAAATACCCCTTATACCCACAAATGAGAGAGAGCTTCCAGAGAGAATTTTGAGAGAGAAACCCTAGAGTAAAACAAGATTGATTCATCTACAATCTTTACATAAGTGTCTCTTCAAATTCCTCAACTCTCTTTCTCTCCATTTCCAAACCCTTGAGAGGCCTTTTACCAAAACCTTGTTCTCACCATATCCATTACTGTGAGAGGATTGTTTGGTGTTCTGGGAAGCAGTTAGGAAAGAACCAATCTTCATTGGTTGATGCTGTGGTCTAGTAGCGGAATCCGGGAAGCTAGAAAAGAAAAAGGTTCGGCGTAACCTCGTTGGAGCAAGAAGCTTGGAGGGCTTAGGTGCACTGGGTAGATTAGGCTTGGAGGGTCTATTGCTGTCCATGTATCCCAACTACATTTTCTAGTGGATTGTTTACCGCTTGGAGGGCGGCAGAGAGGTTTTACGCCGAGGGCTTTGGTTTCCTCTTCGATAACACATCGCGTGTTGTCTTTGTGTTTGCATCTTCCTTCCCTTTTATCTTTGCCTTTTATTATCTGCTGTGGATTGTGATTTTAATTTGGCTTAGATAGTTTTTCCAATTCTACATTATAGCTTATGTTCATTTTTCGCACACTAGTTGTTTGACATAAAGCTTGAATTGGTTAATTTGTAAATTGGGGGTCTAAACGTTCAAGGGTGTTTTTACACTATTTGAACTTTCAGCTTTTGATCTTAATCTCTCATGTTATCATTCAGACTTCCCAATATGTTTGTGGAGGGATGATTAAGCCTTACTCTAGAAGAAGGGCCTTTGACTAGAGATGTGGAGGTACCTTTCTGTTTTGATGAAGGACTAAACTCATGTTGAGCTTGTTGAGTCTCATGAACCGGAGTGGATGGTTCCGGACTTGATGGCACAGAAATTGCATCATTCAATACCATCAACTCTTCATCACTATGCTTCCCAACATAATCAACAGGAAGTGAGTCATTAACCTCCATAGGCTTATCTTGAACCGGAGCAATACTTTCTGAATGTGCTTCTGGACATACTTCATCATTGATCACAACATTTGACGATTCCATGACTGTTTTTGTTCTCAAATTATACACTCTATATGCTCTACTAGTAGAGGAGCACCTAGAAAATATCCCTTGTCACTCTTTGCATCAATTTTTTCTAGGTTCTCTCTATCATGTAGAATGTAACAATCACTACCAAATATCCTGAAATACTTAACAACCGGCTTCTTTCCTCTCCAGAGTTCATAAGGAGTCTTCTTGGAATCAGGTCTGAAATACACCGGTTGAGTGTATGACAAGCAGTGTTAACTGCTTCTCCCCAAAAGGATTTGGGCAACTTTTTATTGTGTAGCATGACACGTGCCATCTCCTGAACAACCTTATTTTTCCGTTCCACTATTCCATTCTGTTGAGGTGTCTTGGGGGAAGAGAACTCTTGATGTGTGCCTTGATCATTGCAGAAAGTAGCCAGCTTGGTATTCTCAAATTCTCTTCCATGGTCACTTCTGATTCTAGCTATCACAGTATCTTTCTCAACCTGCAATTTCTTGCACAGATGTATCATCTTCTCAGGAGCCTCAGCTTTATCTTTCAAAAGCACAACCCAAGTATATCTAGTAAAGTCATCCACAACCACTAGAATATATTTCTTCTCACCTAAACTCTGAACTCTGGTAGGACCCATAAGATCAATGTGTAGTAACTCTAGAGGTCTTGAAGTTTGAACACTTGCAACAGACGGATGTTTAGATTTTATCTGTTTACCTATCTGACATGGTCCACATATGCACTTATCTATCTTCTCAAACTTAGGTAAACCAACAACTGCATCACATTTGAAAATCTTTTCTAACTGCTTATGACTTGCATGCCCCAATCGTTGATGCCACAAATCGACTTGATCAATCTTTACACTAAAGCACTTGTTGCTTATACTAGGTGTTAGACCATAACAGTTGTCAGCTATCCTTACACCAACACACATACAGTCACCTCTTCCATCAAGTATCTCACATTCATACTTAGTGAAGAGAACATTCAGTCCATTGTTGCAAATTTGACTGATGTTGAGTAAATTTGCTTTCAGTCCATCAACATACCAAACATCTTCAAAGACCGGCAACCCTGGAATGCCCACAGTTCCAATGCCTCTGATCACAGATTTGCTTCCATCTCCAAAAGTGACTGTTCCAATCTTTCCTTCAAACAGAGTCTTGAATAATCCTTTGTTTCCTGTCATATGCCTGGAACAACCACTATCCAAATACCAAAGACAAGAATCATGTGCCTTTAAGGCGGTTAAGGCAGTATAACACAAGTAATTATTATCACACGTGATAAGACCAAGAAGTTCAAGGAAAGATTTAACAAAAGCAACAAGAGACAAATACAACAAGTAAGCAAGTTGATGAATAAGCAAAAAGATTTTCCAACAATCCATAACAACAGGGGTCAAAGATCAGCTCAGTGATCAAAAGATCAACAACAAGAGAGCAACCAGCTCTAATAACACTTGATAGTTTTTAGACCCCTTAAAAACACAATTGGATTAACCTAGGTAATTAGCTAAGTTGTTACTTAGTCCAAATTCCAAATCTAGGTTATCACAATCAAACAATCATATCATGCAAAGTAGCGGAAAGATAAATAACACAAAGATATGATCACCTAGGAAACCAAACCGATAAAAACCTAGGGAGGATTTAACCTAGCTATCCTCAAGGTAAACCTAAATCCATTATGAAAGAATCGAAGTTGTTCAACAAGATTTAAACCGCTAACATCCTATTGCTACCCACTAGTAGAAACTTACTGACACGACCACGTGCAAGCTCCGAAACCACGGACTCCTTCTTTCTTGGATTCTCCAGCAAGTACAAGCACACCCGCTTGTGTTTCTTTAAGTTCTTATGGCAGCAACTGAATGATCATCAAGCTCTTGAAGAAATCTCCTTCTTGATAATCCTAAGCTTGTGTAAAGGAAAGTTCCTCACAGATCTCAAAAGAGATTTACACAAACAGCAATATGAGCAACACTAAAACGTGGCTAGGGTTTGCCTTATATACCTAGGGCAAATTAGAAAACCCTAAACGTTTTAAAACAAAACTAGGGTTGAGTTGTAATTCTGCAAAAAACGCATCTAACCCGATTTTCGATTGATCGAGCCTAAACTTCAATCGATCGAACTAGGTCGAGAAGCATAAATGATTCCTGCATCAACTTATTCCAACTTTACATAAAAACACCAACTTTGAGCAAGTCTAAATATGACTGAAAATATTGTTTTCATCATGGTTTGCCAACAATACACATTAGAGTTCTAAATACATAAAATCTAAGTCTTTAGAACCTAACAAATTTCCCCAAAGTATCTGGTTCGAGGAGCCAGATAATCACTTATAAACATATCATAGAGTGTTAATTTCTCAAAAGCATCTAGTCCGAGGAACCAGGCATAACTAAGGTTTTGTTTAATCACATATAAAGATGTAATAGAATGTTAACTTCCCCAAAGCAACTGGTTCGAGGAACCTGGCATGACTAAGGTTCTGTTTAATCACTTATAAAGATGTCACAGAGTGTTAAGTTCCCCAAAGCATCGGGTCCGAGGAGCCAGGCTTGATTAAAATTCAGTTTAATCACTTATAAAGATGTCATAAAGTGCAAACTTTCCCAAAGCATCTGGTCCGACGAGCCAAGCATGAATAAGGTTTGGTTTAATCACTTATAAAGATGTAATAGAGTGTTAAGTTCCCCAAAACAATTGGTTCGAAGAGCTAGGCATAACTAAGATTTTGTTTAATCACTAATAAAGATGTCATAGAGTGTCAACTTCCCCAAAGCAACTGGTCCGAGAAGCCAGGCATGTCTAAAGTTCTATTTAATCACTTAGAAAGATGTCATAGAGTGTTAATTTCCCCAAAGCATCTGGTCCGACGAGCCAAGCATGACTAAGGTTCTGTTTAATCACTTATAAAGATGTCATAGAGTGTTAATTTCCCCCAAGCATCTGGTCCAACGAGCTAGGCACGACTAATGTTATATTTAATCACTAACAAAGATGTTATAGAGCGTTAACTTCCCTAAAGCGTCTTTTCTGTGGAGCCAGTGATGAATAAGGTTCTGTTTAAACACATATAAAGATGTCGTAGAGAGTTAATTCCCCAAAGAGTTGGGTCCGAAGAAGTAAGCATGAATAAGGTTCTATTTAAACACTTATAAAGATATCATTGAGTGTTAATTTCCCCAAACTGTCTGGTCCGTGGAGCCAGGCATGACTAAGGTTCTGTTTAGTCATTTATAAAAATATCATAGAGTTTTAATTTTCCGAAAGCATCTGGCCCGAGGAGCAAGGCACGACTAAGGCTATGTTTAATCACTTATAAAGATGTCATAGTGTATAAAATTGCCAAAAACATCTGGTCCGAGGAGCTAGGCATGACTAAGGATCTGTTTAATCACTTATAAAGATGTCACAGAGTGTTAATTACCCGAAAGCAACTGGTCCGAGGAGCCAGGCATGACTAAGGTTCTGTTTAGTCACTTATAAAAATATCATAGAGTTTTAAATTTCCGAAAGCATCTGGCCCGAGGAGCCCGGCACGACAAGGCTCTGTTTAATCACTTATAAAGATGTCATAGTGTGTTAACTTCCCCAAAGTATCAGGTCCGAGGAGCCAAGCATGACTAAGGTTCTGTTTAATAACTTATAAAGATGTCATAGAGTGTTAATTTCGCCAAAGCATCTGGTCCGAGGAGCCAGGCATGATTAAGGTTTTGTTGAATCACTTAAAAACATAACATAGAGTGTTAATTTCTCGAAAGCATCTGGTCCGAGGAGCCAGGCATGACTAATGTTCTTTTTAATCACTCATGAAGATGTAATAGAATGTTAACTTCCCCAAAGCATTTGGTCCGAGGAGCCGAGCATGACTAAGGTTCTGTTTAATCACTTATAAAGATGTCATAGAGTGTCAAGTTCCACAATGCATCTAGTTCGAGGAGGCAGGCATGACTAAGATTATGTATAATCACTTATAAAGATGTCATAGAGTATCAACTTCCCCAAAGCATCTGGTCCGAGGAGCAAGACATGACTAAGGTTTTGTTTAATCACTTATAAAGATATCATAGAGTATTAAGTTCCCCGAAGCATCTGGTCCGAGGAGCCAGGCATGACAAAGTTTCTATTTAATCACTTATAAAGACGTCATAGAGTGTTAATTGCCCCAAAGTATCTGGTTCGAGGAGCCAGACATGATTAAGGTTTTGTTTAATCAGTTATAAACATATCATAGAGTGTTAATTTCTCGAAAGCATCTAGTCCGAGGAACCAAGCATGACTAAGGTTCTGTTTAATCACATATAAAGATGTAATAGATTGTTAACATCACCAAAGCATGTAGTTCGAGGAACCTGGCATGACTAAGGTTCTGTTTAATCACTTATAAAGATGTCACTGAGTGTTAAGTTCCCTAAAGCATCTGGTCCGAGGAGCCAGGCATGATTAATATTCTGTTTAATCACTTATAAAGATGTCATAGAGTGTAAACTTTCCCAAAGCATCTGGTCCGACGAGCCAAGCATGACTAAGGTTCGGTTTAACTTATAAAGATGTCAAAGAGTGTTAAGTTCCCCAAAACATTTGGTTCGAGGAGCCAGGTAAAACTAAGATTCTGTTTAATCACTAATAAAGATGTCGTGGAGTGTCAACTTCCCCCAAGCATCTTGTCTAAGGAGCCAGGCATGTCTAAAGTTCTATTTAATCACTTAGAAAGATGTCATAGGGTGTTAATTTCCCCGAAGCATCTGGTCCGACGAGCCAAGCATGACTAACGTTCTGTTTAATCACTTATAAAGATGTCATTGAGTGTTAATTTTGCCCAAGCATCTGGTCCAACGAGCCAGGCATGACTAATGTTCTATTTAATCACTTATAAAGATGTCATAAAGCGTTAACTTCCCCAAAGCGTCTTTTATTCAGAGCCAATGATGAATAAGGTTCTGTTTAGACACTTATAAAGATGTCATAGAGAGTTAATTTCCTAAAGCGTCTGGTCTGAAGAAGCATGCACGACTAAGGTTCTGTTTAAACACTTATAAAGATATCATTGTGCGTTAATTTCCCCAAACTGTCTGGTCCGTGGAGCCAGACGTGACTAAGGTTCTGTTTAGTCACTTCTAAAAATATTGTAGAGTTTTAATTTTCGGAAAGCATCTGGCCTGAGGAGCCAGGCAAGCTCTGTTTATTCAATTATAATGATGTCATAGTGTGTTAAATTCCCCAAAACATCAGGTTCGAGGAGCTAGGCATGACTAAGGTTCTGTTTAATCACTTATAAAGATGTCATAGAGTGTTAATTATCCCAAAACATCTGGTCCGAGGCGCCAGGCATGACTAAGGTTCTGTTTAGTCACTTATAAAAATATCATAGAGTTTTAATTTTCCGAAAGCATCTGGCCCGAGGAGCCAGGCACGACTAAGGCTCTGTTTAATCACTTATAAAGATGTCATCATGCGTTAACTTCCCCAAAGTATCAGGTCCGAGGAGCTGAGCATGACTGAGGTTCTGTTTAATCACTTATAAAGATGTTACAGAGTGTTAATTTTGCCAAAGCATCTGGTCCGAGAAGCCAGACATGATTAAGGTTCTGTTTAATCACTTAAAAACAAATCATAGATTGTTAATTTCTCGAAAGCATCTGGTTCGAGGAGCCAGGCATGACTAATGTTCTTTTTAATAACTTATGAAGATGTAATAGAATGTTAACTTCCCCATAGCATTTGCTCCGAAGAGCCAAGCATGACTAAGATTCTGTTTAATCACTTATAAAGATATCATAGAGTGTTGAGTTCCCTATTCCATCTGGTTCGAGGTGGCAGGCATAACTAAGATTCTGTTTAATTACTTATAAAGATGTCATAGAGTGTTAACTTCCCGAAAGCATCTGGTCCGAGGAATCAGGCATGACTAAGGTTCTGTTTAAATTCTTTTAAAATTATCATAGAGGGTTAATTTCTCGAAAGAATCTGGTCCTAGGAGTGAAGCATGACTAAGGTTCTTTTTCATCACTTAGAAAGATATAGTAGAATGTTAACTTCCCTAAACCATCTGGTCCGAGGAGCCAGGCTTGAATAAGGTCTAGTTAAATCACTTATAAAGATATCATAGTGTATTAAATTCCCCAAAACATCTGGTCCGAGGAGCTAGGCATGACTAAGATTCTGTTTAATCACTTATAAAGTTGTCATAGAGTGTTAACTTCTTCAAAGCATCTAGTCCGACGTGCCTGGCTTGACTAATGTTCTGTTTAATCACTTATAAAGATGTCATTGAGTGTTAATTTCCCCAATGTATCTGGTTCGAGTAGCCAGGCATGACTAAGGTTTTATTTAAACACTTATAAAATTATCATAGAGTGTTAATTTCTCGAAAGCATCTGGTCTTAGGATCCAAGCATAACTATGGTTCAGTTTCATCACTTATAAAGATGTAGTAGAATGTTAATATCCCCAAAGCATCTGGTCCGAGGAGACAGGAATGACTAAGGTTCAGTTTAATCACATATAAAGATGTCTTTGAGTGTTAACTTCCCCAAAGTATCTTGTTCGAGGAGCCAAGCATGACTAAGGTTCTGCTTAATTACTTATAAAGATATCATAGATTGTTAATTTCGCCAAAGCATTTGGTCCGAGGAGCCAGACATGATTAAGGTTCTATTTAATCACTTAAAAACATATCATAGAGTGTTAATTTCTCGAAAGAATTTGGTTCGAGAAGCCAGGCATGACTAAGGTTCTGTTTAATCACTTATGAAGATGTAATAGAATGTTAACTTCCCGAAAGCATTTTGTCCGAGGAGCCAAGCATGACTAAGGTTCTGTTTAATCACTTATAAAGATGTCATAGAGTGTTAAGTTCCCCAAAGCATCTGGACCAAGGAGGCAAGCATGACTAAGATTCTGTTTAATCACTTATAAAGATGTCATAGAGTGTTAACTTCTCCAAAGCATTTGGTCTGAGGAGCCATGCATGACTAAGGTTCTGTTTAATCACTTATAAAGATGTCATACGGTGTTAAGCTCCCCAAAGCATCTGTTCCGAGGAGGCTGGCATGACTAAGATTTATTTTAATCCCTTATAATGATGTCACAGAGTGTTAACTTCCCCAAAGCATCTGGTCCGAGGAGCAAGGCATGTCTAAAGTTCTGTTTAATCACTTTTAAAGATGTCATAGAGTGTTAATTTCTCCTAAGCATCTGGTCCAACGTGCCAGGCATGACTAATGTTCTATTTAATCACTTATAAAGATGTCATAGAGCGTTAACTTCCCCAAAGCGTCTTTTTTGTGGAGCCAATGATGAATAAGGTCTTGTTTAAACACTTAGAAAGATGTCGTAGAGAGTTAATTTCCCAAAGCGTCTGGCTCGAAGAAAGCAAGCATGGCTATGGTTCTGTTTAAACACTTATAAAGATATCATATTCCCCAAAGTGTCTGGTCCGTGGAGCCAGGCATGACTAAGGTTCTGTTTAGTCACTTAGAGAAAGATCATAGAGTTTTAATTTCCCGAAAGCATCTTGTCCAATGAGCCAGGCATGACTAAGGCTCTGTTTAATTACTTATAAAGATGTCATAATATGTTAAATTCCCCAAAACTTCTGGTCCGAAGAGCTTGGCATGACTAAGATTCTGTTTCATCACTTATAAAGATGTCATAAAGTGTTAATTTCCCCAAAGCATCTGTAAAGTTGTGATTTATAAATTTGTATTTTGTTGACTTTTATTCCATGCTAAATTTAATTGTAATGTTGTTCAATCTTTTGTACTCTATATTTGTTGTGTGAACTTATTGTAAGGGTTGTGTGATAGTGAGAGAGAGTGTGAAGACTCAAGCTATTGAAGCAAGGAAGGTTTTCGCGGGTATCTCGTGACTAAGCATCCCGCGAAAAGATGCATGTGCCCTGCACATGACTGGAAGGCAAAGGGTCTATACAGATGGAGACAGTTGTGTCTAGCGAGTATCTCGTGGGTAAGGCCTTCCCGCAAGACATTTTGTTATGTTAGTCTCTACTGCCTAATACACACTTTCTGTATCCTCATTATATATGCTAATATTACCCACAAATGTGAAGGA
This sequence comes from Quercus tomentella, assembly GCA_028535165.1. Lineage (NCBI taxonomy): Eukaryota > Viridiplantae > Streptophyta > Magnoliopsida > Fagales > Fagaceae > Quercus > Quercus tomentella. The sequence goes on along the minus strand of JAPQVY010000111.1, from coordinate 24,482,678 downwards.
GAGCTTCTGAGAGAAAACCCTAGCTAAAACACTTGAGAGTTAGAAATTGTTATATCAACAATTTTCTACACATTTGTTTGTGGAGTTTCCTCATCTCCTACCTCTCCATTTCCATACCATTGAGAGGTAAATAGCCCAAACACTTACCACACCATTTGAGAGTGTCCAGTGAGGTTTTGGTGCTGCTGGGAAACATTGGAAGAAGCCAAGGATGGCAGATGCAACATGGATCTTGTTGCGGGATCCAAAGAGCTAGACAAGACACGGTTTCGAGAAGCCTTGTTGGAGTAGGAGCTTGGAGGGCTTAGGTACAGAAGGTAGATTAGGTTTGGAGGGTCTCTTGCTTACCCATGTATCCCAACTGATTGTCTAGTGGATCGATTACCACTTGGAGGGCGGCGGAGAGGTTTTTCGTCGAGTTCTTCGGTTTCCTCTTCGATAACACGTCTCGGTGTTATCTGTGTTTGCATCTCTTTTCCCTACTCTTGTTCATTTCATTTTACTGCTTTGTTGCTTTAAATATGAATTAGAGTCGCTCTCTTGATTCTTTGCTTGCGTTTACACTATTCCGCACTTAGTATTAAGTTAGTGTAAAATCAACCAAGCTGTAATTTGAATTGGGGGTCTAAATAAGCTCTTGTTTTTTCACACATTTTGAGCTTTCAATTGGTATCAGAGCGGGTACACTCACTGTGGTTTAAATACCTGAGTGTGTTCCTTGACCCCATATTGAGATGGACTAGTCTCAATCTTTGAATGTTCCACCATTCTTTGATGGTAGTAACTACACTTTTTGGAAAGTCCGAATGAGGGCATTTCTGTGTTCAATAAATGATACTGTTTGGGATGCCGTAGAAGTTGGTTGGACTAAGCCCGAGGCTGCTAAATCCACTTGGGATAAAGCAACACTTGCGGCAGCTAATGCTAATAGTAAAGCATTGAATGGTGTTTCTCCAGATGAGTTCCATAGGATTTCTCACATAACAGTAGCCAAGGAAGCTTGGGAGATATTGGAGACCACCTATTAAGGAACAAAGAAAGTTAAGGACACAAAGCTTCAGATGTTAACCACCAAATTCGAAGAGCTTAAGATGGGAGATGACAAGTCCTTTGATTCATTCTATGGAAAGCTCAACGAAATTGTGATTGCGAAGCTTAATCTTGGTGAGAAGATTGAGGATGCTAAGGTGGTGAGAAAAATTTTGAGGTCCCTACCAGAAAGCTTCCAAGCAAAAGTCACAACTATAAAGGAAAGTAAAGATTTGGATGAAATTAAAATCCAAGAGCTAATCAGATCTCTTCAAACATATGAGCTAGGACTGCCTTCTCATAAATCGAGCAAATCCCTTGCTCTTAAAACCATCATCGAGAGAATGGACAACCCCTCCGAAGAGGATGATATGGAGAATGAAGTAGTTTTCCTTGCAAAGAACTTCCGAAAATTTCTAAAAATGAACAACAGTGGGAAGCCTTTCAACAGAGGAAAGTTTTCATCTCCCAAGGGTGATAGGAAGGAATTTAGGAAGAAAGATGAGAAGGATTCTCAATCCTCTCAAGGAATCACTTGCTTCGAGTGCAATGGACATGGTCATGTCAAGAGAGAATGTCCTAATTATTTGAGAATGAAGGGAAGGGTATATACCACAACTCTCAGTGATTCAGAGTCTTCCAACTCAGATTCGGAGGGCAGCTGTGATGAAGAAGGGAACTACTCAGCATTTATGACTATTACTCATGCTGAATCTTCAGAGGATTTGAACTTGCTTGTACAAGAACTTGGGGAGCATAGTGATGAGGAACTCATGGGAGTTGTAGAAGAATCGGATGTTGAGGTAGATGAAGATATAGCCGGTCTTCAAGAAAATTATAACTCTCTCCTTAAGAAGTCAGGAGAGTATACAAGGATAACCAAGGCAGCCATAAAGAAGATGAAAAAGGCAGAGGAGGGCTATAAAAGTCTTCTAGCGCGGTATAAGGAGGCCAAGTGTGAGATAGAAACGATGAATAGTGAGCTGACTGAAGCTTATTCAAAAATTAGATTTCTTGAGCTAGAGGTAGTGCAAGCAAATGCCAAGATAGATAGGGTATCCACGAAGAAGCTAGATGATGTTATTTCATCTCAAAAACATTTCTCAGACAAGTCTGGGTTTGGATATACTGGAGGGAGCAGCTCATCGGCCAATGTCACCAAAGAAGTGAAGTTTGTGAAGGCCAGAGAGCCGGTTGTAGTTACCTCTACTCCTGAGAAAGTAAAGGATGAAATGAAGAAGAATGTGACTGACCAACGGGTGCCGAACAAGTCTTGTAACCAATCAGTGGTTAGAACTGAAGCCAAAGGAATATTACCTCCAAAATCACAAAGAGGTCCGAGAATGAATCATGTATGTCATCATTGTGGACTTCAAGGACACACCAGACCAAATTGTTATAAGTTGAGAGCATTGAATAATGCTAGGGATCAAGGGTAAAGAGGACCAAGAGATAACAGGAGGAATTGGACTGTTGGGCAACCACGAAGTCAAAATGAAGATTCCGGTGTGATGGATGTAATGAAGATGATTGAGGCATTCACCACATGTTTGGCGAACTTCAACAGCAGGTTTGAAGGTCACAATTCACGTATCCAATCCTATAGGGATATCACCCCGAACGCACGTGACGTGTGGGTGAAGAGGGATACTCATACATGATTATCTCCCATGTCCATGTATCAATACTTCCAATGCTTAGGATCATAGGTTCATGCATCATATCATGCATTGCTTTCTATTTATAGCATGTCTTCTTTTACAAGGTTTTTTTTTTTTTTTTTTTTTTTTTTTTTTTTTTTGTGTTCTTTCAATTCTTGCTCTATTTTTGAGTGTGTTCAAAATTAAAAAACCCATAAAAATTGAAAAATCTTCAAAAAGTTTGATCGCTTGTCTTTGTGTATATCACATGTGAGTTTGGCTTAGTACCTTCGTACTAATGGCGTAGTACACTTTCGAGCTTAGCTTGTCTCTATATGCACATTTATCTATGTGGAAGAAATCTTGAAAACTATGCGTGATTGTTGTAAATAGATCTTCAAGCTTGTCATGAATGATTGGTCAATTATCTTAATGGTCTTGATACTTGCATAGACTTGTGCCTATATCTCTTCCCACTTTATTTTTATGTTTTTGCTATAGAGCTCTCCAAATGTAAATCTCCAAATGAAAAGAGATATTGAGCTGCAAAAGCCTGTCGCACATACTAGTATTTGACTAGGAAAAAGGGAAAGCGACTTTTGTATTGAAATGTATGGTGCTCAAGAAGCCAAAGGCTAATCCTCAATATTGAAATATCAAAAATTTCAAGCACCGATCTCAAAAAGAGATGTATTTATCTAAAAAGGATCAAATGTCATGATTTATGCAGAAGCCAAATGAAAAGCTTCTAAGTTGTGTAATCAATTTGTGGGAGGTCATATATGTTCATTTCTATAATTGAGATAGATCACTTGACTTAGTACCAGTTGTGTATGACTTGATTGAATTGATCATTGAAGCTTCACTCTAGACTAAGGACTATTTCACACTTGATACTCACCCACAATACACAAGACTTTGCTTCAATGAATGCTTATCTCATTTATGTGATTGTACATGTTCAAATGTGATGTGTATACTCAAGTACTTGATGATCAAACCCAAAAAGATTTTTAAGTGTTTATTTGTTTTTGAAAGTGATTTTATACTTTCGTACTTTTAGTTTTTGTTCAAAATGCATTTCTGTGTTTTTCATCAAAAACTGGTTCAAATGCTGTTTCATGAGAAGATCACGACTTAGAGCTTCCTGCGAAATGTGCTTGAGGGAAATCAAAAGTCATTTTTTTTTCATACAGAAACTCTCGCTACTGCCTCGCGGGTATTTCGCGACTAACCTCTTCTCACGAAATGGTTTTTAGGCAAAAACTGAATTTTTCTCAAAATCACACAGAAAATTTCGCGACTGTCTCGTGCCTAATTCGCGACTAATAGCTTCTCGGGAAAGCATTTGTGCTTCAGTGGCTCTTTTCGCGACTGTTTCGCGGCTAAGTCGCTACTGCCTAACTCGCGAAAAACGTGTGTTTTCAGTTTTTATGTAGCAGATGTGATATCTTTTCAAAACTCATACCTTCCCTCGCATTGCCTATTTCGAACCTGTCTCAACCCAAAATCAATTTTCTCTCAAACCCCATTAATTCCAAGCTTGTTTTCTGCGATTTTAACTTTAAGGTATGTTTTCAAAAACATTTTTTCCTTTTGTTTTTTCATAGATTACGCAGAAAATTAGTTAGGGTTCTCAAAATTGGGGATTTTCCGAAAATGGGTTGGGGTTCTTGATTTTAGTGAAAATTTTTCCAAAATCTTATTTGGGCTTAGTCCCATTTGATGTTTGTGTATCTGTGCTGGCCCCATGTGGCAATTTGAACTTGTATTGAGGCATGTTTCATCATGTTCATGCATTTTTCATAGTGTTTATAAACTGTTGCATGTTAGGTGTTTGACAGAATTTCCAAGTGACATTCTTTGGTTGTATTGGAATCAAATGAGTTCCTTTACTTGAGTTTACTTTGATTGACCTTGTTTCACATGTTTTGGATGTGTTTAACTCGCTTTGTGCTACAATGCCATGCATTGCACTCACTAAGCACTCTCTAGGGCCCCTCTAGGCACCCCTCATGCATCTCAAGATGCACACACATGCACAAGCACATGCACACACTCACTCTTTTCATGCATTCTGATTATACTTACATGCTCTAACAATTTAGCATGTTGGTTATGTTTGTTTGCTCTATTTTAAGTGTGATATGCTCTGTTTTGAGATGTCTTCATTTTTTGTTTGATCTTGTAAGGTTGAATTTAATCAACCATCTTGTTGGCTTTATTCCATGCCAAAGTTGCTTGTATTTCAGCATTAGTAACCCTGTATTTAGGTGGGATTGTTGTAAGGGTGGTGAGTGAGATAGAATGTTGAAATGCTCAAGAGTGTACAAGAAAATAGAGACTCACGGCTGGATCTCGCGGGTGACTCGCGACTGCAAGCCAGCAGAAGATGCACACATGCCAAGCATGCCAAAAGTTGAAGCGTCATGCTAGCTGGAGCACTACAGGACAAAATAGGACAACTAGCCGTTCTGTTATCTCACGGCTGGATCTCGTGACTCAGTCAAGCCGCAAGCTAGCCCTGTTTTGAAAAACCTGACTCTTCACATTCCATTCTCACCCCAGTATAAATACCCCTCATACCCACGAAAGAATGAGAGCTTCCAGATAGAATTTTGAGGGAGAAACCCTAGAGTAAAATAAGATTGATTCATCCACAATCTTTACATAAGAGACTCTTCAAATTCCTCAACTCTCTTCCTCTCCATTGTTAAATCCTTGAGAGGCATTTTACCAAAACCTTTTCTCACCATATCCATTACTGTGAGAGGGCTGTTTGGTGTTCTAGGAAGCAGTTAGGAAGGAACCAATTTACATTGGTTGATGCTATGGTCAAGTAGCAGAATCCAGGAAGCTAGAAAAGAAATAGGTTCAGCGTAACCTCGTTGGAGCAAGAAGCTTGGAGGGTTTAGGTACACTGGGTAGATTAGGCTTGGAGGGTCTATTGCTGTTCATGTATCCCAACTACATTTTCTAGTGGATTGTTTACAGCTTGGAGGGCGGCGGAGAGGTTTTACGCCGAGGGCTTCGGTTTCCTCTTCGATAACACATCGTGTGTTGTCCTTGTGTTTGCATCTCTCTTCCCTTTATCTCTGCCATTTAATTTCTGCTGTGGATGTGATATTATTTGGTTTAGATTGTTTATCAATTATGTATTAAGCTTATGTTCATATTCCGCACATAAATTGTTTGATATTAAGCTTGAATTGGTAATTTGTAAATTGGGGGTCTAAACGTTCAAGGATGTTTTTACACTAATTGAACTTTCAATTGGTATCAGAGCGGGTACACTTTTATTGGTTTCATTACCATAGTGTGATCCTTGACCCTTTTAATATGGACCGATCTCAATCCCTAAATGCACCTCCATATTTTGATGGTAGTAATTATGCATTTTGGAAGGTTCACATGAGAACATTTTTATGTTCCATTGATGAATCGGTTTGGGATGCTGTTGATATAGGTTAGACCAGGCCTCAGGCAGCCAAATCCACATGGGATAAGGCAGCAGTCGCCGCATCTAATGCTAACAGTAAAGCACTCAATGTTGTTTAATCACTTATATAGATCTCGTAGTGTGTTTATTTCACCAAAGCATCTAATCCGAGGAGCAAGGCATAGTTAAGGTTCTGTTTAATCACTTATAAACATATTATAGAGTGTTACTTTTTCGAAAGCATCTGGTCCGACGAGCCAGGCATGACTAAGGCTCTGTTTAATCACTTATAAAGATCTCATAGAGTGTTTAGTTCCCCAAAGCATCTGGTTCAAGGAGCCAGGCATGACTAAGATTCTGTTTTATCACTTATAAAGATGTCATAGAGTGTTAAGTTCCCTAAAACATCTAGTTCGAGGGGTAAGGCATGACAAAGATTCTGTTTAATCACTTATAAAGATGTCATAGAATGTTAAGTTCCCTAAAGCATCTGGTCCGAGGTGGCAGGCATAACTAAGATTTTGTTTAATCACTTATAAAGATGCCATAGAGGGTTAACTTCCCCAAAGCATTTGGTCCGGGGATCCAGGCATGACTAAGGTTCTACTTAAGCACTTATAAAGATGTCATAGAGTGTTAACTTCCCTAAAACATCTGGTTCGAGGAGCCAGGCCTAACTAAGATTATGTTTAATCACTTCTAAAGATGTCGTAGAGTGTTAACTTCCCCAAAGGATCTGGTCCGAGGAGCTATGCATGACTAAGGTTCTGTTTAATCACTTATAAATATGTCATAGGGTGTTAATCTCCCCAAAGCATCTGTTCCGAGGTGGCTGGCATGACTAAGATTCATTTGAATCACTTATAAAGATGTCATGGAGTGTTAACTTCCCCAAAGCATCTAGATCACGGAGCATGGCAAGACTAAGGTTTTGTTTAATCACTTATAAAGATGTCATAGATTGTTAAGTTCCCCGAAGCATCTGGCCCGAGGAGCCAGGCATAACTAAGATTATGTTTAATCACTTCTAAAGATGTCTTAGAGTGTTAATTTCCCCAAAGCATCTGGTCCGAGGCGCCATGCATGATTAAGGTTCTGTTTAATCACTTATAAGCATATCAAAGAATGTTAATTTCTCGAAAGCATCTAGTTCGAGGAGCCAAGCAAAACTATGGTTCTGCTTTATCGCATATAAATATGTAATAGAATGTTAACTTCCCCAAAGCATCTGGTTCGAGGTGTTTGGCATGACTAAGGTTCTGTCTAATCACTTATAAAGATGTCATAAAGTATTAACTTCCCTCAAAGCTTCTAGTCTGAGGAGCCAGGCTTGACTAAGATTCTTTTTAATCACTTATAAATATGTCATAGAGCGTTAATTTCCCCAAAGTATCTGGTTCGAGGAGCCAAGCTTGACTAAGGTTTTGTTTAATCACTTATAAAGATGTCATTTAGTGTTAACTTCCCCAAAGGATCTGGTTCGAGGAGCCAGGCACATCTAAAGTTCTATTTAATCACTTAGAAAGATGTCATAGAATGTTAATTTCCCCAAAGCATCTGGTCCAACAAGCCATGCATGACTAATGTTCTGTTTAATCACTTATAAAGATGTCATAGATTGTTAATTTTTCAAAAGTATTTGGTCCAAGGTGCTAGGAATGACTAAGGTTCTGTTTAATCGCTTATAAAGATGTGAAAGAGCATTAACTTCCCCAAGGCTTCTGGGCCGAGGAGCCAAGCATGACTAAGGTTCTATTTAATCACTTATATGGATCTCATAGTGTGTTAATTTCCCCAAAGCATCTGATCCGAGGAGCAAGGCATAATTAAGGTTCTGTTTAATCACTTATAAACATATCATAAAGTGTTAATTTTTCGAAAGTATTTGGTCCGATGAGCCAAGCATGAATAAGGTTCTGTTTAACCACTTATAAAGATATCATAGTGTGTTAAGTCCCCCAAAGAATCTGGTTCGAGGATCCAGGCATGACTAAGATTCTGTTTATTCACTTATAAAGATATCATAGAGTGTTAAGTTTCCTAAAACATCTGGCTTGAGGAGCCAGGCATGACAAAGATTCTGTTTAATCACTTATAATGATGTCATAGAGTGTTAAGTTCCCCAAAGCATCTGGTCCGAGGTGGCAGGCATAACTAAGATTTTGTTTTATCACTTATAAAGATGTCATAGAGTGTTAACTTCCCCAAAGCATCTGGTTCGAGGAGCCAGGCATGACTAAGATTCAGTTTAATCACTTATAAAGATGTCATAGAGTGTTAACTTCCCCAAAACATCTGGTTCGAGGAGACAGGAATAACTAAGATTCTGATTGATCACTTATAAAGATGTCATAGGCTGTCAACTTCCTCGAAGCATCCGGTTCGAGGAGCTAGGCATGACTAAAGTTCTATTTAATCACTAAGAAAGATGTCATAGGGTGTTAATTTCCCTAAAGAATCTGGTCCGACGAGCCAGGCATGACTGAGGTTCTGTTTAATCACTTATAAAAATGTCAAAGAGTGATAATTTCCCTAACGCATCTAGTCCAACGAGCCAGGCAGGACTAAGGTTCTGCTTAATCACTTTTAAACATGTTACAGAGTGTTAACTTCCCTAGAGCTGCTTTTCTGAGGAGCCAGGAATGAATAAGGTTATGTTTAAACACTTCTAAGGATGTTGTAGAGAGTTAATTTCCCAAAGCGTCAGGTCCGAAGAAGCAGGCATGACTAAGGTTCTGTTTAAACATTTATAAAGATATCATAAAGCGTTAATTTCCTAGAAGTATCTGGCCTATGGAGCCTGGCATGACGAAGGTTCTATGTAATCACTTATAAAAATATCATCGAGCGTTAATTTCCCTAAAGTGTCTGGTCCGCAGAGCCAGGTATGAGTAAGCTTCTGTTTAATCACTTATATAGATGTCATAGAGTGTTAACTTCCCCAAAGCATCTGGTCCGAGGAGCCAGACATGACTAAGATTCTGTTTAATCACTTATAAAGATGTCATAGAGTGTTAAATTACCCAAAAAATCTGGTCCGAGGAGCTAGGCATGACTAAGGTTCCGTTTAAACACTTCTAAAGATGTCGTAGAGAGTTAATTTCCCAAAGCATTAGGTCCGAAGAAGCAGACATGACTATGGTTCTGTTTAAACACTTATAAAGATATCATAGAGCATTAATTTCCCCGAAGTGTCTGGTTTGTGGAGCCTGGCACGACGAAGGTTCTGTTTAATCACTTATGAAAATATCATAGAGCGTTTATTTCCCCAATGTGTCTGGTCCACGGAGATAGGCATGACTAAGCTTCTGTTTAGTCACTTACATAGATGTCATAGAGTGTTAACTTCCCTCAAAGCATCTAGTCCGAGGAGCCAGGCTTGACTAAGGTTCTACTTAATCACTTATAAAGATGTAATAGAGTTTTAATTTCCCCAAAGCATCTGGTCCGAGGAGCCAGACATAATTAAGGTTCTGTTTAATCACTTATAAACATATCATAGAGTGTTAATTTCTCGAAAGCATCTGGTCCGAGGAGCCAGGCGTGACTAAGGTTCTGTTTAATCACTTATGAAGATGTCACAGAGCGTTAACTTCCCTTAAGCTGCTTTTCTGAGGAGTCAGGAATTAATAAGGTTCTGTTTAAACACTTCTAAAGATGTCGTAGAGAGTTAATTTCCCAAAGCGTCAGGTCTGAAGAAGCAAGCGTGACTAAGGTTCTGTTTAAACACTTATAAAGATATCATAAAGCGTTAATTTCCTCGATGTGTCTGGTCCGTGGAGCTAGGCATGTCTAAGGTTCTGTTTAATGACTTATAAAGATTTAATAGAATGTTAACTTCCTCAAAGCATCTGGTTCGAGGAGCCAAGCTTGACTAAGGTTTTGTTTAATCACTAATAAAGATGTCGTAGAGTGTTAAGTTCCCCAAAGCAAATGGTTCGAGGAGGCGGGCATGACAAAGATTCTATTTAATCATTGATAAAGATGTCATAGAGTGTTAACTTCGCCAAAGCATCTGTTCCGAGGAGCAAGGCATGACTAAGGCTCTGCTTGATCACTTATAAAGATGTCATAGAGTGTTAAGTTCCCCAAAGCATCTGGTCCGAGGTGGCAGGCATGGCAAAGATTCTGTTTAATCAGTTATAAAGATGTCATAAACTGTTCATTTCCCCAAAGCATCTGGTCCGAGAAGCCAGGCACGACTGAGCTTCTGTTTAATCAGTTATAAAGATGTCATGAGTGTTAAGTTCTCCAAAGAATCTGGTTTGAGGAACGAGGCATGACTAAGATTCTGTTTAATCACTTATAAAGATGTCATAGATTGTTAATTTCCCCAAAGCATTTGGTCCGAGGAGCCAGACATGATTAAGGTTCTCTTTAATCACTTATGAAGATGTCACAGAGCGTTAACTTCCCTTAAGCTGCTTTTCTGAGGAGCCAGGAATTAATAAGGTTCTGTTTAAACACTTCTAAAGATGTCGTAGAGAGTTAATTTCCCAAAGCGTCAGGTCTGAAGAAGCAAGCGTGACTAAGGTTCTGTTTAAACACTTATAAAGATATCATAAAGCGTTAATTTCCTCGATGTGTCTGGTCCGTGGAGCTAGGCATGTCTAAGGTTCTGTTTAATGACTTATGAAGATTTAATAGAATGTTAACTTCCTCAAAGCATCTGGTTCGAGGAGCCAAGCTTGACTAAGGTTTTGTTTAATCACTAATGAAGATGTCGTAAAGTGTTAAGTTCCCCAAAGCAAATTGTTCGAGGAGGCAGGCATGACAAAGATTCTGTTTAATCATTGATAAAGATGTCATAGAGTGTTAACTTCCCCAAAGCATCTGTTCCGAGGAGCAAGGCATGACTAAGGCTCTGCTTGATCACTTGTAAAGATGTCATAGAGTGTTAAGTTCCCCAAAGCATCTAGTCCGAGGTGGCAGGCATGACAAAGATTCTGTTTAATCAGTTATAAAGATGTCATAAAGTGTTCACTTCCCCAAAGCATCTGGTTCGAGAAGCCAGGCACGATTGAGCTTCTATTTAATCAGTTATAAAGATGTCATGAGTGTTAAGTTCTCCAAAGAATCTGGTCCGAGGAGTGAGGCATGACTAAGATTCTGTTTAATCACTTATAAAGATGTCATAGAGTGTTAATTTCCCCAAAACATTTGGTCCGAGGAGCCAGACATGATTAAGGTTCTGTTTATTCGCTTATAAACATATCATAGCGTGTTAATTTCTCGAAAGCATTGGTCCGAGTAGCCAGGCATGACTAATGTTTTGTTTAATCGCTAATAAAGATGTAATAGAATGTTAACTTCCCTAATGCATCTGGTCCGTGGAGCCAGCCATGACTAAGGCTCTGTTTAATCATTTATAAAGATGTCATATATTGTTAACTTCCCTGAAGCATTTGGTTCGAGGAGCTAGGCAAGACTAATGTTCTATTTAACCACTTATAAAGATGTCATAGAGTGTTAAGTTCCCCAAAACATCTGGTCCGACGAGCCAGGCATCACTAAGGTTCTGTTTAATCAGTTATAAAGATGTCATAGAGTGTCAACTTCCCCAAGGAATATGGCTCGAGGAGCCAGGCATGACTAAGGTTCTATTTAATCACCTAGAAAGTTGTTATAGAATGTTAATTTCCCCAAAGCATCTCGTCCTACGAGCCAGGCATGACTACGGTTCTGTTTTATAAGTTATAAAGATGTCATAGTGTGTTTTTTTTCCCCCAAGCATCTGGTCCAACGAGCCAGGCATGACTAATATTCTGTTTAATCACTTATAAGGATGTCATAGAGCGTTAACTTCCACAAAGCTGCTTTTCTGAGGAGCTAGGCATGAATAAGGTTCTGTTTAAACAATTCTAAAGATGTCGTGGAGTGTTAATTTCCCAAAGCATCTGGTCCGAAAAAGCAGGCATGAATGAGGTTCTGTTTAAACACTTATAAAGATATCGTAGAGCGTTAATTTCCCCATAGTTTCTGGTCCGAAGATGCAGGCATGACTAAGGTTCTGTTTACTCACACATATAAATATCATATAGTGTTAATTTCCCGAAAGCATCTGGTCCAAGGAGCCAGGCATGACTAAGTCTCTGTTTAATGACTTATAAAGATGTAATAGAATGTTAACTTCCCCAACGCATCTGGTTTGAGGAGTCAGGCATGACTAATGTCCTGTTTAATCACTTATAAAGATGTCATTGTGTGTTAAATTCCCTAAAAGATCTGGTCCGAGGAGCTAGGCTTGACTTAGGTTCAATTGAATCACTTATAAAGATGTCATAGAGTGTTAACTTCCCTAAAGCATCTGGTCCAAGGAGCCAAGCATGTCTAAGGTTATGTTTAAACACTTATGAAATTATCATAGAGTGTTCATTTCTTAAAAGAATCTGGTCCTAAGAGCCGAGCATGACTGAGGTTCTGTTTCATCACTTATGAAGATGTAGTAGAAGGTTCACTTCCCAGAAGCATCTGGTCCAAGGAGCCAGGCATGACAAAGATTCTTTTTAATCACTTATAAAGATGTCATAGAGTGTTAACTTCCCAAAAGCATCAGGTTCGAGGAGCCTGGCATGACTAAGGTTTTGTTTAATTACTTATAAAGATGTCATAAAGTGTTAACTTCCCTCATAGCATCTAGTCCGAGAAGCCAGGCTTGACTAAGGTCCTTTTTAATCACTTATAAAGATGTCAAATAGTGTTAATTTCCCCAAAACATCTAGTTTGAGGAGCTAGGCATGACTAAGGATCTGTTTAAGCACTTATAAAATTATCATAGATTGTTAATTTCTCAAAAGCATCTGGTCCTAAAAGCCAAGCAAGACTAAGGTTCTGTTTCATCACTAATAAAGATGTAGTAGAATCTTAAATTCCCTAAAGCATCTGGTCCGAGGAGGTCGGCATGACTAAGGTTCAATTTAATCACTTAGAAAGATGTCATAGAGTGTTCACTTCCCTAAAGCATCAGGTCCGAGGATCCAGACAAGATTAAGGTTCTGTTTAATCACTTATAAACATATCACAGAGTTTTAAATTCTCAAAAGCATCTAGTTCGAGGGGCCAGGCATGACTAAGGTTCTTTTTAATCAGTTATAAAGATGTCATAGAGTGTCAACTTCCCCAAAGAATATGGTTCGAGGAGCCAAGCATGACTAAGGTTCTATTTAATCACCTAGAAAGCTGTTATAGAGTGTTAATTTCCCCAAAGCATCTCGTCCTACGAGCCAGGCATGACTACGGTTCTGTTTAATCAGTTATAAAGATGTCATAGTGTGTTTTTTTTCCCCCAAGCATCTGGTCCAACGAGCCAGGCATGACTAATATTCTGTTTAATCACTTATAAGGATGTCATAGAGCGTTAACTTCCACAAAGTTGCTTTTCTGAGGAGCCAGGCATGAATAAGGTTCTGTTTAAACACTTCTAAAGATGTCGTAGAGTGTTAATTTCCCAAAGCGTCTGGTCCGAAGAAGCAGGCATGACTAAGGTTCTGTTTAAACACTTATAAAGATATCATAGAGCGTTAATTTCCCCAAAGTTTCTGGTCCGAAGATGCAGGCATGACTAAGGTATCTGTTTACTCACTTATAAAAATATCATATAGTGTTAATTTCCCGAAAGCATCTGGTCCAAGGAGCCAGGCATGACTAAGTCTCTGTTTAATGACTTATAAAGATGTAATAGAATGTTAACTTTCTCAACGCATCTGGTCTGAGGAGCCAGGCATGACTAAGGTCCTGTTTAATCACTTATAAAGATGTCATTGTGTGTTAAATTCCCCAAAATATCTGGTCCGAGGAGCTAGGCTTGACTTAGGTTCAATTGAATCACTTATAAAGATGTCATAGAGTGTTAACTTCCCTAAAGCATCTGGTCCAAGGAGCCAAGCATGTCTAAGGTTATGTTTAAACACTTATGAAATTATCATAGAGTGTTCATTTCTTAAAAGAATCTGGTCCTAGGAGCCGAGCATGACTGAGGTTCTGTTTCATCACTTATGAAGATGTAGTAGAAGGTTCACTTCCCAGAAGCATCTGGTCCAAGGAGCCAGGCATGACAAAGATTCTTTTTAATCACTTATAAAGATTTCATAGAGTGTTAACTTCCCAAAAGCATCAGGTTCGAGGAGCCAGGCATGACTAAGGTTTTGTTTAATTACTTATAAAGATGTCATAGAGTGTTAACTTCCCTCATAGCATCTAGTCCGAGAAGTCAGGCTCGACTAAGGTTCTTTTTAATCACTTATAAAGATGTCAAATAGTGTTAATTTCCCCAAAACATCTGGTTTGAGGAGCTAGGCATGACTAAGGATCTGTTTAAGCACTTATAAAATTATCATAGATTGTTAATTTCTCAAAAGCATCTGGTCCTAAAAGCCAAGCATGACTAAGGTTCTGTTTCATCACTAATAAAGATGTAGTAGAATCTTAAATTCCCTAAAGCATCTGGTCCGAGGAGTTCGGCATGACTAAGGTTCAATTTAATCACTTAGAAAGATGTCATAGAGTGTTCACTTCCCTAAAGCATCAGGTCCGAGGATCCAGACAAGATTAAGGTTCTGTTTAATTACTTATAAAGATGTCATTGAGTGTTAATAAGGTTCCCCAAAGCTGCTTTGCTGAGGAGGCAGGCATGAATAAGGTTCTGTTTAAACACTTAAAAAGATATCATAGAGTGTTAATTTCCCCAAAGTGTCTGGTCTGAGGAGCTAGGCATAACAAGGTTCAGTTTAATTATTTATAAAGATGTCATAGATTGTTAACTTCCCCAAAGCATCTGATCCGGGGAGCCAGACATGATTAAGGTTTTGTTTAATCACTTATAAAGATGTCATAGAGTGTTAATTTCCCAAAAGCATCTGGTCCGAGGAGCCAGACATTATTAAGGTTCTATTTAATCACTTATAAACAAATCATAGAGTGTTAATTTCCCCAAAGCATCTGGTTCAACGAGCCAGGAATGACTAAGGTTTTGTTTAATCACTAATAAAGATATAATAAAGCGTGAACTTCCTCAAAGAATCTGGTTCGAGGAGCCAGACATGATTAAGGTTCGGTTTAATCACTTATAAACATATCATAGTGTGTTAATTTCTCGAAAGCATCTGTTCCGTGGAGCCAAGCATTACTAAGGTTCTGTTTAATCACTTATAAACATATCATAGAGTGTTAATTTCCCAAAAGCATATTGTCGGAGGAGCCAAACATGATTAAGGTTCTGTTTAATCACTTATAAAGATGTCATAGAGTGTTAATTTCCCCAAAGAATCTGGTCCGAGGACCCAGACATGATTAAGGTTCTGTTTAATCACTTATAAACATATCGTAGAGTGTTAATTTCCCAAAAGCATATGGTCCGAGGAGCCAGACATTATTAAGGTTTTATTGAATCACTTATAAACAAATTCTAGAGTGTTAATTTCCCCAAAGCGTCTGATCCACAGGGCCAAGTATGACTAAGGTTCAGTTTAATCACTTATAAACATGTCATAGAGTGTTAACTTTCGCAAAGCACCCGGCCCGAGGAGCCAGACATGATTAAGGTTCTGTTTAATCACTTATAAAGATGTCATAGAGTGTTTATTTCCCCAAAGCATCTGGTCTGAGGAGCCAAGCATGAGTAAAGTTTTGTTTAAATACTTATAAAATTATCATAGACTGTTAATTTCTGGAAAGCATCTGCTCCGAGGAGCCAAGCATGACTGAGGTTATATTTAATCACTTATAACGATGTCATAGAGTGTTAAGTTGCCCAAAGAATCTGGTCCGAGGAGTCTGGGATGACTAAGATTCTATTTAATCACTTCGAAAGATGTCATCGTTTGAAAATTTCTCCGAAGCATCTGGTCCAACGAGCTAGGCATGACTAAGATTCAGTTTAATCTCTTATAAAGAGGTTATAGAGTGTTAAGTTCCCTAAAGCATCTGGTTTGAGAAGCCAAGCATGACTAAGATTCTCTTTAATCAATTATAAAGATGTCAAAGAGTGTTAAGTTCACTAAAGCATCTGGTCCGAGGAGCCAGGCATGGCTAAGATTCTGTTTCATCACTTATAAAGATGTTGTAGAGTGTTAATTTCCCCAAAGAATCTGGTCCGAGGAGCCAGTCATGACTAAGGTTCTGTTTAATCACCTATAAACATATCATAGAGTGTTTATTTCCCCAAAGCATCTGGTCCGAGCAGCCAGATATGATTAAGGTTCTGTTTAATCACTTATAAACATATCATAGTGTGTTAAGTTCCCCAAAGAATTTGGTCCAAGGAGCCAGGCATGACTAAGATTCTGTTTAATTTTTTATAAAGATGTCATAGATTGTTAACTTCCTTAAAGCATCTGCTCCGAGGAGCCACGCTGGACTAAGGTTCTGTTAATCACTTATAAATATGTCATAGTGTGTCAATTTCCCCAAACCATCAGGTCCGAGGAGCCAGACATGATTAAAGTTCTGTTTAATCACTTATAAACATATCATTGAGTGTTAATTTCTCAAAAGCATCTGGTCCGAGGAGTCTGGCATGACTAAGGTTCTGTTTAATCACTTATAAAGATGTCATAGAGTGTTAATTTCCCCAAAACATCTGGTTCGTGCAGCCAAGCATAACTTAGATTCTGTTTAATCACTTATAAAGATGTCCTAGAGGGTCAACTTCCCAAAGCATCTGGTTTGAGGAGCCAGGCATGACTAAGGTTCTATTTAATCACTTAGAAAAATGTCTTATTTCCTCAAAACATCTGGTCCGAGGAGCCAGGCGTGACTAAGGTTCTGTTTAATCACTTATAAAGATGTCATTGAGTATTAATAAGGTTCCCCAAAGCTGCTTTGCTGAGGAGGCAGGCATGAATAAGGTTCTGTTTAAACACTTATAAAGATATCATAGAGCGTTAATTTCCCCAAAGTGTCTGGTCTGAGGAGCCAGGCATGACCAAGGTTCAGTTTAATTATTTATAAAGATGTCATAGATTGTTAACTTCCCCAAAGCATCTGATCCGGGGAGCCAGACATGATTAAGGTTTTATTTAATCACTTATAAAGATGTCATAGAGTGTTAATTTCCCCAAAGCATTTGGTTCGAGGAGCCAAACATAATTAAGGTTCTGTTTAATCACTTATAAACATATCGTAGAGTGTTAATTTCCCAAAAGCATCTGGTCCGAGGAGCCAGACATTATTAAGGTTCTATTTAATCGCTTATAAACAAATCATAGAGTGTTAATTTCTCCAAAGCATCTGATCGAAAGGTCCAAGTATGACTAAGGTTCAGTTTAATCACTTATAAAGATGTCATAGAATGTTAACTTTTGCAAAGCATCAGGTCCGAGGAGTCAGACATGATTAAGGTTCTATTGAATCACTTATAAAGATGTCATAGAGTATTAAGTTCCTTAAAGCATCTGGTTTGAGGAGCCAGGCATGACTAAGATACTGTTTAATCACTTATAAAGATGTCATTGTGTGTTAATTTCCCCAAACCATCTGGTCCGAGGAGCCAGACATGATTAAAGTTCTGTTTAATCACTTATAAACATATCATTGAGTGTTAATTTCTCAAAAGCATCTGGTCCGAGGAGTCTGGCATGACTAAGGTTCTGTTTAATCACTTATAAAGATGTCATAGAGTGTTAATTTCCCCCAAGCATCTGGTCCAACGAGCCAGGCATGACTAAGGTTCTGTTTAATCACTTGTAAAGATGTCATAGAGCGTTAACTTCCTCAAAGCTGCTTTGCTGAGGAGGCAGGAATGAATAAGGTTCTGTTTAAACACTTATAAAGATATCACAGAGCGTTAATTTCCCCAAAGTGTTTGGTCTAAGGAGCTAGGCGTGACTAAGGTTCAGTTTAATCACTTATAAAGATGTCATAGATTGTTAACTTCCCCAAAGCATCAGATCCGGGGAGCCAAACCAGATTAAGGTTTTGTTTACTCACTTATAAAGATGTCATAGGGTGTTAATTTTCCCAAAGCATCTGGTCCGAGGAGCCAGACATAATTAAGTTTCTGTTTACTCACTTATAAACATATCGTAGAGTGTTAATTTCCCAAAAGCATCTGGTCCGAGAAGCCAGACTTTGTTAGGGTTCTATTTAATCACTTA
This sequence comes from Quercus tomentella, assembly GCA_028535165.1. Classification (NCBI taxonomy): domain Eukaryota; kingdom Viridiplantae; phylum Streptophyta; class Magnoliopsida; order Fagales; family Fagaceae; genus Quercus; species Quercus tomentella. Next base: position 24,464,478 of record JAPQVY010000111.1, on the reverse strand, counting down.
TAAACAAATCATAGAGTGTTAATTTCCCCTAAGAATCTGGTCCAACGAGCTAGGCATAACTAAGGTTCTGTTTAATTACTAATAAAGATGTCATAGAGCGTGAACTTCCTCAAAGAATCTGGTCCGAGGAGCCAGACATGATTAAGGTTCTGTTTAATCACTTATAAACATACCATGGAGTGTTAATTTCTCGAATGCATCTGTTTCGTGGAGCCAAGCATTACTAAGGTTCTGTTTAATCATTTATAAACATATCATAGAGTGTTAATTTCCCAAAAGCATCTGGTCCGAGGAGCCACACATGATTAAGGTTCTGTTTAATCACTTATAAAATGTCATAGAGTGTTAATTTCCCCAAAGCATCTGGTCCGAGGAGCCAGACATGATTAAGGTTCTGTTTAATCACTTATAAACATATCGTAGAGTGTTAATTTCCCAAAAGCTCTGGTCCGAGGAGCCAAACATTATTAAGGTTCTATTTAATCACTTATAAACAAATCATAGAGTGTTAATTTCCCCAAAGCATCTGATCCAAAGAGCCAGGTATGACTAAGGTTCAGTTTAATCACTTATAAAGATGTCATAAAGTGTTAACTTTCCCAAAGCATCTGGTCCGAGGAGCCAGACATGATTAATGTTCTGTTTAATCACTTGTAAACATATCATTGAGTGTTAATTTCTCGAAAGCATCTTGTCCGAGGAGCCAAGCATGACTAAGGTTCTGTTTAATCACTTATAAAGATGTAATAGAATGTTAACTTCCCCAAAGCATCTGGTCCGAGGAGCTGGGCATGACTAAGGTTCTATTTAATCACTTACAAAGATGTCATAGAGTGTTAACTTCCCCAAAGCATCTGGTCTGAGGAGCTAAGCATGGCTAAGATTCTGTTTAATCAGTTTTAAATTTGTCATAAAGTGTTAACTTCCCCAAAGCATCAGCTCCGAGGAGCCAGAGATGACTAAGGTTCTGTTTAATCACTTAAAAAGATGTCATAAAGTATTAAGTTCACCAAAATATTTGGTTCGAGGAGCCAGGCATAACTAAGGTTCTGTTTAATCACTTATAATGATGTCATAGAGGGCAACTTCCCAAAAGCATCTGGTCTAAGGAGCCAGACATGACTAAGGTTCTATTTAATCACTTCGAAAGATGTCATCGAGTGTTAATTTCCCCAAAGTATCTAGTCCGACAACCCAGGCATGACTAAGATTCTATTTAATCACTTATAAAGATGTCATAAAGTGTTAATTTCCCCCAAGCATCTGGTCTAACGAGCCAGGCATGACTAAGGTTCTGTTTAATCACTTATAAAGACGTCATAGAGCGTTCACTTCCCCAAAGCTGCTTTTCTGAGGAGCCTGGCATGAATAAGGTTCTATTTAAACATGTAAGGTTGAATTTAATTAACCATCTTATTGGCTTTATTCCGTGCCAAATTTGCTTGTATTTCAGCAATTAGTAACTCTGTATTTAGGTGGGATTCTTGTAATGGTAGTGAGTGAGATAGTGTGAAGAAATGCTCAAGAGTGTGCAAGAAAAATAGAGACTCGCGACTGGATCTCGCGGGTGACTCGCGGCTGCAAGCCGCCAGAAGCTGCACACGTGCCTAGCATGCCAGAAGTTGAAGCGTCATGCTAGCTGGAGCACTACAGGACAAAATAGGATAACTGGCCATTCAATTATCTCGCTGCTGGAACTCGCGACTCAGTCAAGCCGCGAGCCAGCCCTGTTTTGAAAAATCTGACTCTTCGCATTCCATTCTCACCCTAGTATAAATACCCCTTATACCTACGAAAGAAAGAGAGCTTCCAGAGAGAAGTTTGAGAGAGAAACCCTAGAGAAAAATAAGATTGATTCATCCACAATCTTCATATAGGAGACTCTTCAAATTCCTCTACTCTCTTCCTCTCCATTGTTAAATCCTTGAGAGGCTTTTTTGATAGTTTTAGACCCCTTAAAATATAATTGGATTAACCTAGTTAATTAGCCAAGTTGTTACTTAGTTCAAATTTCAAATCTAGGTCATCACAATCAAACAATCATATCATAAATAGCAGCGGAAAGATAAATAAGACAATGATATGATCACCCAGGAAACCAAACCGGTAAAAACCTAGGGAGGATTTAACCTAGCTATCCTCAAGGTAAACCTGAATCCACTATCTTGAAAGAATCGAAGTTCATACAATAAGACTTACAAGCCCCCACGCTCGACTTCTTATTGCTACCCACCAGTAGAACTTACTAACACGACCACGTGCAAGCTTCGAATCCACGAACTCCTTTTTTCTTGGATTCACCACCAGATACAAGCACACCCGCTTGTGTTTTCTTTAAGCTCCAATGGCAGCAGCTGAGTTGATCATCAAGGTGTAGATAAAATCTCCTCCTTGAAAGCCCTAGGTTTGTGTAAAGGAAAGCTCTTCTAGATCTCACAAGAGATTTACATAAACAGCAATATGAGCAACACTAAAACGTGGCTAGGGTTTGCCTTTTATACTTAGGACAAATTAGAAAACCCTAAACGTTTAAAACAAACAAGGGCTGAGTTGGAAATCTGCAGAAAAACGTATTCTGCCTGAGATTCGATCGATCGAGCCTAAGCTTCGATCGATCGAGCCAGGCCGAAATGCACAGTAACTTCTGCATTAGCTCGATTCCAACTTTACATAAAAGATACAACTTTGAGCAAGACTAAAACACTTCTAAACACATTGTTTTGATCATGGTTTGCCAACAATACACATTAGAGTTCTAAATACATAAAATCCTAAGTCTTTAGAACCTAACATTTTTACCAAAACCTTTTCTCACCATATCCATTACTGTGAGAGGGCTTTTTGGTGTTCTGGGAAGCTGTTAGGAAGGAACCAATTTCACATTGGTTGATGCTATGGTCAAGTAGCGGAATTTGGGAAGCTAGAAAAGAAATAGGTTCGGGCAACCTCGTTGGAGCAAGAAGCTTGGAGGGCTTAGGTACACTGGGTAGATTAGGCTTGGAGGGTCTATTGCTGTTCATGTATCCTAACTACATTTTTTAATGGATTACTTACCGCTTGGAGGGCGGCGGAGAGATTTTACGTCGAGGCTTCGGTTTCCTCTTCGATAACACGTCGTGTGTTGTCCTTGTGTTTGCATCTCTCTTCCCTTTATCTTTGCTTTTTATTTTCTGCTGTGGATGTGATTTTAATTGGCTTAGATTGTTTACCAATTCTGTTTATAGCTTGTGTTCATTTTCCGCACATTTATTGTTTGGCATAAAACTTGAATTGGTAATTTGTAAATTGGGGGTCTAAACGTTCAAGGTGTTTTATACACTATTTGAACTTTCATTTGGTATCAGAGCGGGTACACTTTTGTTGGTTTCATTACCATAGTGTGATCCTTGACCCTATATTGAGATGGACCGATCTCAATCCCTAAATGCACCTTCATATTTTAATGGTAGTAATTATGCATTTTGGAAGGTTTGCATGAGAGCATTTTTATATTCCATTGATGAATTAGTTTGGGATGCAGTTGATATAGGGTGGACCAGGCCTGAGGCAGCCAAATCCACATGGGATAAGGCAGCACTCGCCGCATCTAATGCTAACAGTAAAGCACTTAATGCGATTTTCTATGGTGTGTCTCCAGATGAGTTTCACAGGATTTCTCATATTACCGTTGCCAAAGAAGCATGGGAGATATTGGAGACCACCTACTAAGGCATGAAGAAAGTGAAAGACACCAAGCTGCAGATGCTGACCACTCGATTTAAGGAGCTAAAAATGAGTGAGGATGAGTCCTTCGACTCTTTCTATAGCAAGCTGAATGAGGTGGTTGTCAGCAAGTTCAATTTAGGGGAGAAAACGAAGGATTCTAAAATATTAAGGAAGATCCTTCGGTCATTGCTGGAAAGCTTTCGTGCCAAAGTAACAGCGATTGAAGAGAGCAAGGACCTTGATGACATCAAAGTCCAAGAGTTGATTGGTTCACTTTAGACTTATGAAATGTCGATGCCCACTCAACAGAAGAGTAAATCTCTTGCTCTTAAGACCAATAATGAAACGGTGGAAGTCCATGACTCATCGGATGAGGATGTGGTTGACAAAGATGTTGCATACCTTGTGAAAAATTTTCGAAAATTCTTGAAATTCAAGAATAATGGTAAATTTGGTGATAAAGGAAAATTCCACAGTTCAGGAAGGGAGAAAAGGGAATTCAAAAAGAAAAATGGAAAAGAATCCCAATCTACACAAGGTGTCACTTGTTTTGAATGCAACGGGCACGGACACTTTAAGAAAGAATGTCCGAATTATTTGAAATCGAAAGGCAAGGTGTATGCCACGACACTGAGTGACTTAGATTCATCCAACTCCGATTATGAGGAAAGTTGTGACGAAGAAGGGAATTACTCTGCTTTTATGACTATTGCCCATGTTAAGTCTTCAGATGAGTTGAATTTGCTTGTACAAGAGCTTGGGAAACATAGTGATGAAGAATCATTGGGAGCTGTTGAAGAATCAGATGTAGAAGAAGATGAAGGCACAGCCAATCTTCAAAAAAATTATAACTCACTCCTGGAGAAGTCGGGTGAGTACACAAGGGTGGCCAAGGCAGCTGTGAGAAAGATGAAGAAGGTAGAGGAGGACTATAAAAGTCTCCTACTTCGCTATAAGGAGGCCAAATGTGAGATAGAGACATTGAATGGTGAGCTGTCAGAAGCCTACACAAAAGTGAGATTTCTTGAGCAAGAGGTCGTGCAAGCAAATGCCAAGATAGAGAGGGTCTCCACCAAGAAGCTAGATGATGTTATCTCATCTCAAAAGCATTTTTCAGAAAAATCCGAGTTGGGATATACCAGAGGGAGTAGCTCATCGGGCAATATCACCAAAGAAGTGAAGTTTATAAAGGCCAAAGAGCCATTTGAAGTTGGCCCTACTGCTGAGAAGCCCAAGATGGAGGAGAAGAGGAATGTGGAGAACCAACGGATGTTGAACAACCGTAATCAATCTGTGGGCAGGTCTGAATCACGAGCCAAGTCTCGTCCACGACCACAAAGAGGTCCTAAATCGAACTATGTGTGCCATCACTGCAGACTTCAAAGGCATGCTCGACCAAATTGTCAAAAGCTGAGAGCAATGAATAATGCAATTGCTCCAAGGTCACGAGGACCTAGAAATGATAGGAGAAATTGGGCTGGTGAACCATCAAGAGATCAAATTGGAGATCCCGGAATGAAGGACGTGATGAAGATGATTGGTGCATTCACCAACTGTTTGGAAAGCTTCACACGAAGGTTTGAAAGCCCTAACTCCCGTACCTAATTCTATAAGGAAATCACCCCAAACGCAAGTGACGTGTGGGTGAAAAAGGGTACTAATGCATAAGCATTACAACATATCCAAGCATCAATACTTCCTATGCTTTGTGACTTTGTTTGGTTGTTTGCTTATTGATTGTGTGGGTTGAAATTTGTTTGTCTGTTTTTGCATACTTTCGTTCATTTTTGTTGTTTTTGATCAATCTTTTCCTTCTTATGTGTCAAAAATCCAAAAACCACATAAAAAGTAGAAAATCAAAAAGTTTGATTGACATTGTTGAGTTTTGTCTCAAAACTTGTTTTACCTTGTACTTTTGTGCTAATGACTTTGTGCATTTACGAACATAGCTTGTTCCTTTGCACTCTTATCACTGTGGAAGAAATCTTGAAATCTATATGACTGTTGTAAATAGATCTTCAACCTTGTCATGAATGATTAGTGAATGGTTATGATTGATTTTGAGACATGCATAGACTTCTGCCTATATATCTTCCTACTCTTTATTTTTTTTTGCTAAAAAGAGCTCACCAAATGTAAATCTCCAAATGTAAAGAGATATTGAGCTGCAAAAGCCTGTCGCACATACTAGTATTCGACTAGGAAAAAGGGAAAGCGACCTAAATAAAGTATATGATTTTTTTTCAAAAAGCCAAAGGCTATCTCTTCAAGGTGAAATATCAAACATCCTTCTCACAATGAGATGTGATTGTTACAAAAGGATCAAAAAGATCAAATGTTATGATCGAAAGTGGAGTCAAATGTAAAGCTCCAAGTTATGTAATCAAGTCTTGTGGGAGGTCATATATGCATACTTCTATAATTAGGAAGGAACCAATTTCACATTGGTTGATGCTATTGTCAAATAGCGGAATCCGGGAAGCTAGAAAAGAAATAGGTTCGACGCAACCTCGTTGGAGCAAGAAGCTTGGAGGGCTTAGGTACACTGGGTAGATTAGGCTTGGAGGGTCTATTGCTATTCATGTATCCCAACTACATTTTCTAGTGGATTATTTACCGCTTGGAGGGTGGCGGAGAGGTTTTACGCCGAGGGCTTCGGTTTCCTCTTCGATAACACATCGTGTGTTGTCCTTGTGTTTGCATCTCTCTTCCCTTAATCTTTGCCATTTAATTTCTGCTATGGATGTAATTTTATTTGGTTTAGATTGTTTATCAATTATGTATTAAGCTTATTCATGTTCCGCACACTTATTGTTTGTCATAAAGCTTGAATTGGTAATTTTGTTATTGGGGGTCTAAACGTTCATAGTATTTTATACACTATTTGAACTTTCAATTGGTATCAGAGCGGGTACACTTTTATTGGTTTTATTACCAAAGTGTGATCCTTGACCCCATATTGAGATGGACCAGTCTCAATCCCTAAATGCACCTCCATATTTTGATGGTAGTAATTATGCTTTTTGGACGATTCGCATGAAAGCATTTTTATGTTCCATTGATGAATTAGTTTGGGATACTGTTGATATAGGTTGGACCAGGCCTGAGGCAGCCAAATCCACATGGGATAAGGCAGCACTCGCCGCATCTAATGCTAACAGTAAAGCACTTAACGCGATTTTCTGTGGTGTGTCTCCAGATGAGTTTCACAGGATTTCTCACATTACCATTGCCAAAGAGGCATGGGAGATATTGGAGACCACCTACGAAGGCACGAAGAAAGTGAAAGACACCAAGCTACAGATGCTGACCACTCGGTTTGAGGAGCTCAAAATGAGTGAGGATGAGTCCTTTGACTCTTTCTATAGCAAGCTGAATGAGGTGGTGGTCAGCAAGTTCAATTTGGGGGAGAAAAAGGAGGATTCTAAAATAGTAAGGAAGATCCTTCGGTCATTGCCGGAAAGCTTTTGTGCCAAAGTGACAGCGATTGAAGAGAGCAAGGACCTTGATGACATCAAAGTCCAAAAACTGATTGGTTCTCTTCAGACTTATGAAATGTTGCTGCCCACTCAACGGAAGAGTAAATCTCTTGCTCTTAAGACTATTAATGAAAGGTAGGAAGTCCATGACTCATCGGAAGAGGATGTGGTTGACAAAGATGTTGCATACCCTGTGAAAAATTTCCGAAAATTCTTGAAATTCAAGAATAATGGTAAATTTGGTGATAAAGGGAAATTCCAAAGTTCAGGAGGGAAGAAAAGGGGATTCAAACAGAAAGATGGAAAAGAATCCCAATCTACACAAGGTGTCACTTGTTTTGAATGCAACGGGCATGGACACTTTAAGAAAGAATGCCTGAATTATTTGAAATCGAAAGGCAAGGTGTATGCCACGACACTGAGTGACTCGGATTCATCCAACTCTGATTCTGAGGAAAGCTGTGACAAAGAAGGGAATTACTCTGCTTTTATGACTATTGCCCATGTTGTGTCTTCAGAAGAGTTGAATTTGCTTGTACAAGAGCTTAGAGAGCATAGTGATGAAGAATCATTAGGAGTTGTTGAAGAATCAGATGCAGAAGAAGATGAAAGTACAATCAATCTTCAAGAGAATTATAACTCACTCTTGGAGAAGTCGGGTGAGTACATAAGGGTGGCCAAGGCAGTTGTGAAAAAGATGAAGAAGGTAGAGGAGGACTATAAAAGTCTCTTAATTCGCTATAAGGAGGTCAAATGTGAGATAGAGACACTGAATGGTGAGCTGTTAGAAGCCTACACAAAAGTGAGATTTCTTGAGCAAGAGGTTGTGCAAGCAAATACCAAGATAGAGAGGGTCTCCACCAAGAAGCTAGATGATGTTATTTCATCTCAAAAGCATTTTTCAGACAAATCCGGTTTGGGATATACCGGAGGGAGTAGCTCATCGGGCAATATCACCAAAGAAGTGAAGTTTATAAAGGCCAAAGAGCCAATTGAAGTTGGCCCTATTACTGAGAAGCCCAAGATGGAGAAGAAGAGGAATGTGGAGGACCAACAGATGTTGAACAACCCTTGTAATCAATCTGTGGGCAGGTCTGAATCCCGAGCCAAGTCTCGTCCATAACCACAAAGAGGTCCTAGATCGAACTATGTGTGTCATCACTGCGGACTTCAAGGGCATACCAGACCAAATTGTCAAAAGCTAAGAGTAATGAATACTGCAACTGCTCCAAGGTCACTAGGACCTAGCAATGACAGGAGAAATTGGGCTGGTGAACCATCAAGAGATCGAAATGGTGATCCCGGAATGATGGACGTGATGAAGATGATTGGTGCATTCACCAACTGCTTGGACAGCTTCACACGAAGGTTTGAAAGCCCTAACTCCCGTACCCAATCCTATAAGGAAATCACCCCAAACGCAAGTGACGTGTGGGTGAAAAAGGGTACTCATGCATAAGCATTACAACATGTCTGTGCATCAATACTTCCTATACTTTGTGACTTTGTTTGGTTGTTTGCTTATTGATTGTGTGGGTTGAAATTTGTTTGTTTGTTTTTACATTCTTTCATTCAAAATTTTTTTTCAATGTTGCTTTTGATCAATCTTTTCCTTCTTATGTGTAAAAAATCCAAAAACCACATAAAAAGTAGAAAATCAAAAAGTTTGATCGACATTGTTGAGTTTTGTCTCAAAACTTGTTTTGCCTTGTACCTTTGTGCTAATGGCTTTGTGCATTTACGAGCGTAGCTTGTTCCTTTGCACTCTTATCACTGTGGAAGAAATCTTGAAATCTATGTGACTGTTGTAAATAGATCTTCAAACTTGTCATGAATGATTAGTGAATAGTTATGTTGATCTTGAGACATGCATAGACTTGTGCCTATATATCTTCCCACTCTTTATTTTTTTTGTTTTTGCTAAAAAGTGCTCACCAATTGTAAATCTCCAAATGCAAAGAGATATTGAGCTACAAAAGCCTGTCGCACATACTAGTATTCGACTAGAAAAAAAGGGAAAGCGACCAAACATAAAGTGTATGATTTTTCAAAAAGTCAAAGGCTATCCCATCAAGGTGAAATATCAGACATCATTCTCACAATGAAATGTGATTGTTTCAAAAAGATCAAATGTTATGATTGAAAATGGAGCCAAATGGAAAGTTCCAAGTTATGTAATTAAGTCTTGTGGGAGGTCATATATGCATACTTCTGTAATTGAGATGGGTCACATGATCTAGTGCTAATTGTGTATGCCTTGGTTGAATTGATCATTGAAGCTTCACATTAGACTAATGACTATCTCATTATTGATATCCACACACAACACACAAGTTTATATTCAATGAATCCCATATTCATTTGTGTGATTGTACTTGATAAAATGTGTTTTCACATGCTCAATCTTTGTTGATTCAAACACAAAAAGATTTTTGAGTATTTTAGTTGTTTTTGGAAAGTATTTTGTTTTTACAAAAACTGAAAATTTCAAAAATAGTGTTGCCCTGTTTTGGCGACTCAGTCGCAGGTTAGACAAGTCGCATGCCTCAATCGCGAGCTCGCGGGTCGGTTTTGGCGACTTGTTTGCAAGTGGAAGGTCCAGTCGCGAGGAGTACACAGAGATTTTTGCGGCTCAACTCACGACTCCCTCACGAGTAAGACTTCCAGTCGCAAAAAACACTTAGCAAATTTTTTCAAAACTTTTGGCTTGAAGTGTTCTGGCGGCTGGCCCTGGCGACTTGCACGTGATTTGACTCAGTCGCGAAAAACGCGTGTTTTGCATAGTATAGGTAGTTTTTAAAACCTTTTTTCAGTTTTCCCTCAAACTTTTTATGACTATTCACTTTCTCTCTCAACTGAAACTAACCCAAACACTCCGTGTCACTCTCTACAAACTCCATTTTTGCTTCATTTCCTCTCAAATCTTCAAGAAAAAGGTATGGGTCTTCTCTTCCTCACTTCATATTTCATGTTTTGAGTATTATTTTCTTGCTTTATGAGTTGTCACTGTGATTTGAGATATACTGTGTTCGAACATGTTTTTACTTAGATTGCTGGGTTTGGTTGTTTAGGGTTGATTGCTTTTGTTGCTGATTTCATTTGCTATCATTATTTAGTTTCATTGTGCTAATCTTTGTTCTGAGCTTTGCCGTTTGTTGGTTTACATACTTATTAGGTATATGGGTTTGGAGTTTTTTGTGATTTACTCCGTATGTGAGTTTGGGTGTTTAAGAATGTCTGAGGCTTTGGATTGTTTGTCTTATAATACTGTGTTTTTAAGTTGCCATATCATGTGTGTGCTTCTGTCTTAAGTATTTTGAGTCATTTCATACTCAGTAAGATATGCCTCATAGACATATGCTCTATTTTGCATGTATGTGGTTTGCACTGTTCATACATATTGCTGTTTTATACTTGTTCCTATCTTACTATGGTCTAATTTGAGCTATCCTTCCTTAGTTCTCAACCGTGTTTGATCTGTGCATATCATGCTCATGGTAGATTGTCACAATGACAGTTATTTGTAACTTTGTGATATTCAGTGTTCATGTGACATTGGGTTGTTACTGAACAATCACCATTTTGGTTCACCTGCCTCATTCAATACTTCAGTGTTGCTTATGATTTTGTTTGGTACTGACCTGACTCATGTTTGTGACTGTGTGAGATATCTCTGGTTCACATTTTTCTCTGAATCTAATCAAGTTGATGTCTGTACTCTATGGTGTTGCTTTTGGTTCTTTGCTGTGTGCCTGTTCTCTTGCAGATGTCTCGTCGATCCTCTAAAGGCAAAGACGTTGTAACTAATGATCCATCAACCCCGGTTGCTAAATGGACTCGACTCTCATCTCAGTCATCTAAAGAATCCAATTGTGAGAGGTTTAGAACTCCTCTTAACTCACAGATCTACTCAAGCATCTTTGACGTGGCATCTCCTATAATGGAACGTGTGGTTAAGTTTGACACCTTGGGGACCACTTTTGTCCCTCAGATCTTTAAGTCAAGATGTAACACCCGCCTCACTTAAATTTAATTTTATTGCTTCTAAAGTGAAATTGATAAATTATTTAATTTATTTTCAAGGTGATATTATTTTATATTATGATATCTACAAAGAAAATAAATAAAAGATGTAATGTGAGAGTTATTTTGTGGATTATTCATATTTAACTTTTAGTCTCCTTATTGTTTTAGGACTAGGATAAGAGACTAAAACCTATTTGGATTAGGAGTTTAAGTGTTATTGGAACTCTTTAGAGTTTTAGCCCATCTAAACAACCTTGATTTGTGTTTAATTGGGAATTAAAGTCTTGGAAGCTTATTTAAGTTTTAGTGGGTCGTAAACTCTAGCCCAAGTAGGAGTGTTATTTAAGAGTACTAATTGGAGTCAGATTGACCTTCCTAGACTGAATTGGAGTGTTATTTTAGAGGTTTATATACTGGGTCTTTTAAGTCAATCACGTGAAAGGGAGAGTGGTTAGCGTATAAAAGATTAAGAGAAGAGAATTAGGGTTTCTCAAAAATTGAAGGGATACAACACCGTGGAACTGCTAGGGGCAGCCAGCAAATTCGTTATACTGAGGTAAACATCAATATATGCACGCCTTAATGATAACATATTTGATTAAGGAACCTTCATCTCTAGGCTACTTGAAAATATTGGAATGATACTAACGGTTGCTTAGGAATTGAAGTTATCAGGGAAGTGTATTTTAAACTTGGATTATTTTATTTGATTTTGAAATATATCCTCATATATGTACGTGGAGTAGCATCACATCCTACATAGGTTAAGCTAGTAGATGTTGTGTTGTTGGGATTTACGTAGATGGGTAGTGGTGATAGCTTCATAACTTTTGTAATCTATATAATTGTACAAGTTTCCAAATTTTGTCATTGCATGATACAGGTTACTAGGTCCTACGGGTAGAAATAAATTTGTAAACCTATAGCATCCTTTCTATGTCTTACGGGTAGGAATCTTATTGGATGCCATGTTTATGTAAGGTGGGATAATATGATCTATAAGCATAAAATTATTAGGAGGTGTCCCTTACATCCTTGTGGTATACGTCAAGGTGGATTAGTTATATAATTATGTTACTCCTTTACTTTTAGGTGTGGAGGAAAAGCTCATTTAATTTTGGATCTAGACTACGAGTATTAGCAACTAGAGGTAAGTGGACTTCAGAACATGACGTCTCTCAGGACGTTTATATCTATATATATTTATGGTAAAAAAATATATTTATATATACATAATTGCAAAAGTGAAGTTTCCAAAAACTTATACTATTAACAATGCTTTGTACACATACCTGAATTTTATTATTTTTTAAGTGTTACCTTGAAATTGTATGTGTTAAGAATGACTCAAAACTATATTTTTGAGAAAGTATTTGTTATAAGATATATGATTGGTATTGACAATGTTGTAATAAAATAAGAGTGTTTTCAAATAGTCAGCTAGACAATCTGCAACCTTTGCCAACACAGGGTTAAGTGTTGGTCTTCGGCCGATGTAGTGTTATCGTGGTGTGGTGCAGTGTTATTGTTTGCTCTTTAGAGCCAGTGTTGCCTCTCTGAGGTTAGTGTTATTGTTCCCCATGGGAATCACCCACCGAGTGTTTAGCAGCTTATGTCTTTGTCTAGCTAATGACTAATGTTTTCCATATCGAATTACTATTTTATTGTTACTGATCTTTATAAGTGGAAAAAGATTGTTTATTGTTATAATAAATTGTTTCTACCTATTTAGTGTATTTTGGCCAATTAAAGTGGTTACTATTTTATTTATTGATTACCATATTATAGTAAATGTTTTGTAAAGACTATATTTTGTTAATGATACTAATGTTTTGTTTTGAAAGACATCCTCATGTTATGTAGTCTCTTATTGGGCTTCTAGCTCACCCCCCTTTCTCTACCCTTTCAGATTAGAGCAGTGGAGTATCTTTTGGTGGTAGATCATTAGAGACATAGATTGAAGACTTCTTTTGGAGCTATGTTAGTTGAGGGATTGTTTTAGTATATTTTCTTAGGATAGTAAGTTTGGCATGTGTGGAACTCTTTGAGATTGTATTTGGAGACTTTATTGTAAAGTTTTTGTTTTATGGATTTCATAGGAAAGATTTTGATTATTTGAAGTTTATTTGTGGATATTTAATTACGCTCTGTTCCATTATATTATTGTTGAGTATTTCTAAGACAAGTGGTGCATCTAAAGGCTTGGTATGGGTTTGGGGTGTTACACAAGAGATTGGGAAGAATTATTTGGGAATTTTGAAGACCCAATGGATGAACTGGTTAAGGAATGCTACTCTAATACAAGTGACCTTGGAGTTGAGCTAATTTGCTGGGTAAGAGGAAAGGAACTTATCATCAACCCGAACTCCATAGCCGAAATTCTCCACATCACTAGACCTAAGAATGTGGATCTAACTCCTTATGATGATCGAACTCCAGAGACTCAAGACATACTACAAGTTCTTGGACCTGACCATGAAGTCTCTAGTAAAGGCACATCCATAAGCATTGCCAAGTTTGCACCTGAGTTGACCACACTAAAGCTGATCATGTTCTCCAATCTTTACCCACTGTCCAACACGACTTTCATCAATCTCAGAAGAGCTCAATTCCTATGTGATCTTATTATAGGAGCCCCCATTGATATCTGTGCCCACATCTTTCACACCATAAGGAAGATCGTGGCTCGATCAGCAGCACGAGGATGTATTCCATTTTGCAGTCTCATCATGAAGTTAATTTTTCGTGAAGGTATTAATCCTCCCTCAGATGGAAAAATGATGACCCGTCCGCATCCAATTTCCATGTTCACTCTACAAGCCAGCAAAAGTCATTCCTCTAAAACACCAAAGAGTGCACACATCTCTCTTGCTACTCCGTCTGCTCCTAAGTCAGAGACACATGTACATACCACACCTACTTCGCATGTCACCCTTGAATTACAACAAACTAGCACTCTGCAAGTACAGTCTGATCCTCAAACTGATAGGTTGGGTAGTTTGTTTGAAAGTCTTCATAAGTGCATTGAGGGAATGGCGACACTTCTCTACTCCACCAACAACCAAGTCCAAATGCGTCTCGAGGCCATGGAGAATCAGCTACATGCTATTCACCAAAAGTTAGAAGACAGCCTTTAGCTATTTGTGCCAAAAAGGGGGAGATGATATCATAAGGGGAATACAATGAAAGGGGGAGTGATAGCTTGATCAAAGGGGGAGAAAATTATCTAAGGGGGAGATTTCAGCAAAGATGTCATAGAGCGTTAACTTCCATAAAGAATCTGGACCGAGGAGCCAGACATGATTAAGGTTCTGTTTAATCACTTACAAACATATCGTTGAGTGTTAATTTCTCGAAAGCATCTGGTCCGAGGAGCCAGGCATGACTAAGGTTCTGTTTAATCACTTATAAAGATGTCACAGAGCGTTAACTTCCCTAAAGCTGCTTTTCTGAGGAGCCAGGAATGAATAAAGTTCTGTTTAAACACTTCTAAAGATGTCGTAGAGAATTAATTTCCCAAAGCATCAGGTCCGAAGAAGTAGGCACGGCTAAGGTTCTGTTTAAACACTTATAAAGATATCTTAATCACTTATAAAGATGTCATAGAGCATTAACTTCCACAAAGAATCTGGTCCGAGGAGCCTGACATGATTAAGGTTCTGTTTAATCACTTACAAACATATCGTTGAGTGTTAATTTCTCGAAAGCATCTGGTCCGAGGAGCCAAGCATGACTAAGGTTCTGTTTAATCACTTATAAAGATGTCACAGAGCGTTAACTTCCCTAAAGCTACTTTTCTGAGGAGCCAGGAATGAATAAGGTTCTGTTTAAACACTTCTAAAGATGTCGTAGAGAGTTAATTTCCCAAAGCATCAGGTCTGAAGAAGTAGGCACGGCTAAGGTTCTGTTTAAACACTTATAAAGATATCTTAAAGCATTGATTTCCCCGAAGCATCTGGTCCAAGGAGCCAAGCATGACTAAGGTTCTGTTTAGTCATTTATAAAGATGTCATAGAGTGTTAATTTCGCCAAAGCATCTGGTCCAAAGAGCCAGACATGATTAAGGTTGTTTTTAATCACTTAAAAACTTATTATAGTGTGGTAATTTCTCGAAAGCATCTAGTCCGAGGAGCCAGGCATGACTAAGGTTCTGTTAAATAACTTATAAAGATGTCATAGAGTGTTAAGTTCCCTAAAGCACCTGGTCCAAGAAGCCAGGCATGACTAAGATTCTGTTCAATCAATTATAAAGATGTCAAAGAGTGTTAAGTTCACTACAGCATCTGGTCCGCAGAGCCAAGCATCACTAAGATTCTGTTTAATCACTTATAAAGATGTTATAGAGTGTTAATTTCCACAAAGCTTCTGGTCCGAGGAGTCAGACATGATTAAGGTTCTGTTTAATCTCTTATAAACATATCACTGAGTGTTTATTTCCCCAAAGCATCTGGCACGAGGAGCCAGACATGATTAAGGTTCTGTTTAATCACTTATAAACATATCATAGTGTGTTAAGTTCCCCAAAGAATCTGGTCCAAGGAGCCAGGCATGACTAAGATTCAGTTTAATTACTTATATAGATGTCATAGATTGTTAACCTACCCAAAGCATCTGCTCCGAGGGGCCACGCATGACTAAGGTTCTATTTAATCACTTATAAATATGTCATAGAGTATTAAGTTCCCCCAAACATCTGGTTCAAGGAGCCAGGCAGAACTAAGATTCTATTTAATCACTTATAAATATGTCATACAGGGTCAATTTCCCCAAAGCATCTGGTTTGAGGAGCCAGGCATGACTAAGGTTCTATTTAATCACTTAGAAAAATGTCATATTTCCCCGAAGCATCTGGTCCGATGAGCCAGGAATGACTAAGATTCTGTTTAATCACTTATAAATATGTCGTAGAGTGTTAATTTCCCCGAAGCATCTGGTCTAACAAGACAGGCATGACTAAGTTTCTGTTTAATCACTTATAAAGATATCACAGAGCATTAATTTCCCCAAAGTGTCTAGTCCGAGGAGCCAGGCATGACCAAGGTTCAGTTTAATCACTTATAAAGATGTCATAGATTCTTAACTTCCCCAAAGCATCTGATCCGAGGAGCCATACATGATTAAGGTTTTGTTTAATCACTTATAAAGATGTCATATAGTGTTAATTTCCCCAAAGCAATTGGTCCGGGGAGCCAGACATAATTAAGGTTCTGTTTAATCACTTATAAACATATCGTAGAGTGTTAATTTCCCAAAAGCAACTGGTCCGAGGAGCCAGGTTCTATTTAATCTCTTATAAACAAATCATAGAGTGTTAATTTCCCCAAAGCATCTGGTCCAACGAGCCAGGCATGACTAAAGTTCTGTTTAATCACTTAAAAACAAATCACAGAGTGTTAAGTTCCCCAAAGCATCTAGTCCGAGGAGCCAGACATGACTAAGATTCTATTTTATTACTTATAATGATGTCATAGATTGTTAACTTCCCCAAAACATCTGGTCTGATGATCCACGCATGACTAAGGTTATGTTTAATCACTTATAAATATGTCGTAGAGTCTTAAGTTACCCCAAAACATCTGGTTCGAGGAGCCAGGCATAACTAAGATTCGGTTTAATCACTTATGAAGATGTCAAAGAGGGTTAAGTTCCCCTAAGCATCAGGTTCGAGGAGCCAGACATGACTAAGAGTCGATTTTATTGCTTATAATGATGTCATAGATTGTTAACTTCTCCAAAACATCTGGTCTGATGATCCACGCATGACTAAGGTTCTGTTTAATCACTTATAAATATGTCATAGAGTATTAAGTTCACCACAGCATCTGGTTCGACGAGCCAAACATGACTAAGGTTCTGTTTAATCAATTATAAAGATGTCAGAGAGTGTCAACTTTCCCAAAACATCTGGTCCGAGGAGCCAGACATGATTAAGGTTCTGTTAAATCACTTATAAAGATGTCATAGAATGTGAAGTTCCCTAAAGCATCTGGTCTGAGGAGCTAGGCATTACTAAGATACTGTTTAATTACTTATAAAGATGTCATATTGTGTTAATTTCCCAAAAGCATCTGGTCCAAGGAGCCAGGCATTGTTAAGGTTCTATTTAAACACTTAAAAAGATATCACAGAGCATTAATTTCCCAAAGTGTTTGGTCCGAGGAGCCAGACATGATTAAGGTTCTGTTTAAACACTTATAAACATATCATAATGTGTTAATTTCCCAAAAGTATCTGGTCCGAGGAGCCAGACATGATTAAGGTTCTGTCATAGATGTTACTTACAAACAAATCATAGTGTGTTAATTTCCCAAAAGCATCTGGTCCGATGAGCCAGACATGATTAAGGTTCTATTTAATCACTTATAAACAAATCATAGAGTGTTTATTTCCCCAAAGCATCTGGTCCAACGAGCCAGGCACGACTAAGGTTCTGTTTTGAAAGTTCAAAAACGTGTAAAAACACCTTTGAACGTTTAGACCCCTAACGAACAACTTAACCAATTCAAGCAATATGTCAAACAACAAGTGTGCGGAAACTTAACATATGCTATAATATGAAATTGGTTAAAAACTATCTAAGCCATAACAAAATAAAATCCATAGCAGATAATAAAAGGCAAAGATAGAGAGGAAGGAAGATGCAAACACAAAGACAACACGCGATGTGTTATCGAAGAGGAAACCGAAGCCCTCGGCGTAAAACCTCTCCGCCGCCCTCCAAGCGGTCAATAATCCACTAGAAAATGTAGTTGGGATACAAGGACAGCAATAGACCCTCCAAGCCTAATCTACCCAGTGCACCTAAGCCCTCCAAGCTTCTTGCTCCAACGAGGTTGCGCCGAACCTTTTTCTTTTCTAGCTTCCCGGATTCCGCTACTAGACCATAGCATCAACCAATGAAGATTGGTTCCTTCCTAACTGCTTCCCAGAAATCCAAACAACTGTCTCACAGTGATGATGATGGTGAGAACCAGGTCTGGTATAATGCCTCTCAAGGATTTGACAATGGAGAGGAAGAGAGTTGGGGAATTTGGAGAGACTCTAAGGTATAGATTGTGGGTGAATCAATCTTGTTTTTCTTTAGGGTTTCTCTCTCAAAATTCTCTCTGGAAGCTCTCTCTCAATCGTGGGTAAAAGGGGTATTTATACTGGAGTGGGAGAGGAATGTGAAACGTCAGGTTTTACAAAAACAGGGGTGGCTCGCGGCTTGACCTCGCGGCTTGACCAAGTCGCGAGATCCAGTCGCGAGATAACCGTATGGCCAGTTGTCCTGTTTTGTCCTGTAGTGCTCCAGCTGGCATGACTGTTCACCTTCCAGCATGCTTGGCACGTGTGCTGCGTCTGGCGGCTTGCAGCCGCGAGTCACCCGCGAGTCCCAGCCGCGAGTCTCTGTTTTCTTGCACACTCTTGAGCAAACTTCACTCTATCTCACTCACTACCCTTACATCAAACCCACCTAAATACAGGGTTACTAAATGCTGAATTACAAGCAAATTTGGCACGGAATAAAGCCAATTAGGTGGTTGAATAAATTCAACCTTACAATCTCCCCCTTTGGCTATTCCGTGACAAAACCCTAAAACAGACTCTAGACTTAACATGTGAGTTGGGAACAGTTGAACATAACTCACTCACACCTAACTCTAGAAACTGTGAAGCACTTGAATCATATGAACATAATACTCCTGAAACACAACAATACACCATGATCATTGTAAGCAGAAAATTATAAGATGCATATGAAACAGGCAATATGTGATCAAGCAAAGATGGAGTTAAGAAACAAGCCATGGCTTGATCAACCAAGTGAACACCACAAGGTAGTGATCACAGTGCTCATTCACACTTGGAATGAACACAAGGACATACAAGTTAACAAGCACAAGGCAAGACACTTGTATGTTCAACACTCAACCAATGCATAACACACAAGGTATATGCATCTAGGAACAATCCTACAAGGGCACAAGAGTGACAGTACAAATATCAAAATGCAGAACATTTAGATCAAAGTACTGATTTCAACATAGCATAAAGGCTGCAATTAGCAAGGTACAAACCATAAAGCCTACAAACTATGCATAAAACATAAACCCTAAAAGCTTACAAAAGCACATGGATACAGATAACAAAACATCCTGAATAACATCATCAGAATATGTTAAAGTTTAAACCAAGAGTATAGATAAGAGTTAGAAACAACTATACACCAAAAACACAGTGTATCAAACACATAAAAACACTAAGAGTACTCAAAACATAAACATATATAACCAAAGTCTTTGAAATTGACAACTCCCCCTCAACACATTACTCCCCCTTAAGATCTGCTTTTCTGCTTCTCAATCAACAATGTCATCATCACCAGAAACATCTCCCCCTTTTTGACAGGAATGGCCAAAGGGTCACTGTGCAGGTTGAGTGGTGAAGCTGTCAAGTTTTGCAGACAAAACATCAATCTGGTCCTGCATGGCTCTCATCCTCTCAGAGTGCTCAGTCTGGATTTCTCTGATCCCATCAAGTCTTTCCAGAATGATTTGGAAAGCATCTGGAGGTGTATCTGAAGCAGTTGATGCTCTGGGTCTTTTGCCACTTCTCCTGGGTGTTGAGGTTGATGCATGCCCTGCTGCCTCTGCTTCAGTATCCATTGGAACACCTTCTCCTTCATCACCTTCATCTTCTTTTCCTGGAAGCCTAACACTTATTCTTTTGCAAGTAAGCTTGTTAATTGCAGAAGGTGTGGACATGGGACTGATGTCTTGAGGGATTGGAACACCCTTACTTCTAAAAATCCTCATCAGCAAGCTGGGAAAGATCAATTTTGGCCTAGAGGTTGTTCTTGTCTCATCCACAATAGTGTCATATATGTGGGAACTTATGTCTATGAAATTCTTTTCTTTGAGGTCCATCAGAAAGATTGCTCTAGCACAATTGATTGTAGTCAACTTCTTAATGGGATAGAGGTTAAACATCATGATGATTGTTAGACACCTCATGTCTACTGGAAAGGCAGTGGTATTCAAACATTTCCCTTCTCTCTGCCCACCTATCTTTTGTTGAACTTTTTCAATAGAAACACTCCTATCCTTGTAGTTGATAAATTCCTCATCTTCTAGTCCTTCAAGACCTAATGCATCATCTATGACATGTGCATCCAAAATGAATTCCTTCCCTCTAACCCAGCAACTTAACTCATTCTCCCTTATCACAGCATTTGAGTAAAATTCCCTAATCAGGGGTTCACACACTACAGGGAAATCACACAGAAGCTTTTCCCATCCTCTTCCTTCAAAACAACCGGGGATAAATGTTTGCCTCAAGTCCTCCAAATCTACAAATCTTTCTTGAATAATTCCTGCTTTCAAGAAGTTATCCTTGTATCTCTCAAAGTGATGAACTGACCTAAACAGTTTAGGATCCATTTTCAATCTTTTGTCAGCCTTCTTTGCAGGAGTTTTCTTCTTAGGAGGAGAAGGAGCCATCTGTGAACAAGCAGAAGAGGCCACAACAGCATAGAGGAATATATGTGCAGAACAAGTCAGTACCATGTAGTTTAACAAAGAGATCTCAGACAAACAAATTAACTTTGAACACTTAAATCATAAGCTACTTAGAAAAATCACATGGATAAACAAGCCTAAGATAGGAAACATATACAAAATCATCAGATATAGATACCATCCTAGAGGCAGATAATGGGAAATGATAAGGCTCATAACCAGCATTGTTAAACTAACAGATGCACCCAACAGATTAACACAAAAGAACATGCACATCATCAAACGGAGCATTTTGGGAACAACACACAGCTCAATATTAGATAAAATAAAAAAAAAACACACTTAGCTAAGCACAGGATGAAGACAACTAGGAACAAAACAAACTTTGGCAAGATCATCAGCAAGCTAAGCATGAACAAAGAATAATAGTCGAAACACAAACCCATTTCTAAATCACAGACATAAGAAAAAAATCAAGGGGAAAAACACAAAATTAAGTAGAAATGAGTTCGAAATTGAAAACCCATACCTGTGACATGAAGAATTTGAGCAGAAAATGTGCAACAATGGAGATTGAAAATGGGAGCACGGAGTGTTTGGGAAGGAGATGTTTTAGAGAGAAAATGAACAGTTACTAAAGTTCGAGGGAAAACTGAAAAAGATTTAAAAACTGCTCCTTTTTCTGCCAAACACGCGATTTTCGCGACTTGATTAAGTCGCCACACAGTCGCCAGATCAAGCCGCCAAAACACTTAAGGACAAAAATTTGAAAAAATTTTCTAAGTGTTTTTCGCGACTGGAAGGTCTACCCGCGAATGAGTCGCGAGCTGAGCCGCGAAAATCTCTGAATAACCTCGCGACTGGACCTTTCACTCGCGAACAAGTCGCCAAAAATGACCAGCGAAGATGCGACTGAGGCTCGCGACTTGACATACCCGCGACTGAGCCGCCAAAACAGGGCAAAACAGGATTTTTGAAATTTTCAGATTTTTCAACCAAAATACTTTCCAAAAACACCTAAAACACGCAAAAATCTTTTTGTGCTTGATTTAACAAAGATTGAGCACGTGAAAAACACATTTTATCAAGTACAATCACACAAATGAATATGGCATTTATTGAACATAAACTTGTGTGTTGTGTGTGGATATCAACAATGAGATAGTCCTTAGTCTAATGTGAAGCTTCAATGATCAATTCAACCAAGACATACACAATTAGCACTAGATTATGTGACCCATCTCAATTATAGAAGTATGTATATATGACCTCCCACAAAAACTTGATAATATGACTTGGAGCTTTACATTTGACTCCACTATTAATCAACATTTGATCTTTTTGATCTTTTGAGGCAATCACCTCTCATTGTGAGAGTGATAGTTGACATTTCCTTTTGATGAACAAGCCTTTGGCTTTTTGAATAAAACATTTCTCTTTAATTTTTGGTCGCTTTCCCTTTTTCCTAGTCGAATACTAATATGTGCGACAGGCTTTTGTAGCTCAATATCTCTTTTCATTTGGAGATTTACATTTGGTGAGCTCTTTTTAGCAAAAACAAAAATAAAGAGTGGGAAGATATATAGACACAAGTCTATGCAAGTCTCAAGATCAACAAAACCATTCACTAATCATTCATGACAAGTTTGAAGATCTATTTACAACAATCACAAGGATTTCAAAATTTCTCCCACATAGATATGAGTGCATGAAGACAAGCAATGCTCGAAAATGCACAAAGCCATTAGCACAAAGGTACAAGGCAAAACATGTTTTGAGACAAAAACTCAACAAAGTCAATCAAGCTTTTTGATTTTCTAATTTTTATGTGATTTTTGGATTTTTGACACATGAAGCAAAAAGATTGATAAGACAAAAGAAATATACACAAGAAGACAAGCAGACAACCAATAGCAAAAACAACAAGTAAAACAAACAAACATTGTCACAAAGCATAGGAAGTATTAATGCATGGACATGTTCTAATGCTTATGCATGAGTACCCTTTTTCACCCACACATCACTTGCGTTTGGGGTGATTTCCTTATAGGATTGGGTACGGGAGTTAGGGCTTTCAAACCTTCGTGAGAAGCTTTCCAAGCAGTTGGTGAATGCACCAATCATCTTCATCACGTTCATCATTCCGGGATCACCATTCTGATCTCTAGATTGATCACCTGCCCAAATTCTTCTATCATTTCTAGGTCCTCCTGACCTTTGAGGAGGTGCACTGTTCTTTGCTCTTAGCTTTTGGCAATTTGGTCGAGTATGCCCTTGAAGTCCGCAATAATGACACATATAAGTCACTCTAGGACCTCTTTGTGGTCGTGGACATGACTTGGCACGAGATTCGGATCTGCCCACAGATTGACTATGGGAATTCAGCATCCGTTGGTTCACCACATTCTTCTTCTCCTCCATTTTGAGTTTCTCATCAGTAAGGTCAGCTACAACTGGATCTTTAGCCTTAACAAACTTCACTTCTTTAGTGACATTTCCAGATGAGCTACTTCCTCCGGTATATCCCAATCCGGATTTGTCTGAAAAGCTCTTTTGAGATGAGATAACATCATCTAGCTTCTTGGTGGTGACCCTCTCTACTTTAGCATTTGCTTGCACAACCTCATTCTTAAGAAATCTTACTTTTGTGTAAGCTTCGGACAACTCACCATTCAAAGTTTCTATCTCGCATTTGGCCTCCCTATATCGGATTAGGAGACTTTTGTAGTCCTCCTCTGCCTTCTTCATTTTTCTCACAGCCGCCTTGGCCACCCTTGTGTACTCACCCGACTTTTCCAAGAGTGAGTTATAATTTTCTTGAAGATTTGCTGTGCTTTCATCTTGTTCAGCATCTGATTCTTCAACAATTCCTAGTGATTCATCATCACTATGTTCTCCAAGGTCTTGTACAAGCAGATTCAACTCCTCTGAAGACTCAACGTGAGCAATGGTCATAAAAGCTGAATAGTTCCCCTCTCCATCACAGCTCTCTTCAGATTCTGAGTCAGACGAATCAGAGTCACTCAATGTCGTGACATACACTTTACCTTTCGATTTCAAATAATTCGGACATTCCTTCTTAAAGTGTCCATGCCCGTTACATTCGAAGCAAGTGACACCTTGTGTAGGTTGGGATTCTTTACCATCTCTCTTTTTGAATTCCTTTTTTTTCCTTCCAGAACTTTGGAATTTTCCTTTATCACCAAATTTTCCATTATTCTTAAACTTCAAGAACTTTCGGAAATTTTTTACAAGGTATGCAACATCTTTATCAACCACATCGTCTTCCGATGAGTCATGGACTTCTACCTTCTCATTAATGGTCTTAAGAGCAAGGGATTTACTCTTCCGTTGATTGGGCAGCGACATTTCATAAGTCTGAAGAGAACCGACCAGCTCTTGGACTTTGATGTCATCTAGGTCCTTGCTCTCTTCAATCGCAGTCACTTTAGCACGAAAACTTTCCGGCAATGATCGAAGGATCTTCCTTACGATTTTAGAATCCTCCGTTTTCTCCCCCAAGTTGAACTTACTGACAACCACCTCATTTAGCTTCCCATAGAAAGAGTCAAAAGACTCATCCTCACTCATCTTGAGCTCCTCAAACCGGGTGGTCAGCATTTGTAACTTGGTGTCCTTCACTTTCTTCGTGCCTTCATAAGTAGTTTCCAATATCTCCCATGCTTCTTTGGCAACGGTGATGTGAGAAATCCTGTGAAATTCATCTGGAGACACACCACAGAAAATAGCATTTAAAGCTTTACTGTTAGCATTAGATGCAGCGAGTGCTGCCTTATCCCATGTGGATTTGGCAGCCTCAGGTCTAGTCCAACCACTTTCAACTGCATCCCAAACAGATTCATCTATGGAGCATAGAAATGCTCTCATGCGAACCTTCCAAAAAGCATAATTACTACCATCAAAATATGGAGGTGCATTTAGGGATTGAGACCTATCCATTTCAAAAGGGAGTCAAGGATCACACAATGGTAATGAAACCAATAACAGTGTACCCGCTCTGATACCAATTGAAAGTTCAAAAACGTGTAAAAACACCTTTGAACGTTTAGACCCCAACGAACAACTTAACCAATTCAAGCAATATGTCAAACAACAAGTGTGCGGAAACTTAACATATGCTATAATATGAAATTGGTTAAAAACTATCTAAGCCATAACAAAATAAAATCCACAGCAGATAATAAAAGGCAAAGATAGAGAGGAAGGAAGATGCAAACACAAAGACAACACGCGATGTGTTATCGAAGAGGAAACCGAAGCCCTCGGCGTAAAACCTCTCCGCCGCCCTCCAAGCGGTCAATAATCCACTAGAAAATGTAGTTGGGATACAAGGACAGCAATAGACCCTCCAAGCCTAATCTACCCAGTGCACCTAAGCCCTCCAAGCTTCTTGCTCCAACGAGGTTGCGCCGAACCTTTTTCTTTTCTAGCTTCCCGGATTCCGCTACTAGACCATAGCATCAACCAATGAAGATTGGTTCCTTCCTAACTGCTTCCCAGAAATCCAAACAACTGTCTCACAGTGATGATGATGGTGAGAACCAGGTCTGGTATAATGCCTCTCAAGGATTTGACAATAGAGAGGAAGAGAGTTGGGGAATTTGGAGAGACTCTAAGGTATAGATTGTGGGTGAATCAATCTTGTTTTTCTTTAGGGTTTCTCTCTCAAAATTCTCTCTGGAAGCTCTCTCTCAATCGTGGGTAAAAGGGGTATTTATACTGGAGTGGGAGAGGAATGTGAAACGTCAGGTTTTACAAAAACAGGGGTGGCTCGCGGCTTGACCTCGCGGCTTGACCAAGTCGCGAGATCCAGTCGCGAGATAACCGTATGGCCAGTTGTCCTGTTTTGTCCTGTAGTGCTCCAGCTGGCATGACTGTTCACCTTCCAGCATGCTTGGCACGTGTGCTGCGTCTGGCGGCTTGCAGCCGCGAGTCACCCGCGAGTCCCAGTCGCGAGTCTCTGTTTTCTTGCACACTCTTGAGCAAACTTCACTCTATCTCACTCACTACCCTTACATCAAACCCACCTAAATACAGGGTTACTAAATGCTGAATTACAAGCAAATTTGGCACGGAATAAAGCCAATTAGGTGGTTGAATAAATTCAACCTTACATGTTTAATCACTTATAAAGATGTCATTGGGTGTTCACTTCCACAAAGAATCTGGTCCAAGGAGCCAGACATGATTATGGTTCTGTTTAATCACTTATAAACATATCATAGTGTGTTAATTTCCCAAAAGCATCTGGTCCGACGAGCCAGACATGATTAAGATTCTGTTAAATCACTTATAAAGATGTCATAGAGTGTTAAGTTCCCAAAAGCATCTGGTCCGAGGTGCCAGGCATGACTAATATACTGTTTAATCACTTATAAAGATGTCGTAGAGTGTTAATTTCCCCAAAGCATCTGATCCGAGGAGCCAGACATGATTAAGGTTCTTATTAATCATTTATAAACATATCATTGAGTGTTAATTTCTCGAAAGCATCTGGTCCGAGGGGCGAGGCAATAGTAAGGTTTTGTTTAATCACTTATAAAGATGTAATAGACGGTTAACTTCCCCAAAGCCTCTGATCCGAGGAGCCGAGCATGACTAAGGTTTTGTTTAATCACTTACAATGATGTCATAAAGTGTTAAGTTCCCCAAAGCATCTGGTCCGACAAGCCACGCATGAATAAGATTCTGTTTAATCAGTTTTACATATGTCATAGAATGTTAACTTCCCCTTAGCATCAGCTCCGAGGAGCCAAGCATGACTAAAGTTTTGTTTAATCACTTAAAATGAAGTCATAAAGTATTAAGTTCCCCAAATTATCTGGTCCGAGGAGCCAGGCATGACTTAGATTCTGTTTAATCACTTATAAAGATGTCATAGAGTTTTAACATTGCCAAAGCATCTGATCAGAAGAGCCAGACATGATTAAGGTTCTATTAAATCACTAATAAAGATGTCATAGAGTGTTAAGTTCCCAAAAGCATCAGCTCCGAGGAGCCAGGCATGACTAATATACTGTTTAATCACTTATAAAGATATCATAGAGTGTTAATTTCCCTAAAGCATCTGGTCTAAGGACCCAGAGATGATTAAGGTTCTGACTAATCACTTATAAACATATCATTGAGTGTTAATTTCTCGAAAGCATCTGGTCCGAGGAGCCAGGCATGACTAAGGTTCTGATCAATCACTTATAAAGATGTAAAACAATGTTAACTTCCCCAAAGCATCTGGTACGAAGAGCTGGGCATTACTAAGGTTTTGTTTAATCACTTACAAAGATGTCATAGAGTGTTAAGTTCCCAAAGCATCTGGTCCAAGGAGCCAAGCATGACTATGATTCCGTTTAATCGGAGTTAAATATGTCATAGAGTGTTAACTTCCCCAAAGCATCAGCTCCAAGGAGCCAGGCATGACTAAGGTTCTATTCAATCACTTAAAAAAAAGTCATAAAGTATTAAGTTCCCCAAAATATCTAGTCCGAGGTGCCAGGCATGACTAAGATTCTGTTTAATCACTTATAAAGATGTTATAGAGTGTTAATTTCCCCAAAGTATCTGGTCCGAGGAGCCAGACAAGATTAAGGTTTTGTTTAATCACTTATAAACATATCATAGAATGTTAATTTCACGAGAGCATCTGTTTCGAGAAGCTAGGCATGACTAAGGTTCTGTTTAATCACTTATAAAGATGTAATAGAATGTTAATTTCCCCAAAGCATCTGATCCGAGGAGCCAGGCATGACTAAGATTCTGTTGAATCACTTACAAAGATGTCATATGGTGTTAAGTTCCCCAAAGCATCTAATCCGACAAGCCAGGCATGACTAAGGTTCTGTTCAATCACTTATAAAGATGTCATAGAGTGTTAATTTCCCCCAGGCATCTAGTCCAACAAGCCAGGCATGACTAAGGTTCTGTTTAATAACTTATAAAGATGTCATAGAGCGTTAACTTCCCCAAAGCTGCTTTGCTGAGGAGGTAGGCATGAATAAGGTTCTGTTTAAACACTTATAAAGATATCACAGAGGATTAATTTCCCAAAGTGTCTGGTCCGAGGAGCCAGGCATGACTAAGGTTCAGTTTAATCACTGATAAAGATGTCATAGATTGTTTACTTACTCAAAGCATCAAGTCCGAGGAGCAAGACATGATTAAGGTTCTGTTTAATTACTTATAAACACATTATAGTGTGTTAATTTCCCAAAAGCATCTGGTCCGAAGAGCCAGACATGATTAAGGTTCTATTTAATCACTTATAAACAAATCATAGTGAAAGTTCAAAAACGTGTATAAACACCTTTGAACGTTTAGACCCCCAAATTACAACTTATCCAATTCAAGCAATATGTCAAACAACTAGTGTGCGGAAACTTAACATATGCTATAATATGGAATTGGTAAAAACTATCTAAGCCAAAACATAATATAATCCACAGCAGATAATAAAAAGGCAAAGATAGATAGGAAGGAAGATGCAAACACAAAGACAACACGCGATGTGTTATCGAAGAGGAAACCGAAGCCCTCGGCGAAAAACCTCTCCGCCGCCCTCCAAGCGGTAAACAATCCACTAGAAAATACAGTTGGGATACATGGACAGCAATAGACCCTCCAAGCCTAATCTACCCAGTGCACCTAAGCCCTCCAAGCTTCTTGCTCCAACGAGGTTGCGCCGAACCTTTTTCTTTTCTAGCTTCCCGGATTCCGCTACTAGACCATAGCATCAACCAATGAATATTGGTTCCTTCCTAACTGCTTCCCAGAACACCAAACAACCCTCTCACAGTAATGGATATGGTGAGAACAAGGTTTTGGTAAAAAGCCTCTCAAGGGTTTGACAATAGAGAGGAAGAGAGTTGAGGAATTTGAAGAGACTCTAATGTATAGATTGTGGGTGAATCAATCTTGTTTTTCTTTAGGGTTTCTCTCTCAAAATTCTCTCTGGAAGCTCCCTCACAATCGTGGGTAAAAGGGGTATTTATACTGGAGTGGGAGAGGAATGTGAAACGTCAGGTTTTACAAAACAGGGGTGGCTCGCGGCTTGACCTCGCGGCTTGACTAAGTCGCGAGATCCAGTCGCGAGATAACCGTACGGCCAGTTGTCCTGTTTTGTCCTGTAGTGCTCCAGCTTGCATGACTGTTCACCTTCCAGCATGCTTGGCACGTGTGTTGCGTCTGGCGGCTTGCAGCCGCGAGTCACCCGCGAGTCCCGGCTGCGAGTCTCTGTTTTCTTGCACACTCTTGAGCAATCTTCACTCTATCTCACTCACTACCCTTACATCAAACCCACCTAAATACAGGGTTACTAAATGCTGAATTACAAGCAAATTTGGCATGGAATAAAGCCAATTAGATGGTTGAATAAATTCAACCTTACAATCTCCCCCTTTGGCTATTCCGTGACAAAAACCTAAAATAGACTCTAGACTTAACATGTGAGTTGGGAACAGTTGAACAAAACTCACTCACACCTAACTCTAGAAGCTGTGAAGCACTTGAATCATATGAACATAATACTCCTGAAACACAACAATACATCATGATCATTGTAAGCAGAAAATCATAAAATGCATATGAAACAGGCAATATGTGATCAAGCAAAGATGGAGTTAAGGAACAAACCATGGCTTGATCAACCAAGTGAACACCACAAGGTAGTGATCACAGTGCTCATTCACACTTGGAATGAACACAAGGACATACAAGTTAACAAGCACAAGGCAAGACACTTGTATGTTCAACACTCAACCAATGCATAGTACACAAGGTATATGCATCTAGGAACAATCCTACAAGGGCACAAGAGTGACAGTACATAAATCAAAATACAAGACATTTAGATTAAAGTACTGATTTCAACATAGCATAAAGGCTGCAATTAAGCAAGGTACATACCATAAAGCCTACAAACTATGCATAAAACAATAACCCTAAAAGCTTACAAAAGCACAAGGGTACAAACAACAATATAATCCTGAAAAACATCAATAATATATATATAAAAGATTAAACCAAGATTATAAGTTATGAGTTAGAAACAAAAGTACACCTAAACCTCAGTGTATCAAACCCATATAAACACTAAATACTCAAAACATAAGCATATATAAACAAAGTCTCTGATTTTGACAACTTTGACAACTCCCCCTCAACACATTACTCCCCCTTAAGAGCTGCTTTACTGCTTCTCATCATCAATGTCATTAACAACAGAAAGAAACATAACATTATTCTCCCTCTTTTTGACCGGAATGGCCAAAGGGTCACTGTTCATGCTGGGTGGTGAAGCTGTCAAGTTTTGCAGACAAGACATCAATCTGGTCCTGCATGGCTCTCATTCTCTCAGAGTGCTCAGTCTGGACTACTCTGATCCCATCAAGTCGTTCTAGAATGATTTGGAAAGCATCTGGAGGTGTATCTGAAGAAGTTGATGCTCTAGACCTTTTGCCACTCCTCCTGGGTGTTGAGGTTGATGCATGCCCTGCTACCTCTGCTTCAGTCTCCATTGGGACACCCTCTCCTTCATCACCTTCATCTTCTTCTCCTGGAAGTCTAACACTTATCCTTTTGCAGGTAAGCTTGTTAATTGCAGAGGGTGTGGACATGGGACTGATGTCTTGAGGGATTGGAACACCCTTTCTTCTAAAAATCCTCATTAGCAAACTGGGAAAGATCAATTTTGGCCTAGAGGTTGTTCTTGTCTCATCCACAATGGTGTCATATATGTGGGAACTTATGTCAATGAAATTCTTTTCTTTGAGATCCATCAGAAAGATTGCTCTAGCACAGTTGATTGTAGTCAACTTCTTTATGGGATAGAGGTTAAACATCATGATTATTGTTAGGCACCTCTTGTCCACTGGAAAGGCAGTGTTATTCAAACATTTCCCTTCTCTCTGCCCACCTATCCTTTGTTGAACTGTTTCAATAGAAACACTCCTATCCTTGTAATTGATAAATTTCTGATCTTCTAAACCTTCAAGCCCTAGCACATCATCTATGACATGTGCATCCAAAATGAATTCTTTACCTCTAACCTAGCAGTTTAACTCATTCTCCTTTATCACAGCATTTGAATAAAATTCCCTAATCAGGGGTTCACATACCACAGGGAAATCACTCAGAAGCTTTTCCCATCCTCTTCCTTCAAAACAGCTGGGGATAAAGGATTGTCTTAAGTCTTCCAAATCTACAAATCTTTCTTGAATAATTCCTGCTTTCAAGAAGATATCCTTGTATCTCTCAAAGTGATGAACTGACCTAAACAGTTTAGAATCCATTTTCAAACTTTTGTCAGCCTTCTTTGCAGGAGTTTTCTTTTTCGAAGGTGAGGGAGCCATCTGTGAACAATCAGAAGAGGCCACAACAGCATAGAACAATATATGTGTAAACCGAGTCAGTACCATGTAATTAACAAAGAGATTACAGCCACACAGATGAACTTGAACACTTAAACAATAAGCTACTTAGAGCAACCACATGGATAAACAAGCCTAAAAAAAAAGAAACATAAGAACAACATGGAGAAATTATCCTAAAGGCAGATATATGTCAATGAGACATATAATGGAAAAATAATGTGACACACAATCAGCATTTTGAAACTAGCAGATGCTCCCAACAGATTAACACAATAGAACATGCACATCATCAGCAAGCTAAGCATGAACAAAGAGCAATAGCCGAAACACAAACCCATTTCTAAATCATAAACATATGCAATAAAAATCAAGGGGAAAAGCACAAAATCAAGTAGAAATGAGTTCAAAACTGAAAACCCATACCTGTGACATGAAGAATTTGAGCAGAAAATATGCAACAATGGAGATTTGAAATGGGAGCACGGAGTGTTTGGGAAGGAGATATTTTAGAGAGAAGATGAACAGTTCACAAATGTTTGAGGGAAAACTGAAAAAAGATTTAAAAACTGCTCCTATATCTGCCAAACACGCGTTTTTCGCGACTGAGGTGAGTCGCCAGCAAGTCGCCAGGTTGAGCCGCCAAGACCCTCAAAGGAAAAATTTTGAAAAAAAATTTTTCTAAGTGTTTTTCGCGACTGGAAGGTCTACCCGCGAGGGAGTCGCGAGCTGAGCCGCGAAAATCTCTGAATAACCTCGCGACTGGACCTTTCACTCTCGAACAAGTCGCCAAAATGGACTCGCGAACACGCGACTGAGGCTCGTGACTTGACATACCCGCGACTAAGTCGCCAAAACAGGGCAAAAAATTTTTTTTGAAAATTTCATTTTTGAAGAACAAAATACTTTCCAAAAACACCTAAAACACTCAAAAATCTTTTTGTGCTTGAAACAACAAAGATTGAGCATGTGAAAAACATATTTCAACAAGTACAATTACACAAATGATTATGGCATTCATTGAACATAAACTTGTGTGTTGTGTGTGTGGATATCAACAATGAGATAGTCCTTAGTCTAATGTGAAGCTTCAATGATCAATTCAACCAAGGCATACACAATTAGCACTAGATCATGTGATCTATCTCACTTATAGAAATATGTATATATGACCTCCCACATAACTTAATAACATGACTTGGAGCTTTACATTTGACTCCACTTTCAATCATAACATTTGATCTTTTTGATCCTTTTGAGACAACACCTCTCATTGTGAGAGTGATATTTGATGAATCTCTTTAATGAACAAGCCTTTGGCCTTTTGAATAAACATTTCTCTTTAATTTTTGGTCGCTTTTCCTTTTTCCTAGTCGAATACTAGTATGTGTGACAGGCTTTTGTAGCTCAATATCTCTTTTCATTTGGAGATTTACATTTAGTGAGCTCTTTTTAGCAATAACAAAAATAAAGAGTGGGAAGATATATAGACACAAGTCTATGCATGTCTCAAGATCAACATAACCATTCACTCATCATTCATGACAAGATTGAAGATCTATTTACAACAATCACATTGATTTCAAGATTTTTCCCACAGAGATATGAGTGCAAGGAAACAAGCAATGCTCGAAAATGCACAAAGCCATTAGCACAAAGGTACAAGGCAAAACATGTTTTGAGACAAAAGCTTAACAATGTCAATCAAACTTTTGATTTTCTAATTTTTATGTGATTTTTGGATTTTTGACACATAAGAAGAAAAAGATTGATTGAAAACAAAACAACAAAAAAAAATATGCACAAGTAGACAAGCAAACAACCAGCAACAAAAACAATAAGCAAACAAACATCGTCGCAAAGCATAGGAAGTATTAATGCATGGACATGTTGTAATGCTTATGCATGAGTACCCTTCTTCACCCACACGTCACTTGCGTTTGGGGTGATTTCCTTATAGGATTGGGTACGGGAGTTAGGGCTTTCAAACCTTCGTGAGAAGCTTTCCAAACAGTTGGTGAATGCACCAATCATCTTCATCACGTTCATCATTCCGGGATCACCATTTTGATCTCTAGATTGTTCATCTGCCCAATTTCTTCTATCAATTCTATGTCCTCGTGACCTTTGAGGTGTTGCACTGTTCGTTGCTCTCAGCTTTTGGCAATTTGGTCGAGTATGTCCTTGAAGTCCACAATGATGACACACATAAGTTGATCTAGGACCTCTTTGTGGTCGTGGACGAGATTTGACTCGAGATTCTGACCTGCCCACAGATTGATTACGGGAATTCAACAACCATTCGTTCCCCACATTTCTCTTCTCTTCTATCTTGGGCTTCTCAGCAGTAGGACCAACATCAACTGGATCTTTAGCCTTAACAAACTTCACTTCTTTAGTGACATTTCCAGATGAGCTACTTCCTCCGGTATATCCCAATCCGGATTTGTCTGAAAAGCTCTTTTGAGATGAAATAACATTATCTAGCTTCTTGGTGGTGACCCTGTTTATTTTAGCATTTGCTTGCACAACCTCTTGCTCAAGAAATCTCAACTTTGTGTAAGCTTCTGACAGCTCACCATTCAAAGCTTCTATCTCACATTTGGCCTCCCTATATCGGATTAGGAGACTTTTATAGTCCTCCTCTGCCTTCTTCATCTTTCTCACAGCTGCCTTGGCCACCCTTGTGTACTCACCTGACTTTTCAAGGAGTGAGTCATAATTCTTTTGAAGATTGGCTGTGCTTACATCTTCTTCAACATCTGATTCCTCGACAATTCCTAGTGATTCATCATCACTATGTTCTCCAAGGTCTTGTACAAGCAGATTCAACTCATCTGAAGACTCAACATGAGCAATGGTCATAAAAGCTGAATAGTTCCCCTCTCCATCACAGCTCTCTTCAGATTCTGAGTCAGACGAATCCGAGTCACTCAATGTCGTGGCATACACTTTACCTTTCGATTTCAAATAATTCGGACATTCCTTCTTAAAGTGTCCATGCCCGTTACATTCGAAGCAAGTGACACCTTGTGTAGGTTGGGATTCTTTTCCATCTTTCTTTTTGAATTCCCTTTTCTCCCTTCCAGAACTTTGGAATTTTCTTTTATCATCAAATTTGCCATTATTTTTGAATTTCAAGAACTTTCTGAAATTTTTGACAAGGTATGCAACATCTTTGTAAACCACATCGTCTTCCGATGAGTCATGGACTTCTACCTTCTCATTAATGGTCTTAAGAGCAAGAGATTTACTCTTCCGTTGGTTGGGCAGCGACATCTCATAAGTCTGAAAAGAACCAACCAGCTCTTGGACTTTGATGTCATCTAGGTCCTTGCTCTCTTCAATCGCTGTCACTTTAGCACGAAAACTTTCCGGCAATGATCGAAGGATCTTCCTTACGATTTTAGAATCCTCCGTTTTCTCCCCCAAATTGAACTTGCTGACTACCACCTCATTCAGCTTCCCATAGAAAGAGTCAAAGGACTCATCCTCACTCATTTTGAGCTCCTCAAACCGAGTGGTCAGCATTTGCAACTTGGTGTCTTTCACTTTCTTCGTGCCTTCGTAGGTAGTTTCCAATATCTCCCATGCTTCTTTGGCAACGGTAATGTGGGAGATCCTGTGAAATTCATCAGGAGACACACCACAGAAAATAGCATTTAAAGCTTTACTGTTAGCATTAGATGCAGCGAGTGCTGCCTTATCCCATGTGGATTTGGCTGCCTCAGGTCTGGTCCAACCACTCTCAACTGCATCCCAAACAGATTCATCAATGGAGCACAGAAATGCTCTCATGCGAACCTTCCAAAAAGCATAATTACTAACATCAAAATATGGAGGTGCATTTAGGGATTGAGACCTATCCATCTCAAAAGGGAGTCAAGGATCACACAATGGTATTGAAACCAATGAAAGTGTACCCGCTCTGATACCAATTGAAAGTTCAAAAACGTGTATAAACACCTTTGAACGTTTAGACCCCCAAATTACAACTTATCCAATTCAAGCAATATGTCAAACAACTAGTGTGCGGAAACTTAACATATGCTATAATATGGAATTGGTAAAAACTATCTAAGCCAAAACATAATATAATCCACAGCAGATAATAAAAAGGCAAAGATAGATAGGAAGGAAGATGCAAACACAAAGACAACACGCGATGTGTTATCGAAGAGGAAACCGAAGCCCTCGGCGAAAAACCTCTCCGCCGCCCTCCAAGCGGTAAACAATCCACTAGAAAATACAGTTGGGATACATGGACAGCAATAGACCCTCCAAGCCTAATCTACCCAGTACACCTAAGCCCTCCAAGCTTCTTGCTCCAACGAGGTTGCGCCGAACCTTTTTCTTTTCTAGCTTCCCGGATTCCGCTACTAGACCATAGCATCAACCAATGAATATTGGTTCCTTCCTAACTGCTTCCCAGAACACCAAACAACCCTCTCACAGTAATGGATATGGTGAGAACAAGGTTTTGGTAAAAAGCCTCTCAAGGGTTTGACAATGGAGAGGAAGAGAGTTGAGGAATTTGAAGAGACTCTAATGTATAGATTGTGGGTGAATCAATCTTGTTTTTCTTTAGGGTTTCTCTCTCAAAATTCCCTCTGGAAGCTCTCTCACAATCGTGGGTAAAAGGGGTATTTATATTGGAGTGGGAGAGGAATGTGAAACGTCAGGTTTTACAAAACAGGGGTGGCTCGCGGCTTGACCACGCGGCTTGACTAAGTCGCGAGATCCAGTCGCGAGATAACCGTATGGCCAGTTGTCCTGTTTTGTCCTGTAGTGCTCCAGCTTGCATGATTGTTCACCTTCAAGCATGCTTGGCACGTGTGCTGCGTCTGGCGGCTTGTAGCCGCGAGTCACCCGCGAGTCCCAGCCGCGAGTCTCTGTTTTCTTGCACACTCTTGAGCAATCTTCACTCTATCTCACTCACTACCCTTACATCAAACCCACCTAAATACAGGGTTACTAAATGCTGAATTACAAGCAAATTTGGTACGGAATAAAGCCAATTAGATGGTTGAATAAAGTCAACCTTACACATAGAGTGTTAATTTCCCCCAAGCATCTGGTCCAATGAGCCAGGCACAACTAAGGTTCTGTTTAATCAATGATAAAGATGTCATAGAGAGTTAACTTTTCCAAAGCATCTGGTCCGAGGAGCCAGACATGATTAAGGTTCTGTTAAATCACTTATAAAGATGTCATAGAGTGTTACATTCTCGAAAGCATCTGGTCCGAGGAGCCAGGCATGACTAATATACTGTTTAATCACTAATAAAGATGTCATAGAGTGTTAATTTCCCTATACCATCTGGTCCGAGGAGCCAGACATGATTAAGGTTCTGATTAATCACTTATAAACATATCATTGAGTGTTAATTTCTCGAAAGGATCTGGTCCGAGGAGCCAGGCATGACTAAGGTTCTGTTTAATCACTTATAAAGATGTAATAGAATGTTAACTTCCGCAAAGCATCTGGTCCGAGGAGCCGGGCATGGCTAAGGTTCTATTTAATCACTTACAAAGATATCATAGAGTGTTAAGTTCCCCAAAGCATCTGGTCCAAGGAGACAAGCATGACTAAGATTCAGTTTAATCAGTTTTAAATATGTCATAGTGTGTTAACTTCCCCAAAGCATCAGCTCCGAGAAGCCAGGCACGACTAAGGTTCTATTTAATCACTTAAAAAGAAGTCATAAAGTATTAAGTTCCCCAAAGCATCTGGTCCGATGAGCCAGGCATGACTAAGGTTCTGTTTAATCACTTATAAAGATGTCAAAAGTTCCCTAAAGAATCTGGTCTGAGGAGCCAGGCATGACTAAGATTCTGTTTAATCACTTATAAAGATGTCATAGATTCTTAATTTCCCCAAAGCGCCTGGTCCGAGGAGCCAGATATGATTAAGGTTCTGTTTAATCACTTATAAAGATGTCATAGAGTGTTAAGTTCCCTAAAGCATCTGGTCCGAGGAGCCAGGCATGACTAAGATTCTATTTAATCACTTATAAAGATTTCATTGAGTGTTAATTTGCTCAAAGCATCTGGTTCGAGGAGCCAGACAAGATTTAGGTTCTGTTTTATCACATATAAACGTATCATAGAGTGTTACTTTCATGAAAGCATCTGTTCCAAAGAGCCAGGCATGACTAAGGTTCTGTTTAATCACTTATAAAGATGTCATAGATTCTTAATTTCCCCAAAGCCCGTAGTCCGAGGAGCCAAATATGATTAAGGTTCTGTTTAATCACTTATAAAGATGTCATAGAGTGTTAAGTTCCCTAAAACATCTAGTCCGAGGAGCCAGGCATGACTATGATTCTATTTAATCACTTATAAAGATTTCATAGAGTGTTAATTTGCTCAAAGCATCTGGTTCGAGGAGCCAGACAAGATCGAGGTTCTGTTTTATCACTTATAAACATATCATAGAGTGTTACTTTCATGAAAGCATCTGTTCCGAGGAGCCAGGCATGACTAAGGTTCAGTTTAATCACTTATAAAGATGTAATAGAATGTTCACTTCCCCAAAGTATATGGTCCGAGGAGCTAGGGATGACTAAGGTTCTGTTTTATTACTTATAATGATGTCATAGATTGTTAACTTCCCCAAAACATCTGGTCTTATGATCCACACATGACTAAGGTTATGTTTAATCACTTATAAATATATCATAAAGTATTAAGTTCCCCAAAACATCTGGTTCGAGGAGTCTGGCATAACTAAGATTCTATTTAATCACTTATGAAGATGTCATAGAGGGTTAAATTCCCCAAAGCATCTGGTTCAAGGAGCCAGACATGACTAAGATTCTATTTTATTACTTATAATGATGTCATAGATTTTTTAACTTCCCCAAAACATCTGGTCAGATGATCGACGCATGACTAAGGTTCTGTTTAATCACTTATAAATATGTCATAGAGTATTAAGTTCCCCACAGCTTCTGGTTCGAGGAGTCAGGCATGACTAAGGTTTTGTTTAATCACTTATAAAGATGTCATAAAATGTTAATTTCCCCCAAGCATCTAGTCCAACGAGCCAGGCCTAACTAAGGTTCTGTTTAATCACTTATAAAGATGTCGTAGAGCGTTAACTTCCCCAAAGCAGCTTTGTTGAGGAGGCAGGCATGAATAAGGTTCTGTTTACACACTTATAAAGATATCACAGAGCGTTAATTTCCACAAAGTGTCTGGTCCGAGGAGCCAGGCATGACTAAGGTTCAGTCTCATCACATATAAAGAAGTCATATATTGTTAACTTCCCCAAAGCATTTGATCCGAGGAACCAGGCATGACTAAGTTTCTGTTTAATCACTTAAAAATATGTCAGAAAGTATTAAGTTCCCCAAAATATCTGGTTCTAGGAGTCAGGCATAACTAAGATTCTGTTTAATCACTTATAAAGATGTCAAAGAGGGTTAACTTCCCCAAAGCATCTGGTCTAAGGATCCAGGCATGACTAAGGTTCTATTTAATCACTTCGAAAGATGTCATAGAGTGTGAGTTTTCCAAAAGCATCTGGTCTGAGGAGCTAGACATGATTAAAGTTCAATTTAATCACTTATAAACAAATCATAGAGTGTTAATTTCCCCAAGGCATCTGGTCCGACGAGCCAGACATGACTAAGGTTCTGTTTAATCACTTATAAAGATGTCATAGAGCGTTAACTTCCACAAAGAATCTGGTCCGAGGAGCCAGGCATAACTAAGGTTCTGTTTAATCACTTATAAAGATGTCATAGAGTGTTATGTTCCCCAAAGCATCTGGTCCGAGGAGCCAGGCATGACTAAGATTCTATTTTATTACTTATAATGATGTCATAGATTGTTAACTTCCCCAACACATCTGGTCTGATGATCCACGCATGACTAAGGTTATGTTTAATCATGTAAGGTTGAATTTAATCAACCATTTTGTTGGCTTTATTCCATGCCAAATTTGCTTGTAATTCTGCAATTAGTAACCCTATATTTAGGTGGGTTTGTTGTAAGGGTAGTGAGTGAGATAGAGTGTTGAATGCTCAAGAGTGTGCAGGAAGACAGAGTCTCGCGGCTGGATCTTGCGGGTGACTCGCGGCTTCAAGCCGCCAGATGCAGCACACGTGCCAAGCATGCCAGAAGTTGAACAGTCATGCTAGCTGGAGCACTATAGGACAAAATAGGACAACTGGCCAGTCGGTTATCTCGCGATTGGATCTCGCGACTCAGTAAAGTCATGAGACCAAGCCGCGAGCCAGCCCTGTTTTGAAAAACTTGACGTTTCACATTCCTCTCTCACCCTAGTATATATACCCCTTATACCCACAAATGAAAGAGAGTTTCCAGAGAGAATATTGAGAGAGAAACCCTAGAGTAAAACAAAATTGATTCATCTACAATCTTTACATAAGAGTCTCATCAAATTCCTCAACTCTCTTCCTCTCCATTGTCAAACCCTTGAGAGGCATTTTACCAAAACCTTGTTCTCACCATATTCATTACTGTAAGAGGGCTGTTTGGTGTTCTGGGAAGCAGTTAGGAAGGAACCAATCTACATTGGTTGATGCTATGGTCAAGTAGCGGAATCCGGGAAGCTAGAAAACAAAAAGGTTCGGCGCAACCTCGTTGGAACAAGAAGCTTGGAGGGCTTAGGTGCATTGGATAGATTAGGCTTGGAGGGTCTATTGCTGTCCATGTATCCCAACTACATTTTCTAGTGGATTATTTACTGCTTGGAGGGCGGCGGAGAGGTTTTACGCCGAGGGCTTCGGTTTCCTCTTCGATAACACATCGCATGTTGTCCTTGTGTTTGCATCTTCCTTCCCTTTTATCTTTGCCTTTTATTATCTGCTATGGGTTGTGATTTTAATTTGGCTTAGATAGTTTTTCCAATTCTGTTTTATAGCTTTTGTTCATTTTCCGCACACTAGTTGTTTGATATAAAGCTTGAATTGGTTAATTTGTAAATTGGGGGTCTAAACGTTCAAGGGTGTTTCTACACTATTTGAACTTTCAATTGGTATCAGAGCAGGTGCACTTGTTGTGGTTTAATTACCTAAGTACGATCCTAGACCCCTTTGCTTTGGATGCTGTTATGGAAAATACCATGCTGAATTGTAATTTAAGTGTTTGTGAAAATGACTATATGAGTATGTTTGAAGGGTATCTTAACAATGAACTCATAGAGTTGTTAAAAACAAAGAAACATGCTAGGATATTTGTTCACATGTTGAAATATTTTGAAAATCAGAATCATATCTTACACAGTAGCATATCTGAATCTAAATCATTGATTAAAAAATACAAACGAAAGAATAGAATGTTGTGTGAGATGATTGAGAGTCTGAAAATGAAAGGTCAATCTAATTGAAGCATGAAAACTGATGATAATTTTCTGTTTGAAGATCAAGAATGTTTGTCTCGTGTGAGCTTATTTGTGCATACCTCATTGAAGGTATTTAATTCATGCTTGTGGTATCTTGACAGCGGTTGTTCTCGTCATATGACAGGGGATAAGTCACTGTTTAAAACACTCAAAGAAAAGGTTGGTGACTATGTGACTTTTGGTGATGGAAGTTATGCTCAAGTTCTCGGTAAAGGGATTATCGAGATATCTGGATTACCTTTGTTTAAAGATGTGTTATACATCAAAGTGCTGAAGGCAAATCTGCTGAGCATCACTCAAATATGTGATGAGGATTTCCTGGTACAATTCTCTAAGAAGGGATGCTTAATCATCAATGAAGAAGGGATTCAAGTCTTGGAGGGAAATCGGACTACAGACAACTGCTATGGAGTAGTTCCTACGGCACCCATTTAGTGTAGAAGTGCTCGTGTTGACATGTTGGAACTTTGGCATCACAGATTTGGGCATGCGAATTTCAAACAAGTAGCTAAAGTGTCCAAACTTGAAGCAGTTGAGGGACTTCCTAAGTTTGGAAAGGTGAAGAAGACTATTTGTGATGCATGTCAAATGGGAAAGCAAACAAAGGCAAGT
The DNA here is from genome assembly GCA_028535165.1 of Quercus tomentella. NCBI lineage: Eukaryota > Viridiplantae > Streptophyta > Magnoliopsida > Fagales > Fagaceae > Quercus > Quercus tomentella. The sequence goes on along the minus strand of JAPQVY010000111.1, from coordinate 24,423,401 downwards.
TATCACAAGGTGAATGTGATTGCTACTTCTCGGTGTTTAAAGCTACTTCATGTTGATCTAATGGGGCCTACCAGAACTGAAAGTCTAAGAGGAAAGAGGTACATCATGGTCATTGTGGATGATTACTCAAGATACACTTGGGTTGAATTTCTTAGAGAAAAATCAGAAGCATGTGAAAGGTTGGAAATTTTGTGCAAGAAACTACAAAACGAGAGAGGGGTCCCCATTGCCAAGATAAAAAGTGATCATGGGAGGGAATTTGAGAATGCAAGATTTGAGTCTTTCTGTGAAAAGAATGGAATCAAAAAGGAATTTTCAGCCCCCAAGACTCCACAATAAAATGGAGTGGTAGAGAGAAAGAATCGGGTGATTCAGGAAATGGCAAGAGTCATGTTACTTAACAAGCAAATACCTCAAAAGTTTTGGGAAGAAGCTGTCAACACCTCGTGTCACATTGGCAATAGAATATTTTTCCGAGTAGGAACAAAGAAGACTGCCTATGAGATTTGGAATGGAAAGAAGCCTAGAGTAAAGTATTTCCGAGTGTTTGGAAGCAAGTGTTATATCCTAAATGATCGGGAGAATCTTGGGAAGTTTGATGCAAGAAGTGATGAAGGTATTTTTCTTGGGTACTCTACTACGAGTCGGGCGTATAGAGTTTTTAACAAGAGAACTAAGACAGTGATGGAGTCCATCAATGTCAAGATAGATGATGCCTTATCTAAGGTGGAGATGATTGATGATAGAGAAGGGCCGAGCACCAAAGAACCCGATGTTGAGGTCGAAGCTCTTGATATAGAAGTTGAAGAATCTACTCCAGAAAAAGAATCAACTCCCTTGAACCCAAGAATGGAAACGAGATCGATGTCTAGAACATCAAGTCCTCTTACTCCTCCGGAAGTCCATCCTCCCATCTCACGGAGTGATGAAGTCTCCACATCAAAGAAGCCATCTTCAAGAGTAATTAAGAACCATTCGAAAAGCAACATCATAGGGTCTCTAGATGAAGGTCTTCGCCTCAGAAAAGGAAACATCCTTTTGGCCAATCATGGAACATATCATTGCTACCTTGCTTAATTTGAGCCAAAAAGGGTAGAAGAGGCTCTTCAAGATGAGAATTGGGTTGAGTCAATGCATGAAGAGCTGAATCAATTTGTGAGGAATGATGTGTGGGAACTTGCTCCAAGGCCTGAAAATGTTCATGTCATAGGCACGAAATGGATATTCAAAAACAAAACCGATGAAGATGGAGAGATAGTACGGAATAAATCTCGGTTAGTAGCTCAAGGATACATTCAAGTAGAAGGAGTAGACTTTGATGAATCCTTCGCTCCTGTAGCAAGACTTGAGTCTATTCGAATTCTCATGTCCATTGCATGCACTATAAACTTCAAACTCTATCAAATGGATGTAAAATGTGCGTTTCTAAATGGATACCTGAATGAAGAAGTGTTTGTGGAGCAACCAAAAGGATTTGAGGATCCTCACTTTCCTGATCATGTGTTGAGATTGATAAAAGCCCTTTATAGCTTAAAACAAGCACCTAGAGCTTAGTATGATCGGCTTACACATTACCTCCTAGATAAAGGATTCAAAAGGGGATATGCCGACCGGACTTTGTTTGTCAAAAATGATGAAGATTATCTCCTTGTGGCACAAGTTTATGTTGATGACATAGTGTTTGGGGCTACCATTGAAGATCGTGCTATTGAATTTTCTGAGGAGATGAAGAAAGAATTTGAGATGAGTATGGTGGGGGAACTCACATTTTTCTTGGGCCTTCAAGTCAAACAACAGCAGGAAGGTATATTCGTTTCACAAGAGAAGTATGCTAGAAACATTGTCAAGAAGTTTGGACTAGACTCCAAAAAACATGCCTCCACTCCCATGAGCTCGTCTACTAAACTAAATGTTGATTCTTCTGGAGTAGAAGTAAGTCCTACCTTATATAGGAGTATCATTGGGAGTTTACTCTATCTTACAACTAGTAGATCGGACATTGCATTCAGTGTTGGTGTTTGTACCAAATATCAAGCTAATCCAAAGGAATCTCACCTGACTGCAGTTAAGCGAATCATTCGATAGATTAATGGAACTTCAGACTATGGTCTATGGTATTCAAAAGACTTAAATGCTTATCTTGCCAGGTATTCAGATGCTGACTGGGCTGGTAGTGTGGACGATCGGAAGAGTACTTCAGGAGGCTACTTCTACCTTGGTAAAAATCTTGTCTTGTGGATGAGCAAGAAACAAAATTCCGTGTCTCTCTCTACTGCTGAAGCAGAATACATCGCCGCTGGAAGTTGCTGCATTCAGCTTCTTTGGATGAAGAAATTACTTCATGATTATGGAATTCCTCAAGAGACGATGTGTGTCTTCCGTGACAACACCAGTGCCATCAATCTTTCCAAGAATCCTGTCTAGCATTCAAAATCTAAACACATAGAGATACGTTACCATTTCATTTGAGATCTGATAGAGGAAAGAGTTGTGTGTCTTGAGTTCATACACACCGACAATCAAAAGGCGGACATCTTCACCAAGCCTTTCGATGGTCCACAGTTTGAATCACTCCGTAAGACCATTGGTGTTGGTACAATTCCTTGACTCTCTTGTATGATGTGTGCGTCACATATTTACAATGTGTTAATTTTGTTTGTGTTGGGGCACACACTACTTTGTTGGCTTTTTGTATAGCATGATTCTGTTTGTTTGTTTTTGTTGTTTTACATTGTTGTTTTTTATCAATCTTTTTTCTTCTTATGTGTCAAAAATCCAAAAATCACATAAAAAATAGAAAATCAAAAAGTTTGATTGACATTGTTGAGTTTTGTCTCAAAACTTGTTTTGCCTTGTACCTTTGTGCTAATGGCTTTGTGCATTTTCAAGCATAACTTGTTTCTTTGCACTCTTATCACTGTGGGAGAAATCTTGAAATCTATATGATTGTTGTAAATAGATCTTCAAACTTGTCATGAATGATTAGTGAATGGTTATGTTGATCTTGAGACATGCATAGACTTATGTCTATTAATCTTCCCACTCTTTATTTTTGTTTTTGCTAAAAAGAGCTCACCAAATGTAAATCTCCAAATGAAAAGAGATATAAAGCTGCAAAAGCCTGTCGCACATACTAGTATTCGACTAGGAAATAGGGAAAGCGACCAAAAATTAAAGTGAATGTTTATTCAAAAAGCCAAAGGCTATCTCATCAAAGTGAAATATCAAATATCACTCTCACAATGAGAGGTGATTGCCTCAAAAGGATCGAAAAGATCAAATGTTATGATTGAAAGTGGAGTCAAATGTAAAGCTCCAAGTTATGTTATCAAGTTTTGTGGGAAGTCATATATGCATACTTATATAATTGAGATGGGTTTCATGATCTAGTGCTAATTGTGTATGCCTTGGTTGAATTGATCATTGAAGCTTCACATTAGACTAAGGACTATCTCATTGTTGATATCCACACACAACACACAAGTTTATATTCAAATAAATGCCATATTCATTTGTATGATTGTACTTGATAAAATGTGTTTTCACATGCTCAACCTTTGTTGATTCAAGCACAAAAAGATTTTTGAGTGTTTTAGGTGTTTTTGGAAAGTATTTTGTTCTTCAAAAACTGAAAATTTCAAAAATCATTTTTGCCCTATTTTGGCGACTTAGTCGCGAGTAAGTCAAGTCACATGCCACAGTCGCGAGCTTGCATGTCAATTTTGGCGACTTGTTCGCGAGTGGAAGGTCCAGTCGCAAGAGCTACACAGAGATTTTCGCGGCTTAGCTCGCGACTCCCTCGCGGGTAGACCCTCCAGTCACGAAAAACACTTAGAAAATTTTTCAAAATTTTGTCTTTGAGTGTTTTGGCGGCTTGTCCTGGCGTCTTGATGGCGACTCATTTCAGTCGCGAAAATCGCGTGTTCTACAAAATGAGCTCATTTTCAACACTTTTCTCAAAAAGGGGTTCTCATATGCTTGTCTTACACTCTGTGTCTGTTCACTTTCTGATCTTACTTTCACTTATTCAACATCACTGTGGTAATCTTCAAATTCTTTCACCAACTTGTTACCATTCAATCTATCTTCAAGGAAAGGTATGGGTTTTGTCCTCTAGTCTTTGTTTTTCTCAGTTATTGCCCTTTCATCATGGTTTTTGTGTTCTATTTGGTATTCTTATATCTCTTACCCGTGTTTGGTTACTTGAATGTTTGATGTTCTCATTTCTGTGTGATTTTAATCTGATCCACTCTATATTGTAGCTACATTTGGGTCATTATTATCCCTCATTGTTATTTCTTGGTCATTTCCATCTAGCTCTTAGGGTTTTCTTCATTATCCCTAATTTGATGCTAACCCACTGCTAATAATGTATGTTGGATTGTGTTCTTTCTTTTTCTCTATTACATGATACAGACTGGACATGTCTCCATTCAAGAAAGCAACTGTAAAAGGAGGTAGGTCCAAAGGAAAGGAACCTGTCATTGATGTAGATGACTACTCACCTCAAATAAAAGGGACTCGCTCTTCATCAAAAGGGTTCGATCCCAACAAGTTCAGATCCCATGCTGCCTTTCAGTCTCATGAGAATTACTTCCGAAATGCTACACCATTACTGGAAAGACCTGTTGACTAATCATCACTTCATGACACTGACATTCCAAAATGGCTTGCTCACAAGGATTGGAATTACCTTCTCTCTGATCTGGATGACGCGTATGAGAATTTGGTAAAGGAATTTTATGCCAACGCGATTGTGGAAGGAGAAGAACTTAAGTGCTGGGTTCGGAAAAAGAGCTTTTCAATCTCTCCAGCATATTTGGCAGAGATCCTTCACATTAACCGACCACTGCTTCGACACTCACCGGTTTATGATGATCTTTGTCCTGATGAGGAACTCCTTAAGGAGAGTCTTGGACAAGACTTGGAATTCTCATCCACAGGAAACTCCATCAGTGTTTCCTCTCTTCCTCCAAAACTACGAGTGCTTACAATTGTGATGTTTCACAATTTGTACCCCCTATCAAGCACTGGGTATATAAACCTCGGACGTGCCTTGTTTCTTCATGACCTAATCTCTGATGTAGAAATTAACATCTGTGCTCATATCTTTCATGTTCTGCGCAAAACGGTTCTACGAACTGAGTCCCAAATTTGTGTTCCTTTCTGCTATCTCATTTCAAGGATCTTGAAGCTCAAAGGAATTTATCCAACGGCAGATGAATCTCCTTACTCAAAATCGAGTCCAATCAACATACGTACATTCAACGCAAGCATTGGTCATAGTCGAAAGAGAGCCAAACCGGAAACTTCCACATCTCATAGTGGTTCGCAGTTCAGCACCCTCTCCCTTGATGAAAAACTTGATCACATTGTATCCTCTGTACATGAGTTGAATACCAAGATGTCCGGACTCATATCTACTCTACACCATCACAGCACTCGATGGGATATGAAGTTTACCTCACTCCAAACTCAATTGGATCAGATTCAGAGGAAACTAGAAGAGAATGTGTAGCTATTCCATGACAAAAAGGGGGAGATGATGTCATAAGGAATGAAAGGGGGAGTCATAGCTTGATCAGAGGGGGAGGATATTACCTAAGGGGGAGTGTTTCTGCATTTTTTTCAGTTTATATTGTGTTTTGTACCCATGTTGCTTATGTAAGCTTTTAGGGTTGTCTTGTAGGCTTTATGGTTTGTACCATGCTTTATACAACCTTTATGTTTTTTATTAAATCAGTACTTCAATCTAAATGTGCATTTTCTTGTTAAGTACTGTCACTCTTATGCCCTTGTAGGATTGTTCCTAGATGCATAGACCTAGTGTTTTATGCATTGGTTGAGTGTTAGGCATACAAGTAACTTGCATTGTTCTTATTTGCTTGTATGTTCAAGTGTTCATTCCAAGTGTGAATGAGCATTGTGTTCACTACCTTGTAGTGATTACTTAGTTGATCAAGCCATGGTTTGTCTCTTAACTCCATCTTTGCTTAATCACATATTGCCTGTTTCATATGTATTTCATGCTTTTCTACATACAATGATCATGGTGTATTGTTGTGTTTCAGGAGTTTCATGTTCATATGATTTAAGTGCTTCACAGCTTCTAGAGTTAGGTGTGAGTGAGTTTTGCACAACTGTTCCCATCTCACATGTTAAGTCTAGAGTCTGTTTTTAGGGTTTTGTCACGAAATAGCCAAAGGGGGAGATTGTAAGGTTGAATTTAATCAACCATTTTGTTGGCTTTATTCCGTGCCGAATTTGCTTGTAATTCAGCAATTAGTAACCCTGTATTTAGGTGGGTTTATTGTAAGGGTAGTGAGTGAGATAGAGTATTGAATGCTCAAGAGTGTGCAAGAAGACAGAGTCTCGCCGCTGGATCTCGTGGGTGACTCGCGACTTCAAGCCGCCAGATGCAGCACATGTGCCAAGCATGCCAGAAGTTGAACAGTCATGCTAGCTGGAGCACTACAGGACAAAATAGGACAACTGGCTATTTCGTTATCTCGCGACTGGATCTCACGACTCAGTCAAGTCGCGAGACCAAGCCGCGAGCCAGCCCTGTTTTGAAAAACCTGACGTTTCACATTCCTCTCTCAACCTAGTATATATACCCCTTATACCCACAAATGAAAGAGAGCTTCCAGAGAGAATTTTGAGAGAGAAACCCTAGAGTAAAACATGATTGATTCATCTACAATCTTTACATAAGAGTTTCTTCAAATTCTTCAACTCTCTTCCTCTCCATTGTTAAACCCTTGAGAGGCATTTTACCAAAACCTTATTCTCACCATATTCATTACTGTGAGAGGGCTGTTTGGTGTTCTGGGAAGCAGTTAGGAAGGAACCAATCTACATTGGTTGATGCTATGGTCAAGTAGCGGAATTCGGGAAGCTAGAAAAGAAAAAGGTTCAGCGCAACCTCGTTAGAGCAAGAAGCTTGGAGGGCTTAGGTGCACTGGGTAGATTAGGCTTGGAGGGTCTATTGCTGTCCATGTATCCCAACTACATTTTCTAGTGGATTGTTTACCGCTTGGAGGGCGGCGGAGAGGTTCTACGCCGAGGGCTTTGGTTTCCTCTTCGATAACACATCGTGTGTTGTCCTTATGTTTGCATCTTCCTTCCCTTTTATCTTTGCCTTTTATTATCTACTGTGGGTTGTGATTTTAATTTGGCTTAGATAGTTTTTCCAATTTTGTTTTCTAGCTTTTGTTCATTTTCCGCACACTAGTTGTTTGATATAAAGCTTGAATTGGTTAATTTGTAAATTAGGGGTCTAAACGTTCAAGGGTGTTTCTACACTATTTGAACTTTCAAATCACTTATAAATATGTCATAGAGTCTTAAGTTCCCCCAAAACATCTAGTTCGAGGAGCCAGGCGTAACAAAGATTCGGTTTAATCACTTATGAAGATGTCATAGAGGGTTAAGTTCCCCAAAGAATCTGGTCCAAGGAGCCAGACATGACTAAGATTCGATTTTATTACTAATAATGATGTCATAGATTGTTAACTTCCCCAAAACATCTGGTCTGATGATCCACGCATGACTAAGGTTCTGTTTAATCACTTATAAATATGTCATAGATTATTAAGTTCCCCACAACATCTGGTCCGACAAGCCAGGCATGACTAAGGTTCTGTTTAATCACTTATAAAAATGTCATAAAATGTTAATTTCCCCAAGCATCTGGTCCAACGAGCCACGCCTGACTAAGGTTCTGTTTAATCACTTATAAAGATGTCATAGAGCGTTAAGTTCCCCAAAGCAGCTTTGTTGAGGAGGCAGGCATGAATAAGGTTCTGATTACACACTTATAAAGATATCACAGGGTGTTAATTTCCACAAAGTGTCTGGTCCGAGGAGCCAGGCATGACTAAGGTTCAGTTTAATCACATATAAAGATGTCATATATTGTTAACTTCCCCAAAGCATCTGATCCGAGGAGCCAGGCATGACTAAGGTTCTGTTTAATCACTTAAAAAGATGTCAGAAAGTATTAAGTTCCCCAAAATATATGGTTCTAGGAGTTAGGCATAACTAATATTCTATTTAATCACTTATAAAGATGTCAAAGAGGGTCAACTTCCCCAAAGCATCTGGTCTAAGGAGCCAGGCATGACTAAGGTTCTATTTAATCACTTCGAAAGATGTCATAAAGTGTTAATTTCCCTAAAGTATCTAGTCCAACAACCCAGGCATGACTAAGATTCTGTTTAATCACTTATAAAGATGTCATAGAGTGTTAATTTCCCCCAAGCATCTGGACCAAGGAGCAAAGCATGACTAAGGTTTCGTTTCATCACTTAGAAACATGTACTAGAATATTAACTTCCCTAAAGCATCTGGTCCGAGGAGCCAGGCATGAATAAGGTCCAGTTAAATCACTTATAAAGATGTCACAGTGTGTTAAATTCCCCAAAACATCTTGTCCAATGAGCTAGGAACGACTAAGATTCTGTTTAATCACTTATAAAGATGTCATAGAGTGTTAACTTCCCCAAAGCATCTTATTCGAGGAGCCTGGCTTGACTAAGGTTTTGTTTAATCAATTATAAAGATGTCATTGAGTGTTAATTTCCCCAAAGCATCTAGTCCAAGGAGCCAGGCATGACTAAGGTTTTGTTTAAACACTTATAAAATTATCATAGACTGTTAATTACTCGAAAGCATCTAGTCCTAGGAGCCAAGCGTAACTAATGTTCTGTTTCATCACTTATAAAGATGTCGTAGAATGTTAACATCCCCAAAGCATCTGGTTCGAGGAGCCAAAAATGACTAAGGTTCAGTTTAATCACATATAAAGATGTCATTAAGTGTTAACTTCCCCAAAGTATCTGGTTCGAGAAGCCAAGCATGACTAAGGTTTTGCTTAATCACTTATAAAGATGTCATAGTGTGTTAACTTCGCCAAAGCATCTAGTCCGACGACCCAGACATGATTAACGTTCTATCTAATCACTTAAAAACATATCATAGAGTGTTAATTTCTCGAAAGCATCTGGTCCGAGAAGCCAGGCATGACTAAGGTTCTGTTTAATCACATATGAAGATGAAATAGAATGTTAACTTCCCAAAATCTTTTGGTCCGAGAAGCCAAGCACGACTAAGGTTCTGTTTAATCACTTATAAAGATGTCATAGAGTGTTAAGTTCCCCAATGCATCTGGACCGAAGAGGCAGGCATGACGACTAAGATTCTGTTTAATCACTTATAAAAATGTCATAGAGTGTTAACTTCCCCAAAGCATATGGTCCGAGGAGCCAAGAATGACTAAGGTTCTGTTTAATCACTTATAAAGATGTCATACGGTGTTAAGTTCCCCAAAGCATCTGTTTCGAGGAGGTTGGCATGACTAGGATTCATTTTAATCACTTATAAAGATGTCACAGAATGTTAACTTCCCCCAAGCAACTGGTCTGAGGAGCAAGACATGACTAAGGTTGTGTTTAATCACTTATAAAGATGTCATAGAATATTAATTTCCCCCAAACATCTGGTCCAACAAGCCTGGCATGACTAGTGTTCTATTTAATCACTTATAAAGATCTCATAGAGCGTTAACTTCCCCAAAGCGTCTTTTCTGTGGGGCCAACGATGAATAAGGTCCTGTTTAAACACTTAAAAAGATGTCATAGAGTGTTAATTTCTCCAAAGCGTCTGGTCCGACGAGTCATGCATGACTAAGGTTCTGTTTAATCACTTATAAAGATGTCATAGATTGTTAATTTATCGAAAGCATTTGGTCCGAGGAGCTAGGCTTGACAAAGGTTCTGTTTAATCATTTATAAAGATGTCATAGAGCATTAACTTCCCCAAAGCATCTGGGCCGAGGAGCCAAGCACGACTAAGGTTCAGTTTAATCACTTATATAGATCTCATTGTGTGTTAATTTCCTCAAAGCATCTAATCCGAAGAGCAAGGCATAATTAAGGTTCTGTTTAATCACTTATAAACATATCATAGAGTGTTAATTATTCGAAAGCATCTGGTCCGAGTAGCTAGGCATGACTAAGGTTCTATTTAATCACTTACAAAGATGTCATAGAGTGTTAAGTTCCCCAAAGTATCTGGTTCGAGGAGCCAGGCATGACTAAGGTACTGTTTAATCACTTATAAAGATGTCATAGAGTGCTAAGTTCCCTAAAACATCTGGTTCAAGGAGCCAGACATAACAAAGATTCTGTTTAATCACTTATAAAGATGTCATCGAGTGTTAAGTTCCCCAAAGCATCTGGTCCGAGGTGGCAGGGATAACTAAGATTCTGTTTAATCACTTATAAAGATGTCATAGAGTGTTAACTTCCCCAAAGCATCTGGTCGGAGGAGCAAGGCATGACTAAGGTTCTATTTAAACACTTTTAAAATTATCATAGTGGGTTAATTTCTCGAAAGCATGTGGTCCTAGGAGCGAAGCATGACTAAGGTTTCGTTTCATCACTTAGAAGGATGTAGTAGAATATTAACTTCCCTAAAGCATCTGGTCCTAGGAGCCAAGCATGAATAAGGTCCTGTTAAATCACTTTTAAAGATGTCATAGTGTGTTAAATTCTACAAAATATCTGGTTCGAGGAGCTAGGCATGACTAAGATTCTGTTTAACCACTAATAATGATGTCATAGAGTGTTAACTTCCCCAAAGCATCTAGTTCGAGGAGCCTGGCTTGACTAAGGTTCAGTTTAATCACTTATAAAGATGTCATTGAGTGTTAATTTCCCCAAAGTATCTGGTCCGAGGAGCCAGGCACGACTAAGGTTTTGTTGAAACACTTATAAAATTATCATAGAGTGTGAATTTCTCGAAAGCATCTGGTCCTAGGAGCCAAGCATAACAAGTGTTTTGTTTCATCACTTTTAAAGATGTAGTAGAATGGTAACATCCCCAAAGCATTTGGTTCGAGCAGCCAGGAATGACTAAGGTTCAGTTTAATCACATATAAAGATGTCATTGAGTGTTAACTTCCCCAAAGTATCTGGTTCGAGGAGCAAGCATGACTAAGGTTCTGTTTAATCACTTATAAAGATGTCATAGACTGTTAATTTCGCCAAAGCATCTTGTCCGAGGAGCCAGACATGATTAAGGTTCTATTTAATCACTTAAAAACATATCATAGAGTGTTAATTTCTCGAAAGCATCTGGTTCGAGAAGCCAGGCATGACTAAGGTTCTGTTTAATCACTTATGAAGATGTAATAGAATGTTAACTTCCCCAAAGATTTTGGACCGAGAAGCCAAGCATGACTAAGGTTCTATTTAATCACTTATAAAGATGTCATAGAGTGTTAAGTTCCCCAATGCATCTGGACCGAGGAGGCAGGCATGACTAAGATTCTGTTTAATCACTTATAAAAATGTCATAGACTGTTAACTTCGCCAAAGCATCTGGTCCGAGGAGCCAGGCATGACTAAGGTTCTATTTAATCACTTATAAAGATGTCATAGAGTGTTAATTTCCCTCAAGCATTTGGTCTAACGAGCCAGGCATGACTAATGTTCTATTTAATCACTTACAAAGATGTCACAGAGCGTTAACTTCCCTAAAGCGTCTTTTTTGTGGAGCCAATGATGAATACGGTCCTGTTTGAACACTTAAAAAGATGTTGTAAGGTTGAATTTAATCAACCATCTTGTTGGCTTTATTCTATACCAAATTTGCTTGTATTTCAGCAATTAGTAACCCTGTATTTAGGTGGGATTATTGCAAGGGTAGTGAGTGAAATAATGTGATGAAATGCTTAAGAGTGTGCAAGAAAAACAAGGACTCGCGAATGGATCTCGCGGGTGACTTGCGGCTACAAGCCGCCAGAAGCTGCACACGTGCCAGGCATGCCAGATGTTGAAGCGTCATGCCAGCTGGAGCACTATAGGACAAAATAGGACAACTGGCCGTTCAGTTACCTCACGGCTGGAAATCGCAACTCAGTCAAGCTGCGAGGCCAAGTTGCGAGCCAGCCCTTTTTTGAAAAACCTGACGTTTAATCACTTATAAAGGTGTCATAGAGTGATAACTTCCCCAAAGCATCTGTTCCAAGGAGCTAGACATGACTAAGGTTCTGTTTATTCACTTATTAAGATGTCATAATGTGTTTAATTCCCCAAAACTTCTGGTTCGAGTAGCCAGGCATAGCTAAGATTCTGTTTCACCACTTATAAAGATGTCATAGTGTGTCAACTTCTCCAAAGCATCTGGTTCGAGGAGCTAGGCATGACTAAGGTTCTGTTTAATCGCTTATAAAGATGTCATAGAGTGTCAATTTCCCCTAAGCATATGGTCCAACGAGCCAGGCATGACTAAGGTTCTGTTTAATCACTTATAAAGATGTCATAGAGTGTTAACTTCCCCAAAACATCTTTTCTGAGGAGCCAGGCATGAGTAAGGTTCTGTTTAAGCACTTATAAAGATGTCATAGTGTGTTAATTTCCCTAAAGCATCTTGTTCGAAGGGCCAGGCGTAACTAAGGTTCTATTTAATTATTTAGAAAGATGCAATAGAGTGTTAATTTCCCAAAGCGTTTGGTCCGAAGAGGCAAGCATGGCTAAGGTTCTATTTAAATACTTATAAACGTATCATAGCGCGTTTATTTCCCCAAATCATCTGGTCCGAAGAGCAAGGCATGACTAGGGTTCTGTTTAATCACATAGAAAAAGGTCACAGAGTGTTAATTTGTCGAAAGCATTTGGTCTGAAGAGGCAGACAAGGCAATGGTTCTATTTAATCACTTATAAAGATGTAACAGAAAGTTAACATCCCCAAACCATCTGGTTCAAGGAGTCGAGCATGACTAAGGTTCTGTTTAATCACTAATAAAGCTGTCATAGTGTGTTAATTTCCCCAAAGCATCTGGTCCGACGACCAGGCATGATTAAGGTCTTGTTTAATCACTTATAAACATATCATAGAGTGTAAATATCTCGAAAGCATCTGCTCCGAGGAGCCAGGCATGACAAAGGTTCAATTTAATCGCTTAGAAAGGTGTCATAGAGTGTTAATTTCCCAAAAGCATCTGGTCCAACGAGCCAGGCATGATTAAGGTTCTGTTTAATCACTTATAAAGATGTCACAGAGTGTTAATTTCCCCCAAGCATCTGGTCCAACGAACCAGGCATGACTCAGGTTCTGTTTAATCACTTATAAAGATGTCATAGAGTTTTAAGTTCCCAAAGCTTCTGGTTCGAGAAGGCAAGCATGACTAAGATTCTGTTTAATCACTTATAAAGATGTAATAGAGTGTCAACTTCCCTAAATCATTTGGTCCGAGGATCAAGGCATGACTAAGGTTCTATTTAATCATTTAGAATGAGGCAATAGAGTGTTAATTTCCCAAAGCGTTTGGTCCGAATAGGCAAGCATGGCTAAGGTTCTATTTAAACACTTATAAACGTATCATAGCGCGTTTATTTCCCCAAATCGTCTGGTCTGAAGAGCAAGGCATGACTAAGGTTCTGTTTAATCACATAGAAAAATATCACAGAGTGTTAATTTGTCGAAAGCATTTGGTCCGAAGAGGCAAGCATGACAATGGTTCTGTTTAATCACTTGTAAAGATGTAATAGAAAGTTAACATCCCCAAACCATCTAGTCCGAGGAGCCGAGCATGACTAAGGTTCTGTCTAATCACTAATAAAGCTGTCATAGTGTGTTAATTTCCCCAAAGCATCTGGTCCGAGGAGCCAGGCATGATTAAGGTTTTGTTTAATCACTTATAAACATATCATGGAGTGTAAATTTCTCGAAAGCATCTGCTCCGAGGAGCCAGGCATGACAAAGGTTCTATTTAATCACTTAGAAAGATGTCATGGAGTGTTAATTTCCCAAAAGCATCTGGTCCAACGAGCCAGGCATGATTAACGTTCTGTTTAATCACTTATAAAGATGTCACAGAATGTTAATTTCCCCCAAGCATCTGGTCCAACGAGCCAAGCATGATTAAAGTTCTGTTTAATCACTTATAAAGATGTCACAGAGTGTTAATTTCCCCCAAGCATCTAGTCCAATGAACCAGGCATGACTTAGGTTCTGTTTAATCACTTATAAAGATGTCATAGAGTTTTAAGTTCCCAAAGCTTCTGGTTCGAGGAGGCAAGCATGACTAAGATTCTGTTTAATCATTTATAAAGATGTAATAGAGTGTCAACTTCCCCAAAGCATGTGGTCCGAGGATTAATGCATGACTAAGTTTGTATTTAATCATTTAGAATGAGGCAATAGAGTGTTAATTTCCCAAAGCAGCTGGTCCGAGGAGCCAGGCATGACTAAGGTTCTGTTTAATCACTTATAAAAATGCCATAGAACGTTAATTTCCCCAAAGCATCTAGTCTGACGAGCCAGGTTTGACCAAGGTTTTGTTTTATCACTTATAAAGATATCATAGAGCCTTAACTTCCCCAAAGCGTCTGGTCTGAGGATCTGGGTACAACTAATGTTCTGTTTGAACACTTATAAAGAGGTTATAGACTATTAATTTCCCAAAGCGTCTAGTCTGACGAGGCAGGCATGACTAAGGTTCTGTTTAAACACTTATGGAGATATCATATTAAGTAAATTTCCCCAAATCGTCTGGTCTAAGGAGCTAGGCATGACTATGGTTCTGTTCAATCACTTATAAAATTATCATAGAGTGTTAATTTCTCGAAAGCATTTGGTTCGATGATCCAGGCATGACTAAGGTTATGTTTAATCACTTATAAAGATGTAATAGAATGATAACTTCCCCAAAAGCATCTGGCCCAAGTAGCCAGGCATGACTAAAGTTCTGTTTAATCACTTATAAAATGTCATAGAGTGTAAAGTTCCCCAAAGAATCTGGTCCAAGGAGCCTGGCAAGACGAATATTCTCTTTAATCACTTATAAAGATGTCTTAGATTGTTAACTTCCCAAAGCATCTGGTCTAAGGAGCCGGGCATAACTAAGCTTCTCTTTAATCGCTTAAAAAGATGTCATAGAGTGTTAATTTCCCCAAAACATTTGGTCCGACGAGCCAGGCATGACTAAGGTTTTGTTTAATCACTTAAAAAGATGTCATAGAGCGTTAACTTCCCAAAAGCGTCTGGTTTAAGGAGTCAGGCACGACTAAGGTTCAGTTTAAACAGTTATAAAGATGTCATAGAGTGTTAACTTCTCCAAAGCATCTAGTTCGAGGAGCCAGGCATGACTAAGGCTCTATTTAATCACTTACAAAGATGTCATTGACTGTTAACTTCCCCAACGCTTCTGGTCCAAGGAGCCAAACATGACTAAAGTTCTGTTTAATCACTTAAAAAGATGTCATAGAGTGTTAATTTGCCCAAAGCATCTGGTCCGACGAGCCAGGCATGACTGTAGTTCTGTTTAATCACTTATAAAAATGTCATAGAGTGTTAATTTCCCCAAAGCATCTAGTCCGACGAGCCAGGCATGAGTACGGTTCTGTTTAATCACTTATAAACATGTCTTAGAGTGTTAATTTCGCCAAAGCATTTGGTCCGACGAAACAGACATGACTTGGGTTCTGTTTAATAACTTATAAAATGTCATAGAGTTTTGAGTTCCCTAAAGCATCTAGTCCAAAGCATCTAGTCCGACGAGCCGGGCATGACTACGGTTATGTTTAATCACTTATAAAAATGTCATAGAGTGTTAATTTTCCCAAAACATCTGGTCCGAAGAGCCAGGTATGACTACGGTTCTGTTTAGACACTTATAAAGATGTCGTAGAGTGTTAACTTCCCCAAACATCTGGATTGAGGAGTCAGACATGACTAAGGTTTTGTTTGAACACTTATATAGACGTCATCGTCCGTAGACCCAGGCATGACTAAAGTTCTGTTTAATCTCTTATAAAATGTCATAGAGTGTTAAGTTCCCCAAAGCATCTGGTCCAAGGAGCTTGGCAAGACTAAAATTAAGTTTAATCACTTATAAAATGTATTAGATTGTTTATTTTCCCAAAGCATCTGGTTCGACGAGCCAGGCATGACTACAGTTCTGTTTAATCACTTATAAAGATGTCATAGAGTGTTAATTTCCCTAAAGCATCTGGTCCGACGAAACAGGCATGACTATGGTTCTGTTTAATGACTTATAATGATGTCATAGATTGTAAACTTCCCCAAACCTTTTGGTCCAAGGAGCCAAGCATGACTAAGGTTCTGTTTCAACACTTATAATGATGTCGTAGAGTGTTAATTTCCCAAAAGCGTCTAGTCCGAAGAGCTAGGCTTGACTAAGGTTCTGTTTAAACACTTATAAACATGTCATAGAGTGTTAATTTCCACAAAACATCTGGTCCGAAGAGCCTGGCATAACTAATGTTCTGTTTAAGCACTTATAAAGATGTCATAGAGTGTTAACTTCCCCAAACATCTGGTTTGAGGAGCCAGACATGACTAAGGTTCTGTTTAAACAATTATAAAGATGTCATGGTCTGAAGACCCAAGCATGACTAAGGTTCTGTTTAAACATATATAATGATGTCATAGAGTTTTAATTTCCCCAAAGCATCTGGTCCGAAGAGTCATGTATGACTCTGGTTCTATTTAAACAATTATAAAGATGTCATAGAGTGTTAATTTCCCTAAAGCATATGGTTCGTAGAGCCAGGCATGATTATGGTTCTATTCAAACACTTATAAAGATTTCATAGAGTGTTAATTTCTCCAAAACATCTGGTCCGAAGAGCCTGGCATGACTAAGGTTCTGTTTAATCACTTATAAAGATGTCATAGAGTATTAACTTTCCTAAAGCATCTGATTTGAGGAGCCAGGCATGACTAAGGTTCTGTTCAAACACTTAAAAAGTTGTCATTTTCCGAAGACCTGGGTTTGACTAATGCTCTGTTTAAACACTTATAATGATGTCATTGAGTGTTAATTTCTCCAAATCATCTGGTCCGAAGAGGTAGGCACGACTAAGGTTCTATTTAAACACTTAAAAAGATGTCTTAGAACGATAATTTCCCCAAATCATTTGGTTCGAAGAGCTAGGCATGACTGAGATTCTGTTTAATCACTTATAAAAGATGGCAACAAGTTTTCATTTGGCCAAAGAATGTGGTCTGAGGAGCCAGGCATGGCTGAGGTTCTGTTTAATTGCTTATGAACATTTCTTTGTCTGAAGACCCAAACATGACTAAGGTTCTGTTTATACACTTATAACGATGTCATAGAGTGTTAATTTCCCCAGAACATCTGGTCCGAAGAGCCAGACTTGACTATGGTTCTGTTTAAACACTTATAAAGATGTCATAGAGTTTTAATTTCTGCAAAACATGTGGCCCGAAGAGCCCGGTAAAACTAAGGTTCTGTTTAATCACTTATAGAAGATGCCAACTAGTATTAATTTGGCCAAAAAATGTGGTCTGAGGAGCCAAGTATGGCTAAGGTTCTGTTTAATCACTTAGAAAGATTTCATTGTCCGAAGACCCAAGCATGACTAAGGTTTTGTTTAAACACTTATAATGAAGTCATAGAGTGTTAATTTACCCAGAGCATTTGGTTCGAAGTGCCAGGCTTGACAAAGGTTCTGTTTAAACACTTATAAAGATGTTATAGAGTGTTAATTTTTACCCAAAACATATGGTCTAAAGAACCCGACATAACTAAGGTTCTGTTTAAAACACTTAGAGAGATTTCATTGTCCGAAGACCCAGGCATGAGTAAGGTTCTGTTTATACACTTATAATGATGTCATAGAGTGTTAATTTCCCCAATGCATTTGGTTTGAAGAGTCATGCATGACTAAGGTTCTGTTTAATCACATATAAAAGATGCCAACAAGTATTAATTTGGCCAAAGCATGTGGTCTAAGGAGCCAAGCATGACTGAGATTCTATTTAATCACTTATAAAGATGTCATTATCCGAAGACCCAGGCTTGACTAAGGTTCTGTTTAGACACTTATAATGATGTTATAGAGTGTTAATTTCCCCAAATCTTCTAGTATGAAGAGCTAGGCATGACTAAGGTTTTGTTTAGACACTTAAAAAGATGTCATAGAGTGTTAATTTCCCCAAAGCATTTGGTTCGAAGTGCCGGGTATGACTAAGGTTCTGTTTAATCACTTATAAAAGATGCCAACAAGTATTAATTTGGCCAAAGCATGTGGTCTGAGGAGTGAGGCATGACTGAGGTTCTGTTTAATCACTTATAAAGATTTCATTGTACGAAGACCCAGGCCTGATTAAAGTTTTGTTTAAACACTTAGAATGATGTCATAGAGTGTTAATTTCCCTAGAGCATCTGGTCCAAAGAGCCAGACTTGACTAAGGTTCTCTTAAAACACCTATAAAGATGTCATAGAGTTTTAATTTCCCCAAAACATCTGGTCCGAAGAGCTCGACATAACTAAAGTTTTGTTTAATCACTTATAAAGATGTCACAGAGTATTAACATTCCTAAAGCATCTAGTTTGAGGAGCCAGGCATGATTAAGGTTCTGTTTAAACACTTATAAGGATGTCATTGTCTGAAAATTCAGGCTTGACTAAGGTTCTGTGTAAACACTTATAATGATGTCATAGAGTGTTAATTTTCCCAAAGCATCCGGTCCGAAGAGCCAAGCATGACTAAGGTTCTGTTTAAACACTTATAAAGATGTCGTAGAGTGCTAACTTCCTGAAACACCTAGTTTGAGGAGCCAAACTTGACTAAGGTTCTGTTTAACCACATATAAAGATTTCATTGTCCGAAGACCCAAGCATGTCTAAGATTCTATCTAAACACATATAGTGATGTCATAGAGTGTTAATTTCACAAAAGCATCTAGTCCGAAGAGCCAGGCTTGACTAAGGTATAGTTTAATCACTTATAGAAGATGCCAACAAGTATTAATTAGGCCAAAGCATGTGGTCTGAGGAGCCAAGCATGGCTAAGGTTTTGTTTAATCACTTATAAAGATTTCATTGTCCGAAGACCCAAGCATGACTAAGGTTCTGTTTAAACACTTATAACGATGTCATAAAGTGTTAATTTCCCCAGAGCATTTGGTCCGAAGTGCCAGGCATGACTAAGGTTCTATTTAAATACTTATAAAGGTGTCATAGAGTGTTAATTTCCCCAAAACATCTGGTCTGAAGAGCTCGGCATAACTAAGGTTCTGTTTAAACGCTTATAGAGATTTCATTGTCCGAAGATGCAGGCATGAGTAAGGTTTTGTTTAAACACTTATAATGATGCCATAGATTGTTAATTTCCCTAAAGCATTTGGTTCGAAGAGCCAGGCATGACTAAGGTTCTGTATAATCACTTATAAAAGATGCCAACAAGTTTTAATTTTGCCAAAGCATGTGGTCTGAGGAGCCAAGCATGACTGAGGTTTTGTTTAATAACTTATAAAGATGTCATTGTCCGAAGACCCAGGCTTGACTAAGGTTCTGTTTAAACACTTATAATGATGTCATAGAGTGTTAATTTCCCCAAATCATCTGGTCCGATGAGCTAGGCATGATGAAGGTTCTGTTTAGACACTTAAAAAGATGTCATAGAGTGTTAATTTCCCCAAAGAATTTGGTTAGAAGAGCCAGGCATGACTAAGGTTCTGTTTAATCACTTATAAAAGATACCAAGAAGTATTAATTTGGCCAAAACATGTGGTCTAAGGAGCCAGGCATGACTGAGGTTCTGTTTAATCACTTATAAAGATTTCAATGTCCGGAGATCCATGCATGACTAAGGTTTTGTTTAAACACTTATAATGATGTCATAGAGTGTTAATTTCCCCAGAGCATCTGGTCCAAAGAGCTAGGCTTGACTAAGGTTCTATTTAAACACTTATAAAGATGTCATAGAGTTTTAATTTCCCCAAAACATCTGGTCTGAAGAGCCCGACATAACTAAGGTTCTATTTAATCACTTATAAAGATGTCATAGAGTATTAACTTTCCTAAAGCATCTGGTTTGAGGAGCCAAGCATGACTAAGGTTCTGTTTAAACACTTATAAAGATGTCATTGTCTGAAGACCCAGACTTGACTAAGGTTCTGTTTAAACACTTATAATGATGTCATAGAGTGTTAATTTCCCCAAAGCATCCGGTCCGAAGAGCTAGGCATGACTAAGGTTCTGTTTAAACACTTTATAAAAATCTTGTAGTGTGTTAACTTCCCCAAACACCTGGTTTGAGGAGCCAGAAATGACTAAGGTTCTGTTTAACTACATATAAATATTTCATTGTCCGAAGACCCAAGCAGGTCTAAGGTTCTGTCTAAACACATATAATGATCTCATAGATTGTTAATTTCACAAAAGCATCTTGTCCAAAGAGCCAGGCTTGACTAAGGTTCTATTTAAACACTTATAAAGATGTCATAGAGTTTTAATTTCCCAAAACATCTGGTCTGTAGAACCCGGCATAACTAAGGTTCTGTTTAATCACTTATAAAGATGTCATAGAGTTTTAACTTTCCTAAAACATCTGGTTTGAGGAGCCAGGCATGACTAAGGTTCTATTTAAACACTTATAAAGATGTCATCGTCCGAAGACCCAGGCTTGACTAAGGTTCTGTTTAAACATTTATAATGATGTCATAGAGTGTTAATTTACCCAAATCATCTGATCCAAAGAGCCAGGCATGACTAAAGTTCTGTTTAAACACTTTTAAAGATGTCGTAGAGTGTTAACTTCCCCAAACACTTGGTTTGAGGAGCCAGACCTGACTAAGGTTCTGTTTAACCACATATAAAGATTTCATTGTCTGAAGACCCAGGCATGTCTAAGGTTTTGTCTAAACACATATAATGATGTCATAGAGTGTAAATTTCACAAAACCAACTGGTCCGAAGAGCCAGGCTTGACTAAGGTTCTGTTTAAACACTTATAATGGTGTCATAGAGTGTTAATTTCCCCAAAACATCTAGTCCGAAGAGCCAGGCATAACTAAGGTTCTATTTAAACTCTTATAAAGATGTTTTAGAGTGTCAACTTCCCCAAACGTCTGGTTTGAGGAGCCAGACATGAGTAAGGTTCTATTTAAACAATTATAAAGATGTTGTGGTCTGAAGACCCAGGCATGACTAAGGTTCTATTTAAACACTTATAAAGATGTCATCGTCCGAAGACCCAGGCTTGACTAAGGTTCTGTTTAAACATTTATAATGATGTCATAGAGTGTTAATTTACCCAAATCATCTGATCCAAAGAGCCAGGCATGACTAAAGTTCTGTTTAAACACTTTTAAAGATGTCGTAGAGTGTTAACTTCCCCAAACACTTGGTTTGAGGAGCCAGACCTGACTAAGGTTCTGTTTAACCACATATAAAGATTTCATTGTCTGAAGACCCAGGCATGTCTAAGGTTTTGTCTAAACACATATAATGATGTCATAGAGTGTAAATTTCACAAAACCAACTGGTCCGAAGAGCCAGGCTTGACTAAGGTTCTGTTTAAACACTTATAATGGTGTCATAGAGTGTTAATTTCCCCAAAACATCTAGTCCGAAGAGCCAGGCATAACTAAGGTTCTATTTAAACTCTTATAAAGATGTTTTAGAGTGTCAACTTCCCCAAACGTCTGGTTTGAGGAGCCAGACATGAGTAAGGTTCTATTTAAACAATTATAAAGATGTTGTGGTCTGAAGACCCAGGCATGACTAAGGTTCTATTTAAACACTTATAAAGTTGTCTTAGAGTGTTAATTTCCCCAAACCGTCTGGTCCGAAGGGTCAGGCATGACTAAGGTTCTATTTAAACACTTATAAAAGTGTCATAGAGAAGAATCAAGAAACTTTAATTTGTTTTTATGTTTTTTTGGGAGAGAAATATGATGAGGAAAGATTGAAAAAAAAATGAAAGTTCAAATAGTTTAAAAACACCCTTGAATGTTTAGACCCCCAATTTATAAATTAACCAATTCAAGCTTTATATCAAACAACTAGTGTGCGGAAAATGAACAAAACCTATAAACCAGAATTGGAAAAACTATCTAAGCCAAATTAAAATCACAACCCACAGCAGATAATAAAAGGCAAAGATAAAAGGGAAGGAAGATGCAAACACAAAGACAACACGCGATGTGTTATCGAAGAGGAAACCGAAGCCCTCGGCTTAAAACCTCTCCGCCGCCCTCCAAGCGGTAAACAATCCACTAGAAAATGTAGTTGGGATACATGGACAGCAATAGACCCTCCAAGCCTAATCTACCCAGTGCACCTAAGCCCTCCAAGCTTCTTGCTCCAATGAGGTTACGCCGAACCTTTTTCTTTTCTAGCTTCCCAGATTCCGCTACTAGACCATAGCATCAACCAATGAAGATTGGTTCCTTCCTAACTGCTTCCCAGAACACCAAACAGCCATCTCACATTAATGGATATGGTGAGAACAAGGTTTTGGTAAAATGACTCTCAAGGGTTTGACAATGGAGAGGAAGAGAGTTGAGGAATTTGAAGAGATTCTTATGTAAAGATTGTAGATGAATCAATCTTGTTTTACTCTAAGGTTTCTCTCTCAAAATTCTCTCTGGAAGCCCTCCTTCATTTGTGGGTATAAGGGGTATTTATACTGGGGTGAGAGGAGAATGTGAAACGTCAGGTTTTTCAAAACAGGGCTGGCTCGCAACTTGGCCTCGTGACTTGACTGAGTCGCGAGATCCAATCGCAAGATAACTGTATGGCCAATTGTCCTGTTTTGTCCTGTAGTGCTCCAGCTAGCATGACTGTTCACCTTCTGGCATGCTTGGCACGTGTGCTGCATCTGGCAGCTTGCAGCCGCGAGTTACCCGCGAGATCAAGCCGCGAGTCTCTATTTTCTTGCACACTCTTGAGCAATCTACACTCTATCTTACTTACTACCCTTACAACAAACCCACCTAAATACAGGGTTACTAAATGCTGAAATACAAGCAAATTTGGCACGGAATAAAGCTAATTAGATGGTTGATTAAATTCAACCTTACAAAAAAAATGCCCAGAAATATGCCCAAACAGCGCCTAAAAAGTCTTCCCTTCAATCTGAACTGCCAGGAGCATTTTATAGGCCCTGGCACACTTTTCATGGCCCGACTGACGTCAGTAATTTCATCCTCATGTACTTTTTTAGTTTTGATTTTGGACATGTATTTGGAGGTCTTCCCGGACTCGAATTGAGGCAATCTTGGTGTCCCTGGAAAGAACTGGATGTCTAGTTTTCAGAAAAATATAAAAAATTAAAATTCCAAGGTTGGATCAGAAGTTATGATCTCAAGAAGGATGCTGACGCGCTTTTCACGGTTTTCTCAATATCTCATCCATTTTGACTCCAATTTCAACCCATGAATAGTCATTGGAATGAGAATTTGATTATCTTTACAATGGTATTGGTCTCAACCTGTTTTGGGACCAGATCAAGATTAGGATTTTTGGGGCCCACTAGGAGTCAATTCCGGGTCAAACTTGGTTAAAGTTGCTAAAAATGTCCGAAGAGCTTGGGTTTGATATAAAGCCATGAAAAATTCTATTTTGTGAGGATTTTGAACTTATTTGACTTTCGGTATACTTGGGGTTGATCAGGGGCATTTTGGTCATTTTGGCTGAAAAAGGCACTTTAAGCGCTTCAACGTCCGAACGAGTTGCACCACGAAAATGAGATTTTTGGGCTTTTTAGGGTCCGACACTCAAATCGAAGGCCGACAAAATATGATATCAACAACTAGGATTAGAGTTTTGTATTCTTTTGCATAAATTGTAACTAGGACCCAAAGCCTTGTAAGGTTAATTTACCAAAGTTGTACTTTTCTTTATTCAATCAATGACAATGAAGTATTTTGATCATGTATTTTGTATTTATTTTTGTATAAAAAAATAAGTGGAGACTCCACACCACTTACCCAAACAAAGAGGTGCCCTTAAGAGCACCTAAATCTCTTTTTTGAGAGCATCCAATTTCCCCAATCTCTCACACCCTTCATAACTTCCATCAGTAACTGACATTCAACCCCCTTTAAAATTAAATTTTGGCAACTAGCTCGTTTCCCACACTTCATCTTTTTCCTCTTTTTTCTCACACCATTATTGCTGCTGTCACTTCTTTCTCTTACCTTCAGACTTCTCTTTCCTTAGGTCATATCTTCCCAAAATATTTCTCTTTCCTTTTACTCCATGTGACTTACAGTGCCCTTTTCTTTTTTTCTTGGAGTTTTTCTTTGTCTCCTTTTTTCTTCTTCCTCCCTCTTTTGTTTGTTTAAAAGAAGTAAACACATTTCATTGCCTCATCTTCTGCTCGAAAAAGGAAGGAGCGTTCACCTACTCCTTCTGAGGGTGAAGGCTCCTCGGCTAGTTCAGGGCAGGAGGAGATCTTAGATCGGCCATCTTTCTCCTTTTGGGATCCTTGGTACACCACAAGTCTATTCTTCCCTCAAGTTGCTCATGGTGCCGATCCTCCGTCTTTTCACACTTGGGTCTTCTCTAGGAAGCCTGGGTTTGCTAGTTCTACATAGGTCTCAGACCCGAAAGAGATATTGGATCTTCAAATCAAACGGGGATCTAGTGAAGCTGTTCCCATCTCCCTTGATTTTGTTGCTGGGAAGATCACTGGTTGGGCTGAGTGGGTGGACAAGGAGTTAAGTGACGCTGACTTTGTTAGGTATCTGGAATGTGCTGGCATCCTGAAGTTAGTTACATTGACTAGGAATTTAGAGGGCTTTCATGATGTCAAGGGGCTCAGACACTTGGTTTGGCGTTGGTCTCCTTCTCTTCACACATTCTTCTTCTCTGTGGGTGAGCTTATTGTTACTTTAGAGGATATGGTGAACACTTTTCTGCTCCTTATGTTTGGAAATGAGAGTCCTTTCAACATCCAACTTTCGGTGGAGGATCTCGTGGTCGAGGAGAAACTATTCATGTATTTTGATAAGCGTACCACTTCTCTTGGTGGCAAGCCAGCTAGGATAGGGAGGTGGGTCAAAGCCCTTTTTGGAGAAGAGAAATTGGTGAGATAGGTTGGGTTCATCGCACTGTGGTTCAGTAAGTTTTTGTTTGGTGAGTTCTCCGAGTATGGAGTCAAGTCTGGATTTTTTCCTTTAGTAATCTGGATAGCACGAGGCATTAGTTATCCATTATCCCCTATGTTCTTTGGCCATTTATATTCTCAATTGGATCTTGTACATGTTGACGACTTGGAAGGTAATTCCTGTTACACAATAACTTCATCCATTCATTGTAAAATGCTGCAAATATTTATGTGGGAGCATTCCCAAATTACATTGGCAAAGTGTAGAAATTTGAAGTATGTGAAGGACAAGTTTCACCTAGACATCATAAAGGGGTTGTGTGGGAGCTCGACTGATAGGCATCCCATCATATTTCGTTGAGCCAATTTGAAGGGGGTGGACACCAACCTCATAGAGTTATTTAATAAAAAAGGCCACCTGAATTGGTGTTTGCCTCGTGAGTTTAGACTTGGGTTTGCTTGTGACTCTGCTTTGTGATCCCTTTTAAACTCCGTTGGACATACATTTGAATTGCGCCAAGGAGATGAGAACAGTATGGTGTACCTTGCTTGCATAAACCCCCCTGTGGATCCTAATTCCTTCTTTTGGGGGTCCTCGATACACCCACTATCCTGTACACTAAGCACTTAGGCAATTTGGCTTTGATCAGAATGCCCTTCTAGTGTTCAAGGAGGTTGTTCTCTCCCTTCCTTCCTTGAATCTCTTCTTGAGGTTTCAGGCTTTCCTATTAGTCTTAAGGAGCCCTCAAGTCATTGTACCAAACTCTCAGAGGGGAGCCTTTAGATCCAGTGGCTTCTACAGTTATTCGAGGAGGATCTAGAAGCCTTTCTTGGATTACGTTGGCTCTAGGAAAGTGAGGGAGGTCCTTGATGCTAATATTTCTTCTGTTCCTTCACTCTACAAACGCCTAACCCTCCCTACTCCTAGCATTGTGTCTGCTGCTATAAGTAGCTGTAAGGTTGAATTTAATCAACCATCTTGTTGGCTTTATTCCGTGCCAAATTTGCTTGTATTTCAGCAATTAGTAACCCTACATTTAAGTGGGATTGTTGTAAGGGTAGTGAGTGAGATAGTGTGTTGAAATGCTCAAGAGTGTGCAAGAAAAACAGAGACTCGCGACTGGATCTCGCAGGTGACTTGCGGCTGTAAGTTGCCAGAAGCTGCACACGTGCCAAGCATGCCAGAAGTTAAAGCGTCATGCTAGCTAGACCACTACAGGACAAAATAGGACAATTGGCCGTTCGGTTATCTCGTGGCTGGAACTCACGACTTAGTCAAGCCGCGAGGCCAAGCTGCGAGCCAGCCCTGTTTTGAAAAACCTCACCCCAGTATAAGTACCCCTTATACCCACGAAAGAATGAGAGCTTCCAGAGAGAATTTTGAGAGAGAAACCCTAGAGAAAAACAACAATGATTCATCCACAATCTTCACATAAGAGACTGTTCAAATTCCTCTACTCTCTCCCTCTCCATTGTTAAATCCTAGAGAGGCTTTTTACCAAAACCTTTTCTCACCATATCCATTACTGTGAGAGGGCTGTTTGGTGTTCTGGGAAGCAGTTAGGAAGGAACCAATTTCACATTGGTTGATGCTATGGTCAAATAGCGGAATCCAGGAAGCTAGAAAAGAAATAGGTTCGACGTAACCTCATTGGAGCAAGAAGCTTGGAGGGCTTAGGTACACTGGGTAAATTAGGCTTGGAGGGTCTATTGCTGTTCATGTA
This sequence comes from Quercus tomentella, assembly GCA_028535165.1. Lineage (NCBI taxonomy): Eukaryota > Viridiplantae > Streptophyta > Magnoliopsida > Fagales > Fagaceae > Quercus > Quercus tomentella. Next base: position 24,396,780 of record JAPQVY010000111.1, on the reverse strand, counting down.
TCCCAACTACATTTTCTAGTGGATTGTTTACCTCTTGGAGGGCGGCGGAGAGGTTTTACGCCGAGGGCTTCGGTTTCCTCTTCGATAACACATCGTGTGTTGTCCTTGTGTTTGCATCTCTTTTCCATTTATCTTTGCCATTTAATTTCTGCTGTAGATGTGATATTATTTGGTTTAGATTGTTTATCAATTCTGTATTAAGCTTATGTTCATATTCCGCACATTAATTGTTTGATATTAAGCTTGAATTGGTATTTTATAAATTGGGGGTCTAAACATTCAAGGATGTTTTTACACTATTTGAACTTTCAATTGGTATCAGAGCGGGTACACTTTTATTGGTTTCGTTACCATAGTGTGATCCTTGACCCCATTTTAATATGGACTGATCTCAATCCCTAAATGCACCTCCATATTTTGATGGTAGTAATTATGCATTTTGGAAGGTTCGCATGAGAGCATTTTTATGTTCCATTGATGAATCGGTTTAGGATGTTGTTGATATAGGTTGGACCAGGCCTGAGGCAGCCAAATCCACATGGGATAAGGCAGCACTCGCTGCATCTAATGCTAACAGTAAAGCACTTAATGCGATTTTCTGTGGTGTGTCTCCAGATGAGTTTCACAGGATCTCTCACATTACCATTGCCAAAGAAGCATAGGAGATATTGGAGACCACCTACAAAGGCACGAAGAAAGTGAAAGACACCAAGCTGCAAATGCTGACCACTCAGTTTGAGGAGCTAAAAATGAGTGAGGATGAGTCCTTTGACTCTTTCTATAGCAAGCTGAATGAGGTGGTTGTCAGCAAGTTCAATTTAGGAGAGAAAATGGAGGATTCTAAAATAGTAAGGAAAATCCTTCGATCATTGCCGGAAAGCTTTCGTGCCAAAGTGACAACGATTAAAGAGAGTAAGGACCTTGATGACATCAAAGTCCAAGAGTTGATTGGTTCCCTTCAGACTTATGAAATGTCACTACCCACTCAACGGAAGAGCAAATCTCTTGCTCTTAAGACCATTAATGAAAGGGTGGAAGTCTATGACTTATCGGATAAGGATGTGGTTGTCAAAGATGTTGCATACCTTGTGAAAAATTTCTGAAAATTCTTAAAATTCAAGAATAATGGTAAATTTGGTGATAAATGGAAATTCCAAAGTTCAGAAATGGAGAAAAGGAAATTCAAAAAGAAAGATGGAAAAGAATCCCAATCTACACAAGGTGTTACTTGTTTTGAATGCAACGGGCATGGACACTTTAAGAAAGAATGTCCAAATTATTTGAAATCGAAAGGCAAGGTGTATGCCATAACACTGAATGACTTGGATTCATCCAACTCTGATTCTGAGGAAAGCTGTGACGAAGAAGGGAATTACTCTGCTTTATGACTATTACCCATGTTGAGTCTTCAGATGAGTTGAATCTGCTTGTACAAGAGCTTGGAGAACATAGTGATGAAGAATCACTAGGAGTTGTTGAAGAATTAGATGTAGAAGAAGATGAAAGCACAGCCAATCTTCAAGAGAATTATAACTCATTCCTGGAGAAGTCGGGTGAGTATACAAGGGTGGCCAAGGCAGCTGTGAGAAAGATGAAGAAGGCAGAGGAGGACTATAAAAGTCTCCTAATTCACTATAAGGAGGCCAAATGTGAGATAGAGACATTGAATGGTGAGCTATCAGAAGCCTACACAAAAGTGGGATTTCTTGAGCAAGAGGTTGTGCAAGCAAATGCCAAGATAGAAAGGGTCTCCACCAAGAAGCTAGATGATGTTATCTCATCTCAAAAGCATTTTTCAGAAAAATCCGGGTTGGGATATACCGGAGGGAGTAGCTCATCTGGCAATATCACCAAAGAAGTGAAGTTTATAAAGGCCAAAGAGCCATTTGAAGTTGGCCTTACTGTTGAAAAGCCCAAGATGGAGGAGAAGAGGAATGTGGAGAACCAACGGGTGTTGAACAATCCCCGTAATCAATCTGTGGGCAGGTCTGAATCCTGAGCCAAGTCTCGTCCACGACCACAAAAAGGTCCTAGATCGAACTATGTGTGTCATCACTACGGACTCAAGGGCATACTCGACCAAATTGTCAAAAGCTGAGAGCAATGAATAGTGCAAGTGCTACAAGGTCACGAGGACCTAGAAATGACAAGGGAAATTGGACTGGTGAACCATCAAGAGATCGAAATGATGATCTAGGAATGATGGACGTGATGAAGATGATTGGTGCATTCACCAACTGCTTGGAAAGCTTCACACGAAGGTTTGAAAGCCCTAACTCTTATACCCAATCCTATAAGGAAATCACCCCAAACGCAAGTGACGTGTGGGTGAAAAAGGGTACTCATGCATAAGCATTTCAACATGTCCATGCATCAATACTTCCTATGATTTGTGACTTTGTTTGGTTGTTTGCTTATTGATTGTGTGGGTTGAAATTTGTTTGTTTATTTTGCAGTTGTTGCTTTTGCTCAACCTTTTCCTTCTTATGTGTCAAAAATCCAAAAACCACATAAAAAGTAGAAAATCATAAAGTTTGATTGACATTGTTGAGTTTTGTCTCAAAACTTGTTTTGCCTTGTACCTTTGTGCTAATGGCTTTGTGCATTTACGAGCATAACTTGTTCTTTTGCACTCTTATCACTATGGAAGAAATCTTGAAATCTATGTGACTGTTGTAAATAGATCTTCAAACTTGTCATAAATGATTAGTGAATGATTGTGTTGATCTTGAGACATGCATAGACTTGTGCCTATATATCTTCCCACTCTTTATTTTTTTGCTAAAAAGAGCTCACCAAATGTAAATCTCCAAATGTAAAGAGATATTGAGCTGCAAAAGCCTGTCGCACATACTAGTATTTGACTAGGAAAAAGGGAAAGCGACCAAAAATAAAGTGTATGATTGTTCAAAAAGCCAAAGGCTATCTTATCAAGGTGAAATATCAAATATCACTCTCACAATGAGAGGTGATTGTCTTAAAAGGATCAAAAAAATCAAATGTTTTGATTGAAAGTGGAGTCAAATGTAAAGCTCCAAATTATGTAATCAAGTCTTGTGGGAGATCATATATGCATACTTCTATGATTGAGATAGGTCACACGATCTAGTGCTAATTGTGTATGCTTGGGTTGAATCGATCATTGAAGCTTCATATTAGACTAAGGACTATCTCATTGTTGATATCCACACACAACACACAAGTTTATGTTCAATGAATGCCATATTCATTTGTGTGATTGTACTTGATAAAATGTGTTTTCACATGCTCAATCTTTGTTGATTCAAACACAAAATGATTTTTGAGTGTTTTAGTTGTTTTTGGAAAGTATTTTGTTCTCTCAAAAACCAAAAATTTCAAATATAGTGTTGCCCTAGTTTGGCGACTCAGTCGCGGGTCAATCAAGTCGCATGCCACAGTCGCGAGCTCGCGGGTCAGTTTTGGTGACTTGTTCGCAAGTGAAAGGTCCAGTCGCGAGGGGTACACAGAGATTTTCGCGGCTCAGCTCGCGACTCCCTCGCGAGTGAGACTTCTAGTCGCGAAAAACACTTAGCATATTTTTCAAATCTTTTGGCTTGAAGTGTTTTGGCGGGTGAGTTTGGCGACTTCCTGGCGACTTACCTCAGTCGCGAAAAATGCGTGTTTTGCATAGTAAGGGCTGTTTTTTAAAATCTTTTTCAGTTTTCCCTCGAACTTTTTGTGACTATTCACTTTCTCTCTCAACTGGTTCTTACCCAAACACTCCGTGTCACCGTCTTCGGACTCCATTTTTGCTTCATTTCAACTTAAAATCTTCAAGAAAAAGGTATGGGTTCTCATTCTCTCACTCAGTATTTCGTGTTTTTGAGCTTTTCCCTCTTGATTATATGTGTTGCTTTTCTGATTTGCTTTGGGTTGGTGATTCGGTGTTGAGCTTTGTCCATGTATGGCGTGTTGAGGATCTTGGTTTATATGAACTTGTTTAGGATGCTAGATTTGTTCATTAATATTTGTCTTCTTTATGCTTAGGGTTTGTTGATTGACTTATACCCATTTCGTTTGAACCCACCTTATTTAGTTGATTCAAAATGACTGTGTTTTGTTTGTTGGGTTATATTGATTCGATTTTGTGTTAGTATATCTAGTGTGTGCATCTGTCTTATGTATTTTGTGTCATCTCATACTCATCGAAATATATGATCATTGACATTTGTTTGTCCTTTGGGTGTTGTTATACTCTGTAGCATTAAAACTCTTCTGCAAGATGTTGGTTGTTTTTGAGTATCTACCAACGGGTACACTCTTTTGAGTTGTTGGTTTAAGTTTTGAGGCTTTTCCTTTATACTTGTCTTTAAGCCATCTTTGGACTTGGTGCTCTATACTTATCTCTTTATGACACTAACAGAGTACTGATCTGTTTTACACATGTACTATACTTTGTTGTTGTGGCCTTTTCTGCTTGTCTACAGATGGCTCCTTCATCCCCAAAGAAGAAAACACCTACCAAGAAAGCAGATAAGAGAATGAAAATGGACCCTTATCTGTTTAGGTCTGTTTCCCATTTTGAGAGATACAAGAATTTTTTCTTAAAGGCAGGAATCATACAAGAAAGGTATGTGGATTTGGAGGATTTGAGGGACACCTTTACCCCTAGTTGTTTTGAGGGGAGAGAATGGGAAAGGCTGCTAAGTGATTTCCCAGTTGTGTGTGAACCCCTGATTAGGGAGTTTTACTCCAATGCTGTGATAAAGGAAGATGAGTTGAGCTGCTGGGTTAGAGGAACAGAATTTACCTTAGATGCACATGACATTGATGATGTGCTAGGTCTTAAGGGGTTAGAAGATCATGAGTTCATCAACTATAAGGATAGGATGCTTTCTATAGAAACAGTACAGTAGAGGATTGGTGGACAGAGAGAGGGGAGATGCCTAAATACCACAACCTTCCCAGTGGACATGAGGTGTCTCACTATTATCATGATGTTTAACCTGTATCCTATAAAGAAGCTGACTACAATTAACAATGCCAGAACAATTTTTCTGATGGAGCTCAAGGAAAAGACATTCATTGATATCAGTTCCCACATATTTGATACTATTGTGGATGAGACTAGAACCACTTCTAGGCCTAAACTGATATTCCCTAGTCTACTCATGAGGATTTTCAGAAAGAAGGGTGTTGCAATCCCTCGAGACATCAGTCCCATGTCTACACCTTCAGCAATTAACAAGCAAACCTTCAAGAGGATAAGTGTTCGTCTTCCAGGTGAAGAAGATGAAGGTGATGAAGGAGAGGGTGTTCCAATGGAGATTGAGGCAGAGGCAGTAGGTCAGGCATCAACTTCAACCCCCAGAAGGAGTGGCAAGAGGACTAGAGCATCAACTTCTTCAGATATACCTCCAGATGCATTTCAGGTCATCCTAGAAAGACTTGATGGACTCAGAGAGGTCCAGACCGAGCAGTCTGAGAGGATGGCAGCCATGCAGGACCAGCTTGATGTTCTCTCCGCAAAATTTGACAGCTTCACTACACATTATGGGCAGTAACCCTTTGGCCATTCCGGTCAAAAAGGGGAAGAAGTTTTTGAGAAGCAGCTCTTGAGGGGGAGCAGTTAAAAGCATTGTCTATCTTGTTTATTTTATTTATGTTTATGGTTAAAGTATTATGTTTTGGATAATTGTTGTTACTATGGGTTTGGTACAATGTCGTTATGGTTATTATCTGGTTTAAACTCATAACTCATGGATGTTTTTGAAACTTGGTTTACTTTTTATATATATATATTGTTGATGTTTTTCAGTATATTATGTTGTTTTGTACCCATGTTGCTTTTGTAAGCTTTTAGGGTTTGTTTTGATCTATAGGCTTTATGGTTTGTACCATGCTTTATGCAGCCTTTATGATTTTGTTAAATCAGTACTTCTAACTAAATGTCATGCATTTTCTTATTAAGTACTGTCACTCTTGTGCCCTTGTAGGATTGTTCCTAGATGCATATACTTAGTGTATTATGCATTGGTTGAGTGTTGGGCATGCAAGTGACTTGCATGGAGCTTGTTAGCTTGTTTGTTCAAGTGTTCATTCCAAGTGAGAATGAGCATTGTGGTCACTACCTTGTAGTGATTGCTTGTTTGATCAAGCCATGGTTTGTTTCTTAACTCCATCTTTGCTTGATCACATCATGCCTGCTTCATATGCATTTCATGCTTTTCTACATACAATGATCGTAGTGTATTGTTGTGTTTCAGGAGATTCATGTTCATATGATTCAAGAGCTTCACAGTTTCTAGAGTTAGGTGTGAGTGAGTTATGTTCAACTGTTCCCAACTCACATGTTAAGTCTAGAGTCTGTTTTAGGGTTTTGTCACGGAATAGCCAAAGGGGGAGATTGTAAGGTTGAATTTAATCAACCATCTTGTTGGCTTTATTCCGTGCCAAATTTTCTTGTATTTCAGCAATTAGTAACCCTGTATTTAAGTGGGATTGTTGTAAGGGTAGTGAGTGAGATAGTGTGTTAAAATGCTCAAGAGTGTGGAAGAAAAACAGAGACTCGCGACTGGATCTCACGGGTGACTCGCGGCTGCAAGCCGCCGAAAGCTGCACACATGCCAGGCATGCTAAAAGTTGAAGCGTCATGCTAGTTGGAGCACTACAGGACAAAATAGGACAACTAGCCGTTCGGTTATCTCGTGGCTAGAACTCGCGACTCAGTCAAGCCGCGAGCCAGCCCTGTTTTGAAAAACTTGACTCTTCACATTCCATTCTCACCCCAGTATAAATACCCCTTATACCCACAAAAGAAGGAGAGCTTCTAGAGAGAATTTTGAGAGAGAAACCCTAGAGAAAAACAAGATTGATTCATCCACAATCTTCACATAAGAGACTGCAAATTCCTCTACTCTTTCCCTCTCCATTGTTAAATCCTTGAGAGGCTTTTTACCAAAACCTTTTCTCACCATATCCATTACTGTGAGAGGGTTGTTTAGTGTTCTGGGAAGCAGTTAGGAAGGAACCAATTTCACATTGGTTAATGCTATGGTCAAGTAGCGGAATCCGGGAAGCTAGAAAAGAAATAGGTTTGGCGCAACCTCGTTGGAGCAAGAAGCTTGGAGGGCTTAGGTACACTGGGTAGATTAGGCTTGGAGGGTTTATTGCTGTTCATGTATCCCAACTACATTTTCTAGTGGACTGTTTACCGCTTCGAGGCGACGGAGAGGTTTTATGCCGAGGGCTTCGGTTTCCTCTTTGATAACACATCGTGTGTTGTCCTTGTGTTTGCATCTCTCTTCCCTTTATCTTTGCCATTTAATTTCTGCTGTGGATGTGATATTATTTGGTTTAGATTGTTTATCAATTCTGTATTAAGCTTATGTTCATATTCCGCATATTAATTGTTTGATATTAAGCTTGAATTGGTATTTTATAAATTGGGGGTCTAAACGTTCAAGGGTGTTTTTACACTATTTGAACTTTCAGTAGCAAAGTTGGTTTTGTGGAATGGCATCGGTCTAGGGATGGTTAGGTGTCCTATGCCAATGATTTCCCTCCTTGGCCCGACTGCGAATTGATCATTGGCTCTTCCTTAGGTGTCCCCACCAGAAAAGGAGCAATTAAGGAGATTGGTTTTGCAACTCCTCTTGGTAAGGGGAAGGAAAAGAAAGGCAAGAAAAGTGCTAAGGGGAAGCCAAAGACTAAGAAAGGCATTAAGGATCCTCAGGTTGGCCAAGGTACTAAGAAAAGGAAGATTTCTATAGCTTCCAAGCAACTTCCTACCTCTAAGGAGTCTGGGGAGGTGGCTTCTACTGCTGCTAGGGGAGATCCTCGAGTAAGGAGGTCAGCCATCCTCTTATCCTAAAAATCAGAGTCAAGACCAAGGTAGAGGCTTCTAAATCTCATACCCTTGTTAGTTCCCCAAAGGGGATCCTCTGTAGCTATTTCTTCACCAGCCCAAGGTTCTTTAGGATCCCCTACTTTGATACCTTGTTCACCTAAAGGACCCTTTGGGCATACCCATAGTAACGGAAGATGGATGTAGATCCTGTAGAGAGAGGGAGAAAGAAGGACAAGACCTCACTACCCTTTTCTCTTGCTTTCCCTTAGCCATTTGTTTTCTTATTTTCCCATTTTTTGCTGGTTTTTGTTATTTGTTTGTTTTTTTTATTTTTTTTACTCACAGATGTGTATTCCTTTTGCAGTCCAAATGTAAAGCTGATCCCAAAGGGGTGAAAAGTCCTTCCTCAGGTGATGAAGTTGTATGATCTTCTTTTATCTCCCTTTCACCCATCTTGATCTTCCTATTGAATTGCTTCACCTCCCTGATTTTCCTTTCTTTTCTTTTTTTTTTTTTTTTTTTTTTAGGTGGAGGTTTCTCCTCCTCTTATGGGTGACACAGTGCCTGGGGAAGCAATAATGGACCTGCCCTCAATTGATCCTGACATGTGTGGGCAAGTTGCTGGTGAAGAGGTAGTCGGGGAGCCTGAGAAAATTCCTGATCCCAGTGTGGCCAAGGATCTTGGGCTTGAGCAAGTTCCTTATTTTTCAACTACCTGGGATCCTAAAAGTGCATAGGTTCTTGATCCTTCAACATCCCAGGATCCTGAGAGTGCACAAGTCCTAATCTTGCAGTAGCTAAGGATTCTGAGCCTGACCAAACTCCTGGTCCAACAACAACCATGGTTCTTGAGCCTGAACAAATTTCTGACCCTATGGTGACCAAGAAGTCTACTAAAACTACAGCTCCTCTTGTGGCGACTGGTTCGTCCAGCCTCTTCTCTTCATTTTTTTTTTTTTAGTTGATGCAAACTATACTTGTTGTTTTCTTGAGATCCTCCCCCTAGTTTTTATAGGCCAAGTCAGCTCCCAAGTTATTCCTGAGAGTGAGATTACTGACCTAACCTTGGAAACAGAAGTCCAACAAGGTATGCTTGCCTCTCGTGATCCTTCTTCTTTCTTCCTTCCCTTGGTTCTGATATGGAAAACTACTCTTGTCCTTTTTCTTCCTTTTAGTCATTTTGCAAGGATCCCCTCCCCTTAAATTTTTTATTATTATATTGAATGCTCTTCTATAGATCCTACTAAAGAGTCAGGAGGACAAGTGAGTGGACTTCCTGAGGTTACAGGGGCAACTCCTTCAGTTCAAGAGGAGGCTTTACTGCATACACCAGATGAAGTTGGTACTTGTCTCTTTCTTTTTCTCTCTCCCTTCCTTATTTCATATGCTTCCTTCTGCTAATGGTTTATCAATTTTCCAGATTTTGAGATGGGAACCAAGGAACCTGAGTCTACATCTGTTGAAGAAGTTAGGGGATCTCCATCATCTGTAAAAGTTGTTAAGGCCCAGGTTGAGATCCTTCAGAGTGTTCCTGGAGCTGCAAGCCTTTCACTTCCTGAGGAGAGAGATACGGTGATGGGGGATCCATCAGGGGCTGTCATTGTGGATCCTAGTGCTGGGCTTCCTACCTTCTTATCTCGCTTTGATTTGCTGGAGTTTAATAGCCTCCATGTGGGCCATTTTCATCACTTTGGAGCATCCTATTCCATCTTTCTTCACTTCTCGGTGCCTACTGAAGGTCTTCCGCTCTTGGAGGAGTTACTTAAGGTTCATGGGGACTTCACTGCCAAGTTTAGAGGAGGTGTGTTCTTGGGGAATATCCTACTGAAACTCCTTTGTGCTGTACTAATTTCCCTGAAGAGCACTTCGCTTGACTCCTTGTCTAAGGAAAAGCTTCTGGAATGGAGAAGGGTAGTGCAGGATCTTGTGGAAACAAAGTTTAATTTATCCTTCTTATTGAGATATCTTTCATCAATGGCCTATGCATTCTTTCAAAGGAGGGCCACCAAGGATCTTGATGCTGAGATTGCTGTTGTCAGGGAAGCCTTGGCTTGTGCTCAAGGAGTGCTGCAGGACTTGGAAGCTCAGAGGAAGCAAGCTCTCTCAACCATAGCCACCTCCTCTTCTACTATGGTTCCTCAAGAAGATTTTTTTTTTTCACCAACGTCCTGCTTTAGCTATTTTGAGCCAATTTGGCCTTGTAACTGAACACTTCTTATAATTATTTGCCATGTCATTTTTTTTTTTTTTTGGGTGCAATTTACATAAAATTCTAATCTTGTATTGACTTAACCTTTTAATTATGCTTGGTACTCCTTACTGTTTTTTTTTAGTATGTATTTAACATGCCTGCTTACCCTGGTCCAAATCCTGAGCTATGTACTTTCTTTTCTTTCCTCTCTCTTATTTATTTATTTATATATTTTATTTATTTTTTACTTTTGGGGCAAGTCCTAGACCATGGATCTAGAAAAATATACTTTGGAGTAGATCTTGGGCTAGGTACTTGGGAAGTTTTCTCCTACACAAGTCTTGGGCTAGGTACTTAGAAAATTCATTCCTAGTCTAAGTCTTGGGTCATGTACTTGGAGGGCTTATTCTAAAGTAAGTCCTAGGCCAGCTACCTTTTATCATGAGCATGCCATTCTGAGTTGTCCATGTCTGGGATCCTCTATGCTAGTCTTTCCTCGGGGATCCCTCCCTGAGGCTGGCAGATCTCGTGCCATCCCAGCCTAGCTCCTACCTGCCTCCCTTTTAGGCTTCCTTGGATGTCACCTCTTGCTTAAGTCTCTGGCCCATGCTTCCCTTCGCACCTCCTTTCTTCCTAAGGCCCAAAACTTATTCTTTTCTCTTTATGGGCTAGGCTCCCCCCTTCTTTATTTCTAAGGACCAAGCCTTTCTTCCCTTTTTCCTTACCTACATGAGCTGGGCCTTTCCCATTTTTAAGCACTTGGCTCATTATTACATTTTGAACCTCAACAAATAGTAAAAGTGACTTTGTAGAATTTTAGCTAATTTAATCCAATGACAATAATCTTATTAGTCTCAATTCTCAAAAACTGCCCATTTTCATTTCACTTGGTTTAGGTGCTTGAGATTGGCTCCCTATGGAGGAGGTATTACTTGTATCCACCCTCATGTAAGAGGGGTGAATACATATATCATATACATGATAGATTTTATGATTGTTGATCCCATAGGTGGTGGGTATTGCATGAGATCCATAGGATAAAAATGGTAACTTTTTATCATCTTTTATTGGACGATTTAGGGTATTACAGACAATCTAGATCTCTTGAGCATTACTATTTTACCAACATACACGCCCAAAATGAGCTTTACTCGGGGATGTATTGCTAAATATTTTAGCAACTGTGAACAGTGAATTCTCATGTATACCAATTGCTATAGCCATTTATGTAAAACCAGATATACTATTTTATTAACAGAAATCTCCAGTTTCTCTCTCTTAAATTATGAGCATTGCAAACAAATAATAAAAAAAGAATGAAGAAAGAGTAAAAAAAGAAAAAAAAAAGAATATTTAAATAAAATAGTAAAAAAAATAGAAATAGAAATAGAAATATTGGGTGTATTATAAAATGAGTTAATATAATAAATAAAATAAGTTTTTAAATGATAAAATAGCAATTGCTATGCAAACTCAAAACTCAAATGTGAACACTCAACTAGTTTCTTCACAACTTTTTGACTAAATATCTTCTCTATTGCATGCGTAACCGAGCTAGTTACATGAGAGAGACAGTGTGATGACTATTCATTAATCCCATTACTTTTTTTGACTGGTTCTCAGCACTGCCTCGTGCACCTATATTTTACACTCAAAACACTCTTAAACAAAAAGAAGGGAAATAAAAAAATGAACAGAAGGTATAGAGACATTTCACTATTTGATTTGCCTTGGAACACACACACAGATAGAGAGACATATATATATCATATTTGAGCAGATCCCTATAATAGTGCTAGATTGCTTTAAATTCACTAACACCTCCTTCCTACCGCATTTTAAGCTCAAATAGGATATCTAGATTCGCATACATGGTGCTGATTGCGTGTCCCTGTAATTCATTTCTTAAGGAAAACCTGATTCCTGCTCAAAGATACTTCATGATAGTTCACGTTTAGACACAGTTTTAGATCGAATTTTGTACAAATGTCATTGTATGGTGGGCGGCTTTCCCATAAGAATTGGTCAACGAGTGCATAAAGGTTCTACTTCTGCATGCCTAACTAATATGAAAAAAATTTAGAACACTTTTGTGCCCTAACTTTGATATAGCAGATCCTAAGTCATAGAAAAAAATAATGAGTTTTTGTAAAAGTAACAGACAGTCAATCACAATATGCGTTTGGTATGGCTTAAAAAGCTAGCTTTTTTTACTATTCAGCTTATTTTTACTATTATTTATGGGTCCTATTGCACTTTTTGGCGCTATTCATGAGTCTAACTATACTATTTCAGCTATCTTTTTGCTTTATTTATAGTACTTTCAATAAAAAGTTTTCATTTGCAGCTAAATAAGCTATTCCCAAAATAGACGCTATAATCTATCACATAGCATAATTGTGAAAAATAGTGTTATCCTAAGATTATTCGTCTAATATTGAATACAAATTATTTGTACCTTTTTTGCGTTCCATATTATATTCCACTAATCATAACTTGTCATGTATTTTGAAAGTTCAAATAGTGTATAAAACAATATGAACGTTTAGACCCCCAAAAGCAAAATTACCAATTCAAGCTTTATGACAAACAATAAGTGTGCGGAAAATGAATACAAGCTATAAACAGAATTGGTAAACAATCTAAGCCAATTAAAATCACATCCATAGCAGAAAATAAAAGGCAAAGATTAAGGGAAGAGAGATGCAAACACAAGGACAACACACGATGTGTTATCGAAGAGGAAACTGAAGCCCTCGGCGTAAAACCTTTCCGCCGCCCTCTAAGCGGTAAGTAATCCACTAGAAAATGTAGTTGGGATACATGAACAGCAATAGACCCTCCAAGCCTAATCTACCCAGTATACTTAAGCCCTCCAAACTTCTTGCTCCAACGAGGTTGTGCCGAACCTTTGTCTTTTCTAGCTTATCGGATTTTGCTATAGCCCATAGCATCAACCAATAACCATTGGTCCCTTCCTAACTGCTTCCCAAGCACCAAATAGCCTTCTCACAGATATGAGTATGGTGAGAAAATGATTTGGGTAATGAACCTCTCAAGGATGTAACAATGGAGAGGGTGAGAGTAGAGGAATTTGAAGAGTCTCTATGCGAAGATTGGGGATGAGTCAATCTTGTTTTTCTCTAGGGTTTCTCTCTCAATATTCTCTCTGGAAGCTCTATTTCTTTCGTGGGTAAAAGGGGTATTTATACTAGGGTGAGAATGGAATGTGAAGAGTCAGGTTTTTCAAAACAGGGCTGGCTCGCAGCTTGACTGAGTCGCGAGTTCTAGCCGCGAGGTAACTGAAAGGCCAGTTGTCCTATTTTGTCCTGTAGTACTCCAACTGGCACGACGCTTCAACTTCTGGCATGCCTGGCACGTGTGCAGCTTCTGGCGGCTTGCAGCTGCGAGTCACCCGCGAGATCCAGTCGCAAGTCCCTGTTTTTCTTACACACTCTTGAGCATTTCTTCACACTATCTAACTCACTACCCTTACAATAATCCCACCTAAATACAGGGTTACTAATTGCTGAAATACAAGCAAATTTGGCACGGAATAAAGCCAACAAGATGGTTGATTAAATTCAACCTTACAATCTCCCCCTTTGGCTATTCCGTGACAAAACCCTAAAACAGACTCTAGACTTAACATATGAATTGGGAACAGTTGAATATAACTCACTCACACCTAACTCTAGAAACTGTGAATCTCTTGAATCATATGAACATGAATCTCTTGAAACACAACAATACACCATGATCATTGTATGCAGAAAAACATGAAATGCATATGAAGCAGGCATGATGTGATCAAGCAAAGATGGAGTTAAGAAACAAACCATGGCCTGATCAAACAAGCAATCACTACAAGGTAGTGATCACAATGCTCATTCACACTTGAAATGAACACTTGGACATACGAGCTAATAAGATCAATGCAAATCACTTGCATGCCCAACACTCAACCAATGCATAATTCACTAAGTATATGCATCTAGGAACAATCCTACAAGGGCACAAGAGTGACAGTACTTAAAAGGAAAATGCATGACATTTAATTAGAAGTACTGATTTAACAAAGCATAAAGGCTGCATAAAGCATGGTACAAACCATAAAGCCTACAAAATATGAAAACAAACCCTAAAAGCTTACAAAACCAACATGGGTACAAACAACAAAATACTAAATATAAATTTAAACAATATAAACTAAAAGTGCTTAAAGTTTCTCCCCTTCAAAAGGATGAGAAGTTGTGATGCGCTTGGAACATATATACTTGTAACCTGAAATACTTGCACAAAACACATTAGACCCTCAAGGTAAAGCAAGTAATAAAAGGACAAGTTTAATGTAACAAGTAAATTGCGATCAAGTAAACATGATGTGAAACATGTGAGCAACTTGATCATACACCAAAACAGTCATATAGAAATGACTACAATGATCACATAGCAAAGCAAATGATCATCCGAACATGCATTCAATGAAGCACAATAGCATAAGGATATATGCATGTCCAAAACACAAACACGATGCAATACAAGAAAATAGACATAAAGAGAAACAAACAAAACAAAGTTTTCTTATTAACTCAATGTCTTCTCCCCCTTGGTATATGCATCTCCCCTATGGAATATCTCTCCCCCTACAAATGTGCATGAGAAGTAGAATTTCTCCCCCTAAGGATGTGCACAAGAGTCATATAGAAATGACAAAACACTCTGGCATACTCTCTAAAGTATACTCTCCCCCTTTTTGTCAGGAATAGACAAAAAGTCAAGGACAAACGAGGGGAAGAGATGAAGGTATGAACAAAGAGAATGATGCATGAGGGAAAAATGAAAAGTTTTTGAAAACAACTTTGAAAATAACCCTCAATATGCAAAACACGCGATTTTCGCGACTGAGTTAAGTCGCCAGGGTAAGCTGCGAAACACATTGAAAACAAGATTCTTGAAAATTTTTCTAAGTGTTTTTCGCTACTGGAAAGACTTACTCACGAGTGAGTAGCAAGCTAAGTCGCGAAAATCTCTGTGACCCCTCACGACTGGACCTTCCACTCGCGAACAAGTCGCCAAAACCGACCCGCGAGCTCGCGACTGTGGCATGCGACTTGTCTGACCCGCGACTGAGTCGCCAAAACAGGGCAACACTGTTTTTGAAATTTTCAGTTTTTGTAAAAACAAAAAAAAAAAAAAAAAAAAAAAAAAAAAAAAAAAAAAAACTTTCCAAAAACAACTAAAACACTCAAAAATCTTTTTGTGTTTGAATCAACAAAGATTGAGCATGTGAAAACACATTTTATCAAGTACAATCATACAAATGAATATGGCATTCATTGAACATAAACTTGTGTGTTATGTGTGGATATCAAAAATGAGATAGTCCTTAGTCTAATGTGAAGTTTCAATGATCAATTAGTCCTTAGTCTAATGTGAAGTTTCAATGATCAATTCAACCAAGGCATACACAATTAGCACTAGATCATGTGACCCATCTCAATTATAGAAGTATGCATATATGACCTCCCATAAAAACATTTTAACATAACATGGAAGCTTTTCATTTGGCTCCACTACAATTCAGTCATTTGATCATTTAGATCCTTTTGAAATAAACACATCTCATTGTGAGAACGATGTCTGATTTTTCACCTTGATGAGATAGCCTTTGGCTTTTTGAAAAATCATACACTTTATTTTTGGTCGCTTTCCTTTTTTCCTAGTCAAATACTAGTATGTGTGACAGGTTTTTGAAGCTCAATATCTCTTTACATTTGGAGATTTACATTTGGTGAGCTCTTTTTAGCAAAAACAAAAAATAAAGAGTGGGAAGATATATAGGCACAAGTCTATGCATGTCTCAAGATCAACATAACCATTCATTAATCATTCATGACAAGTTTGAAGATCTATTTATAACAGTCACATAGATTTCAAGATTTCTTCCACAGTGATAAGAGTGCATAGGAACAAGCTACGCTCGTAAATGCATAAAGCCATTAGCACAAAGGTACAAGGCAAAACAAGTTTTGAGACAAAACTCAACAGCGTCGATCAAACTTTTTGATTTTCTACTTTTTATGTGATTTTGGATTTTTTACTCACACAAAACTGAAATATAAAAGTAAGATAAAAAACAAAACAATGCATACAAATAAATGCAAGATGCACAAAATGGATGAAGATATGACATTTAATGCATGAAGGGTCCTACAAAGATCGAAAGAATTAGATCAAGGACCAAAAGAGCAAAAGCTCAACCATAGAAACCCTTCCTTATCCAAACGGAACGATTGTTTGGAATGAGTGTCTCAAGAGAAGTGAGACGAGGGTTAGAAGAATGAGAACCGGAGATGCACATAGTCAAGGAGTTAAGAGCATTAAACATTTTCTTTAACAACATGCTATTTTCACTAAAAACCGGTTTACTCTTTTTAGCACAACTTTCAAGAAGCTCAAGTTTTTCTTTTCTTTTGATTCTTTTAAGAGCATGAAACTTAGAGCAATGAGGTCTTAGATGATCAAAAGCACCACAATGGTGACAAACAATGTGTTTAGGTTTACTAGACTTTTTGGGAATGGGATCTAGCAACATGGTTTTGTTCTCTCTTCAACTTATGACATTGAGGTCTTATATAACCAATCACACCACAATGGTGGCAAGTTGAAACAAACTTAGATCCATCCAAAGCCTTAGGTTGAGACTTAAACAGAGGCTTTGACTTAACAGCCTTTCTCTCCACCTTTTGATTTCTTTTATGTGGAGGAATGTACACCGATTTGTCCTTTGAGGTTGAACACACAATAGGCACAAAATCAGGTACCACAACATGATTGCAACAAATATTATCATCCCTTTTATCAATAGGTTCAGCAATCAAACACTTGGCATGCATCTTAAGAGATTCATTTTCACATTTTAACTCATCAACAAGTTTGTTAGACAAAACAAGTTTAGTATCCAAGTTCATATTCAAACATCCAAACTCTTTTAGCTTTTCAAGAGAATCTTCAGCAAGTTTTTTATATTTCTCAACTAATTTGTTGGATTCATTGAGCTTAGCAATCAAATCATCCTTTTCACAAAATAACTTGCTCAAATTCTTTTGAAACTTCTTAGCATTTTTCTTCAAGAGTTTGTCATTTGGAATGTCAACAACATCAAATGATTCATGCAACGTAGCATCACAATTACCAGGATTCACACTCATAGAGGTATTTTCACAGACACGTGACATGCTGCATTTATCATCAACCAAATCATACAAAGAGGCATACAAAGCACAATCCATGGCAAATAAACACAAGGGGTCAAGGATCACACTTAGGTATTTAAACCACAAGTGTACCTACTCTAATACCAATTGAAAGTTCAAATAGTGTATAAAACACTATGAACGTTTAGACCCCCAAAAGCAAAATTACCAATTCAAGCTTTATGACAAACAATAAGTGTGCGAAAAATGAACACAAGCTATAGACAAAATTGGTAAACAATCTAAGCCAATTAAAATCACATCCACAGCAGAAAATAAAAGGCAATGATTAAGGGAAGAGAGATGCAAACACAAGGACAACACACGATGTGTTATCGAAGAGGAAACTGAAGCCCTCGGCGTAAAACCTCTCCGCCGCCCTCCAAGCGGTAAGTAATCCACTAGAAAATATAGTTGGGATACATGAACAGCAACAGACCCTCCAAACCTAATCTACCCAGTGTACCTAAGCCCTCCAAGCTTCTTGCTCCAACGAGGTTACGTTGAACCTTTGTCTTTTCTAGCTTACCGGATTCCGCTATAGCCCATAGCATCAACTAATAACCATTGGTCCCTTCCTAACTGCTTCCCAAGCACCAAATAGCCTTCTCACAGATATGGGTATGGTGAGAAAAGGATTTGGGTAATGAACCTCTCAAGGATGTAACAATGGAGAGGGTGATAGTAGAGGAATTTGAAGAGTTTCTATGTGAAGATTGGAGATGAGTCAATCTTGTTTTTCTCTAGGGTTTCTCTCTCAATATTCTCTCTGGAAGCTCTCTTTCTTTCGTGGGTAAAAGGGGTATTTATACTAGGGTGAGAATGGAATGTAAAGAGTCAGGTTTTTCAAAACAGGGCTAGCTCGCGGCTTAACTGAGTCGCGAGTTCCAGCCGCGAGGTAACTGAAAGGCCAGTTGTCCTATTTTGTCCTGTAGTGCTCCAGCTGGCATGACGCTTCAACTTCTGGCATGCTTGGCACGTGTGCAGCTTCTGGTGGCTTGCAGCCGCAAACACCCGCGAGATCCAGTCGCAAGTCTCTGTTTTTCTTACACACTCTTGAGCATTTCTTCACACTATCTCACTCACTGCCCTTACAATATTCCCACCTAAATACAGGGTTACTAATTGCTGAAATACAAGCAAATTTGGCACGGAATAAAACCAATAAGATGGTTGATTAAATTCAACCTTACATATTTGTTTAACTTTCCTTATAAAATAACTTAAGTTTAAAAAGAAAAAAGAAAAACACATAACAAGTTATGATTGGTAAAACATAAAATGTAGTAAATAGTACAAAGAATTTGTACTCTCTAATTTAGACATTTGAAATGCAAAATAATAATAATAATAATCACACCAGCCTTTGGTCATATGCTAGTTCTGGAATCAACTTTTGACTTCTTCATAGGAGACTAGGCTTGACACATCAACTTTGAACCTCCAAATGCTTTTTGCTACCTTATTTGGTAAACTGTCTCACATTTGCCAAATGCTTGTTTAAGAAATTCCCTAATTTTGAGGAGAATCATTTTAAGATCGACTTATTGCTGAGCGTTACTAATAATTTTCCTTTTTTCCTGCCTAATATCCAAAATATTGTGCTTAAAGTTAGCATTCTTAGCTAGCAATAAGTACTTTTAGCCTTTTTGCCTAAATAATGTAACAATCACATTTAAAACCCATTGCTTGTAGGTACTTACAATTAAAATAGTACACATTCTTACTTGATTTTCTAACACAATGCACATGGCAACCAATGCAATAATTGGTTAAGAAAAACCCAAGTATACAAAAACGATACCTCAATCATGGCAACCATTGGTCTTGATGTGTTGGCAATATAATCAAGGTCTAAATTGCATGAATCAATGAATTTTTAGAGCATTGCATGCGTCAAAGTACCAGATTGTCGATGTATCATCCAGTCACTTTTTTATTAAGTAAAAATTAATAGAACATGGTCAAGTAAAAATTAATAGAACATGGTCAGGTCAGGACCACACCACTAGTATTAGCTTAAGCAGGATTTTTTTTTTTTTTTCAAAATAACTATAGAAGCCAAACAATTTTGTTAGTTAACAACGTTTTCAAGCTATTTAGGAAACTAACAACTCGAATATGTGAGACTCGATTTCACTATAGCAAATTGAGTTTAATAGACTCGATTTCTATGTGCTGCCAGAGTTGATGTGGTGTAAAAGATCCATGTGGAACTCGAGTCTTTAAGACTCGATTTCCTGTTCATTATCTTCTTCCTTCGTTCTTTTTCTCTTTCTTTTTTTTTCTCCATCTGCCGTCCCACACCCTTCTTCCTAGCCCCCAGAAACCCAAGACAATGCTACCTTCTTCATCTATATCCATTTCTCAAAATCCCAAACCCAAATCACGATCTCAATCAGAGCAAAAATTGTTGTGGGTTCGTGTTTTCTCAATCGGACTATGGCTAGCTCTACCATTACTCTCAGATCCAAAAATCTCAGCATAAATATCCTCTGCATCACGCGGGTTGAACTGAAATGATGTCGGATTGTGGTGGTGCTAGCGATTGTAAAAATGGTGGCGATGGACACACAAGGAAGAAGAAGAGGAAGAAGGAGGTTGGGGTGGTGGGATTTGACCGGACTTAAGAGCTTCCTCACCGTAGAGATCGCTGATGCTTTTAGGGGTCGTTGAGAACAGTTTTGGAACTCTGGAGGGAACTCGAGTCTTAGAGACTCGAGTTCCACATGAATTGCCTACCTCATGGAAATCGAGTCTCTTAAACTCGATTTGCTATAGTGAAATCGACTCTCACAAACTCGAGTTGTTAGTTTCCTAAATAGTTTGAAAACGTTGCTAACTAATAAAATTGATTAGGTTTTGTAGTTATTTTGAGAAAGAAAAAAAAAAAGGCTTAAGCATCTTTCCCATGTTTCGGGTTTGTTCTACCATTAAGAAAACTAGAATCGATCGAGACCAAAATTTTAAGACTTTAAAATATGGGTATTAATAATAAAGTTACATAGTGACACTGTAGATCCGTACATAACAATGTGCACTGTGGACCTGCAGAGGTAACCCACCTATATTTGTAAAACATAAGAATAGGAATTATGGGCTTGAAATTGAGGGTTTCAACTTTATTATTAAATGGGTCGTATTCAGATATCAATGTATTCAAATATCCTTATCTTAAGTTCTTAACCTTATACGCCTCAGGAGGGGTGGCCCAGCGGTGTGGGATCCCACGTGCATGCTCATGGTTCCATGTTCGAGTCGTGGCGGGTACCATGTGGGGGGGGGGGGGGGGGGGATTTTCATAGCATGCATTGCGCCCCACACTCTGGCTCTCTTGGGGTGCTAGGGTGAGGTCTGAGGTCTGTGGTGTCCCGATCACAGTAGCTATGGCTCAATCCAACATTCCTTAACGTGGGGGTCCCCCTATTAGGCCACGCCCTAGGGGGTAAGTCACATATGGTTGCCCCCGTCCCCCCCTTTCGTTCAAAAAAATAAAAATAAAAAAAAGTTCTTAACCTTATACAAACATGACCTGCCAACACAAAGCGTGATTCCAACAATATTATCACACCAAATATTTGGAATGTAGAGATAGAGATTTACTTGGCTCTTTTTAGGCCGAAAGTTCTTTGAATATGATCAAGATGTGTAGTTTATGATAAGCGGGTATAACGAGGGAAAAGGGGAGAGAAGATTTGAGGTCCAAAATTAAGATTAAAAAGAAGCAACACCTAAATATAGGAGACTGAGATTCGAGCTCAAGAAAGAGAGACACATATTTGGGTTTTGGGGGAATATTCTAAGCATAGAATCCTCCGCCTATTAAAAAACGAACCACTGAACCTTGCTCAAAACTCATACTTCGTTGCTTTTTTTGGACAGCCCAAATAAATATAGTGAAGTTGATACTTGATATGCTATCACACCTAAATGGTGTGTGGCCCATACTTAATTTATGGCTTATAGTATGGCTTTTCCTTTTGTACTTTTTGTCAAAGTGCATGTACATAGATAGAATAGAACTGAAGGCTTCTAAAATTAACCAAACCGTGTTAGGAAAAGTCTTAGACTATGGCTTTTTGCTCTATGCTTTTGTCGAAGTTCATGTACATATAATTGGAAAAAGATGATTAGGGCTTGAAACACAAGCGTGCAAAAAGCCTAACATTTGGTACAGCCCATAATGCCCGCTAAAGTGACGTCTCATACTTAATGCGCCCAAAGTTTGTGTGGCCCAAGTGCAGAAAGTTTGGTTCCTTTTGTTTCTTATCTTGTAATCTTAGCTATAGGGACATTAAGATTAACTTAAACATGTATAAAATATAGACAGACAGAGACATGTCATTGTAGTGATGCTATTGGATAAGCAATGTGATCAAAGGGACATAATAATAATAATGAGAAAAAAAAAAAAAAATTGTTGGCCAAGTTTGGTATGAATCCAGTGTTCCAATGTATGAAACTCACATGATATAGAAACGTATTTAAAATTAATCACATATCCGCAACACGTTCCATCCAATATACTAGAGCACATAAGACTTAAACTTTACCCTTATCAGTCATCCCAAACTTGGACATTTTCAACTTTCAAGACCGCTTCAATTTTCTTTTTCTTTTTTGTTTCTGGCACTTTCTTACAACTACAATTCCCTTCAGTATCGGATTGTCAATTCCATTATTGCACTTGCTAGCTATTCAGGAAAAAAAAGTGAACTTGCTTGCTCACACCCTCCAGATCCGACTATGTCATATTAATGTATTAGCCAATGATGAGTTAGATCTTCTCTACAATCTTCATTTTTTTTCTTTAAAATATAGGTGTAGAATCTTTGCCTCTTTAAATACAGGATATTTGAGAGTGATGAGCCAATTAGTTGTCTTTCTACTGCTACATTAAGAGTATCAAATTATGAATCAATTATCAACCAAATAAACACAATCCTTATCTTCACCAACTCTAAAAATCCATATCATCATAGAAAATTTTTCCATACTTTCTCAACTTATTCATCACTTCACTCCACTAAGAGCTCGTCATGAGCAAGGCAAATAGTTCTTATTATGGAGACTCGTATCATTTGAGGGACTTGACCAACTCAAATTTGCCCTTTTATACCGAAAGTTTCGTAACTTAAGCTTTAGACTAGTTTACCACTATTCTTACCACCAAACTTGTATCACGCTCGCTGAATTCATAATTTTTTTTTAACTTTAGATTTGTGATAACAGTTTTTTTGCCACTAAGTTTTAGATGGACTTAGATTGGGTCAAGTATCCGGTTAGATTGGACCCATCCAAATGATGCCACTTGTCCAACTGTGAATATATGGTATCATTTGGATGGGTCCAGTGCAACTGCACACTTGACCTAATACTTACCCATTTTAGACCCCTTTTTACTGTTAGATACTCATTGTTTATCTAATACTCCACGGTTGAACATTCTCATATACTATTATGCTATTTATTTTAGTGTTGGATATAAATTAAAGTTCATTTCTTATCCGTACTCTGATATTCATCAATCATTTGTAATCTAGAATTGCATTCATGTATTATTTCTTTCCATTGGCTTTATATGTTCAGTTAGGATTTTATCTTTGCTTTTAAATAATCCATGAAAAAAAAATTCTGCATTAGGTTAGAATTTCCTCATGTCAAATTTTGATATTCATCATGATAGTTATAAATCTGTGACTGACTTGTTGATTTCCATCATCGATCATGCCACATGATTTCATCACTAAAATAGTAAATCTCACGGTCTAAATATATTACTCTTGTATCATTTGGTTAGATGTGTAGATCCGCATGTTTAGGTCAGTCTCATGATCTAGATTCATTATAATTAGAGTTTCACTTTCTAATTCACATGTTGCATGCATCAATATTAGTTAAGCATGTTTCGACATTCTTTGCGTTATGAACATAAAAGAAAAGTAAATAAATTTTGGTTTTGCATTATTTAGAATCATTCACATGTCAATGTCATCTAGGTTAGAGCCAAGTTATCATGAAAATAATCTTACATGTTTACGCTTTCACATGCTCATGCATATCAACATCCTCTTGTCAATGACTTACTTGACACATGCTAGTTATTAACTAACGTATTGTGTATTTTGTTTGCTAGAAAACTCTTTTATCATGCAAATTGGGAATGTTAGAGTTATTTCTTTTTTATTTTGTAGTTTTGATTTTTTTTTTCATTTAATTGTATAATAGATGGTAAACAGATTATATTGTCTATTGTACTCTAATATCTTGTTTGGATTGAGGGGGGAGGGGGAGGGAGAGTAGAGTTAGCCGAAAATTAGGCTCCTTCTCAATCCAAATGGACCATAAGAGATTGTCTTAAGTTAGACAAACAATCTTTTAGCTAACAGCCCATCTAGCTTTCCTGCTTTTAGCAAACATTACCTAATTATGTCAAGACCATGCAAGTTTCCACTCAAACAAGTGCAACAAGTGACAAGTGGAGCTTTAACTTATTAAGCCGCTGAAAGTTTGGAACAGCTTTAAGCCTTTGAGTCGAATTTGTGGATGTTGGGGATGACAACTTGAATTTTATTGGTTTTGGAAGCTTATGATCAACAATAGTTTGTGGGTTTTTAGTGAATGTTGTGCTTGATAATCTGTAATCTTTTTTGTCAATGCTTATCTTCGAGACTGATATGGGTATCTTTGGAATAAGAAAAGGATTCTTAATGACAGAGCCCGTCAAGAAAAAGTATCATACCAATGATAAAGCCGATGACATCCCTAAAGGAACCGTCGATCTCAAGAGGGTCCGTTTAGAACCTTGTGCCCTACACCAGCAGAAGCTGATGGCTATGTGGACAGATCTATGTGAAACTGATGGGTACATCTCCATACCAAGCTGACAGATGACCCTGATAGACGGAAAAGCATACCGAAGGGTCCTACGTGGCCTTACGTGGTCTACACGCATGTTCTTATATGGAAAAATCTTGCGCACCATGCACAAAGACCCTACCACACGACTTTCACCTTACCAGAATGGAGGGTATCCCTAAGATCTTGGTGGCATTAACTCCACCTCCTCCCTATAAGGAAAATCTCTGTATTCCCAGGATATAGGTCTCTTCCATATCGTTATATAAACAACAAGCCTTCTCTTTTCCCAGGTACGCAGAAAATCCTTAGCTCTCTCACTATAGAGTTCTTGGAGATTTCTCATTCACTGACTTAACTTTCAGAGGGTCTTTGGTTGGTACCCCATTGGTGCTTTCTGTTTAGTTCTTGTTTTCTTATTCTTCAAGTACCCATTGGTGCGATCAAGGGCAATCAATTACTGACGATTTTTGTGCATCATTAGTTAGTGCTGTTTGTGGGAAACGAGTGTAGACCATCAATGTGGAGGAGACAAGGAATCCCTCCAATGTCTTGGAGAGACAAGTGCAAACCCTGACAGCAGCAGTCGAATGGCTTACCCAACGTAACCAAGAGTTGGAGCAACAACTAAACCAGAGGAATGAGTGACATCCCAAAGATCAATGTGACAAATAGGACAATGAGGAGTAGAATGGCAGCCACCTCCCAACAGGGTACCGACAAGAGAGGGAGGATCAAGAATAAAGCAATGTCCCTAGCAGGCGAGATGGACAAGAAGACACCAACCACTCATTGGAATTGGAAGTCAATGCAATGCACATGGCCCAGGACACGCAGATAATGAAGGAGAAGATGGACATGATGATGAACGCCATGAGGGGACGGGTATCCACCAACTTGGACGAGTTAATTCAACGGACGGACTCACTCGACCATCTAGAGTCATTCAAGATCCTCATGCACCCACAAGGGGTTCTAGATGAGATTATGTGTAGGGTGTTCCCTACTACACTGAAAGGACTAGCAAGGGTGTGGTTCAGCAAACTGACCCCCAATACCATCTCTACCTTTAAGGAATTGAGCGGACACTTCGTCACCCATTTTATTTGGGGGTAGAGGTATAAGAGGATCTCAGTAAGCCTGTTGAACATTAGGTAACGAAAAGATGAAAGCTTAAGGTCATACGTGACTCATTTCAACAAGGAGGCCCTTTTGATTGACGAAGCCAATGATAAATTTTTGGTCATTGCGTTCACCAACGAGCTGCAATCCGGAGAGTTCCTCTTCTCCATCTACAAGAACGACTTGAAGACAATGGCTGATATGCTATACAAGGCCACGAAGTACATGAATGCTGAAGACACCATGATTGCCTGAGGGGCAAGCCAAAGAAAAGAGAAATACTAGACGATCTTCGTCCTGACAAAGGAAGAAAATCTACCTGAATGAGCGATCGAAGGGACGATAGGAGATCAAGACCTTCGCTTGGGAAGACTGTTTACTTCATGCCACTAAATACCTCATTAGATCAAGTCCTCATGCAGATAAGGGATAACGTGACGTTGACTTGGCTGGATATGCTGAAGGGTGATCCAAATAAAAGACCTAAAAGCAAGTATTGATGCTTCCATCGAGATCATGGGCACAACACTTCTAAGTGTTATGACCTAAAGCAACAGATTAAAGCCTTCGTCAAGCAAGGAAAATTACAACGGTTTGTTAGAGGTGGAGAGAACCTACCAAGGGATCCTAACCCTAACTAACCGGTCAAAGAAAGGCCGAGGGGCCCATTTGGAGAGATAAGGGTGATTGTAGGAGGAAGTATGATGGATAGCTCCTCTAAGAAGGCAAGAAAGACATACTTATGGATGGTGCAAAGCGTCCAGATTTTTGGCCGACCGCCTAAAATGACTAGGGTCGACAACCCAGCCATTAGCTTCACGAAAGTGGACACTTGACGACTCCACCACCCTCATGGCGATACTCTGGTCATCAACCTGTCAATAGTAGACTTCAACACCCGACGCAGACATCCTCTACTACCCTGCATTCCAGCAGATAAGGATCGACAAGAAGCGTCTTCTACCTTCAAACACACCGCTAGTCGAATTTGGCAATACCAAGGTCTTCCCCATTGGGATTGTTACCCTACCAGTGACCATTGGAACATATCCTCAGTAGCTCACTGGGGAGGTTAGTTTCCTAGTCGTCGATTTCTCCTTCGCCTACAATGCCATCATTGGGCGACCTACACTTAATGTATGGAAAGCAGCCACGTCTACATACCACTTACTGGTAAAGTTCCCAACAGATTATAGGATAGGAGAAGCACATAGAGATCAAATGGCTGCTTGTGAATGCTACATAGCCATGTTAGAAATGGACGATTATTTGCGAGCATTAAACATTGAGGAGCAACGAGTTATGGTAGAACCAATGGAAGACCTAGAGGAGATCTTCCTGGATGACAACATCCCAAGTAGGATCACCCGCATTGGTACTCAAGCTGATCCTTCAGTCCACAAGGAATTCGACCTCTTCCTGAAGAATATTCAAGATGCCTTCACTTGGAGCCATAAGGACACACCAAGGATTAATCCAAGTGTCATGGTTCAGAAGCTCAATATGTCCCCATCCTTCCTTCCTGTCTGACAGAAGAAACGAGTCTTTGCCCAAGAAAAAGACAAAGCCATAGCGGAAGAAGTCAGCAAGCTGCTAGAAGCAGAATTCATTAGGGAGGTGTATTATACTGAATGGTTAGCCAACGTGGTGATGGTCAAAAATGCAAATGGCAAGTGGAGGATGTGTATGGACTTCGCTGACCTAAACAGAGCCTACCTGAAGGATAGTTACCCACTCTTGCATATCGACCTCCTTGTGGACTCGACGACTGGACAATAACTATTGAGTTTCATGGACGCTTTCTTCGGATACAACTAGATTAGGTTGGATGAAGCTGACCAGGAGAAGACCTCATTCGTCATGAGCTAAGGGCTCTTTTGTTACGAGGTCATGCCATTCGGATTAAAGAATGCAAGGGTGACATACCAAAGGCTTGTGAATAAAATGTTCGTCTAGTAGATTAGGAGGAACATCGAGGTATACATAGACAATATGCTTGTGAAAAGTACGAAGGAGGATCGTCACCTAAACGATCTTTGGGAGACATTCGAAACCCTACGCCTCTACGACATGAAACTCAATCCCAGCAAATGCGTGTTCGAGGTATCATCAGGAATGTTTCTAGGTTTTATGGTGTCACAGCAAGGTGTGGAGGCCAAATTCGACAAAATTCAAGCCATATTAGAGATGACGCCTCCAAAGAACATCAAGGAGGTACAAAGCTTGAACGACAAGGTTGCGGCTCTAAGCAGGTTCATCTCTAAAGCGACGGACAAGTGCTTACCATAATTCAAAACACTAAAGAAGTCCTTCGAGTGGACTGACGAATGCCAGAAAGCCTTAAAGGAGATGAAGGCGTACCTTGTGTCCCCATTGCTACTTAGTCTGTCCAAACCCGGTGAAGAGCTCTCCCTTTACTTGGCTGTATCCCCAACGGCCGTTAGCTCAGCTCTCATTTAAGGAGAGGATCGTATACAATTACCCATCTACTATACTAGCCAAGCGCTGCGGGGAGTGGAAGAAAGGTACGTCCCTATGGAAAAGTTGGCCTTTGCCCTGGTCACGACCACTTGAAAACACAGGTCGTACTTCCAAGCACACACCATAGTGGTCTAGATGGACAAACTGTTACGAAGGGCAATGAACAATTTGAAGGCAGCTGGACGATTGGTCTTATGGGCAATAGAGCTCGGCGAGTTTGACATACTGTATCGACCGAGAACTAAGATCAAGGCTCAGGCCTTGGCCGACTTTGTCGCCGAATTCACAGTAAAGGAAGATGAAGATGAAGGACCAGCATCATAGATGATATGGGCGGACGGCTCGTCCAACCAACGCGCTAGAGGAGTCAGGGTTGTTCTGTAGTCGTTAGAATGAGATTTGGTAGAGTGTGCGGTCTGTCTCTAGTTTTCGACAACCAATAACGAAGTTAAGTATGAAGCATTCCTCACAGGTCCCAACCTAGCTAAAGTAGTAGGGGCTTCGTCAGTAGTCATACATAGTGACTCGCAAGTTATTGTCGAACATATCAATGGAGACTACGAGACCAAAGGTGAATAGATGAAGGAATACCTAAGCATGGTCAAAGAAAGGGTAAGCCAGAAGTTCTGCAGTCGCTAAATTTATGCAAATCCCAAGGGAAGAGAATGAGCAAGCTAACCGTCTATCCAAAGTAGCATCTACAGAGCATATGGTCATCACCGGTCAGGTACTATCCTTCGTCCAATACTCACCTTCCATTAACAAAATAGATGTACAGGTGATCCCTACAGGAGCCGACTAGATGACACCAATCGTCTCCTATCTTAGGAATAGGATGCTTCCCGATGACCACAATGCTTCCCAAAGTCTGAAGGTGTAATCGTCATGTTTCGTGTTGATTGGGGATGTCCTTTACAAAAAGGGTATTTCTTGTCCATACTTGAGATGCTTAGTCCCCGACAAAGCAAACTACGTTATGAGGGAAGTCCACGAGGGAGTATGTGGAAACCATTTGGGAGTACGCTTGTTGGTGCACAAACTCATACGAGTATGGTACTCTTGGCCCACTATGTAAAAGGACACCTAATCTGACGTAAAGGCGTGAGACAAATGCCAATGCGTTAGCAACATCATACGACAACCGTCAGAACAGCTTACCCCAATGAATGCTCCATGGCCATTCACTCAATGGGGGTCGACATAATGGGACCCTTCCCCATGGCAATATGGTAGCTCAAGTTCCTCGTTGTAGGGATCGACTATTTCACTAAGTGGGTCAAGGCAGAACCCTTGGCCACTATCACTGAGAAGAATGTCTAAGGCTTCATCTGGAAAAGCATTATTTGCTGCTTCAGTATCTCTAGAGTCTTCGTCTCTGACAATGGGAAATAATTCGACAACAACGCATTCATGGACTTCTACCAATAGTTGCGAATCAAAAACCACTATTCATCACCCGCCCACCCATAAGCCAATGGTCAGGTTGAGTTTACAAACCGATCCTTACTCAAGATGATTAAGACTCAGCTCAAGGGCGTAAAGGAGTTATGGCCTGATGAACTACCAAGTGTGTTATGGGCATATCGGATGATGACTCGCACACCTATAGGCAAAACAGCCTTCTGCCTTGCATTCGGGAGTGAAGCTGACATCCCAACAAAAATTGGATTAACCAGCTACAGGGTGGCCCACCATGATGAGAAAAGGAATGAAGAGGGAATTGTAGACACTGCATTTTGTATCCCTTACGACTCAAGCCCCTATTCCCTAATGATGCTCAAACTCTAAGGCCCAAGGCCAGTTTAGAGCCCAATCAAATATCAAATTGACTTGAGGAGTGTTAAAATAGAAAATATACCTTTTAAATGAGCAGAAATCTATTTTTGAAAAATAAAAGACCAAAGTGGCCCTCGGCCCACGTACGTGAGCAGTGGCCTGCGTACATGGGCCAAAGCATGCATACACAGGCACCCTTCTACATACGCAGCTAAGGTTTCAGAAACATAAAAAGGCAAGTTTTCTACAATAATGGCTGAGGTTTGGAATGAATCACACATTGTCTAGGAGTCGTTCCAAATCCTTTTTTTTTTCCACTATATAAAGCCTTACATGGTACATTTTTAAAACACACAGAAATCCCATGGAAAAAACCTAAGACTTACCAGAAAATAATGAATCAAAAGGGAGTTTTTCACAAAACACCCTCAAGTCAATTTTATTTGATTGGGACCTTTTTTGGCCCCAATTCTTTTAGTTTAACGTTGCTAATCACTTTCTTATTGGTTTGTGAATAGACTTGACTGAGGGGAACGGTCAAAATCAAGCTTGGAAGGCTTTGTGTGAGGTATCTAGTCTAAACTTTTCTTTTTCCTTTCTTTTTATTTTCTACCTTTAAATCTTCTTGTTTGCTTTGTTTGTTTGTTTGTTAGAATATTTTTTAATATTCTTCTCTAGATTAGGTTTATGTTTTTGTATGCTTAAAATGCATGTTAGGTTATTAGAATTCCCGTTTTAAAGTTCTACTCTGTTTTTGTGATTTTAGGTTTTTTGGGTAAGGACTTGCGTACTCATAATCTTGTTTGTGCATGCAGGCTTGATTATGCGTACGTAGGCCTGTTCTTGCACGCATGAGCAATTGCCCAAAAACCCTAATTTTTTTATTTGTTTGTTTTGCTTCTACTTTCACATTTTGTTTTGTTTAGTTTCTTTCCTACGTTATTTACGCTTCCAAAGTCTCTGTTTCACATCTTGGTTTGTTTATTTGCTATCATATTTTTAGATTAGAGTTTCTTAGTTTTAATGCCATGTCATTCATTCACATGTCCATGCATTAATGCCATAGGTGCTAAGTTGCTGCAAGGTAAGTAAAGGTAAGTCATGCATCAACATGAACATGCACCTTTTGCGATGAACATGTTTGTATGATGTTTGATCTTGAACATGAAGGTTTATATGATCTTATGATTGCCATGTTCGAGTTGCTGCCTCTGTTTGAGATGAATGATATGATAGATTCTCACATGCTAGGGTTTTCTTTTAACGTGTATATGGGTCTGGCTCTCTTTTGTTTAAAAGGTAGATATGTATATGTTTAGGGATGAATGATGCCATGTTGTATGCTTAGATGTATGCTAGTGTGTGTGTGAGTATAGATACAAGTGTTGAACATGTTTTTAATGAGGTTAAGACGCAAGACACAATGATGGAAGGCCAACCTTAGGGTTGGGTGGTCTTGGGTGCCTAACACCTTCCTAAGAATGTACCTAAACTTCAAACCCATATCTCTGGTAGTAAGATCAAAAGGTCCTTTCTCGAGAGGACGCAATATATATGGTTCCTAGATCATTGCAAAAACTAGGTGGCAACTCCATAAAAAAATAAAAAATAAAAAATAAAAAAAAACCCCTTGTGCCCACAGTGGCGATTCCACTGGTGATAATGAGTTTAATTCCTATGTGTCTTATTTCTTAACTTTGATAAAAACTATTTCAATACTTGTTTGCATATACATCACTTGGTTTCTTTTGTCCATTAACCTTGGTTGGTGATGAGTGGGAAGATGGAAGGCTCCATTCACACCCAAATCTTTTGAAGTTCATCCCACTAACTCACAATTGGTGCCATCGCCTATAATGGGCTTTGAATACGTTAAAGGTTTGCTACCAATCCACTATGTGGTCCACTTAGGCTGTCGGTTCGAATCATAGCCCACTAAGTTGTGAGTGACCTACTTATCTATCCCTTTAGCTTTAGGGAGCCTACCCACATTAGAGAGATCCTAGATCCTATCACAAAGGATACCCTTTATATCTCTTGTTTGTTCAACCATATATCATGTGTTCACCTAATTCTAAAAAACAAATAAAATATGTAAAAATGGAAGGAATGGCCCTAAAGTTAAGATATACCCTAAAGATGTTATGGGATAAAAGAAAAGAGGTTCTCATATATAAGAGGTTTGTCCCTAAATCCAAAGGTATATTTTAACTTGAAAGGTTCATGAAACTATAGCCTAATTGCTATCATAGGCCCAAGTGGAAAAATCCCTTTTGAAAAAGAGGACTTTGGGCCTAAGGTAACGAATATGCTATGGACTTAGCATCCAAAATCCTACAAAGCCAACATGAACTTCCCTAATCTCGGCATCCAAAATCCTACAAAGCCAACATGAACTTCCCTAATCTTGGGCCTCTTTGTTGTATGCCTAGGCCCAAAATGATGAGAACTCCATGGACTTTGAGAGGAAGGCTACAATATATTCTAGCTAAAGGGCTGTTTCAAAAAAAAATGATAAAATGATGAATAAAAATGAAAATCCCAAAGGTAATGAATAAATTGTAAGCCAATGTTTGAGACAAAGGGTTGAAAATTTCTAAGTGTATTCTAATGAAAGTCCATGGGAGTAAGATGAGAGCTTTATTGTAAATGGACCAAAACCCAATGAAATAAGGGGCAAAAATCCATGAAAGGGAAAGGAGTGATACTGTAATTGGGTCTTCATTAAAATGAGCCTAAAAATTTCCTAAGGACATCTAAAAAAAAAAAAAAGATTATACCTTTAATTGGGACATGAACTTAATGAAAATGGGGTTTCTTTTCAGGCATCATTGCACCATCGAAGTCAAGAAAGCACGTCCCCACTCCCATTTGGATTCGAGAGAAGAGAAAGTGTTTGATCAAGATTGAGGACACACACCAAGAAGAAACAATGACTACCTCCGTGGAAGACTCAATGGCACAAAAAATCCTTAAGGCTTTGGATGAACATGGAGAGGCCCTTAAGAAAATGGGAGGGCGCCTCACTAGGTTGGAGGAATCTAAGCTCAAGAAGTCGTCACATGTGGAAATCAATGATGATGAGGAGGAAGTGGAAGAATGGGATGAAAAGGACAAAGATGAATATGAAAGGTACAAGCAATTTTGAGAAGCACATCGCAAGAAACCATGGCCTTGAGGGAAAAGATGGAGAAAACGCAACTCGCCTTTCGCAAGGCACAAGGGATGGATGATTACCTGTATAACATGGGTGGAGTGAGCTCAAAGGCTCCTATTGCATTGCCTCCCAAGTTTGAGATTTTCGATGCGGAGAAGTTTGATGGGACTAGGGATCCAAAGCAACACGTAAGAAGATACCTAAGCATTGCCGAAATGAAGGGGCTAGATGAGAAGCAAACTTTGCATGCATTTTCCCTCTCACTCACGGCAGGTGCATCAAGATGGTACTATCGCCTTGATCCAAGCAAAACTAAGGTGTGGAACGAACTAGTGGAGTTGTTTGCAGACCAATTCATCTTCAACCCCCATGATTGATGTGACTCTAAGGGATTTGTAGACTACCAAACAAGGTACAGGGAAGACATTTTTTGAATACATGACTAGATGGAAGACCAAGTCGTCTAGAATGGTCAATAGGCCAAATGAGAAGGACCAAATCAACATGATCATCTAGAACTTGCTTCCGGCTTATAATAGTAGGCTTTTGTCATCACCTATTAGCTCATTTGGAGAACTATGTGATTGGGGACAAGAATCGAAGACGCCATTAACAATGGACAACTGGAGAAAGGTGAAAGTAAGCCTCTAGTCAAGAAAACATATGGGGGGGGGGGGGGGGAGCAACCACCACTAAAGCACCCAATCTCGTAAATGTGAGCACCATCATACCCCAATAAACACTAGCTTACCTAAAGAAAGCTCACCGAGAATTCTCTGACCTAGGAATGACCCTCACCCAAGCATACGAAAACCTATCCTCCAAGGGATTCATCAAACCTTTAGACCCTACACCCATGCCTAATCCTATACCTCCCACTTGGAACCTCAATGAATATTGTCACTACCACCAAAAATCCGGCCACAAGACCGTTAATTGCTTTCGCCTCAAACACGAAATACAAGACATCATAGACAATAGAACCCTCCCAAATCCCAACATTATCACCAAACCCAACAATAGAAAGAACCCTTTACCCAATTACCATAGGGCTCCTTCTCCATATCAAAATTGGGTGCAAATAGACGAGAATGAATAGGATTGCTCAAAGTTGATAAAAGCTACAAATGTCAATATCAATGCCGTGGAAGTCCAAGGAATATGGGATGAAGAAGATAAACCTTAAAGAAAGCGGTAGTGGTGTGGGGAATACTTCCCAAAGGAGTGATGGAATTAAAGAAAAGGGTCTTGGAGGACAATGTAGCAAATATCACTAGGAGTGGGAAGCATTACAAACCATCATTTTTGGAGAAGGATCATCTTGGTAGAGATTAAGGGGAAGGGTCCAAGCTCATAGAACCTAAAGGAAAAGAAGGCAAAAAAGAAGAAGATAGGGTCTTAATGCAATTGAAGAAGACCTAAGCTCATGTGTCCATATGGGGCCTACTCATGGCCTCTTAAAAGCATCGTAAGGCTCTCTTGGACACCTTGAATAGGAAAAAAAGTACCTATAGAAACTACACCACAAGAAGTTTTGTCTCTCATGGGAGTCGAGGGCTCCTCGCACCCCCTCCTTGCCTTTTCAGATGAAGATCTCCCTCTCGAAGGAGCCACTCACACTAGACCCTTGCAAATCACCATTGAATGCATGGGTGACAAGGTTCCGATGGTACTTATTGACAATGGGTCCGCTTTGAATGTTTGTCCTTTTGGGACCGCCCTCACTATTGGCCTAGATATGGAGACTATCATCCCTTCTCCCTTGACTGTAAGGGCATATAACAACCCTTCAAGGAAGGTTATGGGTACTTTCGAGGCTCCTTGCAAGATTGGGCCAATGGAAACTATTGTGGAGTTTCATGTCATGGATATCACCCCAAATTACAACCTTCTCTTGGGAAGAGCTTGGCTTCATCCCAATGGGGCAATCCCTTCCTCATACAATAAAAGATGAAGATCCCATGGAAAGGAGGGATCACCATAGTGCTTGGAGATGGTGAAATTCTACCACCGGTTTGTGGACTCGAGGAAGGAGGAAGTGAGCTTCAAATGAGTGGCTTTGAGTTTGTGAATATGGCTTACTATGGGTTGAAGGATGAAAGGTATGAAGAATATGGGATACATGCCTGGAATGGGCCTTAGGAAAGGAGGAAAAAGGGTAGTCGAGTTCCCCAATGTCCATACTTAAATGACTAGGGAAGGTTTAGGATTCTTTGAAGGTTGCGACGGAATCAAGAAAAACCTTTGCACTCTCAATGGGAACTTCACAAAGGAAGGGGGAAACTTCCCATATTGTGGCTTCCTCGAACCTTGAGTAGACAAGGATGGAAAGGGGTATTTGGGTTGGGAAATGTTCTTTAATGAAAAGCTCACCTTTAAGGAGAAGTCTGTCGTGGTGATCAAAGAGATACAAGAAGAGGTTGATTGGGTGAACTACATGGATGCTGAAGCAATGAAGACCGTGATGAAGATGAGTGGGGACATGTTCACCATCACCAATTTGAAGGGCCAAGTGATCCTTCCAAATTCATCATGCTTATTATGGGGCCCATTAATAATTGGACTTGGGTTGGATTTTCCAAAAACATAGGGAAAAAGTTTTATAATGCAAGTTCCAATGTACTTTTCAATAAGATGAA
This sequence comes from Quercus tomentella, assembly GCA_028535165.1. Lineage (NCBI taxonomy): Eukaryota > Viridiplantae > Streptophyta > Magnoliopsida > Fagales > Fagaceae > Quercus > Quercus tomentella. Next base: position 24,361,487 of record JAPQVY010000111.1, on the reverse strand, counting down.
TTCTGATTTGGCTTACTTTGACGTGTCCCAAAACATTGAAATTCTGCACTTAAATTATCCAAATGAAATTGATAAACAATTGGAAAAGAAAATTGAACCTATAGAATCAACTCTTGAAACTATTAATTTGGGTAATGATGAGAATCCACGCTTAATTAAAATTGGCTCAACTCTAATTGAAAAAGAAAGAAAAGATCTTCAAGAACTCCTCACAGAATTTCAAGAGGTGTTTACATGGTCCTATGAAGATATACCTAGAATTGACCCCGAGATAGCTCAACGTCACATTGATACTCACGATCACATGGTACCCGTAAAAAAAAATCTGAGAAGAATGAGGATCAAATGGCTCTTAAAAATCAAGTAGGAAGTCGCTAAGCAATTAAAGTTAGGGTTCATTAAAACCGTACACCAAGTCGGATGGATAGCCAATGTCGTGCCCATACCTAAGAAGGATGGGAAGGTGAGGATGTGTGTGGATTTTAGGGACTTGAACAAGGCATGCCCTAAGGATGATTTTCCTCTCCCTCACATTGATGTCTTGGTGGATAACACGATGGGAAATGCCTTGATGTCTTTCGGGGATGGTGTCTCAAGGTACAACCAAATCAAGATGGCTCCCAAAGATATGACCAAAACCACTTTCACTACTGAATGAGGAATATATTGTTACACGATGATGTCGTTTGGCCTCAAGAATGCTGGGGCAACCTACCAAAGGATGGCTAGAGCCTTGTTACATGATATGATGCATAATGAGGTAGAGGTGTATGTCGATGGTACGTTAGTGAAATCCAAGGATAGAGAAAGCCATACTGTAAACTTGAGGAAGTTTTTCGAGAGGATTAAAGAGTATAGGCTAAGATTGAACCCACAAAGTGTACATTTGGAGTAACCACTAGAAAATTGCTAGGCTTCCTAGTAAGTGATAGAGGGATAGAAGTTAACGCATCCAAGATCAAAGCCATATTGGAGATGCGGCCACCCAAAAGTGAGAAAGAGATAAGGGGTTTCTTGAGTTGATTACAATACATTAATCAATTCATTGCCAAGCTTACTTTCACTTATGAACCCATCTTCAAACTCCTAAGGAAGAATGAACCACATACCTGAAATGATGAGTGCCAAAAAGCCTTTGAACTTATCAAGGAATATCTTCTCCACCCACCTATCCTAGTGCCTCCACAACATGAAAAACCCTTACTCCTATACCTCTCCATCATAGGGGATGCGGTTGGAAGTATGCTTGCATAAGAAGATGATGACAAGAATGAGAGGGCCATATACTACTTGAGCAAGAGGTTCCATGATTATGAGACTAGGTACATTCCCATAGAAAAGTCATGCTTTGCATTTGTTTAGGCCATACAGAAATTGAGACATATCATCTTACCTTTCCAAATATGGGTGGTAGCAAGAATGGATCCATTGAAGTATCTCTTTAAGAAACCCACTTTGAGTGGAAGATTGTCAAGATGGTTGACCTTGTTAGTAGAATTCGATTTGAAGTATGTGGCTAGAAAAACTATTAAAGGGAGCGTCGTGTCAGATTTTTGTATCAAGAATCCTATAGAGGGGGAAGATGGTAAAGAAGACTTCCCAGATAAGGACATTTTGGATGTTGAGTTAGGGACATGGAAGATGTACTTTGACAGAGTTGTAAACCAATAAGTGAATGGGATAGGAATACTCTTGATCACTCCTGAGGGATCTCACATACCTTTGGCAATCAAGTTGAACTTTGAAGCAACTAATAACATGAATGAATATGAGGCTTGTATTGCCGAAATGGAAGCTCTTCGAGAGTTGAGGGTAAAGGAGGCCGAAGTCTTTGGACATACAACTTTGGTTATAGCCCAAGCACAAAAGTTGTGGAAGGTGAAGGAGGAACACTTGAAGCTTTATCAACAATACTTGGAGGACTTAACCAAGACCTTTGACAAGATTGAATACACAATCATCCTTGGAGCCCAAAATCAATTCGAGGATGCCTTAGCTACCCTAGCCTCCATGGTTGAAATACCCGAGGGAGTGTGGACATGACCTTTGGAGATTGAGCAAAGTTATAAGGAAGTGCATAAAAGGAAGACCAAAGCTTCAGTAATGACCATAGAGGAAGAGGAAGTTCTGTGGTACTATGACATCATGAAGTTCTTAGAACTAGAGGCATATTCGGACACTGCCAATAAGAGAGAACGTCGCTCCATTAGGATAATGACAACACAATACATCCTATGTGAAGGACAACTCTATAAAAGGTCCTACGATGGTATACACCTTCGTTGCTTGAAGAAGGAAGAAGCTGAGAAGGTAATGGAAGAAGTTCATCAAGGGATTTGTGGCCCTCATATGAATGGAAGAATGTTAGCCAAGAAAATCCTAAGGATAGGGTACTACTGGAATACAATGGAGGCTGATTGTGTGGACTATGTGAAAAGTTGCCATGATTGTCAAACACACGTCAATTTGAACCATATACCACCTAGTGAGTTGTATAGCATGACTTCTCTATGGCCATTCTCGGTTTGGGGTATAGATGTGATTGGGAGGATGGCTCCTAAGGCTTCAAATGGGCATGAATACATTCTGGTGGCAATTGACTATTTCACCAAGTGGGTGGAGGCAGCCTTCTACTCCGTATTGAAGGCTAAGCATGTGGCTCAGTTCTTAGAAAACAACATCATATGTCAGTTAGGGGTGCCCCAAGATATAATTTTTTATAAAAGTTCCCACTTTGAGGGAGAGATTCGAAGGATTATGGAGTTGTACAACATTGAGTAGCACAAGTCTTCACCGTATCGATCACAAGCTAATGGGGCCGTTGAAGCAACTAATAAGAATGTGAAGAATATCCTAGACAAGATGGTAGTGACATACAAAGATTAGGCCGAGAAGCTTCCGTTTACCTTATGGGGTTATAGAACTTCTATCCGTACGTCGACTGGGGTAAGATGGGAAGAGGGTTAGGGCACAATATCATGCACAAGGGTACCAAAAAAGGATTGCTAGAGCATTCAATAAGAGAGTGAAACTGAGAAACCTTAAAGAAGGGGACTTGGTCCTAAAGGTGCTTAGAGATGAGACTTTTGACCCAAGAGGAAAGATGAAGCCAAGGTGGTGTGGACCTTTTATCATTAAGAAAATCATGTCTGGAGGTGCTACAAGGATCACATATTTGGATGGGGAAGAGATGCTTCACCCAATTAACATGGATAGACTCCGGAAATACAACACTTAAAGAAAAAAAGAAAAAAGAAAAAAAGCCTGCTAGGTTGAAAACCCGAAAGGGTCTAGGCAAAAAGTTAAGGCAAGAAAACCCCTGCTAGATTGAAAACCCGAAAGGATAGTCTAGGCAAAAGTTACATGGAAAAGGAGAAAGAAAAGAAAAAGAAAAGATATATGAGATGACAATAAGCAAAGATAATAAAAAAGAACATTCCAATCCTTTATTAAATTCAAAAACAAAAACATGAGAATCATAAAAGTGCAGAAAGTAAAATATAGGGCATATCAAGGTGGTCACTCTGCCCTTCTTGCTTTCTTGCTAGTCTTCATGTTAGCTTTCTCATCCTTCAGAATCCACTTCATGTCATCCTCCAACCATTGCTTGTACCTCGCAGTGGGATAAATGTATCGAGGAGGAGAAATGCCTTTCGTCACCCTATGGCATGGCCAAGCCTCACTAATCCTGCCCAAGATCCTATTGGTAAACACCTTGGTATGGAAGGCACCTTCATCATCAGGAGCTCCTTGACATTCTCCAAATTGCCTTAAGATACGACAAGTGGGGTTGTATGAGCAGCAACGAAGTCCAACTAAAGGCACACAACAGTCATTGCAGAAACTATTTACCATGCTTGAGATATGCAACCACTCCATGACCCATTGACTGTCAGTCTCATTGATGTGACCCATAAGCTCCATGTACGCCTCAAAGCTCATGTCATTTTGATGAAACCAGCGGTCCTTAAGATAACTAGGGAGGTAGGTGCTAAGGGGTACAGTGGGAGGTTGAAGCAACCGAAGCCTCTCTTATAGCCATATTTGAAAAAAGTGAGAGAGAGAAAGAGAGAGAGAGAGAGAGAGAGAGAGAGAGAGAGAGAGAGAAAGAATAAAGAGAAGAGAGACCATGAGTGAGGAAAAAATAAAAATGATGATGAAAGATGATATAAGGTGCCTCAATGGATTGAACATCAAAAGGAAACCCATGCAAAAATTAGAGGAATCTCGCTAGGTTGAGAAACTAGGCAAAAGTTAGGGATTATACCTGAAGAAGAAGATGACTTCCCGCAAAGAAGCTTGCTTGCTTCCTTCCTATGAAAGGCATCCAAACCATTGAGGGTTTCCGCCAAGATCAAGCCAATTGGGTTACTTTTCTTTAGCTCATAAGCCACCATGCACATTTGGAGGTCCACACAATATGACTTTTGAACCAAAAAATGCCTTGCAAAAGCATATAAGCAAAAGGCACGAAGAAAGTATGAATGTGGCCTCTCACCAACGGGAAGGCCCGAACCGGAAAAATACTCAAAAATCAACTTCAAGTTGAGTTTGCCAAAGACACGCCACAATTCGAAGCAAGGAGGAAAATCCCCATCCATGGTAGTGAAGATGAGATTGTCAATCTCTGGTTCACCTATGATGGTACCAAATTCTTCGATAGTGGGTCATAGTTCTATTCCATTGAAGCGAAAAACATGCTGATTAGGGACCTAATAATTGGCAACAGCACGAAGAAGAGGCTCATCCACCCTAATTTGATTGTATGGAAAGACAAAAGAAAGGCCATAAGGGGCAATGGAATACTTGAAATTTGGACCAAGCCTCCTAATCCAAGCCAAGATATCGAGTGGAGAGTTTTCTGCCATTGAGGGACCTTAAAAAGGGGCTCTCTGGGTTGAAGATACGTTGGTGAGGGTTTTGGACTTAAACAACTACTTTTATACTTAAGTAGGGTGGTTAGGTTTTCCTTTGATTCGTGACCCACATATGTAAGGTCAACCTTGTGTACGTAGGCCCATCCCCATGTATGCACGACGCTTGGCAAAAGCCCATTCTCCCCTGTTTTGAGCATGGTTTTTTCACTCTAAGGCATTCCTAGGGTTCCTATGACCTAAAAGGTCATCCAAAGCATATTCCAAGCACAAGATTTCAAGCATCAAAGAAGCAATGTTATATAGAAAGCTATGTGTTATATGCCTACATGTCTTGACTGTAGGTAATCAATGGTGCTGCCTCTTCCTTGGTTGATAGCTAGGAGACGCCTCCAAATCCTCCTCATCACCTCCATCATAATCATCATCATCACCACCACTGCTTGAGTAGGCCACCCCTCCAGGAATGTACAAGGTCCTTGAATAGTCGGTCCCCTCTAGCTTGAGATTCCCAGCTAATCATACCAAGTCCTCATGCTCTTGGATGGTGGGCTGCAATTCAAAGAAAGAAGGGTTAGTAACCGAACCAGAAAGAGAGAAATGAAAAAAAAGAGAAAGAACCATGGTTTTAAAAACCGGTACGGTGAAAGAACAGGAAAAGAGGCTAATTATCGGTTTTCTGGTCCGACCGATGGTCAAATCGGTGACATCATAAATAATTTAATTAATAATTTTTTAAATTATATAAATAAATAATGATGAATATATTTTATTTTTATAATGTTGATTAATTTTTCACAACTTATATAATAAATATTAAAGGTAACTTACTATATTTGTTCACAAATATTGTTAAAATTTTAAAAGGGAACATACAGCTACAAGACTTTCTAAGCTCCACCGAAAAAGGAAAAGAGATAATGAATAAATAAATAAATAAAACCCACCCCACTTTGGTTACTTCTCCCAGCCATTACTAACAATTAATACCCACCCACTTTTTGACTTTTATGACATAGCATTTACTTCTCCCAAGTCCCAAGACTCCCAGCCTTTCCACTTTTCTAATAGAAATCCATCAGAATCCAAATTGGCAATTTTCCATAAGGCCATAACCTCTCATTCGTCTCTCTCTCTAATCTATCTCTCCCTCTCACCTTTTCTGCCAAGCCCGTCCATCACTCCATCTCTCTGCAACTGCAACATATCAATTAGCAATAGTTCAAACTTCAAACCAAAATACCTTCCTCCACCCTTCTCATGTTGCTTCTCTTACCTCCTCTCCAAATTTTATTTTACCCGTAGATTTGAAAGTTTCATTCACCAATTCTTATTTACAACAGATCTAAGATTCTCAAAATGAGGAAGAAAAATCATTCATTCACAGCAACAAAGTAACTACTGCACCAATGAGACAGGCCAAATGGGGAAGAAATCAAGAGAAACAAAGTTATTTTCTCTGTATTTTGCAAAACTGGTTCAACCATACCAGTTTTCGATTTTACAGTTGAACCGGCCGGTTTTTGATTATTTCCAATTTTTAAATGATTTTCGGTTTTTAGCTATAACCGGACCGGATTGTAGGCCGGTTCCCAGTTGAACTGCTCAGACCGACCGGTCCGGTCCGGTTTTTAAAACCATGGAAAGAACAAAGGGAACGAAGAACTCACTGCCTAGTTGTTGGGAGAAAAAGGGTAGCCCATAACATTGGGATTACAGGGCACGACGAGCTCCTGTGCAAAGCCATTAAAGCCATAAGCATAGACCGTCCAAGGGAGATATGGAGGATCAATTAGCTCACTAGCAATAAGCTCCTCCTGCTACAAGTTTTCCACTATTATAAGCCATGACAAACAAGGCAAAGGAAAAGGAAAAGAAGAAGAAGGGATTGAGCATATACCTAAATAGTAAGGGAAGGCATAAGGTGGGTGATGTTGAATTCCTCATAATCCAATCCCTCAAGGAGCTGCCCGGCATAAGGAATCTCATTCCCTTATGAGTTGTACTTAACATCAGTCATGGAGTGTGGGACAAGCATGAACTCAAGAGGATCCATCGGAATCTGTGGATTATCCCTACCTGCCAGTTGACACCGCACCCTCTCTGCCAAGTAGAGTACCCTTAAGCCTGCTCTTTCAAAGGGCCGGGTAATCTCCAAAGCAATGATGGCGGCAGGTTCCAAGTTCGGAGAAGTAGGAAAAGGTTGGCCAGCCCATGGAGTCCATTTAACCTATAATGACACAAGATTAGAAGAAGGATATCCTGAGGGAAATGCATGAAGAAGCATGAAACACTAGAACTCTTAAACTTACCTCATCCGAAGCTAACCCAGCAAGGTGGGCCCTCACTCGAGGGAACTCCTTCAGACTTAGATCAGTGCCCGGGGTTAAGAGTCTATACCTAATAACCCACTGCTGCAAAAAGAAGCACAAGCCATAGGTTAGATGCAAGATGACAGTTTGCAAGATGATACAGTTTGCAAAACTACAAGCTACAAATGGAAATACAAGAAATGGAAAGAGAACTAACCTCGAGGAGCTTCCAAGGCCCCACAAGCTGCCGCAGGGTGCCCCGGCTAAAAGTGTCATGGGTAGAGTAAAGATAGGCAAGACATGCCTGCCCCCAGTTGGCCCTCCATGCCTCAATAAAATCTCGAAAGAGGGTCAATTACCTCAAGGACACCATTTTCCCACCATTGGTGAAAAGGTAAGCTCCCAACATGTATAGAAGCATGTAATCCTCTGTGGGAGAATCCCACCATTTTCCCTAGCCATACGAACGCGCTCATCCGTAGTCCTTTGTAGGAAAAGCATGTAATTCGACACCAAGTCAAAGTAGCAGATGGTCTCAATAGAATACTTCCTCCTCAACATGTTGAGACCTAATTGGATGCCCAACACGCCATCAAAGTTGATGATAGCTCCTTCGAAGCTAAGGTCAGTCATGCGGTAGAAGTTGTAGGGAGTCACCGTCATCTCCCGCTCAGCAATAAGGCATTGCACTAAGTTAGCACTCGTGGACCTTTCTAGATGAAAGCCAATAATAGGCTCGAAGCCTGCTTCTCGAATATAGGCCCTGGTTTTAGGGGTGAGAAGGTTGTACCACTCCACCACCTTATTGGTGCTTCCCCTACAAGCATAAGGGGATGAGGACTGTAAAGGAAGAAGATAACATTAGATTCTTGATTCAAGCAAAAATGATGAGAAATAGTGTTTTCGATGCAAGAATAAAGATAAAAAGAAGGATGCAACGATGTTCAGATGCAAAAATGACAAAATGGTGTGTTAGGATTGCATATAGAAGTGAAATAGTTGAAATAGAAGTGAAAAGTGGCAGTGTAAGGCCTCTACCAGGCGTCTCATGTATGCAGGTCAAAGCCCACGTACGCAGACAGGACCCCGCGTATGCAGGTCCATTCCCACGTATGCAAAGCCTCAAGAACAGACTTGCGTATACAAGAATAGAGCTACGTACGCATAAATCCAAGCTGCATATGCAAGCTCAAGTCTATGCACACAGAAGCACAGATAGGAAGAGTCCTTCGACATTTTCCAACATATATCACCCAAAATCAATCCTATACATGTTCCTAGCCCTCCTAATGTGTCAGGTTTTCATCTAAACCTATCCCACGACAAAACCCAAGCATCTACATGGCCAAAACACATCAAAACTGAAGATTAAAAAGAAACTTGAAAATGAGAAAAGTTTGAAAAAAACTCACAAATTCAACCATGGGAATGTGATTCTTTGGCCGGTATGTCAATGGTGTAGGCCCCATCAATCTCATTGCCCCACTCCAGTGGGTAAGGTGAAATGCATTAGAGGAAAGGACGTAGGAGGACTTCTTGGCCTTGGGTGCCATTGGGGAAGATGAAGAGAGTTTAGAGAGAAAATGAGAGAATAAGGGAGTTTGAGAGAATGAGAGGATCAGATGGTGTGAGGAAGAGAGAGAAGATGGAAGCTCTTATAGAAAGAAAAAAGAGGAGTTATGAAGAATATGAAGAGATGAGGGAGATGAAGAGAATGAAGAAGAAAAAGAAATAGTTGGTAACTGTTGGGAAAAATGAAAAGGTGGGGGAACACACCTGATGGCTAAACTACGTGTAGTTTAGTCATGAATAGTTAAAAAAAATAAATAAATAAAAAATAAAAAAATCTCAACATTGCCTCAGTTAGACACAAAGTCACTAAGGACCCCCTAGTGAGCAGTAAAGGAAGCAGATGATTTTTCCCCAATGGACTAAGCATATCTAGAACATCATCCCCATAAAGGAGGTAGAAGATTCTTCCCTAGTAGACCCAAGCATACTTAAACCATCCCCAGTAAGAAAGTAGAAGATTCTTTCTCAAGTAGATCAAGTACACCTGAAGCATCCCCAGTAAGGAAGCAAAAGATTCTTCCTCAAAGTCCTCAGTATACCATGAAGGAAGTAGAATATTCTTCCCAGTGGATCACATATCTACAAAGCTACACTACTCCTTAGTAAGTCCATTTCCACTACTCCTCAGTGAGTTTCTCATCCTCAAGCGAGAGGTAGAAGATTCCTCTCCATACATACCCACTCTTCAGCAAGTTTTCACCACCCCGAGTGGACCCAGCACTCTAGACTATTCGTGCACATATCCTCCGAGAATTAAACATGCAAGCACCGTAGAAAAAGGTAGAGATAGAGATAGAGATAGAGAAAGAGACCAAGCTCAACTTGAGGCAAGAGCATCACCAGAAAAGGTAGAGAAAGAAGCGAAGAAGACAAGAGGAGCAAGTCACCTAGAGAAGTTTAAGGCAAGAGCCCCGGACGGACACCACAAAGACTATATCCTTTTGTTGTTTGTTAGGTTAGATCGAAGAGCGCCCTTGTTTGTTTTTCTTTTTCTTTTTGAGTGACTCTAGGATAGTGAGTCACTTGCCATTTGCTTGCAAGTTGCAAAATAGGTTCTGGGATAGTGAACTTGTTGTTGCTCGTTTCCTGAGCAACAAAGGTGAGACTTCGGGCATACGAATCCCACGCAACTCTCGGGAGTTGCATCTCGCCCCATGTATGTGTTTATGGGGAAGAGACAAGTATAGATCTTCCTTGAGTTGTCGTCTAGAGTACATTGGAAACCACAACGATTGGGTCTACACCAGTTCGTCCAATCATGGGTTGTCCTAATATGAGAATGTTGTCCAGTATAAGGATGTTGTCCAAATTAAGGAAAGTCGTCCAAGACATGGAAAAATATGGATGACCCTCCAACACTTGGAATATCTTCAGAACGAATTTATACACAAATTTATATTTTGAACTACGTTCTACTACCTTGGTGTATAAACAGAATCCTTGCTTATCGCTTTAACTTCTCACTAAACTCTCGACTTCCAATGGTAGTTATAGAAGATAAGATTAAATCTTTTAACTTCCATAGCAGTTGTAGAAGTTATGTCTGAACTTTGTAACTTCCAAACGGTTTGTGGAAGTTACCAGCAAGTAACCACTCCGAGGCTCACTATATAAAGACTCATCCACATCAAATAAAGGTAAGTTTTTCACGAATCCTAAAAAGTTGGAACTCTAGAATTTAAAGAGAAACTAACTTAAGCATCAGAGGGTTCTTGGCCAGTCCACCTCGGTCACCTTTGATCATGTGTTTTTCTTTTCAGGCCTTCCAAGTAATTACTAGTCCATTGAAGCTCGAACCATTCAGCCTACTGATTTTCTTTGCATCATCATGCATGATATGTGTCGTGTGCATAGATTGGGCCTGAGCCATACGTCGATGCAAAATGTTTTTGATAGGCCATAAACTGAATGACCCCTTTGTGATAGAAATTAATTAATTAATTAGTTAAGTTATTAATTAATCAATTTATCATGCAAACGCGTGGTAGCACAAACAAATCACCAATAAACTAATAATGCAGCAGAAAATAAACAATACGGTGATTTGTTTACGAATGGGGAAAACCTAACGACAAAAACCCCACCGAGTGATTTTCAGGTCACCACTCCCGAAACTCCACTATTGTCACAACAAGCGGTTACAAGTAAAGGAATCCCAAGTACCTTACCAACCTACAGTTGAACCCTTATCCCAATACCCAATTGGACTTGTTCTGTAGTGACAATTCCCCTTTCAGATGCACGACTCCCAAGTACGTGACTAACCAATTGCGCGGATCCCAATACGCAATTTCAATCACCAACTAAGAAGGTTGTTGGTTGCAAAGTTCTTTAATTCATCCACACGATGAAGATCAAGAAGATGCTTGGTCACAAAACCCTACGGTGGACATACACAGCAACTTCTTCAAGAGAAAGAGATGAACTAGGGTAAGAACTTCGTCTCCGATCACAATTTGCTTGAACAGAGTTTGCTCAAAGCTTGTGCAACTTGTGAACTATTTGACGGCCCTTAAAACAATCCTTTTATATGTCTAGGGTTAGGAGAAAAGAAAGCCCAAAGACATATTCACGGATCCCAAGAAAATCAGATTTGAATTCTGAAAATCTTAAACCTCGACAGATAGAAGGCGTCGAGCAGCTGTCGAGAAGGTGTCAAGCACACCAAACTTTGAACAGCTTTCTTAAGCTCGATAGATACAGCTGTCGAGCTTTAATGAATTTGCACTATCAACTTGTTTTCTTGGACAGACTTGAAGGCTTCAACACTTGATCTTGAAACATGGTTTCTTGAAGTATTTAAACACATCCTAAATCTACCCAAATACAAGTAAACTGCGTTTTGTCAAAGGATAAGCCAATTACATAAAATCATGACATATGTTCTTAACATGTGAAACACATATGTCCTAACAGTTTTGTCTCTTATTCTTTTGATTCTGTTAGTGAAGCTCATGAATCAAAAGAGGGGAATCTATAGACACTGCATTTTTTACCCCTTAAAACTCGGGCCCCCGTTCCCCAATGATGCTCAAATTCTAAGGCCCAAGGCCAGTTTAGAGCCCAATCAGATATCAAATTGACTTGAGAAGTGTTAAAATGGAAAATATAACCTTTTAAATGAGCAAGAATCTATTTTTGGGAAATAAAAGACCAAAGTGGCCCTTGACCCATGTACGTGGGAGCCATTCCAAACCCCATTTTTTATATAAAGTCTTACATGGTACATTTTTAAAACACACAGAATCCCTCGGGAAAAACCTAAGATTCACTAGTAAATAGTGAATCAAAGGGAGTTTTTTCACAAAATACCCTTAAGTCAATTTTATTTGATTGGGACCTTTTTCTGGCCCCAATCCTTTTAGTTTAAAATTGCTAATCACTTTCTTATTGGTTTGTGCATAGACTTGACTGAGGGGAATGGTCAAAATCAAGCTTGGAAGGCTTTTGTGTGAGGTATCTAGTCTAAACTTTTCTTTTTTCCTTTCTTTTATTTTTTGCCTTTAAATCTTCTTGTTTGCTTTGTTTGTTTGTTAAAATATGTTTTAATATGCTTCTCTAGATTAGGTTACGTTTTTGTATGCTTAAAATGCATATTAGGTTGTTAGAATTCACCTTTTGAGGTTCTGCTTTGTTTTTGTGTTTTTAGATTTTTTGGGCAAGGGCTTGCATATGCATAATCTTGTTTGCGCATGCAGACTTTATTATGAGTACACAGGCCTGTTCTTGCGCGTGTGAGCCGCTACCCAGAAACCCCAATTTTTTATTTGTTTGTTTGCTTCTGCTTTCACATGTTGTTCTATTTTGTTTCTTTTCTATGTTTTTACTCTTCCAAAGTCTCTGTTTCACATGCTTGTTTGTTTATTTGCTATCATATGTTTAGATTAGAGTTTCTTAGTTTTAATGTCATGCCATTCATTCATATGTCCATGCATTAAAGCCATAAGTGCTGAGTTACTGCAAGGTAAGTAAAGGTAAGTCATGCATCGACATGAACATGCATCTTTTGTGATGAACATGTTTGTATGATGTTTGATCTTGAACATGAAAGTTTATATGATCTTATGATTGTCATGTTTTAGTTGTTGCCTCTGTTTGAGATGAATGATATAATAGGCTCTCATATGCTAGGGTTTTCTTTTAACGTGTATATGGGTTTGGCTCTCTTTTGTTTAAAGGGTAGTTATGTATGTGTTTAGGGATGAATGATGCCATGTTGTATGCTTAGATGTATGCTAATGTGTGTGTGTGAGTATAGATATAAGTGTTGAACATGTTTTTAATGAGGTTAAGACACAAGACACAATGATGGGAGGTCAACCTTAGGGTTGGGCGGTTTTGGGTGCCTAACACCTTCCCAAGAACATACCTAAACTCCGAAACCATATCTTTGGTAGTAAGATCAAAAGGTCCTTCCTTAAGAAGACGCTATATTTATATGGTTCCTAGACCATTGCAAAAACTAGGTGGCGACTCCATAAAAAACAAACCCCTTGCACCCACAGGAATGCGCCTACAATTGGACCTTCTAGATGAAGTTAGGACGACGGTTGAACAAAGGATTGTGCTTTATTAGGACCTGATGGCAAAGCACTACAACACCAAGATCAAACCTCGTCACTTTTAGGTCAGGGACCTAGTCCTAAGGAAGGTGACGACAGCTACCAAAGACCCTACGTAGGGCAAGTTTGGCCCTAATTAGGAAGGACCCTATAGGATTGTTGACTGCCATAGAAAGGGGACTTGCCACCTAGAGACCCTCAACGACAAAGACTCCACCACCTATGGAACACCGATCACCTACGGAGATACTACTAGTAGTGGACAACTACAAACTATGTTATTGCTTTTTTTTTTTTTAATGTTGTTAAAGTAGGATATTAAGTTTTTCATTACTGAAATAAGACTCTTGAGGATTATTAGAAACATTATCTACATTTTTCTACATTATTCATATCTTTTAGTAAGGATCTACCCTTTAAAAAATTGTCCCCAAAAATCCTAAGTCCTACCTATAGGGTGGATGGATGACCAATGATACCAACGAGTACCTAGACACAAAAATCCTAAGTCCTACCTACGGGATGGGCAGATCACCAAGGATATCGATGGGTGCCTTGATCTTAAAATTTATTGAGTCCTACCTATAGGGTGGACAAATGAACAATGACACCGACGGGTACCTAGTCACAAAAATCCTAGAGTCCAACCTATGGGGTGGACGAATGAAAAAGGAGACCAACGGGTACCTGATCACAAAAATCCATAGTCCTACCTATGAGATGGACAGATCACCAAGGAAACCGAGTGCCTTGATTTTAAAAGTTATCAAGTCCTACATTTGGGGTGGACGGATCACCAAGAACACCAATGAGGGCCTTAGTCCAAAAAATCTATTAAGCCCGACCTACGGGGTGGTTAGATCACCGGACACTGACAAGTGCCTAGGTCCAAAAATTACTAAGTCCTACCCATAGGCCCAAATTATTCTATGTCCTATCTAAGGGACAGAAAAACGGTCAAAATTACCGGCGGGTGGTTGGTTATGGACGTTCATAAATCTTACCTACAAGGTGGACAAATGTAAAAAATAATAATGATAATAATACCCATGGGTATGCGATCACTCAAGAGTAGTCAAGTCCTTACGACAGATAGGGGGCATACCCACAATCACAGTAGGCATACAAACCAAAGTAACAAGCAATAAATAAAGGTGACGAATGAAAAAATGATAAATATAATAAAAACCTCAACAAACCCGATGGGGATAAAAGTTAATACATAAAGCCCCAAAATAAGGCCCTCTATTGTCTCAAAATTATCCTTACAAAATATCAAAATAAAAATAAAAAGGCAAGGCTAGGTCAGGGCAACATTGGGAGAAGGCTAATCTTTAGGAGTAGACGGACCTTTGGGGGCAGACAAACCTTTGGGAGCAGCCAAACCGTCAGGAACGGTTTGGCCATTAAGGAAGTTCTAGCTAGCAGTCTCAGTATTAGCAATTTCCTTTACCTCTTCCTCCACCAAGTGAGTGACACCGTCGACCTCATTCATAATAGCACTGGCACCACCAAGCGTCGTCGATTACTACTTGAGACAGGTCCAGGTTGGGGTAAAGGGTAGCAACCTGCTTAAGGCAATCATCGAAGCCATCACCATAGAAGCCACCACACTCATCGTAGTACGGTTGAAAGGTTCGAAACCCTGCCACAATTTCAACCTTAGCTTGCTCTATCTGCTCACGAAGGGCAGCTAGCTTTGTTGTCATGTTGGTGTTCGCCTTGGCCAACTCTTCACAACGATAAGTAGCCTTCTTTAGCTGAGCATTCTTCTCTATTAGCTCAACGTTGAGAATATGAGCAGCTTTCTTGTATTGATTCAACTAGTTTGCTTCATATTCCAGACGAGTATGCTAGCGACAAACGACTCCCTCCTTAGCATCATACCTAGCCTGATGGGCCTTCATCCTTACCATAGCCTACAAAACTACGATAGTTATAATAGAGAAAGAAAGCTAACCTGATGGATACTCACCCTTGCCAGGTCGAAGAGACTAGAAACCCCTAAGTCTTTAGTGGTGTGCTCGCCACATTCATCCATGTCTATGTCCTTAATGATTGAGTTGACCATCTCGACAACATACTCCTTATGGCTCACAAGCCTCTAGATGGGGCCAGAGGCGACTAGGCCTTATGCCGTCATGGTGCTGGTTAGGTCCTTACCAGCGCCATGACGAGGAGGTAGGGGAGCTTTTTGCGACGAATCCTCCTAATTTTCCCTAGCAGTGTGGCCCGTCACCTTCTTGGCAGGACGATCATCTTTGCCTGCACCCTTCTGCTTAGGAACCACTTTAGGAGGAGGTGTCACCTTAGAAGGAGAAGCCGACGCCTCCCCTTGTTGCTTAAGGTGAGCAACGGCAGACTTCCTTACCAAAGCCCTCTGCCTACCAATGTCCATCTAAGAAGTGTCAACAAAGGGAATTAGGAAACCAACGGAATAAAATAAATAACCAAAAAGCAAAAGGGCAGGAAGAAAAAACTTACGTCGACGAGCGTAAGCGTCCAACCGTCAGGCTTCAACCGTTGGCTCCGGACCACCACAAAAAGCATGGAGGGTGTCAAGTGTGACGAAGTCCTTCCACTTCCTCTGCCCGAACGGAATCGTCCAAACATGATTAAGGAAACTCTCCTACTCCTCAGATATCTTCGAACGAGCTTATACTGAAACAAGTTAAAAGCAGTAGGTTAGTCACATAATTAAAGCTAACAGGATGAATTAGAAAATGGACACCGACGACTTACCAGAGTTATTTAAAACACCCCAAGTGTCATCGAACCCATCGGGTATGCTATCCCATTCCTATTGGAGTCAGGCATGTCTGAAACCAACCTAAACAACGGCTTCCTCACCACAAAATTGTAGATACCCTTTGACGAGTATATTTGCCAAGGTCTATAGCAGCAGAAAAATTCTCTAAGTGTAAGGCAACGATTGCCTTCACTTAATTAGCCCCATATCACCTCGACCTCTATAAAGATCCTCCACGCATTTGGGGCGATCTGGCTGATGGACAATCCTAAGTAATTAGCAAGTTGACAGTGTAGTTCCGTCAGCGGCAACCTCAATCCAACTGTGAACATAGTGTCGTACATGCCGACGTCCGCTGTCTTGCTCGAATAACACTTCTCAAATTTCCTTGGCAAACGCATAGGAATGTGGTTAGGGATTTAGTAACGGGCATGAAGGGTGTTGAAAACCTTCGAAGACATAGTCAGGTAGAAGTCATTCACCATCCATATCAAGAGAAGGATGAAGGGCCTATAGCCGTCACCTTCTACCTTGCCTACAGCCCAGTCTCCTTCTCCATGGTCTTCCCCCTCCTCACCATCATCTTCCTCATCATATTCATCCTCATCCTCTTCGTCTTCCTCCCTTTCCTCCTCGACAAGAGAATGAGCAAACAATTCTAGGCCAAATCTTCCATGGACTCATGACCCGACGAATAGACTTTGTCGTAGCCCGCACCCTCACGGACTTACGATGACTTTTTAGTCATCACTTCTCTATCAACTGACATCTATTCACCTACAAGTCACGGATGTATAATAAGAACCTACTCATATGACGGGTCTCTAAAAGCGATGACTAGCTAGGAAAAAATACCATAATTGAAATCGAGTAAAGAAAACTTACGTAGAAGGAAGTCGATAGTTGTTCAATGGTTAGGATGACAAATGCAGACAAATACGAAAGCAACAATGGAATGGCTTGAAATTGCAGCTCTTAAGAGATGAAAATAAAGTAAAAGGAGAAAACTAGGGAAGAAGAACTATTTGTAGGACGAAGGAGCGCAGTATACGAAGCGATGCTTCTGATTAGAAACGAGGCCAATCAATGAGTGCCACATGTCACCCAGCATTCATTGCAAAGGCCATCTACCCCTATTAATGACACACCTTTCAATAAAGCAATTAATATCCATAAAACCCTCATTACTTTAAGACTCGTCGAGCATAGCCGACGGGACCACATAGTTGGAGGTAGCTGATAAGGGTATTTTTGGAATAAGAAAAGGATTCTTAATGACAGAGCCCATCAGGGAAAACTATCATACCAACAATAAAGCTGACAACATCCCCAAAAAAACCATCGGTGTCAAGAAGGTCTGTCCGAAACCTTATGCCCTACACAAGCAGAAGTTGACGACTATAAGGACAGATCCATGTGAAGCCAATGGGTACATCTCCTTGCCAAGCCGGTGGATGACCCTGACAGATGGAGAAGCATACCGACGGGTCCTACGTGGCCTTACATGGTCTACACGCATGTTCTTATATGGAAATATCTTGCTCACCACACACAAAGACCTTACCACATGACTTTCACCTTCCCAGAATGGAGGGTATCCCCAAGATCTTAGTGGCATTAACTCCACCTCCTCCTTATAAGGAAAATCCTATATTCCTGGGATTTAGGTCTCGTCCACATCATTATATAAACAACAGGCCCCCTCTTTTCCCAGGTATGCAGAAAATCCCTAACTCTCTCACTATAGAGTTCTTGGAGATTTCTCATTCACTGACTTAAACTTTGGAGGGTCTTTGGCCAGTACCCCACTGGTGCCTTCTGTTTGGTTCTTGTTTTCTTATTCTTTAGGTACCCATTGGTGCGATCAAGGGCAATCAACTCACTGACAATTTTTGTGCATCATCAGAGACCATTAGGTCACTAATGAAGGTATGCAACTAAAGATGTGCCCAACATCTTGGTCTGCGTCAAAAATATTTACATTGTAAAAAAATTTGCTTATCGTCTTAACTAATCTATTAGTTTTGCCACTTACAAATTTGAAAATGAGATAATCATGTGATAAGTCATAACTAGAGAGATTAGGTTGTGGAAAACAAGATATGACCAAAATACAAGGGCTCAATGAATTACATGGACAAAAAATCTTTCAACCAACACCATGACTTTTTTGCAGCTAGATATTTTTTAATTCTTTTTTTTTTTTTTTTTTGGGTGGGGGAGGGGGGGGGGGTTTACCTAATTAAATAACTAAGAGGTTGGGTTTTGATGCGATGAAAAGTTCTAAAAAAAGTGATAAATTGCAGGTTCCAATATGGGAATTAGCCTCACCTACAAAAAGTTTAAGGATAAAACTACCTACCAATCACTTATTCCAAACCACACAATAAATTGAAGTTTTATGTATTAGGTACAGTTTTTTAAATATATATAACCGTATGAATAGCTGCCTTCATATGTTAGAGCTTGTAAATGCCTCTCTTTTAGCTAGTTTTTTGGGTTGGACATACTCTCTTTTAGCTACTTGAGATTATTTACTTTGATTGTTACCCATGATGATAGTAAAAGATAGAAAATGTATTAAGAAAAATGAAACGTATGAAAGGGCCATATTTCGGATGTATATGGCTCAAGTTTGAGGGTTTTTTTCAACCCAATCTAAGCTTATCCGGTTGAGAAATTGCCAACCAATCTGATCCATCACACCTGTAGAAATCAATGTACCCAATCCAACCCACGACAAGCTGTGCTTGTATTTTTCATTCAGGGTAAAAATTGAACTTTCATTAATTATTTAATTACTTTTTAAATAAATTATTACAATTCACGTAATATACCTAAATTATATTGCAAATTTCCATCATTCAAATTAATTATTAAAATACCAAAATAAATCAAACTTAAATTAAAATAAGAGTAATAAGAATATATAATAAAAATATGATGGGCTAGAGTCAGGACCATTGATGAGTTAAAAGAATTATCAACCTCAACCTAACTAAATTCGAGTCTCAAAATAAATCAACCCAACCCTACCCACCACCCCATAAAAACCAACCCAAGGCATCAGGTTAGGATGTGTTAATTCGGTTCTATTAGGTTGGTGGATTTGATGCACACTAAGCTAAATATCATTCTAGCTAAACTTAAATCCTTAAATTCAAAAGGGTTACTTGAACGCACACCAAAAAAAAAAAAAAAAAGGAATCAAACTTTTAAAAGAAAATCTAAAATAACTTGATGAAGCAAGATTTCACCTCGTGAGTATGTTCCTCGTTAGTGCTGTTGGACGATGAGTGTTCCTGTTTAAGATAAAACACTAAGTAATGACACTAGTTTGGGGCCTGCCAAGGACCCTCCAATGTTTAAGTTAGCTTAAACTCTTTTAAAAATCAACAATCTATAGAGTAATTTGTGGTTAATGTAGACATGATCCACTTACTTGTCTCTTCTGGCTTTATATAGCCCACTTATGATTAAATGCATCTATTTTGCATTAAGCATATCATCAATTTTCTGTGAAAGTATGTCTAAACTAGGGGCATTGGCCCAAAACATTTTTATAATAACTGATTACTAACAAGCTCATGGAAAGAATCTTCTGCAGGAGGTAGACATGGATCTTTCATCTACTCAACAATCACCATCAATCTTCAGTTTAGATGCTACCATCATTCCAGCAGTCCTTGTTTTGCCCAATTTTGTGATTTTGATCTTGTTTTACTCAAATTTTTCTTTATTGAATGTCCCTACACAATAAGATTTTTCAAAATTCACATTGATAATTGAACTAGGGGCATTCGGTCATGCCTCATTCATTTTTTTTTAAAGAGGATCATCATCATCTTTTCAAAAAAAAAAAAAATCAAGATTTCCAAAAATTATGCATCCATTTCAAAACTAGGGGCATTCGGCCATGCCTCATTCATTTTCAAAAAAAAAAAAAAAAGAAGAGATCATCATCATCAACTTTTCAAAAAAATCAAGATTTTCAAAAATCATGCATCCATTTCTAAACTAGGGGCATTCGGTCATGCCTCATCCATTTTGAAAAAAAAAATCATTTTTCTTTATTGAATGTCCCTACACAATAAGATTTTTCAAAATTGACATTGATAGTTGAACTAGGGGCATTCGGTCATGCCTCATTCATTTTTTTTTTTAAAGAGGATCATCATCATCTTTTCAAAAAAAAAAAAAAAAAAAATCAAGATTTCCAAAAATCATGCATCCATTTCTAAACTAGGGGCATTCGGCCATGCCTCATTCATTTTCAAAAAAAAAAAAAAGGAGATCATCATCATCATCTTTTCAAAAAAAATCAAGATTTCCAAAAATCATGCATCCATTTCTAAACTAGGGGCATTCAGCCATGCCTCATTCATTTTCAAAAAAAAAAAAAAAAAAAAAAAAAAAAAGGGAGATCATCATCATCATCTTTTCAAAAAAAATCAAGATTTCCAAAAATCATGCATCCATTTCTAAACTAGGGGCATTTGGCCATGCCTCATCCATTTTGAAAAATAAAATAAAATCATATTTTCCTCAAAAGTCAAGGTTTTCAAAATCATGCTTCAATTTGTAGACTAGGGGCATTCAACTACGCCTCGTTCAGGTAAGATCACCCATGTCAAAACCTGTCAAGTAAATTTGAACCTTTGCACCATAAATCTTCATCAGGTAAACTCTAAACTTTTCTGAAACAAGCTCTTACAAGAATAAGTCCATACATATCAAAGTCATCAAATACAAAGACCAAAGAGTGGTAGTTTATGAGTTATACAAAACTGACTATAAATCAACTCTTGTTTTTCTTGCAGGAAATTAAAAGAGGAGAAATTTCCTGAACTTCAATTTTCAAAGGACAGATCTCCTAACAAAATTTCAAAATGATAAATCTCCTAAAACATTTTTCAAAAGGGAAAAATCTCTAAAAAAATAAAATTTTCAAAAGGACAAATCTCCTAACAAACTTTTCAAAGGATAAATCTCCTAAACAAAATTTCAAAAGGACAAATCTCCTAAAAAAAATTCAAAATAATAAATCTCCTAAAACATTTTTCAAAAAGGAAAAATCTCCTAAAATCAAATTTTCAGAAGGACAAATCTCTTAAAAAAATTTCAAAGGATAGATTTCCTAAATTTTTTAAAAGGATAAATCTCCAAAACAAAATGAAAAATAAAAAATCTCCTGAACAAATCTTCAAAGGACAAATCTTCAAGGGATATATCTCCTATTCAAATTTTCAAAGGATGAATCTCCATGAACAAATTTTCAAGGGATAAATCTCTTATTCAAAATTTTAAATGACAAATCTTCAAAAAGGGATAAATCTCCTACACTTCATTCTTCAATGGATAAATCTCCATGAACACATCTTCATAAAAGGAAAAATCTCCTAAATAAATCTTCAAAGGACAAATCTCCATGATCAAATCTTCAAAAAGGGATAAATCTCCTACACTTCAATCTTCAAAGGATAAATCTCCATGAACACATCTTCATAAAAGGAAAATCTTCAATGGACAAATCTCCATGAACACATCTTCATGAAAGGAAATATCTCCTAAACAAATCTTCAAAAAGGGAAAAATCTCCTAAATAAATCTTCAAAAGGAAAAATCTCCTGAACAAATCTTCAATGGACAAATCTCCATAAACATATCTTCATGAAACGAAAAATCTCCATGAACAAATATTCAAGGGATAAATCTCCTGAACAAATTTTCAAAGGACAAATCTCCATGAACAAATTTCAAAAAAAAAAATGATGAAAAATTTTCAAAGGTCTTCATAAAAATCAAAGGTTTTTCCTTTTGAAGTTCAAGTCAAAGAAAAGAGAGAAAGGAAAATCACACATCTCAAAATAGTGGAACAACAAAGCACTCATCATTTAAAGTCTAATCCCAAATTTTGATCTTTTGCAAGTGAAACTCCAGGTTCCAAGGTAGAGAAATCCCGTGGTTACCTTCCATTTAGATCGAGGTAGAGAAGCCCTTTGGTCATTGCAATTCAAGATTGAGAAAGAGAAGCCTCTCAATCGTCCTAGGTTCTGAGGTAGAGAAGCCCCTTGGTTACCTTCCATTCAGATCGAGGTAGAGAAGCTCCTTGGTCATCACAATTCAAGATTGTGATAGAGAAGCCTCTCAATCACCCCAGGTTTCGAGGTAGAGAAGCCCCTTGGTTACCTTCCATTTAGATCGAGGTAGAGAAGCCCCTTGGTCACCGCCATTCAAAGATTGAGATAGAGAAGCCTCTCAATCGCCCCAGTTTTGGAGGTAGAAAAGCCCATTGGTTACCTTCCATTCAGATTAAGGTAGAGAAGCCCCTTAGTTACCTTCCATTCAGATCGAGGTAGAGAAGCCCCTTGGTCGCCACAATTCAAGATTGAGATAGAGAAGCCTCTCAATCACGCCAGGTTCCAAGGTATAGAAACCCCTTGGTTACCCTCCATCCAGATCGAGGTAGAGAAGCTCCTTGTTCGTCACAATTCAAGATTGAGATAGAGAAGCCTCTCAATCGCCCCAGTTTCCAAGGTAGAGAAGCCCCTTGGTTACCTTTCATTCAAATTGAGGTAGAAAAGCCCTTTAGTCGTCACAATTCAAGATTGAGATAGAGAAGCCTCTCAATAGCCCCAAGTTCCAAGGTAGAGAAGCCCTTTGGTCACCTTCTGTTCAGATCAAGGTAGAGAAGCCCCTTAGTCCTCACAATTTAGGATTGAGATAAAGAAGCCTTTCAATCACCCTAGGTTCCAATGTAAAGAAGCCACTTGGTCACCTTCCATTCAAATCAAGATAGAGAAGTCCCTTGGTCGTCATAATTTAAGATTGAAATAGAGAAGCCTTCCAATCGCCCCAGGTTCCAAGGTAGAGAAGCCCCTTGGTCACCTTCGGTTCAAATAGAGGTAGAAAAGCCCTTTGATCACCCCCTACATACGGATTGAGATAGAGAACCCTTTCAATCCCCTCTAGATCTAGATTGAGATAAAGAAGCCTCTCAGTCACCCTAGATTCAAGATTCATTTCAAATTTATCAGTTATCAAGTAGGTTGAGTATTCACAATTCTCATTTTTTCAAAATAGCGAAACACTAGTTCTATGTTCCAAGGTTTTAGGTTCTAGGGCTAGGTAATCTTTGAAAACTCAACCTCAATTAAATCATGGCTTCTGAAATCAGTGTCTTTGTTTTACAATGACATTCGCTTTGCAAGCTTTGTCAATGAGGGGCATTCTATAGACACTTGATTTTGCACCCATAATTTAATCAAGGAAGATGGATAGAGTGACCATTCATATACCCGACATTTAGATTTGCATTACATGCATTGATTCATTCATTGCATTTCATAAAAATGATCTTGAGGTTCTAATGGTCATGACGGTGTGTCCGATTTCCAAATCAAGCCGTCGGATTGAAAGATATCGCACGGTCAAGTTTGCATGGTCATGCATTTCGTTTGGGTGGAACCAACCACGCATGATTAATTTAAATTAATTCTTATTGGCTAAACAATTAAAATTAATTAAATAATTTTGTGATTGGTTGTTAATTAGTGTGAAAAATAGACTTGCTTGCATGGGAATAAAGTGGATAATCAGATAACAAAGAAATTGTGGATAATCAAAGACTTTTTTGGAGTGTTTATCCACAAGATAATTATCACTTTAAAGACCTGAATATTCTGAAAAGGGGATTAATTTTTAGAATACGGATTAAAAATATGTCTAAGTGAAATTCCAAGCTCAAAAACCAAAAAAAAAAAGGAGTCCAAGTTGGACTAGAATTTAAATGCTGTTCATTACCCAAGAGGGCCATTCGGCACTCTTGGAGTGCCAATTAGCCCAAATTGCTGGCACAGCCCCAAGACTCTTGGATTGAGATAAACCTTACCCTTTTTGATTTTTTAGAGATAAGGACAAATCCCAATTCATATCTGATCATTCAGCTAATTTTTCAAAGCATTCCAACCTCTATAAATAGAGGATGCCTCTCAAAATTCAGCACACTTTCTGACCCCCCCACCCCCCCCCCCCCCTCTCTTTCTGGCTATTCTCTTCTAATTTTTCAAATCCCCTTACGTTAAAGACGTTCTGGAGGCTCTTGCCTTAGGAATTTCCTTTTATGTAAGTAATGTATTTTAGGCTTCAAAGGGTTGAATAAATTTCTTTGAATCCTAAAATATTCTTTCAACTGGAAGAGCACGCTCATGCAAGAGGTATTCTTTTTTTTCTTTTCTTTCTTTTCTTCTTCATTAGTTTTGTTGATGATGCATGAATATGTTTAACATGTTTTGTTATTTCTTGCTCTTAATGTATAATTACCATGTTCTGCTTGAATTTTTCTTTAACATATTCAAAGTCTGCTAATGTCTATCAAAGATTCTTTTAAAAAAACTATAAAAAAAACTAATCTGATCCTTCAGATTTGATTTTTCTAAACCAAAAACTGGTCCAATCTTTTAGATATGATTTTTCTAAACCAAAAACGAATCTAATCTTTCAGATCTGATTTTTCCAAACCAAAAACTAACCTGATCTTTCAGATCTGATTTTTCTAAACCAAAAATTTACCTGATCTTTCAGATTTGATTTTTTTAACTCCAAAACTGATCTGTATTTTTCATTAAATAAAAATTTCATTTTTTTTTTTTTTTTTTTTTAGAAAAAGTGTCTTTGGTACAAAACTGCATATTTTGAAATTTCATGAAAGGACTGAAAATCAGGTTGTAGTTTTTTTATGAATGTGATGCATGCGTAATAAATTCATTGTATGAATGTGGATCCTCTTTCAAAAAGCTTCTTCTTCTTTTTTTAATTCATTAAAAATAGATCTGATTTTTCTTGATAAAATCACTTTTTTACTTTTACACAAAAACAAATCTAATACTTTTATTACAAGATCTTATTCCTTTTTTCATAAAATAAAAAAATAAAAAAAATAAAAAAAAAAAAGATCTAATTTTTCTTGATAAAATCACCCTTGTTTAATTTTACACAAAAACAGATTTGATTCTCTTTAACAAAAATTTTATTCTTTCTTTTAATTAAAAAAAGATCCGATTTTTCTTTACAAATCAAATTTTCTTTTATGCACAAAACAGATCTGAATTTTCTTAAAAAAAGAGGACACATCCATATGGTAAATTTATTTGAATTAATTTTAGTCAAGCGTTTGTCATGTATGTTCAACATATCATTCACATCATGCAAAAGAAGGTATATTGATCATTAGAGTCTAGAAGACCATACTCTGTCTGGGTGGAATGGGTGCCTAACACCTTCCCATTCTGTAACCTAGCCCCTGAGCTTAGGATTTTTGGATAGGTAGATTAGTGTTTTGTCTTTCTTTAATTTTGGTAGATTGTAACTGGGACCAAAAGCTTTGTATTCTTTTGCATAGATTGTAACTAGGACCCAAAGCCTTGTAAGGTTAATTTACCAAAGTTTTACTTTTCTTTATTCAATCAATGATAATGAAGTATTTTGATCATGTAATTTGTATTTATTTTTTCTTATTTTTTGTAAAAATAAAAAATAAATAAGTGGCAACTCCATGTTAGGACATATGTGTTACACATGTTAAGAACATATGTCATGATTTTATGTAATTGGCTTATCCTTTGACAAAACGCACTTTACTTGTATTTAGGTAGATTTAGGATGTGTTTAAATACTTCAAGGAACCATGTTTCAAGATCAAGTGTTGAAGCCTTCAAGTCTGTCCGAGAAAACAAGTTGATAGTGCAAAATCATTAAAGCTCGACAACTGTATCTATCGAGCTTAAGAAAGCTGTTCTAAGTTCGGTGTGCTCGACACCTTCTCGACAACTGCTCGACACCTTCTATCTGTCGAGGTTTAAGATTTTTAGAATTCCAATCTGATTTTCTTGGGATCCGTGAAATTTTCTTTGGGCCTTCTTTTCTCCTAACCCTAGACATATAAAAGGATTAGTTTAAGGGCCGTCAAACAGTTCACAACTTGCACAAGCTTTGAGCAAACTCTGTTCAAGAAAATTGTGACCGGAGACGAAGTTCTTGCCCTAGTTCATCTCTTTCTCTTGAAGAAGTTGCTGTGTATGTGCACCGTAGGATTTTGTGACCAAGCATCTTCTTGATCTTCATCGTGTGGATTAACTGAAGAACTTTGCAGCCAACAACCTTCATAGTTGGTGATTGAAGTCGCGTACTGGGATCCGCGCAATTGGTTAGTCACGTACTTGGGAGTCGTGCATCTGCAAGGGGAACTGTCACTACAGAACAAGTCCAATTGAGTATTGGGGTAAGGGTTCAATTGTAGGTTGGTAAGGTACTTGGATTCCTTTACTTGTAACCGCTTGTTGTGATAATAGTGGAGTTTCGGGAGTGGTTACCTAAAATCACCCGGTGGGGTTTTTACCGTTAGGTTTTCCCCATTCGTAAACAAATCACCGTGTTATTTATTTTCCGCTGCATTATTAGTTTATTGGTGATTTGTTTGTGCTACCACGCGTTTGCATGATAAATTGATTAATTAATAACTTGGCTAATTAATTAATTAATTTCTATCACAAGGGGTCATTCAGTTTGTGGCCTATCAAGTGGTATCAGAGCAGGCACACTCTGATTAGGGTTTAATCTTTGCTGTGTTAATCCATTGACCCATGTTTGTCATGGATAGAGGACAGTCATTAATCATACCTCCTTTATTTGATGGCACTAACTATGCATACTGGAAGGTACGTATGAGAGCTTTCTTGCAGTCTTTAGATGAAAAAGTGTGGCAAGCTATCGAGATTGGCTGGACTAAGCCAAAGGAAGCGCCGGCCGATTGGGATGAAGCCAAGATCAAGGCGGAAAACTTCAACAGCAGAGCATTGAATGCTTTATTCAGTGCAGTCACCAATGAGGAGTTCAAGAAGATATCCTCTACTGAAACTGCTAAGGAAGCATGGACCATCCTCCAGACAACCTATGAGGGTACTAAGGCTGTCAAGGACTCAAAGCTTCAGAGGCTCACTACAAGTTTTGAAGAGATAAAGATGGAGGAGGATGAGTCATTCGATGAGTTCTATGCCAAGCTAAAGGACATAGCGAACTCAGCCTTCAATCTTGGGGAAACCATTCCTGAACCCAAGATTGTGAGGAAAGTGCTCAGATCTCTACCCGAGAGATTCCATGCCAAGATTATAGCAATAGAGGAATCAAAGGACATTAATAAGATTCCTTTGACTGAGCTGGTTGGAAACTTGTAGACCTACGAGCTAGGGTTGACAAGAATAGGCAAGTCGGGTAAAGGTAAGAGCATGGCACTGAAGGCCAAAAGCAGTGAGACAGATGAGTCTTCTGATGATGAAGATTCCAAGATGAAGTCCTACATCACCAGGCAGTTCAAGAAGTTTATGAAGAATGCCAATGGAAAGGGTTTCGACAAGGACCGCAGGCAATCCAGTCCTTCTCAGTTTAAAGGCCAAGACAAAGGGAAGAAGAATGCTAAGGAAGGTGGTCAGTACACTGTCCCCACAGGACCTAAGTGCTTTGGGTGTCAAGGCTTCGGTCACATGAAGCATGAGTGTCCTACATACCTCAAAAGCATTGGAAAGAGCAAGGCACTTGCTGCTACCTTGAGCGACATCGAGCCTAAGGATGATTCCAACAATAAGGATGATGGAATCTTGAATGCCTTCACTACCACTGTTGATCCTACTGATGGAATTGTTAAAGATGTGGTTGAAGAGGAGGAATTGGTGGAATCCAAATTTGAGAAAATGGATGATCAAGATGACATCCATACAGCCTATGAGAAACTGTATAAGCTTTCTGAGAAGCATGAGAAACTGTATAGGCTAACCACCAAGAAGCTCAGTGATGTGGAACTTGACCGTGAGGAGCTTTCCACAAAGTTTGATAAGGCTAATCAAACTATTGGGGCACTGAGGTTCGAGAACAATTTCTTGGCTGAGAAGACCAAGAAGCTTGAAGCGGAACTGTTTCAAGTCAAAACTCAGTTGGGGAGGACTTCAAGTGCAAAGCTTGATGAGATGCTCAGCATTCAGAAATCTGCTTCAGATCGAACAGGTTTAGGGTATAGTCTTTCTTCCTCTAATATTGCTTGATGAGATTAAAACTGAATCAACTAGTGAGAACATAGACAAGGGTAAATCTATCTTAGGAGCACCCCCTAAGCTTGAGAAGAAAGATGTTAAAAACCCTAGGGCTAAGAAGGCTAACTCTCAAAAGCCTAAACAAAAGAAAGCAGCATCTCTATCATCATTGTAGAGCTGCGGGTCATACTCGACCAAATTGCTACAAGTGGCTTGCCACTCAACAGAGCAACGGCATGATAGCATCTGGGAATCAGAATCAGCTTCATTCCTCTCTTGTTCCCCTTGGAGATCTTCTCAAAGCCCTCATGTTCCTTTTGAACTTGAACGGTTTTACTTCTTCTCCCTCACCGCCGATTCAAGGGTTTAATCAAAGGAAAGGTTCTTCCAAGGTGTGGAAGAAAAAGGACTCCAAGTGATTCTGTCACTTTTCTCTCTCTCTTCTTGTTTTTGGGTGCATTACTTATTTATTTCGCTTTCAAGTTTTGAGTCAGTCTAGTTTTTATGCTTTGATTGTTTAACATGTTTTTGTTGTTTATTTTCAGTTTTGCTTTGTTTTTTTTTTTTAAATAAAAAAAATAAAAAATTGAAAAATCAAAAAAATACAAAAACAGTGTGTGTTTTGTGTACATTGGTACTTGTGTACCTTGGATGGCCATTGAAACAAAGTCTTCTAAAATTTGTATCTTTTGTAGCTTAGATGAACATCTCTATGCACAACTACGCAAATGAGCTTTGTGGCTCTTGTTTGTGATGAGTAAGATTAAGTTATCTCTTATCCTTAACACTCGTATCACTCTTTTTGACGGGAAGGACTAAAAAATCCTAAGAGAAAGGCATTAATAACCATCTCACCACTGTTACCCGCCAATCATATATGACACCTGTATGCTTCGACATGGCAAAAGTGCAGTGTCAATGACATTTGTGTGCTTAGGCATTGCAAAATTGGAATGTCAAATACCGTTGGGTATTTCCTCTCTCTCTAATATGCCCATGCATGATATGCTTAAAAGAAAAATATGCAAAGAAAAATCAAAAGCAAAAAGATCAAAAATGCTTTAAAAATGATTGCAAACGTGTATTCTAGGAGATGTGGGAGTTATAGGATGTACCTTGAAGGTGATAGTCCCCATCAAGCAATTATGATTGTGTGTGAGTTAAAGCGATTTTCTCATATCTCAAATCATCATAACATGTATACACATATGCAATCTTGCAATGTTTTTCACACACAACACGCAATATTCTTTGCTACTCTTGATACATGTGTAGGTACAATGTGATTTGGCCATCACAAGGTTTTACATGTGTTAATATATGCTCACTAAACTGTCTTGACTTGTTTTTGAAATATAAAATTGGTTAGACTTGTTTAGTGTGTGTGTGTGTTTGTGAAGATCCATGTGCTTAAAATTTTTATTTAGAGATGATTTTGAAAGCTTAATATGTTGATTGGATCATTGATTGAGTTGCATGTTGGATTGCATTCATGTCTGTGTTTTTCACATCTCGAAAAACTGATTTTAAAAACTGGCTCGACACCTCCTCGATAGCTAGCTATCTGTCAAGCTTCCTAAGCTTTTTCTTATCACAATCTCGCCAGCACCTCGATACCTGGTGGATTGATCGAGAATGGGTCTGCATCCTCGATAGCTTCTCGATACCTGGTGGATCGATCGAGCTTCTATTCTTGGTTTTGTTGAGTTGTTCCTCGATACCTCCTCGACACCTCAGCTGTTGAAGAGCTTTTTCTCGACAGATACCTCGATACCTGCATCTGTCGAGATTTACTACCAGCACTATATAAGCTCCCTGTGCGATCTGGTTCTTATTTTCTTCGATCTCTCTCTCGATACTTCTCTGTTTTTCTCTCCCAAACTCTCTCATCTCACTCCCAACTTGTTCCTCAAGGTTTCTTTAAGCTTTTTCAAGTTTTTCTTCACTTGGTAAGCTTCTAATCCTCTCACATTCATGCATTTCATGTTTTGAAACCTAGGTTTTGGGATTTTTTTTGAAAACTTTTAGGGTTTTTCAAAATTGATGAGTTTTTATTGAAATTTTAGGTTGGGTTTTCACTTAAATGAGTTTAAAACCTCATACATTGCATCACATTAGCATTATAATGGTATTGTCATGCATTTAGATGTGTGCTGATAAGTTTGGATTGGGCTAAGCCCATGATGCAATTTCTTTTGCAAGTCACATGTTCATGCATTTCTCATGCATACGTACTCTTTTCCAATATACTTGATATATTTGAAACTGCTTGGGACTTTTCTGATTGTCTTTTTCTTTTTCTCTCTCTCTTTCTGTTTACGTTAGTCGTGTCTATGGCACTTAAGCGTAAATCCACTCCAGCCCGGAACCCTCTTCGTTCTGAAGCTTCTTTATCATCTGATCCTACACTTTCTCATATCCGGTTCCGTGATGATGATACCTTTAAGGCATTTTCGGAGAACTTTTCTAGACAAGGCATTCATTTGGAATGCCACGTCATTCTGTCGGACTTTGCCAACACTGACCTTCCCTCTGTCATTCACAGTAGGGGATGGGAATCACTGTGTGCCGTCCCGGTCACTTGTCCTCTCATGCTTATCCAAGAGTTTTACTCCAACATGCACGGTATTGATCATTCAGTACCTCTTTTCTTCACTCGCGTTCGGGGTACGCGCATTCCTATCACACCGCAGCTTGTTGCAGATGTGCTTCGTGTCCCTAGGATAGAGTTTCCTGATTATCCTAGTTGTGAGCGCCTGAGGACTGTGTCCAAGGATGAGCTCATGTCTGCTTTCTGTGAGCGCCCTTCTACTTGGGGTAAGCGTCTGACCTTTTGCTAAAGGTCCCAGATTCATGAACACGGTGATGACTTTTGTTTTGCATCCACTCTCTCACTATAACTCTATCACAGAGCCTCGTGCTCGATTTTTGCTATCTCTTCTTGAGCATCTCACTATAGATTTCCCTTCTCATTTTATTCTTTCTATTATAGATGTTCATCTAGATTCGGCGTCCCATGATAAGCTCATCTTTCCTTCCGCTATCACGAGGATCTTACGCCATTTTTTCATTCCTTTTCCCTCTTCCGACCATTTTACCATCATGTGTGCCATAGATTGCGCTATCATTAAACGTAGCGAGGCTCAGCTTCGATCACGACAGTCAGATCCAGTAGCTCCTCCCTCCCGTTCAACTCCATCTACATCCGCTCCTCCCTCTTCTTCAGGCGATGTGACTTTAGGAGACATCATGACGCAGCTGCAGTGCATGGATGCTCGCCTAGATACACTCTTTACGGAGTTGTATCAGGTGAACATTTGTGTCGGTTGTATTGCACGATGACAGGCGTCCAAGGGTGGTTTTGCTCCGAAGGCTACTTCTTCACCACCTTCTCTCGTGGCTTCTGATTCTGAGGATGTGGATGATGATGATGGTGATGACAATGATGCTGATGGAGATGCTAGCTCTACCGATGAGATGTCTACTTGACACTCTTACCCTTTGTCACTCGTGACAAAAAGGGGGAGTAGTTTTGGTTATGAGAGTAGTCTATCTTAGGGGGAAAGTTGGTATAGGACCATTTTTGTTAGGGGGAATGTTGATAAATTTTGAGGGATGTAATGAGGATAGTGTGTATCTTTTCTTTTCTTTCTTTTTTTAGATACATTACTCTTGTACATGAGGTCTTATGACCATTTACAAACATACATTGTACTTAATTCCTTTTATATTGATGTATGTTTTTCTTTCACCTACCCTTACATGTGTTGTTTCTTTTCTCCCTTTATACACATGTTTCTTATACTTGTATGCAATCTATTATTTCTGTTGCACACAAAGATGCCTTGATGAGTTTTATTTTAAAGTGTTTCAGAAATACAGGTTGTTAAAGTCTACTTACCATAAACTCTCTTCTTGCAAAATTTTTCAAGAGTTTGTGTTAGGATAGATTTTATTGTATTTAACAAGTGAATATGAGTTGAGTGATTTATGACTTCTCTCATATGTTCATTTGTTTGTTGTGGTTTTGTCACGGATTGCCAAAGGGGGAGATTGTTAGGACATATGTGTTACACATGTTAAGAACATATGTCATGATTTTATGTAATTGGCTTATCCTTTGACAAAACGCACTTTACTTGTATTTGGGTAGATTTAGGATGTGTTTAAATACTTCAAGAAACCATGTTTCAAGATCAAGTATTGAAGCCTTCAAGTCTGTCCAAGAAAACAAGTTGATAGTGCAAAATCATTAAAGCTGAACAGCTATATCTATCGAGCTTAAGAAGGCTGTTCTAAGTTCGGTGTGCTCGACACCTTCTCGACAGCTGCTCAACACCTTCTATCTGTCGAGGTTTAAGATTTTTAGAATTCCAATCTAATTTTCTTGGGATCCGTGAAATTGTCTTTAGGCCTTCTTTTCTCCTAACCCTAGACATATAAAAGGATCAGTTTAAGGGCCGTCAAATAGTTCACAACTTACACAAGCTTTGAGCAAACTCTGTTCAAGCAAATTGTGACCGGAGACGAAGTTCTTGCCCTAGTTCATCTCTTTCTCTTGAAGAAGTTGCTGTGTATGTGCACCGTAGGATTTTGTGACCAAGCATCTTCTTGATCTTCATCGTGTGGATTAACTGAAGATCTTTACAGCCAACAACCTTCATAGTTGGTGATTGAAGTCGCGTACTGGGATCCGCGCAATTGGTTAGTCACGTACTTGGGAGTCGTGCATCTGCAAGGGGAACTGTCACTACAGAACAAGTCCAATTGGGTATTGGGGTAAGGGTTCAATTGTAGGTTGGTAAGGTACTTGGATTCCTTTACTTGTAACCGCTTGTTGTGATAATAGTGGAGTTTCGGGAGTGGTGACCTAAAATCACCCGGTGGGGTTTTTGCCGTTAGGTTTTCCCCATTCGTAAACAAATCATCGTGTTATTTATTTTTCGCTGCATTATTAGTTTATTGGTGATTTGTTTGTGCTACCACGTTTGTGTTACCATGCGTTTGCATGATAAATTGATTAATTAATAACTTGGCTAATTAATTAATTAATTTCTATCACAAGGGGTCATTCAATTTGTGGCCTATCACTCCACACCACTTACCCAAAAAGAAAGGTGCCCTTAAAAGCAACCAAATCTCTTTTTTGAGAGCACCCCAATTTTTCCCAATCTCTCACAAGGTCCTTGCCAATGAAGCCAAAGAGCAAGAAGAAACTATTGCCACTGCTGTTGGAAGGGATGGTGCTACTGATGCTGGACCAACAGACCAAGGCCACGAGGACGAGGTCATTGTTGCACCCTGAAAAGTCTTTTGATATCTTTTTTTCTCTCTTCTTTTTATTTATTTATTTATTTTTGGAAACTTTGGCTGCCTCCCTATTTTGAGGCTTTAATATTTCATCTTTAAAGACAATGATCATTTTGGATGTTGGTTGCCTCCTTATTTTAAAGCTCCTTGTTTTAAAGTTTTTTTTTTTTTTTTTTTAAATTCCTATTCAAAAGACAATAATCATTTTGAATGCAGCTTTAATTCCTGTTATCGGCTCAATTTTGATTTCTTTGACCTTTCCTTTAGAAGGGCTTCTCTTGCAACTCATCAATGAAACCTACTGATAGTTTGTCAATTGACTTCTTTGGTGAATTTTTACCACTAACAGTTTCTTCATGGCCTTACAATTTAAACTCGTTATTTGAGTTTTTACTGTTAGTAACTCTTTTTTATAATTTAAACTCGTCATTGGAGTTTTAACCACTAACAGTTTCTTCTGCGATTTAAACTCATTATTGGAGCTTTTACAATTAACAAGTTTCTTCTATAATTTAAACTCGTTATTGGAGCTTTCACCATTAACAAGTTTCTTTTGTGATTTAAACTCGTCATTGGAATTTCCTTTACAATTTAAACTCGTCATTGGAGTTTTTACCGTTGACAATTTTCCTTATGATTTAAACTCATTGTTGGAGTTTTTACCATTAGCAATTCCCTCATGATTTAAACTTGCCGTTTGAAGTTTTTACCATGGGTATCTCTTTTTCATGATTTAGCCTTGTCTACAACTTTACCCTTAAGTTTGCGTTGTTACGGACGATTGAATCAAAGATAAAGTGTTTTGAAGAAGAGATGGCTTAGGGAGTCTTATTATTTCATTCACCCTTATTTATGAGGGGATTACAAGGAAAATAACTGGAAATAACTTGACCAAATTGAAATGCTAAAAGAAAATGCTAAAGTAAAAGCAAAAGAAATCTCGCTTATCTGATGCTTCGTCAGACGAGGTACTCCTATGGACGGAGTTTATTGATTTAGGTACTTCCTAGTGATAGTACTTTTTGAGGTGCTCCACATTCTAGGGACAAGGCAATGGATTTCCGTCGAGGTCTTTCAGGTAGTAGCTTCCTCTTCTCGAGTAACAGATGACCTTATATAGACCTTCCTAAGTAGGACCTATTTTTCCTTGGGTTGGGTCTCTAGTGGCTTGTGAGACTTTTCGCAGTACCATATCGTCAAGGTTAAACCTTTTGAGCCTCACCCTTTAATCATGGTACTTTCCCATCTTCTGCTGGTATCGGGTTGTTCTTTGAGCTGCCTCATCTTTGACTTTTGATAAACAATCCAAACTTAATCTCAATTCGTCATTGTTTGAACTTTCGTCGTACTGGGCTCATTTAAGGCTTGACAGCCCTACTTCGACAGGAATGACTGCTTCCGTACCGAAGACCTGCTTGAATGGTGTTTCTCTTGTTAATGTCCTTGCAGTTGTTCGAAAAGCCCATAGTACACCTAGTAACTCTTCTAGCCATGCACCCTTTGCCCTCTCAAGTCGCTCTTTGATGAGTTTAAGTAAAGTACGATTTATTACCCCTCTCTATCCATTTGACTATGGATGGCTAGGTGACGAATAATGGTTCTTTATTCCCAGCTCTACACAAAATTCTCTGAAGTTTTGGCTATCAAATTGCCTTCCATTGTCAGAGATGATTGCCTTTAGGATTCCAAACCTATAGACAATGTTTTTCCTGGCGAAGTTTTGTATCCTGCTTTCCGTGATCTCCGCTAAAGGCTCTGCTTCAACCCATTTTGTGAAATAGTCGATAGAAATAAGTAAAAACTTAACCTGCTTCTTGCCTTGTGGCAATGGGCCAATAATGTCAATGCCCTAGGTTGAGAATGGCCATGGTGAAGAAATGCTCATTATTAGTTCTCCAGGAATATGCTACACATTCTTAAACCACCGACACTTATCACATTTTTTGACGAGCTCAACTGCGTCTTTTTGCATTTTCTACCAAAAGTAGCCTGCTCTGATTACCTTCCCGACTAGAGATTGAGGTCCTGAATGATTCCCGCATATATATTCATGGATTTCTTGCAACACATACAATGCTTCTTCAAGATTCAGACACTTTAAGTAAGGCAATGAAAATCCCCTCTTATAGAGTTCATCGTTCACAACAGTGAATCTCGTGGCTCTGACTTTGACCTTCTTTTCTTCGGACGGGTCCGATGGAAGCTAGTCGTCTTTGATGTAAGAAAGGATTGGATTCATCTAGGTGTGCAATTGCTGAACTGGGAAGGCTTGTAATCCTTCTATGCTCGTGAATGTCTGAACTTCCATATATAGCCTAGGCTTCTCTGCGGCATCTTCAGATGATGCCAACCTAGCTACATCGCCAGCAACTAAATTGTTCTCTCGCGGGATTTGCTCAAACCGGACATCATCAAAGTAATCAAACAATTGGTTTGTTAGCTTTAGATACCTCTTCATTCTTTCCTCTTTTGCTTCATACTCGTTGGTTATTTGCCCAACAATTAGCTTGGAGTCAGTTCTCAACTTCAAATTCTTAACTCCTAGAGCTTTTGCTATCCTCAAACTAGTGAGGATTACTTCGTACTCCACTTTATTGTTTGTTGCTGGAAATTGGAGTTGAACTCCATATTTAAGGACGTCCTTCTTATGCGAAGTCACAATCACACCGACACCTTCGAGACCTGCTATAAATGAGCCATCTGCATACATTGTCTAGTACTTTGCTTCTAGATTAGGATCTGGAAGAGTGAATTCAGCGATAAAGTCTGATAGTGGCTGGGCTTTGATTGCTATCTTCGGTCTGTATTCAATATCAAATTGGCTTAGCTCATTTGAAGTGAGTCTTTGCTTCCTTACTTTTAACAAGCATGTCATCCACATAGACCTTCATATTCCTACCTATTTGTTTGCTGAACATTTGGTTTACCAGTCTCTGGTATGTGGCACTTTCGTTCTTTAGGCTAAATGGCATGACTTTATAACAATACAAGCCCTGGCTGGTTATAAATGCAGTTTTCTCCTGGTCTTCCTTATTCACAAGGATCTGATTATGACCTAAAAAAGTATCCATGAAGGTTAGTAGTTCATGCCCAGCTGTTGAATTAATGAGCTAGTCAATTCTAGGAAGGGGAAAATTACCTTTCGGGCATGCATTATTTAAGTCTGTGAAATCCACACACATTCTCCATTTTCCGTTGGACTTCTTTACCATGACGACGTAGGCAAGCCATTTGGGGTAGTAAACCTCTCGAATAAAGCCTACAGTCAGGAGCTTCTCTACACTGCTTTGTTTCGTTCCAGGGCAAACACCCCTTGCCTTTGTTGGACGGGCTTCTTCATTAGGTCGACATCGAGAAGATGCTCTGTCACATCTCCATCAATCCCTGGCATATCTTCATGGATCCATGCAAAGACATCCAGATTTATTTTCAAGAACTTCGCCTTTTTGTCCTTTATGGATGATTGGAGCTCCTTTCCTACCTTGGTAGTTTTGGAAGGATCTCCTTCCACCAACTCCACATTCTCCACCTCTTCCACAGGCTTAGGGGGCTCTTCTTCCACCATCCAGGTGTGATTTTCTTTGGACGCTAGTACCATTTGGTAACATTTCCTGGCTAAGAGTTAGTCTTCACAGATTTCTCTAATCCCTAAAAAGGTCAGGAATTTCACCTTCAGGAAGTATGTAGAAGTTGCAACCTTGAGGCAATTAAGAGTTGGTCGTCCTAGAATCACATTGTAAGATGAAGGACAATCGACGATTAAAAAGTCTACCTCCTTTGTTACCTGTGCTGGATAGCTCCCTGCTATGATCAATAAGGAAATGGTGCCCCTTGGGAATACACGATTCCCACTGAAACTGACTAGAGGAGATCCAAAAGGTCTAAGATATTTTGGATCCAACTTCATCTACTAAAATGCTATCATCACATCACATCCACCAAGCTTTCGTTATCTACCAAAACCCTCTTGGTATTGTACCCCTCGATGGTTAGCATGATAACGAGGGGATCGTCATGTGGCTACCTGACTCCCATTGCATCTCACTGAGAGAAAACAATGTCTTCATCTCCTATCTAACAATTCTTGGCTACAAGGTGCTTTATGTGGACAATGTTGACCTGCCTCTAGATTGCCTTTCTCAAGGACCTATATGACCCCCGTATGACCGGTCCTCCAGTGATCGTCCTTATTTCTCCTACAACCTGTTTAGGACGATCCCACTCATCTTCTTTTTGGTCGTCATTAGACTTCTCTTCCGTCTTGGGGCAGGATTGATAGTCTTTCTTAACAAATTTTTGGAGTTTCCCTCTCTAGATTAACTCCTCTATCTGCTCCTACAAGTCACGACATTCATCAGTGTAATGACTATGATCCTTGTGAAAGCAACAGTTTTTCTTTGGATCTCTTTGTTTTGAGGATGAACTCAACAGTTTGGGCCACTTCAATGTAGGATCGTCCTTTATCAGTATGAGGATTTCGTCCACAGGCACTAGTAAAGAAGTAAAATTCAATTTTTTCTTCGATGGTGTTTCCAAACTGCTTTTGCTGGTCTTAATGTCTGAGGAATTGTCTTTGCGATCCCTCTTCCTGCTCTACAACTCAACATTTTCTTCTTTCTTTCATTTGCCCACCAATCCCTTCGCGGTTAGGGTGTCTTCCTCATTCATATACTTCTGGGCTTTGAATAGTAAATCTGTCATTGAAGTCGGTGGGGTCTTCCTCAATGAGAAGACGAGGTCAGTATTGTTCAACCCTGCTTGGAAGGTCATCATTATTACCAGATCATTTGCCTTGTCAATTTTCAACATTGCCTTGTTGAAGTGCTTCACATATTCCTTCAAGGTTTCCCCTTCCTGCTGCTTCACAATCAGTAGGTACAAAGTTGGCCTTTTATGGCATTTTCTTCCAATGAAATGTCGAATGAAAGAGTCGCTCAATTGCTCGAAGTTGGCGATTAACGATGCAGGTAGTTTGCTAAACCATACCCTTGCTGCTCCCTTAAGGGTCGTTGGGAAAGATCTGCAAATCACCTAGTCTAGGGTCTGCTAGAGGTTCAATATCGCCTTGAATGCCCTTATGTGATCTAGAGTGAGTGTCATCATAGGCCTCTAGCTGTGGAAGACGGAATTTGGGAGGCAAGGAGCACTCCAAAACACTGGCAGTGAAGGGCGAATCCATCCTTTTGATCATACCATCAAGGTTCATTGCCGTTTTTCCTTTCATGGCATTATTGACTTCGTCTAACTCCTTTCTCATATTTTTCATCATCTGATCATTGCCGTGAGTTGTGCAGTATGCTCAAAAGTTTCTCTGCTATTGTTTTCTGGGCTGTGGGCTTTGTCGTCATTATTATTGCAATTACGCCGCGATTGGGACATGTTAGTGCCCTCTGGATGCACTCTTCAAATCTTCATTTTGCTTCATCAATTCTTGCACATTGGCTGTTAATGCTTGAATTTGTTGGGCCATCACCACCAAATCCGGCGGCGCAGTGGTGGTTGAATCCATTGGCTCCAAGGAACTTTATCGGTAGAGATTTTACGGCCTGTTGAATGATAGCTTGTCATCCCCACAGACGGCGCTAAACTAATGAAGCAAGATTTCACCTCGTCAGTATGTTCCTTGTCAGTGCCGTTGGACGATGAGTGTTCCTATTTAAGAGAAAACACTAAGTTAATGATGACACCAGTTTGGGGCCTACCAAGGACCCTCTAATGCTTAAGTTAGCTTAAACTCTTTTAGAAATCAACAATCTGTAGAGTAATTTGTGTGTAATGTAGACATGATCCACTTACTTGTCTCTTCTGGCTTTATATAGCCCACTTGTGATTAAATGCTCTAGGGGTGTGCATGGGTCGGGTTGGGTCGGGTTGAGGGGATTTTTTGACCCAACCCACCATGGTGGGTCAAAAAAAATTCAACCCAACCCAACCCATCACATAAGTCCAACCCAACCCAACCCAACCCACATGGGTCGGGTTGGGTCGGGTTGAACCCATGGGTTTGACAAATTTTTATTATTATTATTATTATTATTAAATTGAGTAAAAAAAATATAAATATTAATATATTAAAAAAACTTAAAGATTAGTATCAATGTAAACTCCATAAAGGCTCAACACTAATGACTAAACAACAATAGTAATTTATTAGGATTTGTGTGAACTAATTGACTTTTATATAGGATAGGAAGAATTGGTTATTTAAAAAAATTTATTAATTATATAATATATTTTTGATATATATTAAATTAGTATTAGTAGGAGGAAATGAGAAAATATTGCTCTACAGTTGGTTTTTTTTTTTTAATTATTAAATATATAATATATATTTAAATATATATATATATATAAGTGCCCTACAATTGATTTTTCTTTTAAAAATTTATTAAATATAAAATATATTTTAAATATATATTAAATATGGTGGGTCGGGTTGGGTTTGGTGGGTTTGTAATTTTATGACCCAAACCCAACCCAACCCACTATAAAATTTTTTTTTATAACCCAACCCAACCCACCAAGCCTTAAAAACCGACCCAACCCGGTGGGTCGGGTTGGGTTGGGTCGGGTTTGGCGGGTCGGTGGGTTTTTTGCACAAATGCTCAACCTGTTGGCTTTACCTTATGTTGCGCCTGAACGGGAGGATTTAATGGCTTAGTAATGACCATTTAATCCTAGCTATTTAAGGTTTGTAATGGCCATCAAACGGATATAAGAGGACGGCAGTAACGGCTCCATATCCGTTCTTCATTCACCATTAAATGCTGAGTTTATATCTAAGATTATTGTGCTTACATTCGTCCATATACAACGAAGTCACTTGCTTGGACGATCATTATATGGACGACCATTTATCACTACTCGTCATAACTTATTGATAATAGACTTCTCATATTTGTTTTACATGGGAGAATTAAAGGTTCCAAAAAAAAAAAATAATAATAATCCATAGTTTATCCTAATATTCTGAAAATGAAATAAAAATATAAAAGGTTAACCCAATAGTTTATCCTAAATCAGGTACTTAACTTTCAACTTAAGGAGAGATGGCTATTGAAAAAAATGAGCTTCCCTCCTTATAAATAAGGTGCATATATTATGATATTCTCTGTTCTTTTTATTATTGGTGGTGACCAATACTTAATTAGTTGGTCGCCGAACAAAATGGGAATTGTGATCGAAAAGTCTGCTAGCCACTGCTATTGAAACCGTTGCATGATTGACCCCATAACTCATTCTTTTATTTATTTTGTGCTACTGCCAACAGACGTTATTTATTATTATTGTTAATTGGAAACTTCACAAATTGTACACATCTGCACGGCACGCAAGCCCGTTGTATCTGCTACCTGTTTGGCTTTTTTTATTATGCAGACTTCCATTTCAGATTATATGGCTATAAATTAGTCTTTAAAACCAAGGTAAAAAGAAAAATGAAAACAAGAATAAAATATTAGCAATAATGTATCTTTTTCTTCTTCTTCTTCTCTCTTAAAGGGCTAGGTTCATAGAAAAAATGGTCTATTTTAAGTTTTTAACATAAGAACTTTTTTTTTTTTAATTTTTTATTTTACATACTTACTTTTCAAAACACTCCACATTAAATTAACTATTGTACATTATATTTTATTAAAATATTAATTATTTTTATTTTTTTAATTGTTTTTCTTTCTTCACATTCAACAATCATCATATCCATTCTCTCTTTTCTTTTCTTTTTCTTTTTTTGATATATGTAAAGAAATAATTAAAACTAAATGCAAAATGAATAATGTAAGTATAAATTTACACAGTTACTATAGGCTGTAACAAACTTGTATATTTACATAATTATACACTCTAGAGGTGTGCATGGGTCGGGTTGAGGGGATTTTTTGACCCAACCCACAATGGTGGGTCAAAAAAAAATTCAACCCAACCCAACCCATCACATAAGTCCAACCCAACCCACATGAGTTAGGTTGGGTTGAACCCATGGGTTGGACAATTTTTTTTATTACTATTGTTATTAAATTGAGCAGAAAAAAATATATCACACTTGCCACCTGAGTTGATAAACAAAATATACATTAATATATAAACTAATATTTCAACTTAGTTGTAAACAAAATATGTTTAAGTATCCAACTGAGTTGATAAACAAAATATAAATGAACTAGTATCCTAATTCACTTATAAATAAAATATACATGAGTTCCTAACTCAGTTATAAACAAAATATATCTAAAATTTTTAAATTTTTTTTATTAATTATATAATATATTTAAATATATATTAAAAGAACTAATAGGATTTTATATTATATATGATAGTAGGAACCGAGGAAGAGCTCTACAGCTGGTTTTTTTAAAAAATATTTATTAAATATATAATATATTTTAAACATATATTAAAATATGGGTGGGTCGGGTCGGGTTTGGCGGGTATGTAATTTTATGACCCAAATCCAACCCGACCCGCTATAAAAAAAAAATTGTAACCCAACCCAACCCACCAAGCCTTAAAAACCGACCCAACCCGGTGGGTTGGGTTGGGTCAAGTCGGGTTTGGCAGGTTTTTTGCACACCCCTAATACACTCAATAATGTAGGTCATTTTTTATTTATTTATATTATACTTTATACATTCACTTATGTGAGTGATCTAATACATCCCACTTATTAT
This sequence comes from Quercus tomentella, assembly GCA_028535165.1. Lineage (NCBI taxonomy): Eukaryota > Viridiplantae > Streptophyta > Magnoliopsida > Fagales > Fagaceae > Quercus > Quercus tomentella. The sequence goes on along the minus strand of JAPQVY010000111.1, from coordinate 24,319,362 downwards.
AAAGTTTTCTATTTCTATTGTACATTTTTTTTAGGAACATTTCTGATGAACCAATAAATTCTCATCGTCCAGAGAAGCTTATGGATGACCAGGGAGCCATTAAGTCATATTTAATGCACAAAACCATTATGAATGGACGGATAAACAAACATGACAGTTGGATGAGCATTCAAAACGCTCTCATTAAAGCACTAGAGGTGTTACCCCAGGCATTAAGGCCCCCATTGAAGGGCACTAACGGCTAGAAAGGCAAGGAGCTATATAAATCACCCCATAACCTAAACCAAGGTACACACACAGATATCATAATACATTTAACTCGCATTATTGTCTCTCTCAAGTGCCTGACTTTATCATTTAAGGCTCATTGGCTGGCACCAGGTTGGTGACCTTTTCGAGGGAACCACCATTTCTAATCTTGTGCAGGGATACAAATTTTGTTGGTCATATTCCATTTGGATGAACCCATCTATTGACGAATTTGGCTTCATCAGTTTGGCACTGTCTATTGGGACGCATTTCAAAATTTAGTTTGAAAACGTAGCTCTACCATTCTTTGTGTACCAGATGGAATCTAACATACCACAAGATTCAACAGCATTGGCCTTGCAAATCCAAACACTCACGACCAATATAGAAGAACTCACCAAGTAGAATTAAGAGATGAGGTAGCAATTGCAACAAGAGGAAAATCATACACCAAGGAGGATCGAAAACAACAGAAGGCCCGGAGAACAGCCACAGGAAAGATGGTTCAAAGAGGAAAAAACGATTTGACGGAGCAAGTGACGACCTCCTTAGAAGTATGAGAAAAGAAATGGACGAACTAAAAAATGAAATGAAGGAAAAAACGACTAAAAATTTAGATGGAATGGTGAAAATGACTGATTCTCCTTTCACAACGAAAGTCCTGGAGTGCCCTTTACCACCGAAGTTCTTCCTTCCTCAACTTGAGTCGTATGACGGTTTGAAAGACCCATTGGATCACATAACCACCTTCAAGAAGACCTTGAGCTTGCAACAAACCCCGGACAAGATTGTGTGCTAGTCTTTCCTAAAAACCCTTAAGGGGGCAGCACGAGTATGGTTCAGCGAATTGGCCCAATCGTCCATAGAAGATTTTGAACAGCTGGGTAATTTGTTTGTACGTCACTTTGTCGATGGACAACAACAAAAAAGACCAGCAAACCACCTGCTCACAAGCAAGCAAGAAGAAGGGGAATCACTAAGATCATATGTTAAACAATTCAATAAGGAAGTGATAGAAGTGGACAAACCTAGGGACAAAGTGCAACTGCCTACTTTCAAAGTTAGTTTGAAGTCCAAAGAGTTTGTGTTCAGGCTCGCAAAAAGCCCTCTAGAGTCAATGATGGAGTTGCTATTAAAAGCTCAAAAGTACATGAATGCAGAAGATGCAATAGCCATGATCCGAATGGGAGACATGTGGAAAGCCAGGAGAAACATTCAAGAATACTCAAAAGGAAAAAAGAGGGGAAGAAAAGACTATTAATCCAGCCATGATAATCTCAAGCTAGGAAATGATAAGACCAGAAGGACGGTAAATTTCACACCCCTAGTAATGCCTGTGGAAAATCTTGATGCAGATTAAGGACGACCACTCATTTAAGTGGCCGAAACTGTTGAACTGTTCACCCAGCTCTCACAATAAGAAGAAGTACTGTCATTTCCAACAAGACTACGGACACTACACGAATGAGTGTAGAGACTTAAAAGAGCAGATAGAAGAACTGATTTAGAAAGGGAAATTACAGAAGTTTATGAAGAAAGATACATCTAGACGATACAAGCATGACCAATGGGCAAGATCAGACGACAAGCCTAGAGACGAAGAGAGGCAACCAGATCGTCCAAAGAGTACCATAGCAGAAATAAGGATGATCAATAGAGGTCCAACAGCAAGGGGATCTTTCAAATCTCTCAAGAAATCACAGCAAAGACAGATTAATAGCGACCACACAACACCATTGTTGAAACAAAGGAAAAGAGAAACCATGGATATAGGTCTTCTCTGAAGAAGATGCTAGAGGAGTGAAACAACCACATGACGACTCATTGGTTATCATGCTTATGATAGAAAGATTCAACACTAGACGAGTCCTGGTGGACAACGGGAGCTCCATTGACATCATTTACCTTTCAGCTTTCCAATAGATAAAGGTAAACTCAAATAAATTTCATCTATTCGAATCTGCCTTCATCAGTTTCAGTAGAGACAGAGTATGCCCGAAGGGAATAGTAGCTCTGACGGTGACGGCTGGCTCGTACCCGCTCAAGGTAACCAAACAATTTAATTTTCTAGTTGTTGACTACCCCTCGTCCTATAATGTGATCATAGGACGACCTACACTCAACCGTTGGAAAGCTGCAACGTCGACATATTGCCTAAAGGTGAAATTCCTGACAAAACATGGAGTAGGAGAGATAAAAGATGACCAAGTGTTGGCTCGCGAATGCTATTAAGCAGTATTGGCCTCGAAGGAAAACCACACTTGGATGATCGAGGAGAAAAATTCAGAAGCCGTAGAAGCACTAGAAACAGTTGAATTGGTGGAAAGAGAGCCGATGAAGATAATGAAAGTAGGGATGAGCCTTGATCCATTGACGAAGGAAGAAATAACCAAGTTCCTAAAGAAGAATTTGGATGTCTTTACCTAGAGCCATGAAGACATAACCGATATATCTGGAGATATTATCCAACATCGCCTGAATGTAAATCATGAAAAAAAAAAAAAAAAAAAAACCAATCCAACAGAGGAGAAGGGTTTTCGCTCCTGAACAGGATAGGGCCATAATGGACGAAGTAGACAAATTGCTAGCAGTCAATTTCATTCGAGAAGTCTATTACCCAGACTAGTTGGCCAATGTCGTCATGGTGAAAAAGGCAAACGGAAAATAGAAAAAGATGTGTGAATATTCACGGACTTGAACAGTGCCTACCAGAAGGACAGCTTCCCACTGCCAAGAATTGACCAGCTCATCGACTCAATGGAAAGACATAAGCTTCTGACGTTCATGGGCCTTCTCAGGTTACAACAAATCCATATGTCAAAGGAGGATTAGGAGAAGACAGCGTTCATCACCATTTAAGGACTTTATTGCTACAAAGTCATGTCATTTGGACTGAAAAACACAAGAGCTATTTACCAGAGGTTGGTGAACCAGATGTTCAGCAAGTAGATTGGAAGGAACATGGAGGTTTATGTCGACAATATGCTTGTCAAGAGTAAAGAATAAGGAAGCCATCTAGACGACCTTAAGGAAACTTTGCCATCTAGATGACCTTAAGGAAACTTTTGAAACACTGAGACAATACAAGATGAAGTTAAATCTCATGAAGTGTGCATTTAGAGTTTCCTCCAAGAAATTCCTTAGCTTCATGGTGTCACAATGAGGAATAGAAGCCAACCCAGAAAAGGTGAAAGCCATGCTGGAGATGTCATCACCTAAAACCGTCGATGAGGTATAGAAATTGACGGGAAGAGTCGTGTTACTCAACAAGTTTGTCTCTAAGGCAACATACAAATGTCTACCCTTCTTCAAGACTCTTAAGTAGGCTTTCGCATGGACGGACAACTATGAAGCAGCATTTCAGGAGATGAAATGCTATTTGAGTAACCCACCACTTCTGAGTCCATCCAAAGAAGGCGAGGATCTATTCTTAAATCTAGTAGTATCAGCCACAACCATAAGCACAACATTGATTCGAGAAGAGTCTATAGTTCAAAATCTAGTATACTACATTAGCCAAGCTTTCTAGGGGGCAGAAGCAAAGTACCCATGCATGGAAAAGATCACCTTTACCCTGATCATTACTGATCATTGCTTCTCAGAAGTTGCGTCCTTACTTTTAGGCAAATCATATTTTAGTAATGACGGATCAACCAATCAAAAAGGCAATGAACAAACCAGAAGCAGTAGGGTGAATGGTGCAATGGGCAATTGAACTAAGCCAATTGGACATTGAGTACAAACCTCGAACAGTGATAAAAGCCCAGGTATTAGATGATTTTATTATTGAATTCACTTTATCAGAGGATAAGAATGTGCAGGATACATCAACCCTATGGATGATTCACACGGATGAATTGTCAGTACAGAAGATGGGCAAAGTTGGAGTCGTCATTACTTCCCTGGAGGGAGACATCCTGAAATACAAGGTACAACTCCAATTCCTTACTACCAACAACAAAGCGGAGTACGAGGTGATATTGACGGGGCTCAGGGTGGCAAGATCTTTGGGAGTTAGAAATGTACTCTTGAAAAGTGATTCAAAGTTGGTAATAGGGCAATTCAATGGTGAATACGAAGCAAAAGAAAGTAGGATGCAGAGGTACCTAAAGTTGACGAACCAAATAATTGGGGACTTGGAGCAGGCAAATTTCATGCAAGTCCCTTGAAGTCAGAATTCAAAAGCGGACAAAATGGCTATATACGCATCATCAGAAGATGGATCAAGCTTGCCAGATCTGAAGCTGGAAATACAGAAGTTTCCTAGAATCGAAGAATTACACACATTTTCAATACAAGGAAACATCAGTTGGATGACCTCAATCCTATCATACTTCAAGGACGAACAATTGCCATCAGGTTTAGATGAGGCAAGAAAGATTAAGAAGCGAGCCACTAGGTTCACCATCCTAAACGACGTACTCTACAAAAGAGGCTTCTCACTACCTTACTTGAGATGCGTTGAACAGGACGAAGCTAAGTATATCCTAGATGAAGTTCATAAAGGTATATGCAAAGATCACTCGAGAGTAAGGTCTCTAGTGGGAAAGATCATTAGGGCTGGTTATTTCTGGCCTATGATGTAGAACAAAGCAAAGGAGTTCGTTAAAAGACGTGACAAATGACAGAGATATGCAAACGTCCAACTAGTGCCAGGGGAGAAGATGACGACCATAACATCACCATAGCCATTTGCATAGAGGGGAATCGACATAATGGGTCCCTTGCCCCATGGTAAAAAACTAGTAAAATTCCTACTTGTAGCAATTGACTATTTCATGAAGTGGGTAGAAGTAGAAGCCCTAACAATGATTACAGAAACCAAAATACAGAATTTTGTATGGAAGAACATTTTTTGTAGGTTCGGCATACCCAGGACGATCATATTAGATAATGGTCGCCAATTTGACAATTAGGGATTTAGGTTGCTCTACTCAAACCTTGGCATCAAGAACCATTTCTCTTCACCAAGACACCCTCAGGCCAATGGACAGACAGAAGTAACTAATCAAACACTGCTGAAGATCATCAAAGTTCGACTAGAGGGGGCAAATGGTGCATAGCCTGATGAACTACCAAATGTCCTATGGGCCTACTAAACCATGGCCAAAACCTTAACAGGGGAAACGCCGTTTAGTCTTGCCTACGGCACTGAAGCAATAATCCCTATCAAAGTAGGGGTCACCAGCATGAGGAGAGAGGTTTTCAACGAAGAAGGCAATGACGATCAATTAAAGATGAACTTGGATTGCCTAAACGAAGTGAGAACTGAAGCATCCCAAAGAATAGCAAAGTACCAATAAAAGATGGCTGGCTACTACAACCATAAAGTGAAGCTCAGAAGACTCAATATAGGAGACCTTGTCCTACAAAATGTCACACCGGCGACCAAATACCCAACCCAAGGAACTAGGGCCAACTTGGGAAGGCCCCTACAAGATCGTCCACTACTTAAGACAAGGAAGCTACCATCTAGAATCCATGGAAGGGAAGAAATTACGTCATCTATGGAATATTGAACACCTTAAAAGGTACTATCAATAGGTATCAAGTTTTGTAATTGTTGACATTTTTCACTTATGCTTTAAAGAAATTCAATAAAAATATAAAAAAATAAAAAAATAAAAAAAGTATTTATATACAACCTTTACAAGTATGCTGAATCAACCAATGAGTGATAAAAATCCTTATAAAAAAGGATACAAATCACATGACGAGGCCAATGATAAAAGTCCTTAAGGATACAAATCACATTACGAGGCTAGTGATAAAAATCCTTAAAGAATACAAATCACATGATAAGGCTAGTGATAAAAATCCTTAAAGTACACAAATCACATAACGAGACCAGTGATAGATATCCTTAAAGGATTCAAATCATGTGACGAAGCCAGTGATAAAATCCTTACCGAAAAAAATATAAATCACATAAATGAACTAAAATGAAATTCTCTTAAGGGGAATACAAATCATATGACGAATCAAAATGATACAAATTCTCTTAAGGGGAATACAAATCATACGAAGAACTAAAGTGATACAAGTTCTCTTAAGGAGAAAAAAAAAACCACAAATGGTGTGAATTCCACTAAGGAAAAATACATATCACATAGGACGACCCAGAATGACACAAATTCTCTTAAGAAGAGTACAAGTCATTTAACGATCCAAAAGTAAATGCAAAATCCAATTTGCATAGCATCCATGCAATACAGAAGGGAAAAAGGCAAACATTCATAAAGATAAGCATTCAACGGTCAAAGAAGTAGAGGATGAAGAAGAAATTAACTTCAACATAGAGAGAAAATATTGTTCAAAATAAGCCCAAAAGTTATGTAGGGTAGATAAAAAAAAATAACAATAAAAAAAGGACTTAAGCAATAATATCATGCAGCAGTGGCATCGTTTCCAACCACAGGTTCAAGGGCTTCGTCCTCAGCTTTAGGTGTGTTGCCTTTAGCAGTTGTAGCAACAGCCTCAACAGCTTCTTCAGCTTCCATCTCCTTGTCCACTGCCTCAAAATCCAAGCTTTCCAAATCTACCCCTAGATTATGCTTCGTCAAGTACCTCCTCAGAAGTTCAAATCCTTTGAAATGCCAATTGAACAGGACGATGTTATACTCATTAGTAAGCTGGAAAGCTTAAATGGCCTTAGATCCTATAGAGGCTGTCTTTTGGTTGGTGGATTGGGGTTGCTCGTCCTTTTGCACCGTCAATAGCTTCTCCACCCGTAGTTCTTCGGTAAAAGCCTTAACTTGCTCTTTCACCTTGTTCCCATCATCCATGGCTGTTATTGAGCTCCTTTCTTAGCTTAGAACTTTCAGCTTCAAGCGCCTCCACCTTTTAGTTGGCCATGACGACACTCTCTTCATTGGTATGGTACTTGGTGGTAATATGGATCGTCTCTTCCAACACCTACCATACATGAAAGTAAGTAAAAAAAGAAAAATCACTCCAAGGAAAGCAAAAATCCAATGCAGATGAAGGATACCTGGATGAGCTTATGAATATGATGATTCACAATTTCGTGAAAAGGAACTTGAGAAAGCTCCTTAAGGTCGTCAGAAGTGACAACGTTGTGAGCCCTCCCCAATGCTGTGATAGCATCTTCCTAAACACTAGTTCCAACCTTGTCTTTTCCTTTATGACCACTCTAGCGATCTTATGATGAGGACTGATCTCTTCAAGAGAGACTGTTGGAGATGCAACTCTTGGCTCTTGAAGGACAAGGGTAGACGAAGTCTTCTCGACGACCTTTTTCTCAGCCACTCTTGGCCTTTTCTAGCCAATGCTGGACAGATGCTCATTCTTCTTGGCCTTTATCTTAGCATACATCTCCTAGTTGAATTTGGTTGCCATTTCTGTAACAACAATAGAAATTACAATTAAAGCACAAGTAGGCCATATATGAGTGTGAAAGATTTTGAGGCAAACGTTTACTTTGTTCCTTTCTCAACAAAGATCTCAACACATAAGGAGAAGGTTTAGGTCCTAGGAAATGACAATACAATGTACGGGGTCAACAAGATTGTCAAAATCGTCAATGGTCTTCACATAATCAAAAGTCACTTCGACCTGTACTTTGTATCTACTCTTCAACTTTGGATGAACAGTAACTAAAAAGCAAACTAACAAGACAAAGATCAGAATCATATTAAACAGTAACAAGAAAAAGTTAAGAGTTTTTTCGCAGAAACAATGCACTAAGTTTTGGGATCTCCCACCTACGTAGCAATCTGGGGATATCACCCCAAAAGTTATTAGACGAAGTCTCCCAACCACTACTAGAGACAAAGAAAAACCTAGATTTCCAATGTTGAAAGGATGAAGGGAAATCAACTATGAGCCTAGCTTTCCTATCCTAAGGTACAAGCTCATAATATCCAAGCTGCTTAGATTCCTTTAGACGATACAAGTATAAAAGCTCGTCTATCTTAATCATATCTCCATTGTTTATGATTAACCAAATTGCCATGCAACTAATGATGGTCCACCATAAGTTCGGCATCACTTGCCCTGGAGCAATATTAAGACGATGGAAGAGCTCCATTATGAAAGGATGGATAGGAAACCTAAGGCCACTCAAAAAAGTAGCTTTGTAAAAGCAAACCTCGCCATGAGCAAAGGCGCAAGCTTTTTTGTTCTCATGAGGAAGACAAATCTTAGTTTCATTTGGAAATTGAAACCTATCCCTAAACCTAAAGAGCGTTTCTTCGTCCAAACCACATGGTTCTTTAAGCACATGGAAGGACATAAGCTTAGTAGAAGATAAGGGTTTGGAGGAAGAGGGTTTTAAGGACAAAGGTTTCAAAGCGATAGTATCAATCTCCATTTCCACAGGTTTATCACTAGATGATAAAACTGTCTCCAGCTCACTCGACCTAACAACAGACCTTTCTCCCTCTTCCATAGACATTTCACACAATAGACGGTACCAATTTAAAGATCAATGCAATAGTGGGTACAAATCGATCAAGACTGGTCTAAATGCACTATCCCTAGAAACAAAAAGACCAATGTGGGGGCGTCGACCACTTGAAGTTTCAAGAAAAGCTCCTAGGCGAGCAAAAAAGAAAGAGACCAAAGGAAAAAGGCTCCTAACTTCAGAGAAGTCTACCATTAACACATTGAAAAGGAAGCAAAGTGAAGAAAAAGAATATCGTACCTGGAAAAATAGGGTCTAAAAAGCTCTAGCTTGGAGAAGAAAAAATTTGCAGAAAGATAGTAGCAGAAAAATAGTATGAGGAAGAAGAAAGAGAAAAGGGGAGTTATAAAAGCCTCCAAAAAACTGAGGCACAGGAAAACCAAAGGCCTCGTCAACAAAAGCACCCACATCTAGCCTATCAACGCACGACACGTGGCCACACCACATACAATGCCATCACGTCAAATTAAATGCAAAATGAATGGGATCTCAAAAGCCACAACTAGCACAAAATGACTCTTCATATTCCTAAGCTTGTCAACATGAGTACTGACGATCATAAAATAGGGGGCAAATGATGAACCAATAAATTCCCATTGTCCAGAGAAGCTTATGGACGACCAAGGAGCCATTAAGTCATATTTAATGCACAAACCATTATGAATGGACAGATAAACAAACACGACCGTTGGATGAATGCAGCACCTCATTTTGTACTCCGTTAATAAATTTTAGTCTCCAGTCCCAATGATGAGCTTGACATGTCTACATAAAGTAATTGAAGTTATTTTGATAGTTTGTAAGTAATCACAAAGACCTTTGCTCACTATTTTGGCTATTACTTTTGATCCACAAAGAATGTTTGAGTGAGATTTATTTCATTGGAAAGTAGAGATCCTGGGCTTTACTTTGAACATAAATTTTTCCAAATTTGGATTTACATTGAATGTGTTATGGCCATTTGAAGTTGGGCTATCAGAGTTGTCAAAATTAGGGTTTTTGGGGATGCATGCGTGTGCGAGGAGCATGCATGCGTACGCAGCCCCAAACCTGCATACACAGGCTACTTTCCAAAGACCCAAAACTTCATGTTTTAGGGCCTAAAGCCTCCCTCTTTGATGGGGCCCGGT